>CM033790.1:21826575-22548380 GCA_019656835.1 Rhododendron ovatum | reverse complement strand
ACAGAGACCACCCATCAACCATAATTACTGGCTGCAATCTTAGTTTTTTCGCGCCTGATTTTGTTTCAAAGATTTGTTTGAATTTTGTGGTGAAACTGACTCTAAAATGTGTGCGAAAGTCTGTAATGGAAGAGTAATTTACTAACAGCCAATTGATCAATGTCGTCAAAAAGTAGACAAACAAATCGGGACGAAGGGAGTACAACGCATATGATCTCGGTTTCGTTTTCTTTCAGTATACCAGATGAGCTTGAGCCAAACTTGAATAGTAGTCCAACAAGCCCAAAGTACAGTAGGGTGAAAACTGGACCTCTTCTTATAAATAGCTTTATGATTACCAAACTGAAAATAATCGAGAGAAGACAAAACAAACCCAAGTGAAAATTCGAACTCGGACAAGGCTCGGGTTCGAGTCCTTTATAGCTCTTTATTGAACATAATCTTAATGCCCTGCACATAATGAAATTCTAACTTCGGTCCCAACGTAGACGAGATGAGGCCTCCTTCAGATAGTGACATAATGTGACGAGACAATATTCTCTGGCGAAACCCCGGAGGTGACCGAGTACCGGCACTCCCATTTTAAGGGGAAAAAAGAAAGAAGAAGAAATTCTCAAAGCTGCATGCAACAATCGAACTGATCTCACCTGCTCACCCTCCACGTGGGAATCCTTTACATGAAAACGTGTCACTTAGAAGCCACGTACCGCTCCCTCTCTGGAATGAATTACCTTTCCCATTAGAAACCACCCCCCACTCTCTCCTCTCTCACTCTCACTTACCAGATCCTCTCTCTCTCTCTCTCTCTCTCTCTCCATATGATAATGTTGATCAAGAAAGCATTTCCCTTTCTGATGATAAGTTTGTTCTTCTGCTTGCAAATTCTGAGTAGTGTGGTAATTGTGGGTGGTGCAAATTATGTAACAGCTTTGAATGGTTTTGATAATCATGATGAGGGTGTTTCAAGGACTACTGTGGGGTCATTGGTGAGGAAAGACGAGAGGGAGTCACTTGTCTCGACAGAATATGGGGAGATCTCGGCCGTTGAAATCAGCGATATTGGATCAACAAGAAGAAGAAGAAGAGGGCGTTACCAACTTCAGTTCATCACCTTGGAGCCCAACGCACTATTCCTTCCTGTACTTCTTCACAGAGATATGGTGTTCTATGTCCATACAGGTAGGTACTCTTGTAGTATTGTTTTTATTCAAACTATTTTTTTTTTTTTTGACAACCGGATGTCCAGGCCACATCAATCAACTGATTCAGGAGCCCTAAATTTAGCGATCGGATAAACTCAATACACCCAAAGTTTGAAATGTTTCTCCTATTTGTTTTCTCATTGAACTTAAACCCCTACTACCATTAGTTGAAATCTGTCCCTTTCCCCCCCTTTTTCTTTTTTGGAAAATAATTGAAGTGATCGACTGGAATTGAACCTACATTTCCAAAGAAATGAAGAGATCAGAATAAAATTGAACCTGCATGCATTGTCTTGTCCCCAACCCCAAACAAACAAGTACGGAAAAGGGGCGGATGAGTCCAGCATCTATCCTAGCCACGTTTCAATATTTATTTGGGAATTGATTTTCACTCCATTTTTTTTTTTAATCCAAATGCACTCCTTTTTTGATTTTGTAGTTATGTGAGATTACAGGATTACCCTTTTCATGTTAAGGGAAAAATGTATGAAGGGTAGTTTTGTAATTTTACAATGATGAAGACAAAAATTGGAATGCAATTGGACTTGGACAAAACGGATTGTGAAAGTCAATTTCCTACTTATTTATTTTGTAGTTATAAAATTTCTTTACAAAAATTCACGTTAAATAAGCTTATTATCAGCCCAACGTCTTTTTAGAAAGGAGTTTTTAAGTATCCATCCTCATATTTCATCTCACGTAAGTATTCATCAAGTACTTTTTAAACAGTTATGTTTTCATCCTTTCAGATGGTAAATTTCCTATATTACCATTTTAATAAGATATTCATACGTAGGTGTATATTTTCTTGCTAAATTAGTGGGATTATAGTAATTATAGTTACCTAAAATCATGGGATGATTAATGGATAGGAATGGGGGAAATTTTCAATTTTCAAATTTTCAAATCCTTAATGAATATATTCTAAACCATTCTCTATCCTTAATTTTGTGAATATTCAAATCCTTATTTTTTGTGAATTTTCATAAACAATGACTACACTAGATTTATTTAAAAAATATGAATACACCATGTTTTATTCATGAAACACACATGAATGATTAATCAAAAAAACATGAAAAACATTACTACACCATGTTTCTAATCAACCACAAAAAAAAAAAAATTAATCGATCATGTTTTTTATGAATACACCATGAAAAAACATGAATACACATGTTTTACTCATGAAAACACATAAATAAACATAAAAAACATGAATACACCATGAAAAAAAAAAACATGAATACACCATGAAAAAAAAACATGAATACAAATGACATTCTTACCGGTGGCCAAAAAATGTATTTATTCATATCAGAATACATGAAAAATCATGAAAACAAAAAAACACAAGAAATAACCTGCTACAAACGAACCCAACCATCAAAGGAAACCCTTCCATAACCTCATCCATCTCCTTCTCATGATATATCAACGTGGACAAAATTCGAAAGCCCGAGCCTGCACCTTTCCTCTTTAGGCACTTGCACTTCGATACTAGGCTTGAACACGGCCAGCTTGTTGGGTGTGACGAACCCGTAGTTCAAATCGGAGGAGATTCCGGGCTTGTTCAAACCGGAGGAGATTCCGATTTGGTGATGGATTTGGAATCCGTTGGTTATGAGCGAACCACCTCCGTACCACTGGTTCATTCGGCTGAGGAATTAGACCATTTGGAGAGAAACACAAAGAAAATAAAGAGCAATAACTTGAGTGTGCATGCAAGAGGATCAAAAAAACTAATCTCAATACTGACGTGGTGATGGATTTGGAAGATAACAGCCCCCAAATGGTTCCACTATTCCAGAGATGCAAAATCCAAGCGATATCGAGATGGAAACTTCACAACCAGAAAACCCCAAAAGCGAGGAGAAGGCGAGAAGCCTAATCCTCTGAACAATGGGAGATCTTTCAAGACGGCCCTGGTTCATGCAACATTGGAGAAATTGGAATCTCCTCTGAAAAGAACCACATGGAGGAGGTTTGAACAATATTGTTTCGAGATTTCAGAGAGATTGGGAGGAAATGGGCGAGATTTATGGAATTTTGAAAACTAATATGGAATTTTTTTGAATTTGGGTCAAATGGTGACCACGAATTTTAATGCAGGGACTGGAGGTTTACGTTCTCATCCTCTTCTTTTGTGATATATATATAGGGATAGTTTTGGCATTATGAAAAAATAAGGATGAAATCATAAGTGCAAAAAACGTGCTGGATGAAAACTTACGAAGAGCAGCACTTGAGGATATGATTCTTTAAGTCTCCCTTTTAGAAATTCAAGATTTTTTTTTTAAAGAAATACAATAACTGGCCTGTTACAGTAGAACGAACACCTACTAGCCACGTTTCAAGGTCAGGATCGTACAAGAATAATATATCGTCCTCAGAGAGTTTAGCGACATGATCAATAGACTGCATGAAGCTTCTCATCATTATCTTTACTTGCGCGGGATTTTTCAAACAAACCATTCAAGACCAGTCACACTATTCTATTAAGCTGTATTGGAATTAAGCTGTATTGGAATCTCGGATTTACGGAGATTTGGTAAGGGAAAAGCTAAAAGGAAAAAGTACTTGAGATTTAGGGCTAGAAATGATCGAAGCAGCTTGGGAGGCTTCATTTTTAGGCGCATTCCATGCTTCATTCTAAGAGTATTCGATTCGATTAGACTCATGAATGTAATATAAATAATAATCTTTTCTTGGAGAACCATTTGTTTATAATATTTTAGTGGGATATATTGCTATAGACATCATATAAGATTATTGTCGATCATGTTTGGCTTATGATAGGTAACATTGATATGTTGCGATGGAATAAAAATTATAGAACTCGAGCCTGAATTCAGCTCGTTTGGGTTCAACAAGCATTTACGAGGCAAGCCCGAGCTTCAAAAATTTTAAACGAGCCAAAAAGAGCCGAGCTTGAGCTTCAAAAATTTTAGACGAGATGTACTCGAGCTCAATTGTTCAGTCTCAAAGTGAATCCGAGCTAAACTCGACCCAAACCAATATTTTATGGAGCCGAGCCAAGCGTGATAGGGTTCGGATCGATTTGGTTTGTTTGCACCCGTAATTACAATGAATGAAGTAGCATCTTTTACTTTTTACTTTTCCCTCCATGTATTTGTATACATAACTATGATAGAATCCGTCATACAGTGTGATTGTCTACACCAAATTCCTGTCCTGTCCCGTCCCGTGGCTGGGTCATCTTTTATGCTACAATGAGTGCAGAATTTAATGTTCATTACCCCTTTTTGCGTTCAAAAGTTAGTGCTTGAATTTTTCCTGATTATTTTGGGGCGGTGTGTCTGTCGGTTGGGTGCAGGGAGTGGGAGATTGAGTTGGGTTGATGAAGATGAAATAAGACGTGTAAATCTACAACGAGGCGATGTCTACAGACTGCCTACAGGGAGTGTATTCTTCTTGCAGAGCAACTTAGAACAGGAACGACAGAAGCTTAGAATCTATTCTCTCTTCACCAACTCAATCCAAGATTTGCACGTATGTGTTCGCTAAACAGTACTGTTTCTGTGTTCTTTTTTCTATTTCCATGCCGCTGTTTACTTGGGTTATTTAACCTTCCACTGTGTGACTGGAAAATGACAATTCCCCTGCAGGAACCGTCTGTGGGGGCAGCAGCATATTCGAGCATTCCCGACTTGGTCCTTGGCTTTGATGAGAAAACCCTCCAAGCAGCTTTTAACGTAATTATCCAGACCTGAAATTCTCTCTTTCAAATTTCGCTATGCAAAGTAGAGTCCCCACACAAGAACTTTATACAGGTTTGTATTTGTATCGACGGGGACGAAATTACCACTACCAGGATAACTTACTGGTTACAAAGATGTAGCTGTGAAATCATATAGGTGAAGAATTGTCCTACAAACTGTATAACCATAACATGGTTTTCCGACACCCAACTGGTGATAAGCATTATAGGATAATTTTACAATGTGCAACAGAATCAAATGTGGCCGGCCTTGTATAATTAGAAAATGCCTATCTTATTCAAAAGCCATTAAAAAAATGCACCACCTTCACCAAGAATAGCAGGCACCGATCGCCTAACAAAGATAAACTAGCAATAAATTTGTAATATTAGTATTTACTAGTACTTGTGCCAGTAATTTTGCTGTTACCAATTGAATGTCTAATGATGTAATGTGGTTTCTAAAGGTCACGGAGGAAGTAATAGAAGAAATAAGAAGTGGAACAACCCACCAAGCAATAGTGCATGCGCCTCCGAAAAAAGGAAGCAAATTGTGGCAGTTCGAAGCTCAATTCATGAATGCACTTTTGGGGAGCAAAGGTAATAGCATATTCGAGATCCCCAATAAAAAGACCAAGACGTTCAATATCCTGAAAGCAAAACCAGATTTCCAGAATGGTAATGGTAAGAGCCTAATGGTAACCAAGAAAAAATTGCCTGCACTAAGGGGCTCCAATATTGGTCTCCTCATGGTGAACTTGACCAAGGTAAGTTACTGGAAATACATTTGTTTCCATTCTTTTGTGATCAAAACATACAGAGCTATAGAGTTGTACATCTAGAAAATAGAAGTGGCATCTAAAAACGTATTGTTGTTTTACTAATGTGTTTCTTAGCAGGGGTCGATGATGGGGCCGCACTGGAATCCAATGGGAAGTGAGATATCTATAGTAACACAAGGCCAGGGGATAGTTCGGGTGGTTTGTTCTAGCTCAATGAGTGAATCAGAATGCAAAAACACGAGGTTCAGGGTTGAAGAAGGAGATGTTTTCGTTGTACCCAGGTTCCACCCGATGGCTCAAATGGCCTTCAACGATGACTCCCTCGTCTTCGTGGGATTCAGCACAACAACAAAGAAAAATCATCCGCAGTTTCTAGTGGGAAAAGCGTCGGTTCTTCAAACTTTGGACAAGGACATTGTGGCGGCATCCTTTAATGTCACAAACACAACGATTAGTCGGCTTTTGGCTGTACAGGGGGAATCAATCATATTGGAATGCACGTCTTGTGCTGAGGAAGAAGAAAGCAAAATGGAGGAAGAGATTGAGGAGGAAAAGGAGGAAGCTAGGAGGAGAGAAGAAGAGGAGGCGAAGAAGAGGGAGGAAGAGAAGAGAAGAGAGGAAGAGGAAGCCAGGAAGAGGGAGGAGGAAGAGAAGAGAAGAAAAGAAGAGGAAGAAGAAGCTAGAAAAAGGGAGGAAGAGGAAGCGAGGAGGAGCGAGGAGGAGCAGGAGGAGGAGGAAAGGAGAAGAGAAGAGGAGGAGCAAGCCAGAAGAAGGGAAGAAGCAGCAACTAGAAAGAGAGAGGAAGAGGAAGCCAGAAGGGAGGAGGAAGAGAGAAGACGAGAGGAAGAGGAAGCAAAGAGGAAGGAGGAGGAAGAGAGAAGACAAGAGGAAGAGGAAGCAAAGAGGAGGGAGGAGGAAGAAGAAGAGGAAGCGCAGAGGAAGGAGGAGGAAGAGAGAAGACAAGAGGAAGAGGAAGCGCAGAGGGAGGAGGAAGAGAGAAGAAGAGAGGAAGAGGAAGCAAAGAGGAGGGAGGAGGAAGAAGAAGAGGAAGCGCGGAGGAAGGAGGAGGAAGAGAGAAGACAAGAGGAAGAGGAAGCGCAGAGAGAGGAGGAAGAGGAAGAGCAGAGAGAGGAGGAAGAGAGAAGACGAGAGGAAGAGGAAGCAAAGAGAAGGGAGGAGGAAGCACAAGAACAAGAAGAGGAAGCCAGGAGGAAGGAGGAGGAGAGAAGACAAGAGGAGGAGGCAGCAAAGAGAAGGGAGGAAGAGGCTAGAAGAAGAGAGGAAGAGGAATCCCGAGAGGAGGAAGAGGAAGAGGCAAGGAAAGAGCAACAAAAGAGAGAGCAAGCGGAAAAGAGGAGAAGACAAGAAGCAGCAGAGAGGGAGGAAGAAGAGGCCAGAACATGGGAACAAGAAAGGAAAGAGATGGAGAGGCAAGAAGAAACAGCTAGAAGAGAGAGGGAGAGACAACAAGAAGAGGAAGAAGCCAGGAGAGAGGAGAAAGAGGAGCAGCAGCAAGGGGAAGAGGAGAAGGGCGGCGGTAGTGAGAGTGAGCCAAAAAGAGTTCTCAAGAAAATCTGGAAGGTTTAATGATGTGTTCAATTTGCTTCCCCACCAAACCCATCTGATGCTTTACTCATGCATGTAAGTAGAGGAATAAAATCAAAACCCCTGTTTTTAGCAGCAAAAAAACAAATCTAAACCCCTTTCTAGTATGGAGCTTGTGTTTTGGTTTTTAAAGGAACATTAGTGTAATAAGCTTTGTGATCCATGTTAATGTTCATGCTTGTGTATATGTGCAACCATATTACTGTCTGGCCTTGAGAGAGGAAGTTCACCATGTAGCCACATACTGTGAGGAAGTCTCATTAGCAAAAAACTATAGGACAGCAATTCTACTTATCAAAAAATATATATATATACAGCTTTTAGAAATGAACATCATGGATTTTCGACTATGTTACAAGGGGGGGGAAAATCAAAATGTGAAGTTGATTGATAAGGAAAATACTTGGCCTGTCTTGTTTGGCGTGCACCAGTAAATTGGTGGCCGTTGATCTTCTACGAACAGGGAAACGTTTCTGTCCTGTTGGCTGCCAAGGAATTGAAGAATCGTTGCAGGAGAGGAAATGCAGCAACATTTATCCATCAGCTCTCAGTTTCTACCTGCCCACTGTAATTAAAATATGCCAAGTTCCTTGAAATAATCGAGCTTGTGAAAATACATTATAACGGAACTGCGGCAATTAAGCAGAGTTTACTTAAAACAGAGTCCAAAAATGCCGGCTGATTTGGTAGCTGTTTTCAAGAACCATATTTCAAACTCTTAGAAGTGGTTTTGATAAATCCCAAAACTCATCATAGTCATTTCTCAAGTCAGTTTTAAGCGAAGATTGTTCTCTGGACCCTCGGATTTTGGAAACATTGTTTCATTTCTTCTTGAACAACAGTCTTCTTTTAAATCCCAAAACTCATCATAGTCATTTCTCAAGTCAGTTTTAAGCGAAGATTGTTCCCTGGACCCTCAGATTTTGGAAACATTGTTTCATTTCTTCTTGAACAACAGTCTTCTTTTATGAACAGAAATAAAGATTTGCAAACGCTGACACAAACCACTATCTATAGGTAATCTGCAAAACTGAGTTTTTGTAAGGCCAAAAGCAAAAAATTATAGAACTGAATTCACTTCAAACACAACAGGATAGGGTATTTATGGGGCACCGTCTGTAAACTTATGATTTTACTGGATTACTCTTTTCAATTCTCATACCTCAACGTGTAGTAAAAACAGGCGAGTTTAAAGTGTATTAAGTTAAAACCTGTATAGGCAGAAAATAAAATACTAGTACGGAATATTCTCAAGTCGCCTGAAATAATCTCATTAATTGGGGGTTCAAAGTGCATAAAACAACTACTACTAAATTTAGCACGGTTCCTCCAAAGAGGTTGGGTTCAAAGTGCATACTACTACTACTAACTTCAGCACTGTTCCTCCAAAGAGATTTGATGTAAATACTACAAATTTACTTGAAACAAAAATTTACATCAGGTTTGGGCGCGAAACATGCAACCTAAATGGCTTGTAATCCTGTTCAAAACAAGGTACAACATATGGAAAACAAAAGCAAAGGCAGCAAAACTGGTGCGGTGGAACTCACATAGTGGCCGAGCTAGTGATGAAAGAGACAACAACAGTAGTGTCATCAAGTTTGCCACCAAAATAACGGAACCCAGCATCTTGAGCAGCAGAAGAGAAAGGAGTTTGCCTGCTCCTGTCCAAAGCCCTCTGGCGTGCCAGAGCTGCAATCGTTTGAGCAATTACCCGGGGCTCCAGCCCTGCCCTCATCCCATCACCTACAACGGTATCAATCTCCTTGCTAAACAAATTGTCAAATAACCCATCTGTGCCAGCTACAATAATATCTCCAGGTACAACAGCTACTGTGAAAACCTAATCACAGTTATCCCAGGTAAGGTGAATTAGTTATCTAGCTTTTATACAGTCGGAAAGCTCAGATATACTATCAGCACAAATAATAATTCAGAATATAAACCAAACAAATAATAGTTCCGAATACTTGAGAGTAAGACAAAATAAAAGGATGCCTCCTGAGCTAGGCCTGGTACAGGTACTAAGAACTATACGTCTATATCCTGGGCGTCCTCTGGAACTAGGGAGAAAAAAGTAAGAGGCCACCTATCATTGCCCATGTTCTAGGGATTATTCTGCCCATTTTATTTTGTTTTCAACTAATCAGAATAGAAGAATTAAGGCATGAAACAAGTAACTTTCATGTGAGAACCATCAATATCTCCTGCTCCAGACCTTATGGTATGGAATCCATAACTATGACTTAGAGACCGTAATCCAAAAAAAAAACAAAAAACTATGGCTTAGAGACAAAACTCGACAGTTGTTAGACCTACCTTTTCTATTAACTTGATCAGTCATTTGGTATGCCTAAACTTACTCATCTCAAAATTAGTCATGGTTCATTTTCCTAAACAACCAGCAGTTCGAAGCTAACTCATGTGACTCCGAACATGCAGTCATGGACAAATGTTTTCAAAACAGGAGAAGGCAAATGGCTCCTTGGTTACTCCAACAAGTTCACATGCATCTCAAGTTTGGAAGCTGAAATCTGGGCCAACTATTGGGGCCTAACCATCTCCTATTTGAACTCCTTTGTGTATTATGTAGTTATCTAGGCATAAGATCAGATTCTGGGCCTGGTTGCTTTCCGGGTACCGGAAAATTTGCTAGAACATGAATAGTTACAACGGAAAAAGAAAGCAACCTCAATGTCAAGGGAGCGAAAAATACATGTTCATGACTTTTTTACTTATGTGCCTTTAGTCTTTCTCTTTTTGGGAATACTCTTGCGGCTAAATCTTTTTAAAGATCTAACACATGTTTTGGTGGTTCATTTCCATTTTGCATGTTAAATTTGATGGAGAATTTGATTTGATGGATTTAAATTTGATTCGTTGATCAGGATTTAGTAATTGATGTTATTAGTTGGCGTTGTCAATTGAAGCAATATTACATCAAACGGGCATTCGCTAGTGGACAAATATGCTGCAGCAGTATGTACAAGTACCAAAAGGATACTTTGGCTCCTGAATTTCCTCTGTTGTTTATAAATCTGGACTTGGGCTGGAACATCTATAATGTACAAAGCATGATAGAGAAACCAAGGGAGATGAAAGAGCCATAATTTGTGATTATCCACAACCGAACACGTCATGAACATAACACCTAACCGCACTTGACATACTGAAATACCTAGTCTTGAAAGGGGGCAGCACATCCGGAGTTTAGAATTGACACAGGAGAAGATATTTATCTTTCTTCGGTATTCAGTAAGGGTTATAACCGGGTTCTGGTGGAATATAACACTTCCTAAAAAGCTTGAGCAAATGTATATCCTAACATAACTGATAAGCAATGTGCAACTTTCTGACGATATGCATAAATTGCAGACATGTCAATTTATCATCCTCCTGAAATCAAAGCTATGCTAATAGGAGTCGGACCAACAGATGGCTCTTGTCATTAACTACTTTGACGACTCTAACAGCCTTGCAGCTATAATTAATAAGGACAAATTACTTGAAAATTCCTCGTCATAAACCATACACAAACAACAAAGAGAATAGATCCCAAGCAGTTAGTGAACGTACGCACATGCATGCAAACAGAGATGAAGTTCCAGGAACTATAGGAGCAATCCCGGATGCTTCTCCTTAATTTGTAATTTTGTCCTCTTTCTCAAATCCAGCCAAGTTATTGACAAGTGCTGATTCTTGGGCTATGGCAAAGCCAAATAGTAAGCGGCAGGATTCACACCATGGAACAATAAACCCAAATCCTATTAGGTCCCAATAAACCCCATCCCTTTCTCTATGCCTGCCCTTCATAATAGCACTTGTCATACCAAGGGTATATGGCAGGTTTATAGCAGGATGTGGAAGAAGCAAAATAGGTTACACCATGTTCTTTCCACTTTTGGTGTTGAATCATGTTACTTGAACCCCAAACCATAATCCAGGATTCCAGGGAGCAGATAATAATGGCATCAGTTTAGAAACATGCAACCGCATACCAGTTTTCTTTCATATACAAACCTTAGAATCTGATTTGAGTGTCTTTCCATCTAATTTTTTTTATATATATAGTCCCCTTCCTATGAGGGATCCCTCACTTTGCTTATATAAGGACTTCTAATTGTAGCCATTGGAGTTCATCCAACGGCCACAAAAAGGGAGAAGAGAAACGCGGGTTATATACTTATAACTCCCAGGTCAAAACAAAACGGAGCGACGCGCAGGTCAAACCAAAACCAGGTCTCTGTCCCCCTTTCTCACATTTCCACGTACAAGAGAGAGAGAGAGAGAGAGAGAGAGAGAGAGAGAGAGAGAGAGAGAGAGGACTTTATATTTATAAAGCTTCTTACTCCATTCAGAATACGAACTACAAAACAGCCAAATTACCAGTTCCAGGCAACTTACACAAGTTCTCCAAAGTTTTCCTACATCAGTTTGGAATCATAGTTTATAGGAATGCTCGTTCAAGCACACTTGTACAAAGAAAGTGTTACCTATTTTATTGAGTCCATCTAAACCACATTTATCTTAACATACCGAGGAAGGACAAGACACAGCAGTAACAGAACGGAACTTATACCTATTTCCCTACAAAGGGAAACAAAAAGTACACTACACAGCAATTTCATGGGTCGAAGAAAGTTATAGTTGATGCCAAAGAAGGAAGAGAATGGGCTTTTGATAAGCCTTATTGCTAGCCAATTCGTAAATGAAACAGGCATTAGAAGAAGCAGAATCCTTAACGGTACTGGTGCGGTATGCAGAAATTCTCATATTTGTAACGTGGATCTCAGACTATCGTGAAGACAACTGACAACAAATTCACATAACAAATACCACCAACGCGAGTTTAAATAAGTATAAGCTGAAGCAGAACATTAACCTACCTGACCACAACTTGGCTGGTCACCTTCACTGCCACTTGCCAATTGATAAGGAAAATTGAAGCCATGCTGCTGCACAGGAGATTGGAAGATGGTGCATCCCTCTCTGACTATACTGAATCCACTATCCCCAAGATTAACGGCGTGCAGGCTCTGCTGAGAAAAAACACATAAAAATATATCAATCAATAACAATGAGAAAATGTAAATACGCTAGCACAGTTTCAGAAAACTATTTTCCATTAGACTTCCAAATTTGAGTAACATTTACACTTTGAAAAATTATTTACAGAAGTTAACTACTAGGAGGAATCAACAAAGCAAACTCGAATTCAATTTCTGAATAGAAAATGAGGACTAAAGAGAAACTCAGACTGTTCAAGGATGCGTTGAACATCAGAATTGTTGTTGCTGTAGGTTAATCCAACTAGAATTTCCATTAATAGTGCACTTTGTATTTGACTACTAAAAATTCGAAAGAGATAATAAACTGCAGGTTGAAGTTGAACTCACTTTTAGTAAATGACTTTCATTGCACCAGCAACAAACAGGTCATGCAAAACAAGCAAGGCATGCAACCCAGAACAAACCAGTATACTACATTATGCACTCTACCCAGACAAGTGTGGAGACTTCAGCTAGGCTACATTAACAGGACTAGAAATCAACACCTAAGTAACTGTAAGAAAAGGTTATTCTTTCAAGATCCCAAAAGTTAGTTTTAAAATTCAGTGAATGTCAGTAGAGATCAATGCAGATTAAACCACAAAAGTGAATTTCCACTCAGTCTCAAGAATAAGTCAAAACCATGAAAGGAGTGAAAGGACCACTGTCATCCAGACAATACAGCTTGGTTTGACGGCCAAGGTGATAGTTTTAACCTATCACAACAAAATCCTACGGCAGTGATCGATTTTGTAAGAAGCATGCCTTCTGTCGCCTCGTCGCCTTTTCGCTCCTTGTTCAAGTCGACTTGCCTGGGTCATGCAAGGTGCTGGGGGTGGGCCTTGCCTCGCCTTGCAGCTAGGTGCGCCTTTGACAACTATGCCCCCTCTCCCACACCCGCTGCAGCTCTCGCTCCGTCAAGGCTGCAAATGTGCCAAGTTGAGCTTTGGACTGTTCAGGCTAGTTTGGCCAAAAAAAATGGTCAGCTCGAGCTTGAAACGAGCTGTAAAATCTAAGCTCGAGCTCAGTTCAGAGTTTTAAACCTCTACTCGAGCTCAACTTGCCAAGCTCAATAGCCAAGCGGTTGACAGGCATAAGAGGACATGATAGGGTGCTCTACTTATTTATAGAGAGAGTATACCCAATTGTTTACAATTTTTCGATGTTGGATTGGTGTAGAAGCAAGTAACCTTTCATTTGCTTTTGCTGGTGCCTGGAAACATGTCCCACATGGGCCACATTGCAAAACTAGGGACTCACCAGCCACTTGTTTTGCTATAAATGCTTCCACTTTCCTTTGTCTTCAAGTTCAAATGAAGTTGCCCGCAATGGTGACACTTGGCAGCAATGCACCGAGTCCAGCCAACTCAATCTATAAAACTTGGCTTGCGAGCTCATCCAAGCCAAGCTATTGGTGGCTCGGGCTCAGCTCATTCTCAAATGAGCTAGAATATATGGTTCGAGCTTGTTCATTAACAGATCAAGTCAAGCTTGAAAGAGCTCCTTTCGAACCGAACTCCGAGATGCTCACAAACAGCTTAGCGCATTTGTAGCCCTACATTCCATGCAACTATGGTCCCAATGCCCTGTCTGCCTGTCATAGTGTTCAACAATTGCAATGTTTTTTGTACAAGAAAATTGCACCTTTACCAATCAAACCCCCTCTGCGCAGACTCCACCCAATCCCTCGAAGATACCTCTAGCGGCATCTTACATCCTTGCACCCATCCACCACCTCCTTCCCCAAAATCCTAGAACCCCCTCCTTCCCTCCACCACCACCTCCTCACTTACCTCCCTCACCTTCCCGACATGCCCCCACCGTCTCCTGAATGTCTTCACTTCATCCATTTTGCCAAAAACCCTCAAGGTTTGCAAATAAGCAAGAGAAATATGCAACATCAACCCAAATAGAAAACAACCCCAAGGAACTCTTTTTTATGATAATTCATGGTTCAACTAATGATCTTTGTTGAAAACATTGTGAGTACAAATGATATAGCAAGTTGTGACCCATAGTGGTAGTTTTTTTTTTTCAAAAGCAATAGTGGTAGTTTATATAAGAATATTGGTGGCTAGTTTTATGAGATTTTGTGACCAAGTAATGTGTGATGTTATTACGGAAAGTCGTGGTGTTTGTCATGATATTTTGTGGAACTTGTTACGAGACTTTGTGGCTAGCCACAAGTCCAAAAACTTATGGCTTGGTACTTAATGATAATTAGCGGACGTTTGCCTTTTCTATGAATATTTTTTGCTTAACTATATGTAATTGTGGAGTTTGTTGTGGCTTTTGGCGGCCTGGTTACAAATTACTTAAATTACTGATGACTCTTATGGTCCACCTTATGCAAGGTTGTGGTTAAATGGCGGGACCTGTTGAATGACCTGGTCGTCAGGTCACATCTTGTAGATGTGGTGTGATCTGAATCATTGACTGAGTGCATATGATGTTTGTTTTTTAACGGGTGTTTATTGGAGCATTTTCCCCAACCCTCCGAGTCTTTTTGGCTATTAGTAACAAATAGAAATGATGAGACAGCACTTCATATTTCCCATGTGAAAACAATAAAGTTTGATGGACGTATTGTAAAGAAAAGATATCAACCTAAATGGCTAGTGCAGTAAAGTTGCACAACAAACCTGGTGTGTAAGGGCTATTATGCAGGCTGTTGAGGAACCCTTGGATTTTGTGATTGAGTGAGCTTTCTCCAACACCCTAGCTGGATCAACAGAACCCTTGGGTTCATCTTGAATTGCAGCCAATGAATTAGACATGAGTTCACGGGCATATACCCCTGCATTAACTCCAACATCTGCCCAGCCACCAACCCCATCTGCTATACCAATTACATGTTCATCTTCACAAATAAAGTGAGCATCCTCTCCACCTGTTTTTTCCTTGTCAGGATGTGGAAGATAGCAAGATCCTGATTGTAGTTTCAAGGTCGTGTCAACTAGAATATTCCTGGAGTAGACAAGAAGCAATATTAATTAGGAGAAACTTCAGTATAGTTACCAGTCATTTATTATACCATAGAGCCCAATACTAGAAGGGCGGGCCTGATGCAACAGTAAAGTTGCTCCATTGTGACCTGGAGGAGGTCACGGATTCGAGTCACGGAAACAGCCTCTTTGCTTTCAGGGGTAAGGCTGCGTACATCAACCCTTCTCCAGACCCCTCAATGGCGGTAGCCTCGTGCACTGGGTTTTCCCTTCTTTATAGAGCCAATGCCAGTCATTTATTTCTTTCTATAGTTACCAGTCATATTATTAATCCCGTAGAGCACAATACTGCAGAGTGCAAAAAACCCAATCCTCGAAAAGTTTCATACATTGTGACATCCAAATTAACCCGTAGACCAACACATAAGCAAAAAGTAGACCGTCTATGTCTGTATTGTTCGACAAGAACACACAAATTAGCGTTGTGTTTCCTAGTTTAAGATGTGATCAACTGGTCATCTCACCAAATGCTAGTTCTGCGACCAATTGAAGGGTGAATTCTTTATTGACATATTGGGTCTTCTTACCAATGGTTTTGAGTCTCATTATTGATCCCTTTTTGTATTTCCCAGTACGCCCATGTCATACCATCCTGGCACAAAACGATGCAGATAACCATGACACGGTTTTCCGGTGTACAGATATATCCCAATGATTCCAGTCTGTTTCTGATTCTGGCCAAGCACTCTGGTACATTGCTATACCACCAAATTTAGGAGTATTCTAAATAAACCCTGATTGGACTATACTTTGGTGTCTGTTCTGTTCTCTAGAAAGCACAAGCAAAGAGAGACAAGCTGAAAAGTGAGAATGAGGCTTGAATTGGACTATACTTTGGTGTCTGTTCTGTTCTCTTGAAAGCACAAGCAAAGAGAGACAAGCTGAGAAGTGAGAATGAGGCTTGAGTACCTTGTTAAGCTAAATGGGGCATACAAGGAGAGCCGAAGGAAGATAGTCGGTGGATTTGTTTATAGCCGTGCTAATGCAGTTTTATATGTGTGCTGTGTGGTTTCGATGGTGAAACGATGATCAGGATATTGATGATTCAAAGATAAGGTTACAAGCCATTTATGACTGGGAAAAGGTTGAAGAAATAGGGATGACATGTCTTTCTGTTGCCTGCCTTTTACATGGGCAGAAGAAATATATCTCATATTAGAAAGAGCTAGATGTGTGGGATTAAATTCCCAATTAAGCAAAACGAGCAAGAGTAATTAAACTGAAAGAGAACCAAGAGAAAAGAGGTGGTTACAGTAGTGTGCCGAGCAAAAGTCTACTTCATCCAAATGATTCAATCAAAGAATAAACCTACTTGATCATTGAAAGTGCAAAACAAAAGAGAAAAAAAAATGCTCCAACTAAAGTCCTGAGTCCTGACCAATGCCCAAATTATCACTCATTTGTGTTCTACATCGTAGCACAAACAGCCAAAAAATTTGTTGGCACCTTCAATAGGAAAAGGCCGAGCTAGGGGTTTAGTTTTAACAGCAACGCCAAACCAAGGTAGAAAACAATTATGGTTCAACCAAAACAGTAACATACCATCCAGAGTAAAATAAGGGGGTTTTAACAGCGAATTTTTTTTATTAATCCTTGAAAGATTACAAAGACTAAAAGGAGCAAGGAGAAAGGCACAAGTACCCATCCGAGACCCAAACCCTTGATTGGCAAGATGCCAACCAAGGAGAAAACCCCAAGGCCAAAGCCCAACACCTAAAAGCCCACAAAGCCCAGATAAAACAATACAGACCAAATGGGATGCAGCCTTAACACCAGAAAAAGCCTAAAAGCCCAAATAAAGGGGGTTAGCCCATCAATAAAGCCCAAACACCCAAACACCCAAAACCTAAAAGCAGGATCTGAAAACCAAACCATCGCCACCGCCGCGAGGATCGCCATCATTCACCAGTACATCATAATCTCTGAGTTCTTTTTACATAAATTCGATTAAAATCAAGTTCCATGCAGTAAATTCTAATATTATCCTTTCAATATCATCAGCAGAAGCAATTCAAAAACTTGTCAAATAATATGTAAAATAAAGACAGAAGTTGGGTATGTTAAAGCAGCCCAATGCCCAGGCCAAGCCAACCAAAATTATCCATGTCAAGCCTATACGTAAAACGAATACATACTTGTAAGTTTTTTAAATAAGGCCAAGTAACATAAAAGCAGCCCCAATGAAGGCCCAGGCAAAGCCAACCAAAATGGTCCACAGTAGCCATGCATAAAAAGCAAGAATATTTATTTTTAACTTCTTTAGGATAAAAAAAAAAAATTTCCACAAAGCATCAGAAATAAGAAGTATATGAACAACTAAGAGGAGCATAAATTAACCCCTGGGTTCATTCAAATGAACTCCTAATACCTTTTCCACAAGGGTACCTCTAATTTTCAAATCAAAAGATGGTGTCCCTCGTGCTTTGCAGAATAGTAATACTCCTACATAGCTGTCAGATTATTATTTGTTTGCAAAATAAGAGCTTAATAAAGCAGGAGCCTGTAGGAGTCCTCAATTGCTTCACAGCATACTAAAGTTCATGATAGGTCAAATTACAGTACCAGTGATGAGATAGGTCTCCCATATGAAAACTTGCATAAAAAAAAAACTTCAAGAGATGAAACAGAACAAAGGAAAGACAAATGAACATACTTATCAGCTGAAACTGCAGAATCCGCAAGTTGTCCATCAAACACCGATCCATGGAATGATACATCAGGCACTGCACCATGAGAGTAACATGGAGAGGAAGAGTTACTGACGCTTGGACCAAGAAGTAATCTACAGCTGCCAGACCTTCGAGTAACATGATAACCTGCTAAAACACTGCGCCTGCTAATTGCTTCGTGACTTTTCAAACCAACACCGGCTTTTCGGCAATTGTGAAGAGTCCTATAGTCGAAATGAACGCCAACAGGTTTCCCAAAGGTTGAAACCTTCCCACAACCTGAGATTAAGTTATCGACAACAAGATCACCCGTAGCAGCGTTTGATCCTGAAGCAGCCATGGAGGTTTGGTATTGATGATTCCCTGGATATCGGAAACCCTATCTTGCTGATCGAGACAGAGGGAGAACAATGTATATCGAACAGGCTCGCGCAACGATTATAGGGGATATCTCTGAAAAACAAAATGACAATTTTTTGCTAAGCTAGATGCACACTGCTGGGTTGTAGAGCTAAGAGCACAGCCGTCACAGTTGTAAACAAAGAGCAACGGGAAATCCCAAATGACTGTCTTCCTTGTTTGGACCGCACTCCTATTGAATGATAGGTCGAATGGGCTGTGCCCTTGCAGAAACTCGAAAAGAACAACAGCAAGAAGTGTCCTGAGGCAAAACCAACTGGAATTTTAATAGCTACAATAGAACCCCCAAATACAGTACCTCTATTGGAGAAACTGAATTTTCAGAATCCAATCAATGTAGTATTCGTTAAGCAAATATTTACCACCCGCTGCCAATTTAGCTTCCTTCAAAACGGATAGAACTCCGCGATATCTGATACAAGGAGTAATTGGGACATGTCTGTTCAATTTATTTTTGGTAAATCGGAAATATGTCTGTTCAATTGTCAAGAATGTCGTGTGAGAAAGATTCTCAAGGAAAAGTGGTTTCCTTGAAGGGAGGTGAAGTAAAGAAAATTTTAATTTAATTTCCTGTGTATTCTCTTGGCAAAGACATCTTTTGCAGGAAAGTGTTTTCCGGTGGGAAAATTAAAGTTTTGGTGCTACAACTTTCTGGGTAACTGAACACAGAAAAGTTAGAGGAAAGTTGATTTTTTCCATCTGCCGTAAGGAAGTCTAGTTTGCTAATTATGTGATACAATCATAAATAGACACGCTTATACATCTTCAAGTTGATATACTTCTCTGTGTGTGTGTGTGGTTACTGGTTACCAGTTTAGGCAAACTCGAAGCATGCAAATTGAAATTTATTTAAAATTGCGAATTTGAACGGTGTAAGAATGGGAAAAGAATCAAAATGAGTTTGAGAATGCACCTGTGCTGAGGAATTGGCTGTGGTTTATCGGAACCAAAAACTCTCTGTCCCTCTCTCTGTGAATATAACCACAAGCATTGGCACAAACGACTGATCAATTAATCAAATTGTGGAGACCCAAGCGGAGCGAATTTGTAGAGAGAGAAAGCTCGGAACCCTAATTTCGGTCTTCGGAGCTCTCTCTCTATGTATCTCCGTCGTCTTCTACCTACCTCTCTCTCTCTCTCTCTCTCTCTCTAATGGCTCTATCTATCAACGAAGATCGAGTGAAGTTCACCGTTTCAACAGTTCCCAACAAATTACAAAACCTATCCATGTGGACCATGTGTAGATATGGTGGGACGCGGCTCCCCTCCGATTTCGGTCACGTATTTCTATTTCTGTTTTTAAGAGTTTTTCGACCGTTAAATTTATAATATAAAAAAAATTACATATCTAATAATCGAAAAGTCTCTCGGCATTAAGACACAAAAAATTTCAATTTATTTTACTGCTTGTAGGGAAAAAGTTGGCCATGTTAAAAAAACAATTTGCTTGAATACAAATAATTAAGATGAAAAAATCACGATCCCACAATAAAAAATGGACCGTTAACATCATGTTCAACTGTAATCGAATATTCCTCATGAAACTAATACTCCTATGATTTTTTTCCCGTATATTCTTCATGAAACTAATGCGATTTTTTCACGTAGCTTGTTCATGTTCAACCAAGTTGTTTTTTTAGATGGAAGATTTTTCTTGTGAGGGCTACGAGATACTTTTTCCGCCCAATTTGTTTGTCTCTCGTTCCATTCTAGCCGTGTGCAAAATTGCTTGCATTTTTTAATAGATAATGCATTTATATACAATAGGAATCTTGTTAGATAAATTTTAAGGGAAATAATAATATCAAAACTGTTTTTGTTGGTGCCAAAATTCTAGTGCACAAAAGGTTTGTACCATGTGCAATGTACAAGACTTTTATACATTGGAGTTTTGGCACCAACAAAAACGGTTTTGGCATTATCACTACCAATGATAATGCCAAAACTATATCTGTCGGTGCCAAACTCTTGTGTACAAAAGGCTTGTACCATGTGTAATGTACAAGACTTTTATGCATTGGAGTTTTGGTACTAACAAAAACGGTTTTGACATTATCACTATCCTTAATGGGAAATTAAGCTCGGCTCGAGTCGAGTCGAGCTCGTTAGTGTCAAGTCGACCAATTTTAAATGAGCAGTTCGAGCTATCTAAGAAAAACTTGAGCCTGCTCGAGCAATTGTTACTCACATGGCATTTTACAAAATTTATTTTTGTGTTCATGAGCCTGCTCGAGCAAAGTTTTCTCTAACTCGAGCTCTACTCGTTTAGGAAACGAATCTTGAATTTCAACTAAAATTTTGACTTAAGCTCTTTTCTGAACTTAAAATTTTGACTCAGGCTCTTTTCTGAACTTAAAAAATCGAGCTTGAACCAACCCTTACCTAGCCAAGGTCTTGAACAGTTCGTAAACGGCTCATTCGTTTGTAGCCTTGAAAGCGAAAGGAAATACTATATACGCAGAACTTTCTTACCCCGTTACATTGGAGGCTTTGGTTTCATTTGGTTCTCTAATACTACAAGCTACGATTCTCTGTTTAGGCTCTTACATTTCTCCATTTTCCAGGAAAAAAACATTTCGAACTGCGAAGAAAATTTTCATTTATCGCAAGGATAAAAAGATGAAAACAGTACCATCTTTCCAGGAAAATTGACTATGATTCTACCTCCACTATCCATCTATCGCAGCACACACAATCAAAGTAACAAAAATGCTTAATACAACAAAACTCCAAGAAGTTTTCTTCCTAACCCAATTGATCCAACCCCTTGGCACATCCAGATTTCCTTCTTCTTCCTCATCCCTTCAACTTTAATATGTACTCTATAAACCATGGGGATATTAAACAATGGTCCTTCTGCCCTTACCAAAGAAAGCAATAGAATAACACATCTTTAATTACCAATACTTTTACATATCTAACCAATGTTTCATCAACATCGTCAACTTCCCAAAGGCCCCATGCCCCTGCACACTATTTTACACCATCCCCCTATTCAGAGCTTCATCACATGTCTTTACCTCGGAAATCTCCCCTGCCCAACGACGCAGCTGCGGCCGCCATATCGAGGCCACCTCCCATGGAGGTCATCAAGGCTGATAGCCCACCGGTAGGCCCGCCACCGGCAGCCATCCCTAAGCCTAGAAGATCAAGGGTTGCCTGCTTGGGACCGAATACAGATGGTGTTCCCATCATCAGTTCCTTCAGACCAGAACCACCACCATAAGTAAGCCCAAGTCCTAGCCCTGCTGTCAAAGATCCACTCTCCGGCTCAGTTTGACTCCGACCCCACTCCCCTGAAGAAGAAGAAGGCGTCGATGAAACAATACCCAACCCCCTCAACAACGAGGCATTAGTTGCAGCCGCCCCCATCTGGGCGGCTTTTTGAAGCAATGCTGTTGCAGACATTGCCGGAGGAGCTGGTGGAGCGTACTGGCGGTGATCTTGCCCTGCAGTGTCAAATATCGAGGACCCGTGATTGGTGGCGAGGCAGAGAGAAACGGGTTCAGGCGATGGAGATGGTGCTGGGAGGTCAGTTGAATGAGCCATGGCTTGGATTAAGCTGGTAAATCCAGGCGTTTGAGGCTGTACTGAATTTGCTGCTGAGGATGTTGAAGATGCAAACAAGCTAGCAAATACACTACTGCTTGTGCTTCCATTGCTGCTTGAGCTGCTGGTGTTGCTACCGCTTCTAGCTACATCAGTTGTTACCAGTGCATCACCTAAGATCTGGCTGCGAATCTGATTTTCCGGCAACTCTGGAATTATGAAGGAAGCCAGAGCGAAATAAGTAGAAAAGGATAAAGTATTTGCAGAAAAAAAGCTACACATACAAAGTTAGAGATTCATAGAGAGTTAAGCTTCTCTCATTAGAGAACAATGTTTTTGAGGTTAAAGGTGAATCAACAGGAGTCTCCTTTCTCTGCATGCATTTCATCCTCTTTCTTACCTTTCGAATCTATCTGTGTTTTTGTTTTTCCAATTGATTCTTATCTTAAAGCTCCACCAACAAGCTATCTGTTTTCTCCTTTCTACTACCTTTCAAAATGGGAGATTTATGGATACACAAGGGAAAACAAAGAGCAGAAAAAGACAAAAAACAACTAAACTCCAAGAAGATTGTTGTTGCTTTCTTTAATTAAACCGTACCCAACAAATATCCCAAAACAGAAGTGCAAATTTTCCAGGCATTTGCCATAAATACCTGGACTTTGGATTGGCAAAACAGAGGATATCACAGCAGCTGATGGAGACACAGCAGGTGGTGGCGGTGGTGACGCCGGAGGCGACGAAGTAACCGGCGGCGCTTTACCACTCTCCACTGCTAACGCGTCACAAAAGGCTCTGTGTGTGATAAAGCTATCTCTCCTTCAAAAAAAACAAACACCCAAAACAGAAGTCAATTCAGACAGAAAACCAAAGCACTAATAACCCCTCAGGATTGAGAGTAATTTGGTAAGAAAATCAAGATAATAATTTCACAAGAAATGGTGAGAAACAAAATACTGATCGCACTAACACATCTCTAATCATTTTTCAGTTTTCACATATTTATAGTGGTGAGATTCTCTTTTCTTTTCTTGCCAAGAGCCATAAAAAACAGAAGTACAAGACAACGAAAATAGATCTAACAGACCTTGAAAACAAAGTCCCACAATCACATTTATACTCTCTGGTTCCACAGACTTTCAAGTGTGCTTTCCAATCCGACTGAACCGCATACTTCTTTGCGCACTTGTCGCACTTCCACTTCTTCTCCCCGTGCTTCCTGCAGAAATGCTTCTTTATCCCCGTCAAATCGCCCAAAGCCCTCGACGGATCGTGGTGCACGCAAGACGGCTCGGGACAAACGTACACTCGCTTCCGAATCTCCTTCCCCGACCTCTGCCGCAGCTTCCACGGAAGGTTGTGCCCTCTCCGATGGAGCTGCAAATTCTGGTCCCTCTGAAACCCTTTGCTGCAGATTTCGCATACGAATCGATTCGTCGCTAATAGGGATTTCGGGGACAGAGCGATCACCTCTGCGTCTGGATCTGCCAAAACCCAGTGAATTTTAATTAGGAAATTGATCGTCTACAGCCCTAATTTGATTAGGAGTCACGAGTGTCCAAACCAACTTACGTGCAGCTCAACTAACCTGTCAGTGATGAGACAGGCCATTCACTATCCTATTTTGGACTGAACTGGACGACTCAAATCTCGGCCGCGCAACTCCACAATCAATTATCTGAAGTAACTGATGGTTACTACCCATTAAGATTAGTTGGGGCCGAGATCTGAGCTGTCCGGTCCGCTCCAGTCCAAAACGAGGATCAGAGAGCTGTGAACCCTTCTAATTACCACCAGTACAGATATTGAACGAATCAGAACAATTGAATTGCATGCGTTTTTAAAGAGTTGGGTTAGTGATTTTTTTTTACCTGGCATTCCTGGAAGATTTCGTTTCTTCTTCTCCGGCGGCGCCGAGACTATTTGATTACCCGATGAAGAGACGCTAGCTTCGGCCGAAGCCGTGGAGTCATTCATGGCTGAAGAGGTGTCTAAGTCGGCCGCCATCAGGAAAGCTTCGTTGCCTATCCTAAGAATTAATAGTAGCGGAAAAAGGGCAATCTAAAAGACAATTACAAAACAAAATTGATAGGGTTTCAACAAAACCTCCTAATATCTATCTACCAGTCAATCTTACCTTTTCTGTTTCTTCTTTTTCTTTTTTTCCTGTTTCCACCTACCAACTAGAATAAATCAAGTTCTGACTCGAACCCAGATTACCAAACAATATAATTAACAAAACACATGACTCAATATGATCTGTAAGTACAGGGAACGACCAGGAAAAAAATTATGGGCGATAGCCACCGGAAAACTCACCGCCGGCGAGAACAGTACCAGCCAAAGGTCGGAGATTGAAAAAAGGGTTACAGTGGACATGAAATAGCACACGGAATGTGAGGTTTCGATATAATTTTTGAGCCTTTCGGACAGTTTATTTCCCGAAACTAGCTCCGCGGCTAATCAAATAATATCGGCTACATCCCCGGGGAATTTTCGATATTTCGGGCAGGAACAAGATTCAGGCGTGGGAGACCTGGAGAGGAACAATTCCGGTCGGCGAAGGGAAATAGTAGGAGTAGTACTTGAGAGAGAGAGAGATAGAAGAGAGGACTTGAGGGGGGGGGTGAGAGCGAAAAGTCTTGTGTGTTCGGTCGTCAATTTTGTCGTCTACTTTTAAGACGAAGAAAATTTGTCACAGAAAACATAAAGGAAAGGTGAATTACACTCAGTGCCCTACAGTTTTCTCTAAACTGTAGACTCAACCAACTTTCTATTGTACACATTGCCCAGAGAGAAAAACATTGGACCTAATAGGGATGAAAGTGAAAGTTACCACCGAGGTGGTAGCCCAGTTGGTGGGAGTCACTACCTCTTTTTAACAACTGCGCAGGTTCGAGCCTCGGGAGACACATGTGTGCATGTATCCGGTGGTGCCATTAATAGACTTTGATTTGAACCCGTAGTTGGACCGGAGAGGGGGATTTCTCGCTGCTGTGCACCAGGTGATGCCGTGGTGACAGCCTATTCTCCCGGACGGTAGCTATGACTCAAACCGGACATTCCACGACGGGTCGGGAGCCCCTATGGTCACGCTCAGGGTAGAGTTGCTACGCTAGTCGCCCCCTTTCACCCTTTTTGACTGTTTAAAAAAAAAAGGGGTGAAAGTTTTAACCGAATAAACTGACCGAACCGATTATTTTTTTGCAATATAGGTCGGTTTTGTAAGTAAGCCGGTTCGGGTCGGTTTAAATTTGGAAAATTTTTGAATGTCGATTCGGGTTCATTTATGAGTTAAAAATAATCAAAATGGACCGAACCGAACCAAAATTAACTCTTGCACTTCTTTTAAATCTCAACATTCCATTCCAATACTTATTTGTTCTTCTACATGTTCCACCCACATGAAACAAGTTAACCCCAAACCCATCCCCCCCCCCTCTCTCTCTCTCTCTGTATTCCATGGCTGCAATCTGTGCTCTACTTTTCTATTGCGCTTAAATAGATCAAGACTCACTTTCTCATCTCACCCCAAGTATGACAGATCTGCAACTTACTCTTTGTCGAGTCTTTCTCGAAGAAGAGCAAATGTATTCAATATTACAGGGTTGGTTCAGTGTTCACGGTTTGACCACAACGGCTTTGAAGTTTGTTGTTCCATCTTTTTCATCTTATCGCTACCATTCTAATTTGGAAAACCAACATAACCGAACCGCTTTCAGCACCACCGAATCAAACAATTTCCTCCATTAACAAGTCTGTGTCAGTTTCTAATCTTCCCAAACAGACTAGTTTAGTTCGATTGAAAATACAACAAAAAATTTATCGAACTGAACCGATTTCATCCCTAAGACCTTACATAGCCATCACTCACTTGTACTTACTCAACAGCTCTCACAATTAAACTGCCTCATTTATCTCAGCTATTATCCATCATGGCAAGAAACTTTCACTCTCCTATGTAACTGTAGTGGACCAAACCAGATAGAGTTTTGGCTTAATAATGTGAGGTAAGCCCACAAATGCAAAGTACGTATGGTTGGATCATGTAACATTGGACCATCCAACGGTATGGGTGTGGAGGCATGCAACTGTGAACCTACCATGTTGAATGGCAGGTGTAAGACCAAACCTGGCCGGTATTAGTACGACATGAGGTGATTTAACAACCAACTAAGCTCCTAGTGGGTACCGATTGGCATTGCTCGATGATGTGGATTCCGACTATATGCATGACATCATTCGGGTAAATAGTTATGAATGACGCCATTAGGCATATGCTTAGCACAAGCTTACTCGGAGCCGAAGTACAATATCTCTATATAGTGCATGATAAACCCTAAAATAGCACACCTCTGCTAGTTAACTCAGAGCTTTGTAATTCTTCTTCCTAACGTTGAGATAAGTTTGGCATCAAAGTACTTTCCAGTTGCTTACGAGTGTGCCTAAAAATCTAATGCAACTAAAATTGTGTTGGAGTTTGGCTTGTTAACCTAATAAACTAATCTCGAATGACCTTTGGACAAATTTAACAAAACAAAACTACAATAAGTTGATTCATTTCACATTCCAGATTTTGTTACTTGTTTTTACACTTCGTTCTCTATAAATTTTTCAACCACATTGAATGCTAAAGCCAAACCCATATTATTGAATGGCCTATTACCCTTCACCCTTTTTCTGGGGCATGTTTGACTCCATTATTATTAGATAATACATCATAAAAAAAAGGTCCACTCGTACCAACGTACTTCGTTTAGGATAAGAATGAGCGTGTGATGGTTTGGTATCTTAATAAGAATATAATTTGGGGTCATCTTTTCCCATCTATTAAAGAAAGGTAACTATCTTGTGACTAGGGCTATAAATGAGCTGAGCAGCTCGCGAATTTGGCTCGGTAAGGGCTCGTTCGGCTCAGTGCGAAAGATAAACGAGCCGAGCACGAGCTCGATTTTTTGGCTCGTTTGATAAACGAGCCGAGCTTGAACCTAGCAGGGCTCGGCTCAAACAGGTTCGTCTCGGCTCGAAATATATAGGTTCGGCTCGGCTCGGCTCGGCTCGACTCGAACATGCCAATATATTGGTTCGCGAACATGTTTGTCTCTGCTCGAAATGTATAGGTTCTGCTCGGCTCGGCTCGAATATGCCAATATTCGGTTCAACTCGGCTCGTTTAGCCAATTTTTCAATATCAAGGCCAAAAAGTTGAGGAATTTGAGCCGAGCCGGCTCGTTTATTCCAGACCGAATACTAACGAGCCGAGCTTGAGCTTTGTACATGTTTGTCGAGCCGAGCTCGAGCCAAACTTTTCTGGCTCGATTCGAACTCGAGCCGAGCTCAAGCCAGACGAATTATGATCGAGCCGAGCTCGAACATGCCGATATTAGATTCGATTCAGTTCGTTTACACCCCTAGTTGTGACGTTATGGTTTTTCAATCAAGAGAATTACACTAGTTATCATTGGAAAAGGAGATTCTGAAAAATGATGGTGAGACGAGAATTATGGTGAAACAAGGAATCCATTCATTCAACTAATGAAATTTCATGACTAACAAAGGTATGTTTGGTTTCAATTAATAATAATAGTGAGTTTGTGTTTGTAGAGACCTGTATATTTCTAATTATCGAAATGTCTTATTAAAGCCGGAATTGGAAAAATACGAATAATGTAGTGGTTATTTGAATTGGGGTTTAAAGTGATGGAATAGAAACTAGAGGGAGTGAATGTGTGATTTACTTTTGTGTGGGTATATATATATATATATATATATATATATATATATATATATATATATATATATATATATATATATATAACTCTCCCGATAAATTATCTCTCTCTCTCTCTCTCTCTCTCTCTCTCATAAAACCTCACTCAAACATCTCAAAAACCTCAAAGATCCACCTTGTTTTCACCTCTAGTACGCAACCACGGGCTCGTATCGTGTTGGGTGAAGCTTGGAGAGAAGATCTTGGTTGATTTCAAGAAGCTTGGAGCTAGGGCTTGTTCAAATCCCTTGGGTTTCGCTCTTTGGCTTGAGGTAGAGACTTCTTCTCATTCTCTATGTGTTAATATGTTGATTTGGGTGTAGAAATCGAGTTTGGATCATCCTCCTTCGTGTCCTTGAAGTCTGTCAAAAATCTACAGAAATCACCTAAAATTGCTTGGGGATCGATCCCAATGCAAAGGGGGGTCGATCCCTCACAAATCTGGAATTTTGCCCTTTAGAGATCGATTCTCATTGGAGGAGGGATCGATCCCTCACCTCTCTGGATAGCTTTTGTGCTGTTT
This sequence comes from Rhododendron ovatum, assembly GCA_019656835.1. Lineage (NCBI taxonomy): Eukaryota > Viridiplantae > Streptophyta > Magnoliopsida > Ericales > Ericaceae > Rhododendron > Rhododendron ovatum. Next base: position 22,520,087 of record CM033790.1, on the reverse strand, counting down.
TGAGTTCCCCCGGTTGTATTGAACCCCAATCACTTCTAATCCATTTTGGACACCTCCTAATCTATTTTAAGCATGTTTAATTGACTTTCTTTGATTAATGGATGTTATCCTCATCCCGTTGGTCGTCCGTTCTTAAAGAAAGATTAGTAATTCACTAGATCAAAGTTATGATGAAATGCGTCTTGTATGATTGATTGTATGTGGAAATGAATGTGACGTATTTATAAAGTCGTTTGATGATACATATAAGGATGTGAATAAAAGAAAGTCTTAGTATGCATATTGATTAATAAAGTAGGTGTGTGAGTTGGACGTTGGGATAAGGAGTCTCGTAAAGCAAGGGGTGGTAAAACGGTTATCCAAGTTGTTAGGGTTCACTGTAACGCAAGGGGTGGTAATACGGTAACTCTTGAGTTGTCATACTGTAGCGCAATGGGTGAAAATACAGTTGAAGGAGACTTGTGATAGAACGTCGTGTCGTGGATGTCAGAGTTAGTTATGGTCTCATGAACCATACGATTTATTTGAGATTGTGTCATACCATGAAATGAAACGAATTGAATGTTGACATACTTGTTGTGTATTAAACAACTTATCCACTTGACGTTTTGGGCATTGCTTGACTCTGTAGAATGTATCGACCGTGCTAGCGTTAAAAAAGTCATGAATTGATTGCTTCTCTATCAAATGAACTATATTCTCCATGCCTTTCATTCCGTTGCACGTATCTTCATATTTGCATATAGAATTGGTAGAAGATTTTCCTACTGGGCTAGTGTAGCTCAACCTATCATCATTTTCAGGTTCAAAAGCCGGGAAATAGCTGCATGCATTGTAAGCTTGGGTGAGGAAGAATATTTTTGGAAGTTAATTGATAGTTACTTAGTCATCTTTGTAATGGCTTCCATTTTGACAAAGATGTATTTGTAACTTATCTTTCTTACTCTCTTTTGACTGAAATGTTTGTAATCACTAAACTTAATCATACTTGTACTTAAGTATTTTGGGGCTAGAGTGCCAATGAGTTAATTTCTTTAAACTTTGGAGTTGGATTGTAAAATGAACAATTGGGAACTTTGAACTCTTTTTGGGTATTATCTATGTAAAGCGAAGATCTTATTTTCGAAAAGAATTATTTAGTTATGTTAAAAATCGAGGACGTGACAGTGTTAAATCTATTTTAAGTATAAAAGATGAGATAAGATTAGTTACTTTTTTTATTACAGATAATACCCTCCCTATGCAAACTTAATTGACAAACTCAAGCGAGGTCAATGTTATGTCAGAAGTGTGAGGGGCACTATCTCCAGTTTTTTCAAATCTTGGGATGTGAATGTAATTTGCCCAGTAAACGACAGAAGTACTGTAGATAAATACACGTGTCAAATTCTTAACTTCGTTTAGTTTCAACCAGTTATAACTATGGTTCGTTTGAGGCAGTCACTCAACTCAACTGGGGTTAGAAGTTTGACAGGTTGATCCCTTTGTCAGTTCTAGAAGCACTGCCTATCGACTTCTCAACGGGAAGTTTCATACGCCAAGTGTGATTTGTTTGAGGCCATTGGATAGGAATGGGCTGGGCTCCGTCCATTCTGGTTACTGCTGTGGGGACGAGGTTGTGTCCAGTTTTTACTGCGTCCAGTTAAAAACTGGACAGGACTTCACTACACGACAAGGTTTCGTTCAGTTTTTATTTGGTCCAGTTTTAGGCGATTGTGGGCTTCTCTCAGGTTCACGATAATGCTCAGAATCATTTACTTTTGAAAGCTCATCGAGTATATTGTCCACGCAAAACATTAGCTTGATTGAATATGAATGGATAAATGAACAAAACAAATTCGCATAAGGAAAATGGAATGACAAAAAATAATTTGTAACTTAAATTGCTCATTTTGTTAATTTTATATATCTCTTTTGTTCTTGACGAGTTCTGCAAAATGAACGATTCCAATCAATGATATGGGGCCGGGAGCGACCCAAAGTGGACCCAATAAAAACTGGACAGGACCTCGTCCCGCTGCTGTGGGTGTCTCACCAAAAATTATAAAGTCAAACTATAATCCTTTGCCAACGATCTTATAGTCTAATGGTACTTTCTCACCTCTTTCGCATGGAAGGTGAGTGTTCGATTCTCGTCAGAAGTGCGTGTGCTTAGCGTGGTGGTTGATCCCTTTGGCCTTGCCCCACCCGTATGCCGCTTAGTGATACCCATTTTCCATCCTCGTAGGGATATGTTAGACATCTATCGAGTGACCCCTGAGAGAATACCACATTAATAATCAAAGTCATTTAATTTGTAAAAATCAGCTCATTCAAATATCGTTAAGGGATTTATCGAATTTCGTTTCTAAATTCGTTAGGACAAAAAAAAATGAGGCCTTGTTCCGCTAAGATTCTTATTTTTTAAATACTTATTTTTTATTTTACGAGACAAGTAATTCTTTCACAATACATCACCTTGAATTCAAAAAATAATTACTGTACTTATTTCAGTGGAACACACCCTGAATGTATCGATCAAGACCTTACTATTATCGGAATGAACTGATTTTTTTGGAAAAACCCTTATGAAAAATATTTTGAATAAATTGAACGGTTGGATCATTAGCTTTAGACCTTGAAATGAGGCTCACAGACTCATACAATCTGATGTATATTCTGTGTGCTGCAAATAGTGGCTCTTAATTCTCTTTGCAATGCTTTTTCATGTTCCACGCAATATCTTCCAGACACGTGATCGTGAACATGTGTTAGTATTCTCATTCCAGATTTTTTTTTTTCTTTTGATCATTATTCTCATTCTAGATTCCTAGTCCTTATTTTCCCACTAGAAACTGAAATTATGGTTTTTGATCAATTTACTTATATAAATAGGAAAAAAAAGAGAGCGAGTACTAAATTGTACTTGTAAAAATCAACTCCTTTTTTTATTAGTCAAACAAAATCCTCTGATTTCGTCACCCTTGCCCCATTTATGACAGAAAATAAGTGAAATGTACCTGTACGTTTCATGGTAAATAAATAGCTCAATAATAATGTTCTAGCATATTTTATAATGTTACAATATGAGTAGCAAATTTTACATCCCAATTTGCATTACACGTGACGTGATATGATTTTACATTTCGTATCCTTTGATTTAAATATTTTATAATGTTACAATATGAGTAGCAAATTTTACATCCCAATTTGCATTACACGTGATGTGATATGATTTTAAATTTTGTACCCTTTGAGTTAAATAATACTTCATCCGTCCCAAAAAAATAGCTCCCCTTTGGTTTACTAGATATGAGCCAAATTTTTTAGATTATGAGAGTAATCAAAAAAATATAAATTGAAGTAAAAAAAAACATTCCCTAATGACGAAAAAAGTTTGGAAAAAATAATCTTTTAGTGTTTCGCGTCGTCTTATTTGAACGTTTCTTCAAGTTAGGTCTATTATTTTGTATAATTTCTATTGCCCTCATTGAGACAAATGATGTGTAGTAAAAATTATGACGGGAAATTTAAAAAAAAGAAGAAGGAGGTAACTAAAAGTTACTAATACCGGTTGTCTTTAACAAAAACTAATTCAGTCCAAACACTACCAAAAAGGTGTGTAATATTTCAATAAAAAAAAAAAAGTACAAGAAAATTGATTTTGGCACTCTAAATATTGATAACCACACTCAAATATTTGTCTTTTAGTGTTCAAACAGTAAAAGACAAAATATTAGAGTGTAGTTGTTAAAAAGTGAAGTGCCAAAATTAATTTTATCAAAAAGTAAGGAATTTTAACTATTTTTGGGTGTCAAGATATTTAAGTTATGTACGAAAGTCTTTATCTTTTATCAAAAATTTGCGCTCTTATCGTAGTGGACTATTTTTGCGAGTTGGAGGAAGTAACATTTGTTTGTGTAATGTGTTTGAACTCTTCAACTAATGATGAAAACGAAAAAGGGAATCTTCAACAACTCGGGTTACATTCAGGTTACACAAATAAAAACAAAGAAAGAAAGAAACTCACTGCCTCGCATTTTAAGCACTCCAAACACTCCCAAGAAATTAGAAGTTGTATCAGCAAGATTCCAAAAATTGTCCTAACCAAACCCTATCCGATTTTGCTTACATCAACAAATTTTTTAGTAATGAATATCCTCATAAATTAGCCTTTTCAATTCCTTTTAATTGCTCACAATTCTGACCTATTTTGCTTACACCATCTTACAATCTGTAAATATTGACGGAGACCTCCTCTCGATTGGAAAAAGTTCAAACAATTACTCTAATATACAACCACAAGCACTTACACACACAATCACACAAACTACGGTCCCATTTTTGATGTGAGTAGTTTGTGTATGTAGTTGTAGCATAATTGAAGTTCAAAACACTATTCAAAACACTACCTACCTTTTTAAAAGCATGGGTAAAAATCAGAAAGCTCAGAATCACTCAACATCCTTCGTCTAAAGGGTAAATTTCACTGATCTCTCCTGAAGTTTCTAACACATATAGAAACCTCCCGTAAGGTTTCTAAAAATAACACTACCCTCCCTTGCTTTTACTGACAATATATACATATCCCCCCTCCGTTAATTGGCCGTTAGAAAGTTGACGGAAAATGCTAAAAGGTGCTGATGTCATGGTATCCTCATTCAGATACTCCAATAGTGTCATTAACTTCCACAGTCTTCAATAGCACAAACAAACAAAATTCTAATTGTAAGTACTAGAGTATAAATTTTTTAAAACACTTTCATATAAAACATTTTGAAAAAAAATAACTCAAGTTTACTATAGTTGAAGTATTTTTTAACCTATCAAAAGAATAACACAAAAGACCTTATCCACATTCAACACGTAAGAAAAAAAAATTTTTCTTTCAAAAGGGCTATTTAAGTGAAACTATAAAGGGTAAATTTCACTGACCTCCCCTGAGGTTTCTGACAAAGACAAAAACATCCCTCCACGTTTCTGAAATTGCACTGTCCTCCCCTCTGCTTCTATTGTTTGTTGCACTTTACCCTAGCCGTTTGGTTGACGTTACAGAAAGCAACTAACGGTGATGAGGTCAGCATGGAACAATTTGTAAATGCCAATTTTACCCATGGGATCCACAAGTCTAACCTTTCCCCCATTTTCTCTTTTCACCACATCCAGCTGGTACCCATCTCTCGCCAAGAACTCCCATTTATATATTAAGAGATAAGAAGCCCTCCATTCTCTCTTCACATGTATTTTTTTTTTTTTTTGTCTTTATTCACTTTTTATTTATTTATTTGTTTTGTGTCATTTTTTTTGTGACTTATTGATTCGTGTAAAAAAAAACTATCTTTTTACTTATTTTTTGTCTTTTCAAAAGAAAATTATGAGTTTCGATCATTTTTTTTTTTACTTTTTTTATTTTTCTCATCAAGATAAATCAATAAGTCACAAAAATAACAAATGTAAAAAAATTAAATAAAAACAAAAAAAACACTCTCGACTTTTAATCCGAACCTAGCCCAAACCAACTACTAATTAAACCAAGTCAAAATGCAAAGAACTGAACTCGGGCATACTTATGCGAAATGGACAAATTTTGCTTGAGCAAAACAACTTACTTTTAAATTTTGCTCGAGCAAACCAGCCTCTCTTTTCTCTTCCCGCGTATTGGTTGTTCGGCTAACTTGACTTATTTTTTTGTCTTTATTCAAAAAAAATTCGCATTTGTTAGTTTTTCATCAATTTTGGGGGGATTATTGTTTCGTCATGACGAGAGGAATCTAAAAGGTAAAAAATTAGAATCGAAACCTAATTTTTTTGAATAAAGATAAAAATAAGCCAATAAGCCAATTTTTTCGTATTTATTCAAAAAAAATTGGATTTCGATCGTAATTTTTTACTTTTTAGATTCCTCTTGTCATGAAGAAGTAATAATCTCAAAAAAAATGACAAAAAACTAACAAATGTGAAAATTTTTTGAATAAGGGAAAAAGATAAGCCAAGTGGCTTATTTAGCCGAACAACCCAGTACAAGTACAAACTCTAGATCGGTGAGATGCATCACAGCAATACACGTGTGCTTTTTGCCCTTGCACACTTTTCCTCAGTCATGTAGCTTTTCCCCTTTTACTCGTTTTTTTATTCATTACTAATACATGGGCAGAAACGTAAAGCCATGTTTCCCATTAACGGCTGTTAGCCAACAAAAAGCAGAGGGGAGGACAGTGCAATTTCAGAAACGTGGAGGGAGGTTTCTATCTTTGTCAAAAACCTCAGGGGAGGTCAGTGAAAATTACCCAACTATTAAACCACATTCAATAAACACTTTTTTTTTTTTATATATTTGATTTACATAGGGATCTAGTTTACTAGGGTTTCTGAATGTATTTTCACCTTCTTTTTTAGGTGCTTACAATTGGCGTGTTCCTTGACCAAGAGAACTCTATAAAATAAAAAAATTTCAAAAAAATTATAGATTTTCAAAAATAAAATCACCCCGTGAGTCAATTTTTTCTCACATGATAGGATTGCTTTTTAAGATAGGAGAAATTTTTTTTTAATTGACAATTCTAAAATGTGATCACCCATTTTTCAAAAATAAAATTCGTTACCCAGAATTCTTATTGAAATTCAAGACTCAAAATGTGATTGCACAATATTGTAATAAATAAAAGTTATTTTTTATTTGGTAGTACTCTAGTTGCGGGTCACAATATTGTAAATTAACATCGTTTGGTGAGTTTGCACATTAGACAATTATGAATATATTTTTATGCTCATACTTATCAATTTATAAAATTGGTAATTATGGAAGGGTTTTATGGACTTGAGTTGGTAAACACTTGAGGTGATTCTAAAATCACTGGCCGATCACAGATTCCTACCCTTTTGAAATTGGGTTGTGACATAAAAAGACATATATGATCTGGTTGAGTTTCCCTTAAAAAATCTTTATTTTTTGTCTTCATTCATTCATTTTTATTTTTTTTTGCGTTTCCTAGTGTTGCGCTAAATTTTGTGGGTTTGATTCATTCCGACAAGAGAAATCAAAAAAGTAAGTAATCATGATCAAGACTTAATTTTTTTGAACAAAAAAGCCAAAAATCTGTTTCAAAAAGACTCACTTTGATTTCATCAAAGGGTTGTAATTCATCTCATTAGGATATGGTTAGAAAATGAGTTAATAAATGAAGAGTTGGTGGTGTCTTGCAGGTGCTCTTTATAACTGAGAGGTTTTTTCCACACGTATGTTACTTATTTCTAAAGAAATTGTCCATCCTAGCAAGGGCCAATCATATAGAACTTTTCTAAATAAACCTTAAAATTAGCACAATTAAAGAAAATAGTAATGCTTGAGATGAGTAATTTGGGATAAGTTGGTGTAATGCCTATATTGGTACCAAATAAGTACCAAAACTAAAAATATGGTTGCAAAACTTTTTAGTCAAAAAAATTGCACAATGCAAGTTTAAAAAATAAATAGATTGATTATTTTTTATTTTCCTTAACATGAACTGAATTTACTCTATCCACTAGAGAAGATTATCAAATACACACTTTTATTGCTAGTTAGTTTGTATATGTGATCGGGAGGAGCCTAAAAAGGAGATAAGTTTTTATAAAGGGTAATCCAGTCATTTTGTTGGTGGAGCAAACTGTGTTTGGAAGGAATTTGACAAAAGGGGGAACATGTATATTGTTAGCAAAAATAAGGGAGGGCAGTGTTATTTCAGAAACCTCAGGGGAGGTTTCTACATGTGTCAAAAACCTCAGGGAGGTTAGTAAAATTTACCCTCATCTAAAAGGTCAGTTGAAGAGACCCCTTCATCACTCTGAATCATAGACATAGGACCTTACTCCGTTAACAGAACACGTACATTTACCGAAAAGTCCTTTCTTAAGATTAGGGTTTCTAGTAGTTTCCTCCAAAATACGCAAACTCTCTCTCTCTCTTCAATCTAATCGAAAACGAAGAAGGCCATGAAGAATTTAAAAGATTCGATCATCGAAACAGCTGAAAATTGTGAAGATCAGGCCCGTTGCTTCCCAAATCCGTTTCTTCACTGACCCTTTAGTCTCTTTTATGTCTACTCATACTTTTTGAGTTGTACATACAATTCAAAATCACATAAAATCTCATATTCATAAAAGATATCTCTTTTTTAGAGTTTAGTATTCTATTTTAGGCTGTCATTTAATATAAGTGTCCATTTTGTAGGTTATTGGATAAAAATTGGTACATTTTTTATTTTGTCCCTAAAAATACATTTTATTTTGAAAAGTTATTTAGTATAAGTGCAATGATGATTATCTTTTCACAGAGGATATGTGAAATGTGTAATGCTGATATTTATTTAATAAGTTGGAGTTACGAAACTGAATACTTAAAAATGAACGGAGAGAGTGTAAGCAATTTAAAAGCGATAAGAACCCCAAAAAATTGATGTGGAGGGAGTACTTTTCAATAATGTTGGAGTAAGATAATCATGCAATCTCCTTGTCAAGGAAAGATGAGTTTTTGAAAAGAGAAGCCAAAACTTGTGATGTATGACCAAAAGGCCGGCACGTCTCTTTCTCCACTCTTTGTCACTGGAGTATATGCATTGACTTTTTAGTACATTTCTTTTTGTAATTCAAACTCTCTATTATTTTAGGCAGCGTCAGGGGTCCCTCCAAGTTTATATTTTATCTCGGATGCTCCCTCCAAGTTTATAAAGGACTCCATCTCAAATCTTTTTTGGAGTAGGGTGGCCTTTTACAGGGCGGCCTGGTTCGCTGTTGTGAGACAATTCATATAATTTTTGTGCAACAACAATGCGGGATCGATTCTTTGGGTAAGACCGCAAGAAAGAAATTTTTTGTGAATCTTTAATTTCGGCGTGAATAACCTGTCTTTAACTGGATCGAGGGAAATAAGTTGAGGTATATGTAAGTTGATCCGGACAACGATTGTATTTGGTATCCAATATGTGACCACTAAATGTGATCATCAAAATTTGCAAACAAATAAAATTAAAGTATTATTATTGGTATGTAAGACTCAAGATTTTAAGTAAACAATCGAATCCTCAAGTTGAGGCTGTTGAAGCCAGCAAGCCATAGTCTTTCGGAATTTCCCAGCCTTACTCAACCTCTGGCATTTTCTTAAGAACGTATAGTTCGTAAAATGCTTTAGTTAGTTGTAGTGGGCCGAGTTCGACAGACCAACAGGCCTGGCTTCACGGGTGACCCATATCACTGGGGCTCGGTTAGGCTGGACGGTATTAGTCTGAAGGCTCGGCTCAATCTGGAGAAACTTTATATCCATCTCAAAATCAATTGATAATGAATGAAGAGGTCTCAAATGTTATTAAGTGATCACTCATTCCACTCCCAAGCAATATGCGACTCTATTTTCTTAATATCCCTCCTTACGTGCAGCCGCGTTTGAGGTCTGTCACATGTGGCCACTTTTGGATCCTATCATTGTGCAGCCTTTTTGCTAGTTTGTCATTGTGGGGTGTGGATTGTGAATTTTTAAAATGCGCGTGGGGTGGAATGAGTCCCGCTCTGATACCATGTAGAAATTTTATATCAATCTCAAAATTAATTGGCAAAGAATGGAGAGGTCTTAAATGTTATTAAGTGATCACCCATTCCACTTCCAAGCAATGTGAGACTCTATTTCCTTAACACAATCATCCCCGGAGCCCAAACCGCGAGCCCAGTATGGGGATCTAGAGACTAGACCGGATGGTTCTTGATCAGCCTAGGTCTATGACGTTATCGGCTAGGCTCTACATAACATCTTGGGGATCACGTTTTTTTCTTTTGTATGTGAAACGGCAAAAATTTATTAAAAAACTTGATAGGATGCATCAAGTGAGGGAGAGGGTAGGGGATCAAATCAAAAGTTGGATAAAGGGCCGAGACCCAAACACTTAAGGGGCATAGCCCGAAAACTCGAGTCAATCCCAAACAGCTGAGGGCAGAGCCCAAAAACACCCAAAGGGCCTCAAAAGCCCAAATACAGACATATAAAGTTCACGGCAAAAAACAACTCAGACCCAATAAGCAAGCCCATAAGACATAGGCCGTGCCCAGCCAAAAGGCCCAAAACCTACCCAAACACTAGCAGACCCGACCCGCCATGCACGATTCAGACGAGTGCGTTCGGCCACATGTACACCAAGCATCATTCATGAGGTCACCTACTAGAAACAGTTATGGGTGACGTCACAGAGCTCGTGTTAGACACGAGCTTATTTATTTAAAGAGCAAGTATACTCACTCTATATAAGCCTTAATCCTTACTCTAAAGGAGGGACCCCATTTATAGATCGACTGAGATTTACGGCACTTTATCTTCTTCCTTGTAGAGACCCAGAAAATTTTTTAATAATTAAAATGCTTATTAAATGCCTAATAAGAAAATATGATTTATTTGGTGGTTAATTGAATTGAGAATTGAAGTGGTAGAATGAAAACTTGAGGGAATGTGTGTGTGATTTAGAGAATATGTGGGTATATATAGTGGGTATGGGTGTATGTAGGAGATTATTTCATCTCCCATCTCTCTCTACCGACCCCTCTCTTTCTCTCTACCGATTCTCTCTCTCTCTCTTCTCTCCTCTCACTCAAAACTCTACCAAGACTTCAAGAACCTCAAAGATCAACCTTCATTCCATCTTCTAATCGCATTCATGAGCTTGAAATTCCTTGGGTAAAGCTTGGAGGAGAGCTTTCTTTGATTTTGAAGTTTGAGGAAGCTAGGGCTCGTTCAAATCGCTTGGATCTTGGGTAAAGCTTGGAGGAGAGCTTTCTTTGATTTTGAAGTTTGAGGAAGCTAGGGCTCGTTCAAATCGCTTGGATCTTGGTTATCGTCGCGAGGTAGAGACTTCTTTACCTTTTTTCATGTGTTTATATGATGATTTGATGGAAGAATCGAGCTTTGATCGTCTCCTTTTGTTTATTTGAAAACTGTCAGAAAACTGTAGAAATCTCCCGAAATCGCCTAGGGATCGATCCCTAGACTTGGGGGATCGATTCCCCCTTTGTTCTGTCTTCATCCAGTGACTGCAAGGATAAATCCCTAATGGAGGATGGATCGATCCCCCTCCCCTCTGGACAGTCGTTTTGCTGTTTTGTTCTCTTTCGATCGTATTGACCCCCGATCATTTCTAAACCCTTTTGGACACTTCCAAACCTATTCTTTGCATGTTCAATTGACTTCCTACGAATAATTGATGTTGTCCTTGATCAGTTGGCCTCCTGTTAGTGAGGAACGAACAATAATTTACTTGGTTAAAATGTCAATAAGATGCGACTTATGATTGAATGATTACTTGTGAACGTTTGTGGCATATTTGTGATATTGTTGGCATATTGTGACATACTTTATGAATGAATGTGGATTTGGGAAAGCTTTAACTTATATATTGTGTGAAGGAATAGTTGTTTGGGTCGGTGGTCGAATTAGGAAGTCTCGTAACGCAAGGGGTGGTAATATGGAGATCTTAAATGTTGGAGCACACCGTAAAGCTAGTGGTGGTAATACGGTGACTCTTGTGGGGTTAAACTGTAGCGCAAGGGGTGAAAATACAATCGATGGAAATTGGTGTTAGTGAGTCGTGTCGAAATTGTTGATTTGCTTGAGTATTGTGAACTATATATGGCATAAAGTGATTATAGCACTTCTTAGAACAATAGTCTTGAATGATTGACATATCCTTGAGTTGATTGTATTTTGTCGTTTGAGCTAAATCCTCTTGTTTATCCTTCCATTGCACTTATCCCCATGTTTGCATATAGAATTGATAAAGATTTTCCTACTGGGCTAGTGTAGCTTAATCTAATTTTTCTTTTGAGGTTCAAATGCTGGATTGTAGCTTGCATGAATTGTATTTTGGAAGTGAAAGACTACGGAAGCTAATTTCATTAGTTACTTATTCATCTTTGTAATAGACTTTCCTTTGTTAAAGATGGCTTCGCAATTAATAGCTCTTAAATTACCCTTTTGACTAAAGTTTGTAATATTCAAGATATATTCGTATTTTTATCTAAGTTAATTTGGGCCGAAGTGCCAATGTCGTAAACTATTTAAACTTGGGGACTTGTTTGTAAAGTTAAACAGGTGGAAATTCATTTGAGTTACTATTATTGTTATACAAGGATCTTTTATCGAAATAGATTATTTATTATGTTGAAAATCGAGGGCGTGACATTCCTCCTCTTGAGTTTAACTTAGGCATCAGAGTGCCGAGTAGCACTAACCGGTTCCTTGTCTTGCAGGTTAACTCAAGGAGGGAGTTACTTGAAGGATCTGACCCATAGAGCTCTTACGAATCACCACGCCACATTAGAGCAAGTATATCAATAAATAGGTAAAATTGCTATCAAAAATCTTCAAACAGTAGTTTTACCTATTCACTTTACACTACAAGCTGCAACAATTTAGATTTTTTACCTATCCCTTGATTATAATATTATTAGGTTATCGGTAGGAGATGTACATAAAGTAAGAGGAACCAATGAGAGAAGAGAGAGAAAGTGCATGGGGATGACAAAAAGAATAAAGTATAAAAAACCTAGTGAATAGTTCTTCGACATTTTTAACTAAGAACTGCAGAAAAATGGTTTTTACCTTGGCATATACAGAGCCTGCTGTAGGGGTGTTTTTGTGTGTTTGGTTCTCTAAAATACCTAAAATGCACATTTGACTACTCTGATGTACTTGCTCTCTTTATTACTGTAGCTTCTTTTTAATCATGTGAAAGCTCAAATTTTCAATTTTTCTTGGCGGAGGGGGGAGGGAAAGTGAGAGCTGAGTTCGATACCCATGTAACCCCTTGCTCTTCTCATACAGAATTTTCTAAATATACGAGTTTTGAAGCTAAACGAGGGGTCGACGAATGCATGTTAGTTTGCTTGTGTATGTTGAGAATTAAAGGCACTTTTTAATGTCACTTGAGACAAGTGAAGTTGTCATTGGAGGTCGTTGATCTGCCGAAAATGTAAATAAAGTCCAACCGAATTAGTAGATGTGTACGTTGGGAGTTCAACCAACTTACGGCGCGACGACAAATTTCCCATAATCCCAATAGTTTTCCTTCGTTGCTTATTCGAGCATGCGAGCTTGCAAGATAAATCTCTTCCTGCACACTCCACTCAATATTCATCACATTGGGGTGTCCAGATGGCCCTCCTGCGTGACCATATATATTATGGAGCCAAAGAAAATTAGTGATGGTTTATCCTCTGCTGCATAAATCATTCAGAATAGAGAAAGAAGAGCCTAGAAAGCATAATAAAACACTAACAAAGAACTACCTAACCTTACACCCTCAACCAATTAATCAGCCAATGCTTTTCTCCAAGCCTAGAAAGACTGTTTACTGGTGTAATTTTTTCTTCCACCAGACACGAGACACCGAGAACGCCCGTAGCAAGGCAGTGTTTGGAGTAGCAAAGACGATGATCGATGTAGAACATGTCAAGGCCCAATTCCATGATCAGTTGAACCGTGCCAAGCCTCGAAAGCCCAAAAGGTATTTAATTTCAGATTACCCAATTTGATAAAATTTGGACGAGCTCGGAATAAGCCCAAATTTGGTGGGCTAGCTTAATTTCGCGCTTCGGTCAAGACTCACCACCCTAGTTCATGACTGATGGTGTTTTTCTGTCTAATTCCTTCATTTTAGGTCTTCAATTTATGGTTTTTGCTGTTTTAAATTTTTTTTTAATTCGCTAATAACTCTTAGTCCGTAATTCATTTTTAGTTAGCTCTTTTTGGAAAAGTCCTACTTTTCTTTTCCGTTTTCAATTTTAGAAGAAGCCCCAAATTTTGAGACTTTTTATTTTTACGGCTTATTATTATTAGGGTTTCCTCCCTATAAAATGGTTGTAAATCTAAGGCTTTGCTTTAACTTTTTCATCAATAATATTCCAGACTTTTATCTTTGTTCTTAAGGATTCAAAAACTGCTCGTTTCTATGAGTTTCTATCTCTTTTGAATTTGTATTCTAACTAATCTATTGGTAGTTCCGTTGCGTCAGTGCCCGCTCATATATTTTGGAGACCTGAAGCGAATTTCCTATATTGAGCCCCTTACATATTCATGAATTTCTTTAAAAAATGATAAAAGTACAAAAAATAACAAAAAAAAATCAAACTAAAAGGATACAATTATGACTATAAATGTAAAAAGATATGATTGAAATTATGAAGGTGCATATGAGTCGAACCACAAACTCCCAATGACATAGCAATATTATGTGACCATTGAACAAAGTATATGGTTTGTGTTTTTATTTGAAAACATTCTAATATTAATATGTAAGTTACATTACTGTGGGGCCTCAATTTTGGACCAAAATTTGGAGGCCAGAAGCGGTTGCTTCCCTCGCATATCCTATAAGCCGGCTCTGCGTTGCGTTAGACCATTAGCCTGGGTGTCCCCTTTTTTTTGCCGATACAGAATAATCGGCTGAACACTGCCTCGATGTTGCAGGAATCAATGAGAAGAAACAAAAATGAATGCTATGTTTGAATTGGTGTTTGAAATTTTTTTTGAAAAATATTAGAGGTAATAAATGAAGAGAAATAGAAGGAGAAATGTTGAAAGTAAGAAAAATCTAGAGAGAATTTTTTGAAAAATTCTTTTTGAATTGTAAAAAGAACAAAGCATTATAACTCAAGCTAGTGTAGTAATAATTTAGTTCAAAGAAAAGCTTGTAGTAACAATTTCATAGCAGTTTTTCTTGCAATGCAACCAAACGAGGTCTCCGGATAGTACATACAACATGCATATACTGTAATAATAAGGTCCCGTTTTCGAAAGGAAAATAAATATTTATTTTAAAAAATAATAATTTTAAACTCAAAAATTATGTGCTTAAACAAATAGTTTTTCTATCAATATGAATTTTATTTAATAGATCTCATTGAGATTTTTAATACGGTACAAAATAAATTAAAAAATTATTTTTTACTTACATTTTTTTAAATTTAAAAATATAAAAAAATATTTATTTTTTAAAATGATATTCCGAAACAAACCTAAGTAGGCTACATATATGGCCCCACATGCAACTATTGAAAGGGTGGACCCCACCACCTGCCTGATCCTACCTCATGAGTATAAAATCCCAGGTGGCAATATCCATCCCCTGTCCTCTAGATCTTTGGAAAACTATTGGGCTCCCATGCAAGTAGCCACACGCCACGCGATACCCGATGCCCCTCAACATTGCACATTTCTCTGGATTTGAGGTATGGATTCCGCAAAAAATGTGTGATGATCTGAATTTGAGGTATGGATTTCACAAAAATGTGTGATGATCATTGTAATTCAAGTTTAGCCGAGAGT
Organism: Rhododendron ovatum; assembly: GCA_019656835.1. NCBI lineage: Eukaryota > Viridiplantae > Streptophyta > Magnoliopsida > Ericales > Ericaceae > Rhododendron > Rhododendron ovatum. The sequence continues at coordinate 22,504,771 of CM033790.1, read as the reverse complement.
GTTTATGCTAATGATTAACTTATGCATTATAATTTTTTAATTTTGTTCTTATTTATTTTATTTTTTTGCGTTTGTTAGTTTTACGTCAAACTTTTATGTGATATGGATTCGTCTCGAATGAGAGGAATTGAAAAAGTAAAAAATTACTATGACTTTTACACAAGTATTTTGAATTTTTTTTTGAATATTTCCTAACATACTTGTTTAAAAGTCATAATTTTATATTTTTTCGATTTCTTTTGTCGAGACAAACTCATATCACATAAAAATTTGATGTAAAACTAACAAATACAAAAAAAATGATAAAGATAACGAAAAAAATTATGGTGTATAAGTGAATCAGGAGGGTGAACGGGGCCAATAACATGATACCCCTATCTCTCAAGTCTATAACCCTAAAATATCAAGTACTGAAGCGGGAGGCAGAGCCCATCACCAACTGAAACAACTGCTACCTACTGAAACCCCTCGTTTTGCTACCACTACCACCGTTTGATTGAAAGTTATAGCCACTCTTCAGTAAATGACATCATGAGAGAGAGAGAGAGAGATGGTGATTCTGCCAATATATATACGGAGTATCTATATATATATATATATATATATAGAAAGAGAGAGAGAGAGAGAGAGAGAGATGGTGATTGTGCCAATATATTGCATTGGGCAGCTTGTTGGTTGCTTATACGTTTGGCGGGGTGGGGGCTATACGTTTCCCAATCCGGGTTTCATCTACCAACTGATCAGTGCCCGACCCGTCCCTTGGGGGGCTGAAACAAACGGGTAGAAACTCGTCCGATTCGCAATGGAACGTGGACTTCGCAAAATGCTTCACCAGTGCCGCTTTACCCTTCAAAGAACAACAAAGTTTAATTATTTACAACCACCAAAAAAAGAGTTCGTGCAAAAACAATTATTACTCCAATGACAAAACAATAACATTATAGCACAACATCATTTATCACAAGGTGTTGTGCTAATGAAGATTATTTTCGAATTATAGTTGAAATTTCGTAATTTTATTTTATAAATAACTATCAAAAACATGCAAACATAATCTAAATACTCCCTCCGTCCTTATTTATTTATCCACTATGGTTTTGCATGCATTTTTAACAACTTATATATCTCAACGTATATTATGTTTTATATATTTAAAATTATTATCTTATAGAAAAAATTGAGATATATTAAATAAAATCTATATTGCATATTTTTAGCAATATATATTGAGAGATATAAGTCATTAAAAATGTACACAAATTCGTAATGGACAATTAAATAGGAACGAAAGAAGTATAAAAATTATGTGTGACTGGAGCCTCACCCGGCCCCACAATAACTCTAACATTGAAACTGTGCACAGAGGGAGCTACGAAACCAATCCCTTTAGGCCTTGTTTTATAAAAGTATTAGAGAGGTGGAATTCGTAAAGATGTGGAATTATGATTGAAATTGGTAATGAGAAGAGATTGATAAGGAAATGGAATCGGTGATAAGTATGTTTGTTTGAGATGAAATTAGATGATAGGATTATTAATTTCATGTTTGTTTCACATGGTATAGAATTGGATTGATAGTATACATTTTCCGTTTTTTCCCTTCACATGAGATATGATTGGAAAGAAGATATGATTTGTGAAGGCTATTTTCGTATTTGTGCATTGGCAAAGAGAGAATTGGATTGTTAATACCAAGTTCCCCAAGGTATTGGTAATACCACCTAATGAGGGGATTCACATACCCATGAAACTAATAGTCCACACCTTCATTGTGAAAACAAACAAAGAATTAGTAATCCCTTGAGATTATTAGTCCAATCCCAAGGCCAAAAGAGATTATCAAACGGGGCCACAGATGTCAACTTTTTAAGTTTATTTCTCTTCCAGATATGAATTTACTACTGTAGTACTTTACAAGAAGATGACTAATTTCCACAATTTTTTATTACCCTAAAAAAAATTTCTAATGTTGGTACATCCAACTTAAAATTTCTGTCTATCCCCGTAAATATACTCCAGTATGTATGTATTTCTACGTACCTCTATGTATTATATTAGGGCAAATTTCACTGACCTCCCCTGAGGTTTCTGACACGAACAGAAACCTCCCCTGAGGTTTCTGAAATGACACTGCCCTCCCCTCCTTTACCCGACAATATCAAGGGACCCCCCTGCCGTTATCTTTCCGTTAGAAAATGGATGGAAAAGGTGATGTTGTACTATACTTTTTACAATACCTATACTACTCTCACCAGACTCTTTACCCCTCTCATTTATAAAATATAAAATATAAACATCTCTACACTTTGTACTTATTTCACTTTGAGATTTTGTCCTTATTTAAAAGGATTCATATTTGTAAATTTTCTGTCAAACTCTTGTGAATTATTGGTTCGTCTTGATAAGAGGAATTAAAAAAAGTAAAAAATTAAGACTTTTACCAAATATTTTGAGAAATTCAATATTTTGGGTAAAAGTAATAAATTTATACTCTTTTGATTCCTCTCGTTGAAACAAACCAATAATCGACAAAAATTTAACGCAAAACTAGCAAATACGAAAAAGCCCGCACGAAAAAAAAAATTTGGATTTGTTTGTGGGATTTTTAGGCTTTTTAGTTTTTGTTCATATTCAATTTTTTCATGCAGGCTTGTTTGTGGGATTTTTAGGCTTTTTGATTTTTGTTCATATTTGAATTTTTTTCGTATTTGCTAGTTTTGCGTTAAATTTTTGTCGATTATTGGTTTGTCTCAACTAGAGGAATCAAAAGAGTATAAATTTATTACTTTTACCCAAAATATTGAATTTCTCAAAATATTTGGTAAAAGTCTTAATTTTTTACTTTTTTCAATTCTTCTTATCAAGACGAACCAATAATTCACAAGAGTTTGACAGAAAATTAACAAATATAAATCCTTTTAAATAAGGACAAAATCTCAAAGTGAAATGAGCACAAAGTGTAGAGATGTTTGTATTTTATATTTTATAAATGAGAGGGATAAAGAGTCTGGTGAGAGTAGTATAGGTATTGTAAAAAGTATAGTACAACATCACCTTTTCCATCCATTTTCTAACGGAAAGATAACGGCAGGGGGGTCCCTTGATATTGTTGGGTAAAGGAGGGGAGGGCAGTGTCATTTCAGAAACCTCAGGGGAGGTTTCTGTTCGTGTCAGAAACCTCAGGGGAGGTCAGTGAAATTTGCCCATTATATTACAGTACTACTATAGTTGTACTATTAATTTGCAGTTGGTATATAGATACGTAGGGTTATGATGACCTAATTTGTCCAATCATGAGTAGCAGCTAGCATATGTAGAGAGAGAGAGAGAGAGAGAGAGAGAGTACCATATATCCATATATATACGATACCTGGATCCTAGCACAGACTATCTCGCGGGTCTTGGGGTATTGGAACAATTCCCAAGTCTTTCTATTGCACGCTCTCAAGAACTTCCACACTGCTCTTGCTTCTGTGAAATTTACAAACGCAAACCCCCTGCTACACCCAGTACTGCATGCAAAACCAAATACTCCGTATTTTACAGTAGAAGAGTACTTAACACCCAATATCATCCACAGAGGCATAATAAAAAATAGATAGCCAAAAGTTGACACATCAGCTTTAGATTATCTATCTAAGAGGTTGCTAAACTTAACAATGTTGAAGTTCACAATGGTCACTTCTAATTCATAACTAAAATAAGGGATATACTACAATTTCACTCTCTCTCCCCTTGTGGTTTCCACCATTGATCACTTCCCTCCATTACACTTTTTTTTTTGCAAGAATATATCGATTTTCTCCTTTAATTTTAGAAAAAAAATTGGTAACTTCCTTTCCTAATATTATGAATTTAGAAAAAAAATTATGTACTAAAAAAAAATAGATGTGTTCTTAAATTTGTAAAAAAATGTAAGGTTCTTTATGTACTCAACCACATGGAGAAGAAAGAAAAAAGAATAAAATAAAAACGAAAAAAAAAAGTAAAATATCTTAATGCGGCGACAAACGTTTTCCACCATTGATCACTTCCCTCTATTACGATTTTTTTTGGACAAAAATATATCGATTTTCTCCCTTAATTTTAAAAAAAAAATTGGTGATTTCCTTCCCTCATATTATGAATTTGGGAAAAAAAAATCATGTACTCAAAAAAAAAAAAAACAGATGTGTTCTTGAATTTGTATAAAAATGTAAGATTCTTCATGTACTCAACCACAAGGAGAGGAACGAAAAAGAATAAAATAAAAACTGAAAAAAAGTGAAATACCTTAATTCGGTGACAATGAGTTGAATTGTAAATGATTGAAAGATATGAATTTTACTTTTGAAGAGAAAGAAAAAGAAAGAGTTTATAGCTGAAGAAAATAAGATATAAAGTAGGCGAAGAAAATAATAAGAAAATACCATTTGAAACGCGCGTGTACATAAATTTTAGAACCAATTAACTTATGTGGTGTGAGATTCACAAATTTTGATTATTGAAAAAATGTTGCTAGTTTTGGTTATCCAAAACCCAAAATTTGATTATTTTTAAGAATGTTGTTAAGTTTGATCATACCATTGTGAGTCATTTTTTACTCCAATATTGTTAATTTTAAAAATAATTCGTTTTTGATTATACCACTGTGGACGACATAATACTGTAATTAGAAGAAATTAAACCTAATAATAAAATCTCAAATCTTTTTAGTACCTGAAATCAATAGGCAAATACATAAAATCAAAAGCCGAGACCGTATCATCTTCTTCTTCCTCCGAATTCTCCTTCCTCTTCTGATTCTCTAACAAGCAGTGCTCATCAAGAAACTTCAACAGCATCTTCCCACTTTCAAAATTATATATATATTCAAAAAGAAAATACTCCTAATTAGTTCCAAGAAATCACTCATAATATAGACACTTAGGATTAGGCTATCATTAATGAAAGTACGTAATGATCATAACCCAAGAAAAGGTTCGTCAAAATATATTACAACTAAATTCTACATACACCCATTTGATTCTGGTCATAACCCATATCATGCATGTAAAAGTACTGTACTGGTTTTTTAATTTACACACTTTTAATTCAAAAAAAGAGAGAAGTACTTAGGAGTATTGAAGTACTTAATTGAATATTTCAGTGGTGGAACACAAGCCCTTGACTCCTACTAGTCAACGTACGCAGATAAATCCTACACCCTGGGCCTGGCTCACTTTCTTCTAAAAAAGGAAAATCTGGATACATAGAATTGTGCTAAAAGCAGATAAATAACCTTTATTGTAGGCCAACAATAAAATGTGGACGCCAATAAAATAAAATAAAAACTAAATGGGGACATATACAAATTTCCAACAACCGAGTTAATTAGTTAATTAATTTCCCCAATATTTCAGCTCGTCTTCTTCCTTTTTCCCAGCTCGTAAAAAAAAAAACCCTATTGAAAGAGTAAAAGTTTTGACTATCTAAAAGTAGTGAGTATTATTAGTACTTAAAAGAAGGAAGAATAACATACTTGAAGAGTTTGGGAATGTTCTTGATCATGACAGTAGTTTTCTCTTCACAATGTGAGAGAGGTAACACCTCGTACTTCTTTAACATTGACCCTCTCCTCCACCTTTTCCTGTTTCTACGACTACTAGCCCTAAAATTGGGCTCCTTTTGGTGGTGTTGTGATGATCTAAACCCACTGGTAGTACTAGGCCTCCTCCTTGGAGCTCCGATTCTCACCGTTTCAGGGCCCACACTCGGTACAATCGGTGGAGGTTCAACCACCCGTGGCGGCGGAGGCTCCGGTGGATGGATGGGGTAGGGGGTGGTGTAAAGAGGTGATTGGGGGTGGTGGAGTAGTGGGGATTGGGAGGGGGTGGGAAAGAAAGAAGGCGGCTGCGGCGGCAGTGGCAGTGGCAGTGGCGGTGGAGATGAGAAAGGGAAGTGGTGGATGTGTAGCGGTAGTGGTGGGAAGTTTGTGAAAGGGGTTTGATTTGTGTAGGACAGCGGTATATACGGCGGTGCTCGTGGGTTCAAACCCCTGGAGCCAGCCATGGAAGAGAGAGAGAGAGAGAGTGTGTGTGCGCGTGCGTGTGTGTGTGGGGGGGGGGGCGGGGGGGGGGGGGGGGGGGGGCGGGTGGGGGTGCGGGGGGCGGCGGGTGATGGGGGGCTGGAGTTGAGCAGCCCAACTGGACAGTGAGCTTTTAGATTTGTACCACGTACCTTCGCAAGTAAGAACTTTCTTTTCATGGATGGAATTTTTTTTTTTTTTTATCAACTGTTTCAACATGATTCTAAATTGTCTACCTAAAATACCAAAATTCTTACTTTACCTAGTCACAAAATATATCTCTCTTCCAATAGCCTAAGCAAATGCCTATTCAAATAAAAAAACCTTTTCTAAAAAAAAGAAAAACAGATAATAACACAAAATTAAACCCACAATGTCTGCAAAACCAAACCTACAATCACAAATCACTGGTACAAGCCACCGGAAAATCTATCAAAATCACTGGTACAAGCCATACAATCACAGATCACAAAACCCACCGATTCAAACCCATACAATCATAAAACCTGCAGAAAATCGCAAAATGCTTACAATCTCAAACCCCGCCGGAAATTTGTGCTTACCTTCGCCGGAGCCAATGACGGCGAGGGCGATGATGACGCAGTGGTTCGCGACACAGATCTGGTGGCTTTGAGAGAGAGAGAGAGATAGAGATAGAGAGAGAGAGAGAGACAGGGCGGGCGCCCGAGCGAGTGCTACAGTGGCTCGTTGGCAGAGACGAGTTACTGTAGCAAACGGGCAAGAGACCCCAATGTATGAAGGTAGCTAAAGCTGCATGGGATGAGGTTCGGGTAAGTGGCTGGGCCAGCTTTGTCATTACGCAGAAATTAAAAAGTATTAAGGACAGGCTAAGAGTTTGGAATAAAGAGGACTTCGGGGACATCAATTCTGCTCTTCAAGAAGCTGAAGCTAAAATGCATCACTTCGACACTCTATCTGAAGTTAGGCAATTGAATGACGAGGAAAAAGCACTAAGATGTTCTATCAAGTCAGATTATTGGAGGCTCTCTAAGTTGTCAGAATCTCTTTGGAAACAGAAATCTAGAGTCAAGTGACTGAAATTGGGAGATAGAAACACGAGGTTTTTCCAAATCTCAGTTAACAACCGATTCAAGAGAAATTTGGTGGGTTCAATTAAGATGAACGGAAGTCTGCTGGTGGAACCGGATCAGATCAAACAAGCCACTGCAAATTTTTTTCGGAATAACTTTAAGGAAGATAGAAAGATTAGACCAGTGTTGGGGGGGTTCTTTTCCAGAACGATAGAGCCGGCTATAGCGTCGCAACTTGAGAAACAATTTGAGGAGAAGGAAATTTTGGTAGCCCTGCAAGGATGTAGTAGTCTCAAAGCACCGGGACCCGACGGCTTCAATTTCTCTTTTGTCAAGAAAGGGTGGGATTTTATGAAAGAGTCGGTCACTCAATTCTTCACTGAGTTCCATGCCAATGGGAAGCTTACTAAAGAGGTATCAATTCCACTTTTGTTTCATTGATTCCTAAGGTAGCTTGTCCGGTTTCTTTTAAAGAATATAGACCCATTAGTATGGTGGGATGGGTCTATAAGGTTCTATCTAAAGTATTGGCGAATAGAATCAAAGAGCATATGCGATTAGTCATTGGGGAATCCCAAGTTACCTTTGTATGTGGGAAACAAATTCTGGATGGCGTTCTTATAGCCAATGAGGCCATTCACAGCTGGAAAAATAGGGCGCACGAGGGCCTTATTTTAAAGCTAGACTTTGAAAGAGCGTACGATTGTGTCCACTGGAGCTTTCTAAACAACATGATGTTGAGGATGGGATTTGGGGATAGGTGGAGAGGATGGATTATGGAGTGTTGCTCGACGGTCTCTATGTCAATATTAATCAATGGTTCAGCATCTCAGGATTTTTTCACCCATAAAGGGTTGAGGCAGGGGGATCCCTTATCACCTTTCCTCTTTAATATTATTGTGGAAGCCCTTAACATAATGCTAGAAAGAGCAAAGGAAGCGAATATTATCAAAGGAACCAAATTGGGGAGTAATGGGGTCTCATTAACTCACCTACAATTTGCAGATGATACCATTCTCTTTTGCAACAACGACCCGAAGGAGTTGGCAAACATTAAAGAATCTTAAGATGCTTTCAACTGATGTCTGGTTTGAGAATTAACTTCTCAAAAAGCTCTCTTTGCAGAGTGAGCGTTCCACCCCAAGCGACAACTTCACTAGCTCGTATTTTGGGGTGTAAGGTGGAAAAATTACCAATCAAATACCTTGGGTTGCCGTTAGGTGCAAACCCAAGTAGGATTAAGACTTGGGACCCCGTAATCGAAAGGACTGAGAAGACCCTGAGTATTTGGAGATCACAGTGTATTTCGACGGGGGGAAGGATTACCCTTATAAATTCCAACTCTGCAAACGTGCCTATCTACTTTATGTCTTTGTTTAAAATGCCAGTGGCAGTCGCCGAGGAAGCTGGAGAAAATGCAGTTCTTTTGGGGCGATACTAGCGATAAAAAAAAGATACACATGCTAAAATGGGACGAGATTACAAGGAAGAAAGCTGACGGAGGGTTGGGGGTGAAAAAGATGCTTCAACAGAATCTAGCACTTTTGGCTAAAATGGTGGTGGAGATTTGGTACAGATAAAGACTCTCTTTGGGTGAAAGTCATTAGAGACAAATACAAATTGGTTGGAAATTGTTGGCTCCCTTATGTTCATGGCTCAGGTTCAACCTCGAGAATTTGGGCAGACATTTGCTCACTGGAGAATTCCTCATCTAATTTGGGATACTCCATCCGTGAGAGCTTCAGAGTGCAAGTAAATTCAGGTAATGCTACGGTGTTCTGGGAACATGTTTGGTTGGGTGAGTTACCCTTGAAAGAAGAATATCCTAGACTATTTTCATTATCTTCTCAAAAAGAGGAACTGATCTGTAATATGAGGGGTGATGCTGCTGGTGGATCTTGGGACCTTCTATTTAGGAGAGGCTTGATTGGGTGGGAGAAAGGAGAGATGGTTAACCTAAGGCTGCAACAGGTGACATGAATCCAATCGAAGCCCGATGAGTTATTGTGGCAGTGGACGGGGGATGGTAAGTTCACTGTGAAATCAGCGTATGGCCACTGGGAATAGCTGTCCTATTCAAGTAATACTTTTCTGGGTTTTATTTGGAAGAACTTAAGCCCTCCCAAGGTGAAAATTTTTGCTTGGTTGGTTGTCAAGAAAAAAGCTACTACCAGGTCAAAACTTCTTAGTAGAAATGTGATAAATGAAATTCATTTAGCCTTGTGTCCTCTCTGCTTTATGCATCTTGAATCAAATCAGCATTTATTTCTCCATTGCCATTTCTCTTGGAGTGTCTGGTCAATAATTTTAGAGTGGTGGAATATGAAATGGGTGTGCCCGTCTCCGTTCCGGATTTAGCAAGTTGGTGGTTTGCAAATGGATTTTCCAATTTGGAGAAACATACTTGGGAAGCATGCTCAATGCAACGCTTTGGTCCCTATGGTTGTGAGGAATGATTACATCTTCAACAACTTAGCAAAATAGGCCTGGGAAGTGGGAGATGTAGTTAAAACTATGGTCACAATGTGGATGAAGGCCAAGTTCGATATCAAGATCTCTACGGTGGAAGAGTTTAAGGTCTTTCTAGATGGTATCCGAAAACTAAAATTATAACTTAGATTGAGGTGTGTTATCCAACTGTTAGTTGGATGTATTTGTATTTTCTTTTGGTGCTTCTTGGCTCTACGAGCTAGAATGTATTCCCTCGATGTAACCCTTTCGAGTTCTATAAAAAGTTTCGTTTGCCGAGCAAAAAAAAAAAGGGGCAAGAGACGAGGGCTCCAACGAGGCCGTTGGTTCCCATTTTTAGCCCCTTTCCTCGTCAAAACCTGTAACTCACACGAGGATGGTGGATCCGACGAGGCTATTGGAGATGCTCTTATGCCTTGTTTGTTTCACCTTTTGAAAAATATTTTTCAAAAAATATCTTATACTTTCAATCATTACTCTTCATTTATTATACCTATTTTTAATCATTATTTTTATTTTTCTCTCTATCGCTTTCCGTTTATTATCCTGACTTCTAATCATTAGTCTCATAAAAAATTTCTCAAAAATTCATCCAAAAATATCTTATACTTTCAATCATTACTCTTCATTTATTATACCTATTTTCAATCATTATTTTTATTTTTCTCTCTATCTCTCTTCATTTATTACCCTGACTTCTAATCATTAGTCTTATAAAAAATTTCTCAAAAATTCATCCAAACACAACATTAATATCCAACACTATTATTCTTCACGAATTTTTGTATGGTATTAATTAATAAGTATATATTTGGCACTAAACTTTACAAAAACATATACCCCTCCGTTTTATATTCATATTGAGAGTTCATTACAAAAAGTGGTGTAAATAAAAAAATCAATTACTTCTGTGTATAATCTTTTGAATTTTTTTACCAAATTAAACTACTAGCCTATATCTTTAATACGGTGCAAAAAAAAATTAAAAATTATATACGAAAGTAGTTAATTTTGTTGATTTAAAAAATGACAAGAGAGATAGTACGAGGCTTTTACTATGAAACGGAGGAAGTATAATGAATAAAAGCATTTAAACAACACGTAACGGTGCCCAAAACCACCGAATAATTTTCCTATTTCATGCTCCTCCTCCATCACCTATCAACGTCCATGTAACATCATGTCCTGTCCTCCTAGAAGAGGGTTTGGTACAAGGCATAAAAAAAGTGAAACCGATCATTGTGTAAATTTCCCCTTTTCAGTTCATTCGGAACGTGGTTGAAAACCTCTCCGTCATGCTACGTTTCTTTGGCAATTTTTTTTCCGCCTTTTGTGTACTTATTTATGCTTTGTTCTCTTTATAATTTAAAATGAATTTTTTTAAAAAATTTCCTTAGATTCCTCTTATTCTCAACATTTCTCTCTCTATCTCTCTCCACTTATTATCTCTACTATTTTTTAATTTTTTTTTCAAATTTCAATCCAAACAAAGCATTAATAGTCTCGAAATACCACATGACATGTCCTACATAGTACTTTTGGCCTATAAATTATCGTTACCCGTGTTAAGTGGGTCAATTATTATCTCCCAACCAGCCAGCAAAAGAGGATCGATGACTATGTGTTACTCGTAAAATTTTCTGCTACGTGATTAGTTGAGAACACCACGTGAACATGTCACACGGTAGTTCAGGACTATTGAATAATTACTCTTAACTTCTTTGTATGTGCAAAAGAGAAGTGCAACAAATAAACATCCATAATTACACAAACACAATTCTACATATACTAACAATTAATGCACGTGAAGCCCACATACATTGCACGCTTAAACAAGCATCTTTGCACGTATTGTAATGCACATGAAACCCACACACTGTATTGTGAGTGACTATGCAAGTACGTTTGTGTAAGTGTGCGCGGCCTTTATTTTTTTAGTGAAAAATCAAAAAACACATAAGGTGGACTTCTTTGTCTCTCTTTTATTTAGTGTGTATGTATTATCATTTCATACCTGTTAAATTTATCGTTACGTAATTTATTGTGAATAGCTGTGAACAACGCAACATAATACTCCTAGTGAATTGAATAATTACCATGTTTTGGTTGCATGATGATAATAGTCGTAGTATCACAAAATCCACCTCACTTGGGCAACAACGCAGCATGATACTCTCAGTGTATTGAATAAACGTTGATGTGTCTACATTGGCAACAATAAATTCTACTCCACTTAGTTAATTTCTCAATTACGTAAAACACATAAGGCAGACCTCTTTGTCTCTCTTTTGTTTAGTAGTTTAGTATATGTATTATCATGTCTTACCTGTTAAATTTATCGTTATGTAATTTACTGTGAATAGCTATGAACAACGTAACATGATGCTCCTAATGTATTGAATAATTACCATGTTTTGGCTGCATGATGATAATAGTCGTGGTATTACAAAATCCACTTCACTTAGGCGACAACGCAGCATGAATAAAAGTCGATGTGTCGTCTACATTGGCAACAATAAATTCCACTCCACTTAGTTAAGTGCTTAATTAAATAATTAGCTCGTAAGAAGTTTTATGGGCTAGCTAAACTATTAATTAGTTGGAAAAAATTATTTAAAATAGTTTTAGTTAAGATATATTCAAAAAAATTAATTAAAGTATCAATTAGTTGGGAGGAGTTCACTCTTGAATGGAAGGTTGGCCAAAATTAAACAACGCTTTATCATTTGGTAAAAATTGACTAATATTCCAATAACCTGGCCAATGCAAGGTAAACAAATACCCAAATGCTAGTAAATAATGATAATCAATTGTGAGGGAAAGTATAATCAGAATTCCAAAAATTTATTCGAAGGTGATTTTTGTATTATATATTTTCAGTTCATTTTTTTTTATAAATGCAATTTGACAGAGTCCATTCTATACAAAATGTATTAATAGGTTGGCCAAATAGACCATAGTGGATTCTCTAAGGATAAACTTTTTCAAAATAATTTTGTTAGTCTTTTATATATTCGATATATATAGTTCAACATATTTTTAGTACGCTCTTAGACAGTTTTTACATAAACGAATTCATCTTTTCAATCTTATGAAGAGTTCAATAAATTGGTTGCAGTATTTTCCTAATTATATAGTGCTCCTGTAAAATATGAATCACGTTTCTATAACTTGTACCCGAATTCCGTTTCGTTAAGATTTTTATTTTTTAAGTATTTATTTTTCGCTTTACGAGATATGTCATTTTCTCACAAGACATCACTTGTAATTCATAAATTAAAGTACTTATATAGCTAGAGCTAGCTAGGGAAGGATACGAGGTCTTTATTTTGAAGGAAATTCGTATGAAGGGTTTTTCCTTCCTACATGCAAAATCAGAATTGAGGCCTTTTATTCGAACAGTTAAATGAAAAAAGTCCACTCAAAGCGTCTCCAACTACACTGTTGTAATTCCTTCGATCTAAATTGCTGGGGTTTTTTTCGAGTTATTTTGGAAATAGAGTGAAAAATATAGACCATTTTTTAAGGTTCACAAAGGGAGCATCTACGGTGCACACTACTGGCGTACGATGTACCGGCCAGTAATATTGATCGCTTTTCTTTTTTGGTAGAGAAGGAAGAGGGTAATTTCACTTGACCTCTCACCTAGACAATCACCTAGAAAATCGATAACATTTTTCACTGAGAAGTGTAAATTTTACCAGTATACGTAACGGTGCATACCACATGCACCAAAAACTATTTAGAGGCATAATATTTACCACTTAATATTTGTCCAATATATGCATAACATATATAATTATACGAGATGTGCTTTGGAGCTCGAATGTTTGGAGAGTTTTGAACTTTTGATATGGTCAAATCAAAATTGGCATCAGCACATTTTTTGTGGTGCCCGCTTCATGCGAAGGAAGGAAGGTCGATGATGGATCTGGGAACGTGCGGCAGTAAGGCTCCGTTTGTTTTGATGTAAAATACTCGTATTTTTTATGTAAAATATTTTTTCAGAAAATAAATTTCAAATTATTATTTTTCGGTATTTTGTTGGCACTTAAAAAATATTTTCATAAATCAACAAAATAGTGTAGAGAGAGAGGGGAGTTTAAACGGTGGAGAAATCTGAGAATATTGGAATTGAACGAGAGTCAAGTATGATGATCGAGAAAACTGAGTAGTGAAAATTGCAGTAAATGAACCGAATCGAGCCAAATACTCCCTCCGTCCCATAATATTTGTCCGATCCGCGAAACGAGAACTACAAAATAATGCATTTCTTTCGAGAAAAAATTTAAATTTTTTTCATAAGTTAAAAGAATTCGTCGAGATCTAGCAAAATGTTGAATTTTTTTCAAATTTTCTTACAAAAATAGTATTATTTTTACGTCTCCGTTTTGCGGACCAGACAAATATTATGAGACGGAGGGAGTATTAGAATGTTCAGAATCATTCATTAAGTTTTTCAGCGAACTCGAACTTGAGCCAAACACAATGAAAATTATGAAGAGCCGAACTCGAACTGAGTTTGCCTAAGGTTGGGTCGAACTCGAGCTTATTCACAAGTCTTAACGAGTTTCTGTTGGGTTTTGCCGGTTCTACTTAACGGCAGGATTTTTTCTCTCCGAGGCTCGACATGGTTGTTCTCCTCCACCGATCTCTCCTCCTGAGGTTGGTTCGGTCTTCTTGTCTAACAGCGAAGCGAGGAGGCGGCGGCGGGTTGCTTTGGCCGGCTGCTCAGGTGGTGGTGCGTGGCAAGGACGAGCCGTGGGTTGGGTGTTGGTTTGGATTACAGAAAAGCTATGTGCACAGCATGCTGTGCACAGACCCCTTTTTCTCCAGCCTTGAGTCGCACAAAGATGATCGGAGCCGCTCATCTTTGTGCGACCCGAGGCGGGAGAAAAAAGGGTCTGTGCACAGAGCCGATCATCTTTGTGCGACTCGAGACGGTAGAAAAAGGGGTCTGTGCACAGCTCTTTGAATTATAGTTAGGGTTTGTTTTTAATGGGCTTAATCTGTTGGGCTTTGTCCCTTTTATTTGGGCTTTTAGGCTCTTTCAGGTGTTGGGCTGTGATCTACTTGTTCTCATTGTTTGATATGGACTTTTAGGCCTTTTTAGGTGTTGGGCTTTGTCCCTTGGGGTTTTTGCTTGGTTGGTATCTTGCCAATTAAGGAATTGGATCTTGGATGGATTTTTGTTGCATTTTCCTTGCTCCTTTTAAGTGTTTGTATCTCTCTTAAAGATTAATAAAAAAAAATTGTTGTTCAAAAGATAATATCATATATTTATACACTTATACAAATTTAAAGTTGTAAATAAAATCTTTATTACAAAAATATCTTCGTATACATATAAAATGATAAAAACATATACATAAGTAAGTTTTTTTTTTTACTAAACCAAATCGTCCCAATATAAGTAAGTTTTTTAGACTTGGTACAAGTTTTAAAATTTTCACTACATAACTATATAAAATTCTCATAACATACATATATTTCAAGTTCGCGAGTATAATCGAGTCGAATACTACTATGTTTATATTCGGCTCATTTATAAAACGAGTCTAAAATTGAGGCTTATGTATGATTCATTTAGTAGACGAATCAAAATCGAATAAGCCTTTACTAAGTCAAGTCTCAAATAATTTACAAACGACTCAATTCATTTACAGCACCACGCAACCCCTTGTAGATTTTCGGTATATAGTTTAATCGTACCCTTAGGATTTGCGGAAAGATTACAGCAGTATCCAGATTGGATTTTTTCCTATTTCCTCATCATTCCTTCTGCGGCAGCTATTTAACGCGTGCGTTGATAACATTGTGACGGCGGATTTTTTCACTGCTACTGCTATTCATCAATCACCGTAAATTGCTACTCCACACCACCCCCGCCCCCCCGACACCCGCCCCCATCCCGGCCCCACACCCCAATTCCCTTTTTACCCCCACACCCCAATCAACCCATTTTTTATTTTTCATTTATTTAATTAATAACTTTTATATCTTTTTTCGTTTTTATTTATTTAATATTATTTAAGTGTTCCAATTTTTAATCCGGTTAAATCGGTGCAAAGAGAATTGGACTTAAAAAATTAAAATCATAATGCCTTGTTTGGATGGTGAATTGAAAATTTTTGAGTTTGATTTTTGGGTAATGAGTGAGGAGAGAAATTAGGATAATGATTGAAGCTATGTATAAAAATTGGAGATAGGAATAGAAAGAGAAATGAAAATAATGATTGGAAAGAGAAATGAGAAATGAAAGTAATGGTTAAAAATATGAGTATTCTTGAGTTTGAATTTTTTTTTCAAAATCCAATCCAAACAAGGCAGAAAGAAGGCAAACTCCTCAATCTCAGTCGAAGACCCCTTGGCCAAATCCAGTGGAGCTAAGGCGATCCACAGGGATATAATTAAAAAAAGATAATCAAAAGTTAACATATTAGCTTTTGATTATTCACTTAAGAGGTTATTAAGCTTCACAATGATCACTTCTAGTCCATAATCAAAATAAGGGGTCCACTACAATTTCACACACTCTCCCCCCTCTATTTCCCGTCATTCACTTCCCTCCATTTATGTTTTAATTTTAGGAAAAAATTGGTGACTTTTTTCTCTTCTACTATGATTTTTTTTTTTTTTTTTGAGAGGGGGGGGGGGGGGGGGGGGGGGGTTGTGGGAAATAGAAACAGAAAAGAAGAGTAAAATATCTTAATCTGGCGACGATGGGTTGAATTGTAGATGATCGAGAGATATGAGCTTCACTTTTAAAAGGAAAGAAAGAGAAATAATTTGTAGGTGAAGTGAAGAAGATATAGAGTAGGCGAAGAAGAAAATAAGAAAATATCAGTTGAAACACGCGTGTATACAAATTTTGGAACTAGTTAACATATATGGTGTGTGGTCTACAAATTTTGATTATTGAAAAATGTTGCTAGTTTTGATAATCCAAAACCCAAAATTTGATTATTTCTAAAGATGTTGTTAAGTTTGATTATACCATTGTGAGCCATTTTTTGCACCAACATTGTTAACTTTAAAAATGATTGGCTTTTGATTATACCACTGTAGATGGCCTAAGGGCAAGTTTATGAGTTACTCTATTAGCTAAAAAAAAACTTGTAAACAGTGCACATTTTTTTATTTTACCTACTTACATTCCTTTCAATACTACACCAAGACTATCTATTTAACTTATCCTCTATTAAAATATTTTTTTTCCTTTTTCAAAAGTGCACGAAAGTGCATATTTTTCAAAAAAAAGAGAGAGAGAGAGAGGGACGGAGAGAGGAGAGAGAAATTAATATAAAATATTACATATATGATGTATAGTGCTTTTCTACTTGTGCCGAAGATCGGTAGACAAATGTATTTTACCGCAACTTTTGAAAAAGTTGCTGCATGTGCTTCTTTTGTACTTTCGCAATCTAAAATATCTAAAAATTCAATATACCTAAGCTAATGTTGTTGCTCTATTATGTTAAGCTGACGTTTTTCCTTGTCAAAATTCTACTAAAAACAAAAATACTCCTATACACTTTCACTAAAAACATGTAAATGTGGTTATAGCAAATTCCGTTTCTGGGTCCATCAGCCCGAAGTCGGGCCAAATTGAAAATCCAATCAAGGAATTATTTTTTATTAGGCTGCTGTTGAGGCTTTGGTAAATTTGAATTTAAGTCACATAATGTGCGTGCGAATGCGAAAGCGTGAGCTTGAAAGCGTCTTTCAAAAACCTTCCAAACAACTACAATTTATGAGTGCGAGAATTGAAAGCGGGTCCACCTCAGCACAAAAGGAGGAAAAAAGAAGAGGACAATAGACAAATGTAAATTGCGAAATACAACAGTAGGAGGAAAAGGTTCAATAATGTACCATAAAGATGACATGAAAAGGTTAACTGTCATACGCTCAATAGTAGGCCTATTAATGGACTGATTAAAAATGGATTCAATTCGAAAAAAATCTGAATCCATCCTAACCTGATCATAATCCAATTAGTTAGAAATATTTTTAATCGGATTCCCATAGGAGCCGTAGGGCAATGTTTATATCAGGTGTTCCTGCATAGGTGACACTCACCGTTAGTACCCACACCGGTCGGAGTCAGCCGGAAAGGCACTCCGATGGTTAAGTAAGTCTTTGTAGGAGGAGAAATTCAATGGACAGAGCTTAGGAAAGGACTAGCAGCCTACCTCTCTAGGGTTTAAGCTCTTCCTTTGCATAGAACCTCCAGACTTGCTCTCCAAGCAAGGGCATGTAACCGCTATTCTGGTGATGCCACATATGACGTATTAGATAAGATGGTTACGGAGAACATAACACAAGCTAACTCTCATGAGTGTGCTTGCCATGTAATGTAACCTTCTCGGCCTATGTCATCATGATGTGCGTGGCTAGGCAGTTAGGTGCACATGGGCAAGATGCCTTCGATAGATTACTCGGGTTGCACCGGTTGGATCTGGATCGGTCATGCTTCACTCGTATAGTTTGGGCACGACGACCCAGTTGCACCAGAGGGAGCCCACACATGATCCATGGCTTGATCAAGCCGATCCGAACAATGTACCTTGGCCTTAAGGGCCTTGTCTGCCTGATCAGACCAAAGGACCTCCTTGAGCCATGCGGCTCGGTCATGGTCCGAGCCCATTGTTCGGGCCACTATACTGCTGTATACACAAGTAATAGATGTGAAGATGTATATTTCCTGCAATTCTCTCCAAGCACCACCAGTATAGCCATCCCCTCCTCCATGCACAGCCACCAAGTAACACCACCCTTGTGCTCTTCACTGTCCATTCATCTCGCCAATTAACGGACATCAACATTTTTGCACTTCCTCTCTCTTAACACCATCTTTCTTTCTCTAGAACTGAAACTACCTCATTTCACTCTTGGAACTAAGCAACTTGAATTTGATGGAATTCTCCCTCAACACAGACAGCGAGAGAGACATTGATAGCTGAAATTTATACGTAAGCATACTTTCTTCAATGTGCGAATAAAGTGTATTTGGCATTCGCATAGCTTTAAAGAGTGAATCGCATTACAGGTTGGGATCCGTATTGCATTAACTTGATTTCAGATTTGCAAACGTCAAATCCGGATTGGATTCAGATAATTTCCTTGCCCAATTGGATTTGGATCATGACAAAGTTCAAATCCGGTCCGTTAACAGGCCTCAATTGCAAAGAGAGGAATTTAGAGCAAGTAGAGCAACCATTCGTGTGATCAACTGGAAGACTCCAGAATACAATAAACTGAACTAAGGCAGTTGCCTCTTTCGCACAGCCATACAAAAAGCAGGTTTAAGTGGTGAGATATGCAAAGTTTCGCAGAAGTAATAAGGTTGTTGGAACTGCTTCTGAGTATAGCAACGGCTCTGAAACTAGGAGAAATAAAAAGCTTTGTATTGAAATTCTAATAAAAGTTCCTGAAGGACTAGACCATAATCGATGTCGAGATCTACATTATTATCGAGGGATAAACTTCAAATGCTATGGGCGAAGAGAACTATTAGTTCTTGCCATCTCTACTCGTTACTGCTATAACTTGTGCGCAAAACCAAATCAAACACATCAAATGAAAATCGGATCCACAAACAAATCAACAGACTTTGTTAACTAGTTTACCACATAGCGTGTACCACTCTGAGACTTCAATTCAACCTTTAGGACTTCATATTTCTTTCTTTTCTTTGTGTGAACAGCAAAGAAGAAAACATATTCAAAATCAAGAGATTGCAAATACGGAAAATCACAAGAAGAGGCAATTGGCAGTCCATAAAAGACCAACAAAAACCAGCAACCGAAACAAAGGAAGCAAAAAAAAAAATACAGAATTGACCTGGAGTCTTCGAAAGACCTCAAAACAGAAAAAACCTAATCACAGAACACATCCAGCTAGATACCTTGAACTCCTCCCCTGCCATTTTATGGATTTCAGCTTTAATCAAGTAAAACTTAACTTTGTATGCATTATCACTCAATCAGCTATTCCGAACTTTACCAAATCCATTAATTCAATGCACATCGGTGGCACATTGTTGAAAATCATACCATTTCTAGCTTTCCGCTCTGACCACATAATGTTTATAGGCATTGTTGCGTCCTAACTCAGCTTCTCCGTTGGCTTAAATCTAAAGTTGTACCACCAATAGATGGAGGAGAGAACCACTTAATGCACCAATACCTCCAACAAACAATTATACCATAATAACCAAGATGGACAACAATTCAACAACAAATGATCAAAAGAATTCTACCTTCATCTTGCAAAACGACAACCACTTGTACCTTGGTTGGTTCTAACTAGAAGATCCCCACTATCCTTCCCAATCCACTAAACCAACAAGCCAAACACTTAAAACCCTTGGGAGGGTCTACATCAGTCCATATGGAACTCCATATCGAGGTAGAGAATGTCAAATATCTTCTCAAAATCCACTATCGGAAAAAACAGCCAAAAGTGATACAGGGACGTTATGCTTGCTTTGGTTGGACTTACACGTGTAAGTCCTGTTATATTTGGACCTACTGATAACTTCCTCTAGTAAAAGCCCTGAATCGTGTCTTACAAGTGCAATAGTTGCTGTTAGAATAATATTAGGAATATTATGTTACCCAGTTTTCTAGGTTTTATAAAATATCTTCACCTATCACAATTGAAAAGATAAACAAATCCAGAGGCTTCTTTTCCTCTTTGTTGAAAATACAACTTACAGAAGTGGAAGAATATGCCTTGACATTTTATTTACTTAAATCTTTCCACACATAGCTCAACCTGATTCAAAAGTGGTCTTATTGTATTCTCTCGTAGTTTATTACACTATTGCTTGGTTTCTAACTGTTCCAATAGGTTAATATAGCCCTTGACACCTCCCATCACACAGGAAAAATAAAACAAAAGTATTCTTTTTTGCTCCTCTTTAAATTTCCCACATACTTTATCAGGGCTTTATAAAGCCTGTGACACATTTTAATGGAAATACTCTGTGATACAAGTGTCATTATTATTTCTTCCCCACTAAGTTGTTAAACTAACAAATAGACGACCCACAATCAATAGAAACAAATATATATAGGAAATTTCCTACACCATGAATAAATAGCTCTAACTCTTTACGAAAAAAGAGGGAATAAACAAAACTTTTACAAGATAGTGAGAAGTTTTTGTAGGTTTACATTACAGATGACAAAATAAAATTTGAAAGGCATGATAGATCATAATTGGTGCAGTACAATTAAGCTACAGTTACCCACAACGATTCCAAGTTCAGGTGGCTCTTGAAGGCTCTTGGAGTCACCATAAAATCCTGAAAGAATCAAAATTAGCCCCAGATCAGACATCAGTTACGCAGAAGGGAGCAATAAATCATTGACGACATACGAGTAGCATGACAAAGCTTGAATCCAAAGCACATTAAGGCAGGCTAGGCAGCAAGCTCCAGTGCACAGTTATGCTTTACAATATTCCAAATTTTGAAAAAGTTACAACTTTTAGGCATTGTTCCTCTTAAGAACTTTGGGGGCTTTTGTGTTGTCTTTATTCAAATTCTCATTTTTAGTTTTGCGTCCAACTTTTGTGGATTAAAAAAAAATTACTTCTACCCAAATATTTTGGAAAATATCCAAGACAAAGCCCAAAAGCCGGCTTTTGGGGCTTTTAACTTGGATATTTCAAAAATATTATGGTAAAAGTCATATTTTTGTACTTTTCCGATTCATCTTGACAAGACGAAACAATAATCCACAAAAGTTGGACGCAAAACTAACAAACGCGGTTTTTTTTTGTTGGAAAAAAGACTAAACTCGAAAAGCCCAAAAAGCCACTAAAGCTCTTAGAGGAACAAAGCCTTAGTTGACCAGTGCTTGTCCGCTACAAAGTAGTGTTAAATGGCTAGCACCCAACTTAACTTCACTTTCTACGAAGGAAAGGGAAGGAAAAAAAATAGCAAATAACACAAATACCATCAACATAAAATGTCAGCATGTTGATCTAATCACATTCTGAAAAGGAATATACCAGATTTTTTGAGGATGTAATTACCTAATATCCTAACAAATTTTCCAAAGCAAATTGTCATTGTAGCACATATGAATATACCTGCCCGATAATCTCCTCGATTACAAATTTAGGAGGAAAATTACACAGGAGAAATCAACTCTTTAAGTTGTCAGTACTTAAGAAAACTGGATATATAACAGAATATCAAATGCCCCCCCCTAGAAAATGCTGATATTACATAGATATGCATCCAGAATCCACATCATAACCAATGATAACTAGATGACCAATTGAAACATAGAAACTCATTTACTTCAAGTCATGCTTGTGAGCACCATGACAAAACAATTTCAAAACAACTATGAACTCCATGAAGTTATGACCAACCCACTGCATCTACCTGTTTTGGGTGATACGGATATCTGTTTTATTTATCTATTCTTTTTTGTATTGTAAATAGCCACCTTAGATGACAAGATAGAGACCAAACAGATACAAATACATGAATTAAGTCAATTAACCAATCATACAGGTGTGTGAGTATGCGTGTTTTTATCTGTGTACAGTTCCACAATCCACAAAGCTAATGTCACCATTAAAGGTAAAAATTACTATTTGGAAATGTCTGTGCAATCATGCATTCATACTCATGATGCCAAAAACTTGGAACATAGTACTTCTATGGCCCTACAAGGACACACTGAACTCTTCTTCCAGAAACAAAATCCTACTTCAAGTCCATAACGCTCAACATCCTTGAGTAATCTATGCCATAAATCTTCTCACCAGATATAATGTCCTGCTCCTATGGAAGTGAAACTCTCACGTCTCATGGTTGTAAAGTTCTCCCTGACAGTACGTCTAACCACTACGTCCTTCAAAAGTGAAAAACTCATCAACTCTATTATTCAGTTTTCTAGGACCACATCTCTGTTGTTTATATTTTCCTTGTTTCTTTGCTAATATCTAGTCCATACAACTATGAGTAGTAAAATATTGCATAGCTATTCTTGCTTCCTCATTTTGCTTTGGTTTCAAAGGAAAGAAATCGCATCTCTTTACCAAGCTTCTATTATCTACCTCAGAGGCAGTCAGTTTAAAATATATTGAAGCCTGAATATAACAAAGTTACTACTTCTAATATAACCGTGCATGGGGGGAACTAGAGTTGTAGCCAATGTATGTAGGCGTCATGAGAACATGGAAGGGTCAACTGATGAAATATCTCCAAACAATAAGGCTAGGTTTGGTAACATTTGCTAACAGTTTTTAGTTTTTGTTCCAGTAAATCTTGGAAATTGATGACTAAACATGTTTGCTGAACAGTTATTGTTTCCTCAAAGTCGTAAACCTTCGCCAAATTTACAAAATTTCCGAAACTGCAAAAAATTTGTTGCCACTTGTTTCTTAAACAGGTGATGGCGCCTCCAAAAACGCAAATGCATGGCTCAAGACCTTGGTAAGTGCGCCATGACCTTGAGCCATGCATCGATTCCCTAATAGTTGCTAATAAGTGCAAAATTATTTTATTTTACCTCAACACGAACACTAGGCACACACCAAGCACGTGAGCTTCTCTCAATCTAGGTTTTCTCCGAGCTAAAGCTCGAACTTGGCTACACTTTCAGTACTTTCTCTCTGACCCTAGACAACCACAACCTCTTTTTCCAAAGAGAACCCCATCAATAAACTAAAGCTATTCTTGAATCCCAGCTCAGACTTTTAATATTTAAAATTTGCAGTCAACAAAGGCTCTCAATATATTAATATACACGTATATCCAAATAGAGTTATGGCTGTGGTTGTACAGTTCCTCAAACTCAAGAGGGTAGCTATTCTTGATCTCCAAAAGTGATAGAATCCCACTTGTAAGCCCTCCTCTATTTTAAATTTGCAGTCAACAAAGGCTCTCAACATATCTATATACGCTTATATCCAAAGAGAATTAGGGTTATGGTTGTGCAGCTCTTCAAAATCAAGAGGGTACCGAATTTTGATCTCCAAAATTGATAGATTCGACCTTGATAATGGAATTTGCTTGAGCTTTGTAATTGGCAAACTGAATTTGGGATCATTGGAGTAACTGCTGTAAATGAAATTAAAACAAAACAATTTGTTTTCTTTTTGGTACCAAATATGATTTATCTGCTTTTGTTTTCTATATACTTGCAAGAGGCTAGCACCAAACATGTTTCCTGCTACAATTTATTTTCACTGTAAACAGAAACAAGTTTTAGCAAACTGATAAACAAAAACTAATAACAGATTACGTTACCAAACAGTGCCTAAGAATGACAATATCAAAAGCCAGTGCGGTAGGTCTAAATCTTAGTTTGAGTGACTGCCACCTCCTAGGATATGGATTTCAATAATCCTACTATATAAAGATAAATCATGACATTAGTGCTTGCTTAAGTAGGTATTAGCGAGTTCGCAAGGATTACTATTCCCAAAGAATAGGAGCGCTTAAAGATGGTAGCATATAACAAAAGTATTGCATATGTGAAACTAGGCAACATAGTGAACTAAATCATCTCTATCGCATGGGCACATCAATTTGGAAAATGGCAAAAGGAACAAAAACATAATACAGCACTTCTAATGGCATCCGCACACGATCCAACTAAGCTTCAAGTCTAAGCATTTAGGGACAGTCTCCAAGAGGCACTCCTAGTTCACTCACCCATAAGTGCTTGTTGTATCAGCTTAAACCGAGACGAAGTGCTTGTTGTATCAACTTAAACCGAGAGGACTTCCATCTGAGTGCTGAGTGGTTCATCTCTATGAAAGTGCATCCCTGCTTAGTCAAGGGCCGACACTAGGCAGAGGCCCACAAGGCAGTCTCCCAGGGCCCAAAAAACTAGGGACTGCAACTAGGTTTTAGATATAGTTATATTATATGAAACATCAAGCATAATTGCTACAAAAAGCATTGGCCAAGCGGCAAACCTCTCCTATCCCTACCCATAAAGTCCACGGTTCTAGCTGCGTAACTCGTGATTTGGCCACCAGGTTAATTTTTTCCCTTCTCGTATGTACTGAGATCCCAAATAAAGTTTGCAGGTTTCTTTGTTTGACTTAATTTTCGTTTCAATAATATAATTTCATAGTCAAATGGTGTTACTTTTGTGGGCAACATTTAAATAACCCCCTTGCGGTTTCTCCATGTGCAGTATACCCCCTATAATTTTGGAAATAAGCAGATAAGGTACGCAGTTTCACACGAAATTGCAACTTTTAACTCCGTAAGCATTACGAGCCTAAGGCCTTGTTCGTTTGGGGGACTCAAAATCCCTGGACACAGTCTCCAATAAATTCTCTCTCTCTCTCTCTCTCTCTCTCTCTCTCTCTCTCTCTCTCTCTCTCTCTCTCTCATATTACTCCTAAAAATCTCCCTCAAAACCCAAAACGAACAGGGTCTAAATGTCCTCATTATCTTCTCATTTTCCTTCCTCTTGTTTTGCTATCTCTATCCTATGATGTTCACAACTGTTTGATTGAACACATTTCTAATCTAGTAAACTATATGCTAATAGAAACTCCCTTAATCTTTAATGTGATTTTAAAATTGTAAACATAATAATTCATTGGAGATATACTAAGTTTCATATATTACATGTATCTGAACATGCGATTTATGTATGTTTATCGGTGAAGATCAGAATGTATTGGCTATCGAGATCAACATGGAGCACATCAAATGCATCAGGTGCCACCATAAACGCCTGCAGGTTGTTGGTTGATATAGTATGATTAAACATAATAACGAATTTTACCAGCCATGTTAGTCATGATAACAGCTCAATCCCCACCCTCGATTAAGCTAATAAGATCTCCTCATGAGTCTCTCTCTCTAGTCACATATGGTACCTTGCCTCCAATGGTATTATATACTACTCCCACACCAGCTTAGGTTGAAGCAAAGCCTAGAAACCCCTCGTGTTCTGTGCCGCAATAATTACAAAATTGAGTCATACTTGTCTTCTGAACCCATGATTATGAACCCCAATGCTGTGGCATTGCATGCACCTACTTGGGTACCAACCAATGCAAGAATCGAAACTTCTAGGTCATGTGGCTTAATCATTAGAAAGAAAAAGATCTTCGGAAGAAACAAACTTCTCACCAAGACAAAAAAAAATTAGGCATAGTTTACGAGTGTCAGTATATGAGAACCATGCTTTGCTATCTCCAATGTAGTCCCCAACAAATGTCAAATTCCAAAACCAACAACTCCTCCCCTCTACCATGACCCTGGCCCCTTGGAACACGTGATGAATTGGCTCTCTGGTCACTTTCAGCTGCCTCTCTTTCCCTTTCAGGCAGCCTCTGCCCTCACCAACCCACCTCGGTATTCATACAACAACTTGGTGCCTGACATGCATCCCAAGATGTTCCTCCCCAGTGAGATGTATGGATGTTTGTAAAGGTGGATAATCCATTATTTGGAAAAGTCTGTGGTTATTAAAACTGCAGAGAAGAGAAAGTATGACATCGTAAAACAAACTCATCGAGTCCATATAAAGCACATAACTATTAGCCTGTCTAGGAACTAGCACGGCAACTGCTTAGCCATCATCAGTTTACCGGACTAATAACAATGTTTTCCGAATTTTGAGTTTCCTGGCAGATATTCTTCACAAGTAGCTTGTTTGTCAGTCAGCTCATTCATTTGTCACTATCTTGTAGAATTTTGGCTTTCCTAGTATTCAAAAGATCAAATAACGCAACCCAACGGTAGATGCAAGTCAGAAAGTGCAAACCCAGGGGAAGGAGTGGGGGAGTATATGCTTGAGGATGATGCATCCGAGAATGCTAAACATCGTTCATCAACAATTTCGAATAAACTTCAGCGGTTAAAAGATTACATGTGAATCCCAAGAAGCCCACAAGAACTAGTTAGAATAACAATGGTGAATTGGACCAATTGGTGGCAATCCAAGGTTGATTATAAAAAAAGATATCAATGACAAAACAGGTTAAGAGATGACACAAAAAAAATTCAAGCCACAGCTTTCAAAGACGGAATTGAATCACCTTTTGCATAACTCATTGGCAGATCGAACCCCGTTGTAGCAGATGAACCACATCAATACAACCACCAGAATGTCTATATTCGTTAAGGATTCACACTAACCAAACCTCAACTCAAAGAACTGATCTTTAATCTAAAACTCCATACTATAGAAACTTGCCAATTTTTGTTTCAAAAAACGACATCAATTAATACAACGGTAAGATCAAATTAATCCATATAGTGAAACCATTGATTCAAACAAGTAAAAGAAAAAATTAACCAGATCAACAAAAGTAGGATACTGAAGAGACAACGCTCCCACCAGTCTAACATGTACAGCCCGAAGGTGACGTTGTAGAGATAGATCTTGCGTTGTACCCAATTCATCGATTCAAATCTGTTATCAGAGTAATTTAATGGAGCGGCATGATAACATAAAAATCGAAAATTTAATAAAAAATCAGAGCGATCGGGGCAAATTCAGGAGACCCAGAAAGACGGTTCGTCTCACCTTTGAATGTTCCGCGTGTAATCGAAAGGGTTGAAAAGAGTTGTTTTCTAGGACAAATCTGCAAGGAAACATGGATTATACATACACGGAACAAAAAACATCACTTGGAAAATAGGAAAACAAACAGATTGAATTACGAATCCACGTGTAAGCTGATCGATACTTGCAAGCAGAATAGAAGTAGAGCAAATTTAGAGTGACCCTTGCATACGAAAACGCATAAAGGGGAGAGTTCCAAGGATGTTGAAGTTTCAGACCTGAACATTAGAGATCTATTGCGTTATAGTTTGGGGCTTTTTACTCCATTCAACCATTGTCACCCATTGAGAGAGAGAGAGAGAGAGAGAGAGAGAGAGAGAGAGAGCGAACGCACCAGATCGGGAGGGAGAGAGAGAAGTCGTAGCAGACGGACCACAAATCTTCGTTTTGATTTGCCGCCTGCTAAAATACCATTGAATTTCCGTCCTTTAACTATTGACAATTCGCACTGTTCTGTTTCGTTGACAGTTTAGGCTCTGTTTGGAACTTGCGAAAAAAAAGTAGAAAAAAAGAAAAACATTTTCCTTTCCTTGTTTGGTTCTTGAAACAGAGGAGGAAAAATTACAAATTTCAATTCAACTTTACTCCCAAATTCTCCTCAATTTTCCCTCGCATTTTCTTTCTAATGATTTTCTCTCTTCTTTTCCCTTTCTTTCCCCAAGTTCCAAAAATAGCCTTAATCTACTACCCATAATATATAATATAATATAATAATAAAAGGAGGAGTAGGGAGTCGATTGTATCTCCCACAGATCTCAAAAAGACCATTACATTCCTGTCTTCGGTGACGGAGAGACATAGAGACACGGGTAGGCAACCGATCCCACTGACTATCAAATTTTTATAGAGATAGGTATAATTTTTACCCAATTTTTACTAATTTGACCCCATTTGAAAATTTATTTTTGCCCTAGTTCATATAAAGGTTTTGTACTTAAGGCAAAAAGGAGTCAAAATGGAATTTCTGCCCATAAAATTCCCAAACGTAGCCCTAGTTTGTTTGTTTCTCAAAACAAATCAAGGGTTTCATTCATAAATTACACATAGTTCAAACTTCCTATCCCACTTATCGAAAATCCTGGCTCTGCCAGTCTTCCCAAGTTATCTCTAATACGTCCTAAAGCTATAAAAATGCATATGGTATCTCATCGACAATCTCAGCCGTCCAAACGTGTTTTGAGCGGTCTGGATTTTAAAGAGAGAAAAAGAGGAGAGAGAGTGGTCGGGTGAGAAGACAGAGAAAAT
The DNA here is from genome assembly GCA_019656835.1 of Rhododendron ovatum. Lineage (NCBI taxonomy): Eukaryota > Viridiplantae > Streptophyta > Magnoliopsida > Ericales > Ericaceae > Rhododendron > Rhododendron ovatum. Next base: position 22,476,390 of record CM033790.1, on the reverse strand, counting down.
AAATCTAGATTGTTCAAAACATGGTTGGATGATTGGAATCGCTGACGGATACCGCCAAGTGATACCCACTCGGCACCCAAAAGTTTCTTGTATAAGGTTTCCAAAAGTGTCCATCCAGCACGGAATATTCTTGGGAAAAGGTGTGTAGTGTAATTTCTTTGTCTAGTGTAATGTTCTTGGGAAAAGACCATTACATTACGGCTCCGTTTGTTTCGAACTCAAAAATATTTTACCCACTTTGCAGGCTAGATAACACCAAGTAAAATATTTTTTGTTGTAAAATATTTTATCCCATCCAGTGCAAAACATTTTGAAGCGCGGGAATTGTACAGCATATCATTCACTTTGTTTGGTTGAAGTTTTAGAAAGTTGTTTTTTAGAGTTGAGTGGTAATGAGTGGAGAGAGATAGAGAGAGAAATTTATTGAAAACTGTGTCGAGAGTAAAAGTTACTCTCAAATAAAGTTACTCTCAAATTAAAATGGTGAACTAATCGGAGTGATTGTTTCTCTCTCTCTCTCGTTATAAAATATTTTATCCTATCCAGTGCAAAACGTTTTGAAGTGCGGGAATTGTACAGCATATCATTGTTACTCTCTCTCTCTCTCTCTCTCTCTCTCTCTCTCTCTCTCCCCGTTGGGAAATGAACCAAATTAATTTGGAAAACCACTAGCAAGTTAATTACGTGATTAATCGGACACAGTTTTAGACACAAAATTTGACCTAAATCTTGTTTGTTGCCCAACGCTAATAATCGGAGCCGTTTAATTTGTTTAAAACACAAATCTTGTGTTATTTGTTTTGTCCACGGAACCAACCCTATAACGAGGAGACTGATAAAAAGCTTTTTTGAAATTTAAATTGATTCAGCTTTTTTTTTCTGAAAAGTGTTTTCCAAATGTTAACCAAACACTGGAAAACAAAATTAACAAAAACAGTTTCAGCAAAATCATTTTACAGGGAAAACATTTTACGTAAAAACAAACGGAGCCTACATTCCTTTCTTGTTTAGTTTTTGATTTTGCTAAGTCCAAAGGTATATTATTACATCATCCCAAGATGAAAATGCCAACCGGCCGCTGCTTAGAGCAAGTTTACCAATCATTTGCTAAAAAAGCTCTTGAACAATGCATATTTTTCATTTTATCTACGCACATTTTTTTAACACTACACCAATACAATCTATTTTACCTATTTTTTATTAAAATAATATTAATAGAGAGAGAGAGAGAGAGAGAGAGAGAGAGAGAGTGAGTGAAAGAGAGAGAGAAAACAAATAAAAAAATGGATTGCTTATGAACAGTTGTAAGCTATAAGCTAAAAATAACTTACAACTGTAGATGGAGGCAAAATACCTCCTTGTTTTCCTTCTCTGCTGCAGGGGTATTTTTCCCCTTTTTGTAAGCCAAAATAACTATAAAGCTACTTTGAAGTAGCAGATAAACTTACTCTTACATCAGTTGCCAAGGCTTCAAAGAGGAAACAAGAACCCTTTTTTTTTTGTTGAAACTGGCAATTCCATATATCAAAGCCTTGAGGCATTACAGGAGAAGGATACAAGAACCTTGTGGTCTTTGATTTGAGTGTAATTTTTGTTCACCCTCCTTAAATCAAAGATTTGCCATGCAGCGGGTTGGTTGTAAGGATTCAGATCCTATGTGAGAATCTTACGAGGGTTTTAATATGGAGCTGCCACCTTATTAATGAAGAGATCCAATGGTTGATAACAAAGACAGCCCTCTCTCAAAATGAAACAACGTCGTTTTGAAAGTAAAATTACTTAGAGCATCTCCAACACTTGATTTCAAATTGGAGATGTCAAAAATTTTTTTAAAGGCTTATGTTGCATTTTGGCATCTCAAATTTGACATTAAAACCTCCTTTCCAACCCTTCTACCAAATTCTATTTATTTAAAAAGAAAAAAAAAACTCAAACAATTAGTATGGAGAGGTTGTAAACTTTCTAACAATAACTTTTTACCTTCAACGGTTACTTTTTGAAATTTGGCATGCGAGAGGGTAGCTGTCAAAATTGGCATGCAGGAGGTTTATGTCAAAACCACATCAGCTTTGACATGAGTGAAGGCAAATGGGTTGAAAGGTGAGTTGATGCCAAAAGTAACCGTTGCACCGTCCATGTCATATTTGACATCTACCATTGGAGATGCTCTTAACAAAGAGAAAACGTATTCTCCACCGTTACCTGTTTTTCCACCCATCTCCAGTTCCCGTTCAAGGCAAAAGGAGAAAATCACTTCTCTTCGTCCAAAATAACTCGTAACGACCCAACGCAGATCGATTCCCAACCGTTATGATGCTAGCCCAATGATATCTTAGTTTCTTCTTCCTCATCAATTATGTTTTCTATCCAACCAAAATCTCGTCGAGACAAATCAATACCCCAAAAAAAATTGACGCAAAATTAATAAATATGAAAAAAATTCAAATAAGGACAAAATTTTTAAATTTAAGTTAAATCCAAAAGAACGAAACCTTAGTCCATGAAACAAAAGTTAGGTTTTTGTGATTTCATACAGAACCAGAATGGGGTTTGTCAATCAAAGCTTCAAGTTAAGAAAATTTTTTTGTAAGCATATTCTCAAAAAATACAACATTTTCGTTGACTGGGTTCTTGTTAGAATTTGCATATGGGTTGAAGAGATGTGTTCTCTATCGCTACGATTTTCACAAGTGAGGTTAAAAAATTTCATTGCAAGAGGTAATGGCACTTCCTCGGTGAGATTGAGGTTGATCCCCGGAAAGGGAGGGTTTTTTTTTTTTATGTGATGTTGGGTGGAAACAGGAACTATGGAACAACAACGGTGAAATTTCAAAAAATGAACAATGGTGAAATGAGGAGAAACGGAGGTGCAGTTTGAGTAATTAACAGTATTGGCTCCGTTAGGAATACTATTCTTTAAACAGTGTCGCTTCATTTTGAGAATTGACTGTCTTTGTTATCCACCCTTGGATCTCTTCGTTTCATTTTGAGAATGGACCGTCTTTTGTTATCCACCCTTGGATCTCTTCATTAACGATGTGACAGCTCCATATTAAGGCCCCGTTCCAGAACTTGAATAAGTTCTTATTTTTTGTTCAATAATAAGGCTTGTTCCACAAAATAAGAAGTAAGTACTTATTTTTGGTTAAGGCAACTTTAAGCTCAAAAATTATATGTTTACGCAAATAATTTTCCTATCAATATGGATCTTATTTGATAGATCTCATTGAGGTTTTTAATACGGTGTAAAAAAAATTGAAAAATTATTTTTCATTTACGTTATTTTTTAGTTTGAAAATGTGAAATAAGCTACTTATTTGAGTTTTCTGGAACAACCCTTCTTATTTTTCTTTAAGAAGTTCCAAAATAAGTACTTATTTTTTAAGAAGGTTTCTGGAACGGTGCCTAAAACCCTCACAAGATCCTCACAGATAAATCATCACAAATGATATGGATCCGTTATAAGGGCTTTGGCATTTGGCAGCCCTTCAACGTAGGGCTGTTACAAACCCAATCGGGCCGAAAAAACCAACTGATTGGTTTGGTCTTCGGTCGGTCTAGGGGAGTTTTTTGGTGGTTCGGGGTGGATCAAACCGAACCAAACCTAGGTCGATTCGGTCTCGATTTTCTGGAAATCTATGCGGACCGAACCGATGTAGGACTGAATCGACCGAACCATATATTATATATATTTATTTATATTTATATAAATCGTTTTAATCTTGACCGTCAATCAATTTGGTGTTTTGATCTACAACATCCACTCCCAAATTTTACTTTTCCCTATAGCCAGCATAAAACTTAATTTGAGTTCATTAATATCAGTTTGGCAATTAGAGTTCTTATTTGAAGAATTTATTCACTTCGATATTTGAAAAAGATCAACTAAGCAATTTGGTAAATTTTTTCTTTTAAATTTGGAATATATAAATTGAGGCCCATTACTTCAATTTTAGTGGTAGACAAACTTTTGGAGTAATTGATATAAAAAAAAAAGAAGAAGAGATTTACAGTAAAGGTTCTTTATGCCAGTTATTTTTCTTATATGAGATGCTACGGTGCCAAAAGTTCACTTGTATGACCATTTGTAGTAGTAATTGTTTGAGCATGTCTGTTGTATGTTATTTTCTTTTCAATTGGTGTTTGAAAAAAAAACAAAAACAAGTACAATTCTTTTAAGGCTGAAAATATATGGGTGGAAGAGTTTTATTGTTTGGCAATAGGTGGAAGAATGGCCCAAATATGGGTGATTGACTTAAGTTTGAAAATGCCCAAATAGTCTACTGTTAGTTTTTAAAAATGGCCCAACTAAGGCCCATTTTGGGTGGATCGAAATCCTCGACTGAACCGAACTCACCCCAAACCAAGCCAAATCAAACCGAAATTAATACCGGTCAGGATCGGTCCCTGAATTATATACCTCGAACCCGATCGATTTTCGGCAAATCCACCCCGAACTGAACCGATCGAATAACACCCTTACTTCAACATAACGCGCCAAATCAAAATTATGGGTTACGAATTGCCACGTAGCTGCTTATAACATTTAAGGCGGCTTGCCGCCCTCACTAACAGCCTGTTTGGATGCCGGATTTGGTCCCGAATTGCCATGCGGCCCGACTACATCTTCCTTCCCTCCTCTAATCCAGTCTTTGGCTGTGAAAAAACCAACCCAGATTTGGGGACTTCGGATTTGTAATCCATTCGTGGCCGAATTTGCTAACGACAGGGGTTTATGCGGGGCTGTGTAATGACCATTTTCGCCCTTACTTTTTGTACTCCATCATGCATGTGGAGTTGTGACAGAAACCAGACCGAAGCAGATCTGTGGAAAATGAGACCAAATGGAGAAGATGATCGGCGGAGAGAGAGAGAGAGAGAGAGAGAGAGACTTACGGACTGGAAATTATGGAAGATCGGTGGCAACAGACGGAGAAGACGAGTGGGTTGCAGAGGTCGCCGGAGAAGACATTGGATGGGTGGGTTTGAATAAGGATCTGTGGGTGGGGGGTTTTTACGTTTGTTTAATATATATACTAGGTTCACCTTCGTGCACAACACGAATGCATGCCCGTTGAAGGGAACAAGTTTTAATATAGGCTAGATACAATATATGTCTTGATTTATCTCCAACTTAGTACCATTGCCTTCATTGACTCTCACAGAATTTCCAATACACCCATCTTTCAAAATCAATGTTTCTATCTATCCTTGAGTAAGGGTCCATTCTCGGGGCTGATTTCAAAAAAAGGGACCCCTTTTTGGGAAGGGGAAAAACTGTAGCCAACATTGCACGTAGCTGCCAAACTCAACATACCCAGAAATATAGCTCAAAATTGGAAGTAGCCCATTTGTGAGTTCAAACAATCATTGCCACAGAGACTGCAGTAAAATTACACAAAAAACTGCACTAAAGCATCCTCGAATCTCCAATAAAACTACAACTTGGACACCTCCACACACAGCAACAGCTGCACTTCCATAGCAATGTGTACTAAAACTACATTCAAAATCTACTAAAAACTGCATTCATCAAATTGCACTCCAAACTGCATTCAAACTGCACTCTATGCCTTTTGGCACAGATTAAACATTGTAGTTAACAATATATGAAATTCACATCATATCCAACAGTAGCCAACATTATATGCCATTCAACTACTAATCTAGACCTGCATACACATAAATACAGCAAAAATGCTAACAAAAAATTAAAAATTAAAAACTAAAACCAAAAATCAAAACCCTAACTAAAAGTCAAAGTCAAAGTCAAATCAGAACCCTATCCCAAAAATTCTGAATTTGGAAATCAAACTGTGCGAGCAAAAAACCTCGACCAAGAAATCAAAGTTTGTGAGCAAAAATCTGAATGCAGTCCAAAAATTCAAAATTACGCATATAAATAGTCAAAATGCAATCCGTAAGCATAAAATTGAAACCCCAAAAATAATCCTAGTTTGTCTAGACTTGAAGTAAAATTTGCCTCCACATTAAATATACATGCCAATCATCTCCGTTGAACTTACCATCCTTGGATTCAGTTGATCCTGTAAGTAATTAAAAAATTTCAAAAGCAACATTCAATATCACTGAACAACCACCACAACATCTATTACTTAAGTATAAACTCTAAAATTACATCACAATTGTATGTGTTACATGATAATTGAGCTTAGATGGTTGAACACCCTTGACTATTGACATCAACAACATCATCATTGAGCTCAGATACCTAAATTAATTCTTGTGACCCATGTATAAAGCAGTATGTGCAGCATGGTAGTTGACCTTATGCAATTCAATACACAATGATATTTTCTTATGTTCTAGAATACTGGTAGCCAAAATATTAACAATTGACTCCTCAAGTCCTCATATTTAAAACAAAAAAAATAGACTCATTCAACACACATTAACATACTTCTAATTATCTACCAATTTCTTACAAATAGTACAAGCAACATGATGTAATCAAGGAAAGATGGGTTAGGAAAAAGAAAAAGAAAAAACTCCCCCTAGATAGTCATTCCAAGGTTGTAGTCCTTCACATTCACAATATCAATTTTTTTTAGTTGAAGATTTTAGGAAGCCAAAATTAGAAAAGCAACATTGACACAAGGAACATACAATACCCCAACTAATCTACTCACCCATGGATGTACCGCAATTGCGATGACATAAATGTTTATTTGCTAGGCAGTAATTCCAAAGTGAAGTTTTTTTTTCCTTGTTGACCAAATTAGAAGTAATACCTTATATTAGCCGTTGGGCAAAATATTTCTTGAATTCGTCGCGTGTTCCACATGTGCTCTAACATTGTGTCCATCTTTCTGCTGCAATAAATATTGCCAAATAAGGTCATCTTAAGCAATTTTGTACGGTAGCCAAGTAGCACTTCTCTTCCAAAACAAAGGAAAGCAACATTGACACAAGGAACAATCAATCAATTACAATACATATTTTCTAACCTTTATTCAGTTCACATGGTATGACTTTTTTGTTGTTCCTTGAAACCTGAAGGAGACAAACACCAAAGCATTATCACGTGATAAGCCTTCAATTCCCCCAATTTCAAACCCTCATCACTTCTTATCCTTGTCAAGCTCCAACCAAAATGCTACAACCTTAGCAACATCAACTTTATATTTGATCTTGGTATATTTTAAATTGCTTTATACAAACAAGAAAGCCTAAATAGTAGGAGTACCATGTATATAGCCCCCAAATGAATCAGATTTATGAGAACTCTAGAAATTCAAGAAGCTGAATAAAAAGGAAAAATTAGACATCTTACGTCAACGAAACCTGACCATAGAGTAGAATTCCCATATCTTAGATAGAAAGAAGTAGAGATCTTCTTTTTAAATATAGTTCATATTGTATAGTTAGTTGTTTTCTTCGGTTTTGATTTGGGGTTTCATCCCCTAACTGTGTATTTGTGTTGGTTTGTGCTTAATAACAGTCTCATACCTTATCATAAAAAATAAAAATAAAAAAACTCTCAGTATTTCTGATGCAAACGGAAGTTTATTCTCTTCTATATACTAAACTGTAACAACAATGCTGTAAATACTTCGTACCCGAGTCTGTTGAGGAACTCTGTAGGATTCCAATCGTAAAGCTTAAATGAGATTCGATCGGTGGGGCACTACATTCAATAAGAAGAAAAGGGAAAAAAATCATGTAACAATTAGTTTCAGGTAATTTACTCACTGAGATATAGAAACATATAAACAGGCAAACTGGCAAAAGGGATCCATCAGACATACCATTGAAGAGTAAGCACCTTTATCATCACAGTAAGATGATAAGGGAGCATATTTGGACTCATATTTTTCTCCAAGTATCTGGGCCTCACCAGATGCCACAAAAGATATACCATTACTGTTTTGATTATTCTTAAATTCAAAATTTGAGCAGAATGTAGAAATTCGTCCTTCTTCAGACTCTAGTAACGGTTCCCTTTTTGCTATTTGGTTGCTCAAGCATATGCTTTCTGTGCCAGGTAAAATTCCAATATTTCAGCAATTAATGTACAAGGAAGAAAATGTAAACGAATATAACAGGGTCACTATGGATTATCATGCACGGCAAACTGCTCTAATAATAGCTCCAATAATGCCAAACAATATGTGAATTGCATCTTGAGCAAAGCTACTAATAGGACATCATATTCCTCAAGTCAACATATCTAACTGGAGCCATTGATGGTATTTTTCATATGAATCTGCTTTCGTCAAATCTTGATTTTGAATTCGCATGATATTGATTTCGCCATTTGTGTACTCTTAATCAAGACCTCTCACTCTTAGATAAATTGTATTGATAATGACCCCTCAACCTATTTTCCCATTGCTTAAATTCCCCTTCTTCAATCCGGTTTCAGTATGCATATTTCTTTTCTGCATTGGTTTCATGCTGTTGTCTATATCTGTTGTCTAAGTTTCATGTATTGTTTGATAGTATATACATTTAATCTATAGAAGACACACTACCATCTTTCTATAATTCAAAAGCAAAAATGATAGTATCACTCAACGTGCAACTTAGATATGTTCTTTTAATAAACACAAGCTAGCTATCATTTATCTCTTGATACACCAATCAATTTTTGAAACTAATTTTTTTTTTACCTTAATACGTGATATTGAGCTCCATGTGTTGGAAGTCATATTTTTCCTTCATGAAAGGGGAAAAATACACATCATATACAAAACCAACTCAAGCAAATTGAGAAACCCAATGATTCAGAATAGCGAAAGGCAAAGAATCTACTCGCATTTATATAAGGTCCAAACACATGCATACAACTACAAACTCTCTTTCTTTTCCTTCTAAATGTCATAAACATCAAAATGCCCCAAAAATATGCACAATCAAAGCAATATACAAATCAACAAAAAAAAAAATTCAAACCGGACAATAAAATTCAGAACATCAAAGATAGTAGTAGAACTGGGAGTTGAGAAAAGAACACCAAATCATTGTTACGCTTTGATTGTGAAAACAAAAACCTACAAAAATGATTACTAAAGAGGAAACGAAAAGCAATTTGGAATAAACCTTGGTCTTCATCCTTAAGAGAAGATCGTCATCGCTGTAGATCTCTATCATCTTTGCTCCTGGATTGTCACCCTCCAAAGCTTCAAGACGAGCAAAGGCTTACCAAAAGGCACACAAGTTATAAAACTTTCAGTTAAACCCCAAACCTACTACGTAAGACTTGTGCATTCAAAGGATAGGAGAAAGAGCAGAAGGAATTTGCGATACCTATGTTCGATTACCACCGTGAAATTTAAGATCGCGATGTGCGGCGGGGATGAATCTGAAGCTAGGGCTCGATGAAAGAGAATGGTGATGTGATAGATGGTTTGGCGAGGGAGAAAAATCGGGGAGTGGTGTTGTGACAATGGACTATGTAGCAGATTGAAGTGAAGCGAACGACAGACGCAAGGCAGAGATCAGAGAGAGAGAGAGAGAGAGAGAGAGAGAGAGAGATGAGGGTTTGTGTGTAGGTGTATGAAGAAGAGAAAGGAGGAGAGAGATTTTTGGAGAGAATAATCCCAAAGAAGTGAAGACCTGGTCTAGAAGCATCTTCTCTCTGCATCCTGTATGACGCGTGGGCTACCACAAAAAGACCGTTTTGCCCTCCACGTTTGGCTTTGCTATTATTCAATCCAAGGGCTCAATTGGAAAAATGGGACCAAAAATTACCGTTGGGCAATTGGTAAAATGGCCAAAATCAAAGGGCAAAATTGTCCCAATTGAAAAATGGCATCCCCCAATCTGGTTCTTATTATTTAGGAGGATGGATATTTATACACACATAAACATTCCCTACATATACACATATCCAGCTTGCCATTTTTTTACTTTCCAATTACATGTTTTTAATTTTTTCAGAAAATAATATTTATTCCTAATAAAAAACATGTTTTCAACCTTTGCCATTCTAGAATAAAATTATTTTATCCTAAAATTAATGGTAAATGTCAATTAAAACTAATTAATATGAAATAAACCAATTTGAGCATTAAAAAATTAAACGGGGGTAATTCAGTCATTTGACAACTTATGTTCTCATATCCACATCCCCTTGTCAAAAAATCATCCAAACACTGATTTACAAATCAACCATTCTTATGAGATGGGCCCATCTTTTTTACAGATCACCCCTCATTCCATATCCACCCTTTTTCTATATCCACCCAAAATCAAATCCTTCATCCAAATGGGTCGTAACGTCCTCATTAATTGAGAAACGATCACTGTGAGTCAGACCCCAAAAAAATGGAAAAGAGTAATGGTGATTTGTGAAGAGGTTTGTGAGTAACCTTAGGATCTATTGATTAGAAATAAAGAACCAAATTCATATATGCGTCTGATTAGAATTAATTTTTTTACAAGAAACTTTAAAGTAAATACTTATAGTTATCCCCTTCACATACAATATGGATCATGACATGAAAAATAAACATTGTGAGCATAATAGGGAGGGACATAAGAGTTTGGCAAATTTCATAAGAAAATAAAAATTTATTGTGTTTTTAGCAAGGGGGTAAGCTCTTGTAGAAAGTCTATGGGTACAGAAAAATTGGTACAGATTTTGTACATAATTTTTTGTGGGGCCCACTACGGGTCCCTTACAAATGATCTGAGCCGTTCACTAAATGTAAAACATTTTTTCAAGGGCCCTCGCAAAAATTTAGCTCAATCCGATACTTATAGATATTCGATCTAATCATCTAACTTTTTAATATCCTGAAATCTAAATGAAAAATTAGATGATTGGATTGAACACCTATAAGTAGCGGATTGAGTTGAATTTTTGCAGGAGCCCTTGAAAAAATATTTTATATTTAATGATCGGCTTGGATCATTTGTGTGGGACCCATAGTGGGCCCCACAAAAAATTATGTACAAAATCTGTACCAATTTTTCTGTACCAGTAGCTAGACTCAAGCTCTTGTCCATACTCTAATCCTCTGTATCCCTCCAAACTCTTAATTTTAATCCTAAACTGTTCAACTCGTAGCTCTTAAAGAAAATATTGTCTACAAAAAGTGAGATGGAAAATATGCATAAATATATTGAATGAATTATTTAAAATCCATGGTCTAAGTTCAAAACATGTTTGCCATGCATATTGTAAAACAAAATCCGATTTGATAACTTTGTGCACCTATTTTTGTTCGATTAAACTGATTTTTTTTTACAATAATATTGTTTTCTGCGAGGTCTACGATTTTATTCTCTACGAGACCTACGATAAGAGTGGTTCGATTCATTAATTAAATTTTGGAACAATGACAAATATTAAGGGTCTGGAGAGGTACGAAGGGTTAGGTATGGAGAAGAAAAAAGAGAGTAGAATCTATGTCACAATTCTCAAACTAGTTGTACAACAAAATTTAATTTCAAATAGTTTATATCAGAAGTTGGGCACACACTATGTGTGTTCATGTATGAACTAGGTTTTTCGCCGTCGTGCAAGCACGAAAATTTCGTGTCCGTAGAATTTGTTAAAAAGGAGATTCTCCTTAAATATCGCATACAACGCACAATTTCCAATCACTGATCACCTTTTGTGACAATTGCCTTATTAACGTTTATTCAGTTTCAATTCGGCCACGAATACCCTCAAGATACCTATTGTTCAATTTCAACGTTCATGTAGCAATTCAAATTACAATAATCCACGTAATAATCAACAGCGTACAAAACTCACAAATACAATATCTGGCATAACAATATTTTAATTTATTAAATATTAATTAATGAATAAGTCAAAATAAGTATACGGCAGTTTGAATAAAATCATTATCTAAAAAGATAATATTTTTCCTTTTTCTTTTACGAAACTGATAATATCAACTTATATAGTATTCTCGAAATCATTTATTCTATGTCTTTATTATCACAAAATAAATATTCAGCCAAACAAATAATTACTACACTTAAAATTAAGTCTATTTCTCACATTTAGAATTTATAAAACAATTCCACTATTTATCTATTTAAAATATTATCTTTAACTACCATATTATTATTCATAGATTTTACAAACTAATTTTTATTCGAAAGTGCATATTACTAAATTTAGTATTCCCTTCGTCCCGTTTTCATTGTCCATTATTCTATTTGTCTCTTTTATGTCTTTTGCCTATATCTTTTAGGGGAAGTGCTACAATACACACCCCTTATTTGGGTGTGTATCATATGCACCCTCACTGAAACACACCAAAATGTTACGATCCCCAAAATGTTATGAATCTATTGCTAAAAAGTTACGAATTATATTGATGAAAGTTACGAATTTTTAGTATAAAAGTTACGATACGAAATAAAATGTTATGAATAGCCGGTCCTACAAGTAATTTTTTATGAGGTGGCACAATATAAACCACACAATAGGCGCATATGGTACACACCTTAAAGGGGTGTGTATTGAAGACTTTCCCATCTTTTAGTATGGATCTTGAAAAATATACAATATATATCTTCTTGTTTGATAGATCTCGATTAGTTTTATAATATAAAATTTTTAAAATTATGAAAAACTTTACAGATTGAAAGATATAAGCAATTCAAAAAATGACTCGTAATTCAAAAAAGGACAATGAAAGTGGGACGGAGGGAGTGTTTACTTAACTTTATTTTTTTAAAAATAAAATACAATAAATGTTTAGTATTAGATCTTTATAATGAGGTGATATGAGATTAACATGGCAATAATATATTTTGAGATCAGCTTATAAGTAGTAACTATTTTTTTTTTCTAAAACAAAATATCTCCTCATTTTCATTTTAAATCCAAATCCTTACGTATTTAATTATTGAATAATTACTACATAAACTATGATTATTCCAGTAAATTTATTAATAGCAGAATTCTTCACCTACACATGAATTTCAATACCACAATCCACCCTAACTTGTCATCTACGCAATAATTAAACCATCCAATTTAATGTAGGGCCTGCCAAAAACTTTTCAATACAAATAGGACTAAAAGTTAATGAAAGTAGGACTAAACATTAATTAATAATTAATAAATTAAACTCAGGTCACCATCTACATCAAAAAATTAAATTTTGGTCCTATTTCCATTAAAATGGAGATTAAGGATTTGGGTTCCGGAAAACTAACTCGAACGCTATTCTAAGCTCGGGTAAGTGTTGCACGGTGTCCGTAGATCACTATGGTGGTTTCGAAATCTAGAGGCGGCGTCCGGTGGGGACCCTGGCGGCAGCGTGGGTTTGAAACCCACTGATGGAGTGAAGGAGTTACGGTGGTGAGGTTTCAAGGTGGGTGCGGTAGTGGTGGTGTTGGGTGGGGTGGTGGCCGAAAGGGGTGGTGGCAGTTCGGTGGGGAGCCGAAGGATGGAGGAGATGGTAGTGAGGACGAGAGGAGGAGGTGACGGGTGGTGGAGTTTAGTGGTGTGGGGAGAGGAAGGTGGTGGTGCAGTGGAGGAGGAGAGGAGAAGTGGGTGTTTTGGGTGGTTCTGGGCCGGAGGTGATGGTGGAGGCGAGGACCAAGAGTGGTAGAGGTGCCGAGAGGGGGAGGTCGAGGGAGGTGAGGGACGATTTTACGAAAACACCCCCATAAGATAGCCTAGAGCCCCTCCAATCCGGGGACTTAATTGGAAAAATTGTACAAAAAATTTCCAACCCTTTTAACGTTCTTTTATTACAAGGTTAGATACATGAGGAGTGAGGTGTGCAAGTAAGAGAGCGGATAGTTGAGTCAAACATTAGGGTTATAGTGTGATTTACATTGAGAGAAACTTATTTACCGAGCCACTGCAAAGCTGCTCATTATGGAGCTGAGCAATCTTACCTGTTCGTTTCAGCATTGAACGGACCGGATTAAATATAATCTATTAGCTGTAATAAATAATCTACTATCTTTAATAGACTTTTTTTTAATCCGGATCATCAAAATATACTTTTGGACAGTCGAGATTGAGCTCCGTAAACAATTATTTACAGCTGCTTTATAAACAAGATTTTTTCTTTTACATTAACTGTGTCAATTTTTGGTTATAGTTAAAGAGTAGTAAAAAACTTTTTTTAGGGTTGTGATACAGCTAAAAAAAAAAATGTTCATGAATTATGCCAGAATGGGTTGCCCCTTATATACTTAGAATTGATTGTTTTTATACTAATCAACCGTTGGAAGAGTATTAATTTGTTTTTTTTTTTTTGCATTGAGAAATAATTTTCACTATTTCCTTTTATTTTATTTATTGGCACTCCTTTTTTTTTTTTTTTGGGTCTTTTATTCATGGTTGTGTAAAAAAAATTACCTTTTCCTTTTGCGTTGAAGTATTTTTATTTTTTGAACTGCTGTTATTTCACCCTGATGAAACGGATCCTTGAAGTCGGTGAAATTTACTCGACCCGATATATAAAGCGCTCTGATGCAACCTCTTGAAGCCCTAAACTTTTTAAGCAGCGGCACGGGAAAAATTCGACAGAGCAGGCGAGAAGAAAGCGCGAAGGATGACGGAGTACGAGGGAAGGTACGAGGGCAACGGAGTAGATCTCGACAACTATGGCTCTTCTCCTCAGCCTCTAGGTCACAACCATGGCGGCACCGACGACTACAGCGATTCAAAGTCTCAGGTATCTGTTTACATCTCATATATATACCACTGCCCTAATACAACGCTGAATTTGATTAATTTTTGTATGTGAATCGACGAGACCGTGTCTGAAAGGATGACAACGATGTCACTGATTGCGATTGTAAGGTTTTCGACGAATTTTAGGTGCAAGCTGGTTGGTTGTTTCGATGCGGCATGAAATTTATGTTAGCGTTTGTAACTGTAGGGTTTTTAATGAATATAGGGTCTGTTTTAATTTCAGTTCGAAATAATAGGCTTCTGTTGCATGAAAATCTAGTAATTATCGCTTCAATTGCTGGCTATGCAGTATTGAAAAGAACCATTTGTGTGTGGAGTTTTGGTTGCCATAAATGTGAGTGTGATACTAAATCGGGCTTTACTTAGAACTTCTTGTTGACATTTTCTTTGGAGATTGATCCAATGAACACTTAATATGTTTATTAAATCTAAAGTAAAGGAATATTCTTTCGCCCATTATCTCGTCATATTTGTCCTAAACATGTAGGGGTATGCAATGCATATGCTCTAATTTTGGAAATTGGTATTTTGGAAAGGAATAAGTTGACACACTACGTACCTTATTGTTCTTAATATGAATGAGTTTCAATCATGGAGTTACCAATATGCGATCAGACATGATTTTTGAACAACATGTCTTTTGTGAATAGTCTAATTTGATGGATCACAAATTTTGACTTTATGACTCTCTCAACGGCGTGCCATTGAGAGAGAGAAACGGGGATGAAGTTGAGGGTAAGAATGTAATTTGACAAGTCTTTGTTAACTTTTTTACTCGCAAGTTTCTCAGGTTGGCAAGGAAAAATATGTTATAACAACAAACCTTAGGTGGTATTGGTGAAATTTATTCGAAAAGAAAATGCGGTTCGATATAAAACTCCCTCCTGGTAAAACACCGCAATGCACATCGCACAACTCACATGCACGCACTCTCTCTCTCCCTCTCTCTCAATAGCACGTTGCTGCAGTCTGTCGTGTTTGATCAATTTTGTTGTAGTTGTGAAAAGGGTTTCACAATGAGAAACACAATGACTAGGTCCACCGCTCCGATCATTTTGAGTGCCAGCATGGAGTTTGCGAGTTGTGACAACATATTCCGGTATGCTGCCAACCTAGCTCCTCACTAGGAGAAGGTGGAGAAGGTAGACCACTGATGACGGAGCAGATCACAGACCTAGGTATGGATAGGCATCTGAGACTACGGCTGTTGTCGCACCTCCATGCTGGCAGTTGAAATGATCGGAGCGGTGGACCTGGTCATTGTGTTTCTTCATTCCGTCCTTCCTTGTTGAGCCCCTTTTCACAACTATAGCAAAACCAATCAAACACGATAGCATTTTGGCGCTTCATACTGCGGCGATGGGCCATTGAGAGAGAGAGTCGGTTGTGCGATGTGCGTTGGGGTTTTGGCGGGAGGGAGGGGTTTTTATATCAAACCGCATTTTCTTTTCAGCTAAATTTCACCAACACCCCCTTAAGGTTTGTCGTTACAACAGATTTCTCCTTGACATTTAGAAAATGACAATGCATGACCTGTCGAATTGCATTCTTACCCTCCCCTTTGTCCCCAAAAGTCTCTCTCTCTCTCAATAGTTCGGCGTTGAGAGAGAGTCATGAAGTAATAATCTGGGATCCATTAAATTAGGCGATGAATAGGATCATATTTACGAAAGACATGATGCTTCATAGGGTTCCGAAAAGTGGTTGAACATAATCCTGTCGGGAAACAATGTTAACCTTTCCCAACTCGGTGATTGATTTTCAAAAATCATGTTTGATCGCATATGGGTAATTACATGATTGAAACTCATTCGCATTAAGTGTGTGCCAACTTATTCATTTTCAAAATACAAATTTCCAAGATTAGAGCATATGCATTGCATGTACTCACGTGTTTAGTTATTTTAATTTATTAATTTTGGTTGGTGTTCACTCCAATCTAACTAATTGGAAGTATCCATGAATTTGTTCCAAGAAACTACCGTTTCACATCAGGTAGTTAATGTAGTTTCTTCTAGTTTGATTTTCTTGAAGGTTAGGTTGGTGTTCAGTGTACTCGAGTACAAGATCTAAGATAGACAGCCTTGCCTATGAGGAATTTCAAAGGTATTCTCCCTCAGATAAAGTAAGTTTTGGAATTGGTAGATATTAGCCGCGGCAATATCCCCCGATCATATGTTTATGAAATCTAACTGAATGAATATTCTTCGCCCTTTATCTCGTCATATTTGTACTTAAGTTCTCAGTTGGAGATGGGATTGCATGTGTTTATGGATTGAATCTTGATAATGTAAATGTTGTCACACTTTGCGGAGCCGATTCTGAGGCTTTTTAGATTCCATTGCATCGACACACGCTGGAAATTTAAATTTCGTTATTTCTGGTTTGTTATCTTGCAGTAGAAGTACTACTGTAGTAGCGGGTCATGTGTTCTTTTATCCTTGTGGTTAGTAATTAAATTGTGCAATCTGATTGTGAAGTTTGATTAAAGTTTTTTAAGTGATGCAATGCTATTTATGGCAGCACTCTCGGGAATATGAAAGAGAGTCTTCAAAGAGCAGGGAGAAGGAAAGGGAAAAAGGGCGCGATAAGGAAAGAGACCGGGATAGGGATAGGGACAGAGGAAGGGATATGGACATGGACAAGGACAAGGAGAGACATAGAGAAAGGGACAGGACTCGGGATAGGGATAGGGATTGGGATAGGGACAGGACTCGGGAAAGGGATAGGGATGAAGGTCGTGACCGTGACCGTCACCGTCACCGTGACCGAGACAGAGATCGAGACCGCTACAGTGAACGGAGTGAGAGACGAGGAAGGGGCAGGGATAGGGATGATGATGACCACCACCGGAGTCGAGACTATGAGAGGTAACGTGGGTCTGGTGTTCTCTTTGTTGGTTTCTGTTGTTTCACATCTATTTCATTTCTCAGTTTGATTTCTGGTCCATTCTTGTATTAAGTATTGATAATGTCATGGAAAAAACGTATTCACTATTCAGCATAAACTTAGCCTCCTATTCTCGCCTTTTGATAGGCCAATCCCAAAATTGCAAGTATGAGAGGCTAAAAGTGGACTTTTATCCCAACTTCGTCAAATTTCATTTTTGTAGATGTCTCTTGAGGTGCAGATGAGATTGTTTTAATTTTGGTTGCAGGCCCAAAGAATATGAGGGGGACAGAGAGGACAGACACAGACACAGGTCTAAATCTCGCTCCAGCGGTAGATCAGAGCGCAGATCAAGATCGCGTTCAAAAAGGTTAGTGTAGCAATTCATCATTCTGATGGTTTTGAAATCTTTGATTTGAATTCCTATATTTGGATTGCATTGTAGAGTACGCGTGATTCATCAAAATTAGTATCTGTGAGACTTTGAATGTAGTAATGTAGTTTTGGATTGTGCTTACATGCAACACTAAATACGAATATCTCGGTTGCTTTATATCTCTCATTAAACTTTCGTAAGTTCCATAAGGTCCATGGTTGAATAAGTTGCAGTTATTGTCAGCACGCTTGTATCTTGTGTGAAGTGTTTTCAATAATTTACTTGCTTCTATGGTCCCTACTGTGGAAGTTCTTTCATCTGCAAAAGAAAATGTGTATGATGAGCAATAAGGGGATGAGCTACTGAAGACAGTTTGTATTTCTTCTCTCTTATTTGAACACCTCCACTTACAATGCATGGTGAGCTTTTGGATTCTTTTGGATATATGTGCTTACTGCTTTTCTGATCTATTAGTTCACTTTGCCACTTGCATCTACGTTTAAAGTAGTGGTGCTGAACTTATTAAGTACAGTACTAGATTATGTGACAAGAAGTTGAAAGAATGGCAAAACTGAAAAAGATATACTAGCTGCGGTTTCATACATGGTATACATGTTTCCTTTCCCTCACACCTTGCTAGATCTGAGCAGAACTTTGTTCCAGGGTTGACTGGTGTCTGGCTTGCACTTTTATTCCAGATTGACCTGTTTGTTCTGTTTGCTGGTCGTTGGAGTCATTGTAACATATTAATTTACCCTTATTACGTGTAGTCTTGTATATTGATTTACTGCAGAGCTTTATTAGTAAGTGCTTCAGTGGTTTATACTTGCAGCAAAAGGATAAGCGGTTTTGACATGGCACCTCCAGTTTCTGCATTATTAGCTAGTGCTGCAGTTGCAGCTGTTGGAGGTACTTGTTCCATCACATATGGTACCATGGCTATATTTGTATAACTTCTCTTCTGTTTTTGTTTTTGGTATAGTGTGGAAAGTTCCTATCAAATTGCATGGTGTCATTTTGGTAAGCCATACTTGTTTGGTCTTTTATTTGCACATGTTAAGAACCATGGTCCCTGAACATGCTGTATTTCTTTTCTTATAGTTAATTACTTGGTGCAATATTGCAGAAACTGAGAGTTTTTTTTGGTTGTTTCTTGTGTTTGGTGTTTGCTTGTTGTTTCTATGTCTTGTCTTTGTTGTAAGAAGGCAATGTGGGCTACTAGCCCCACTGTGCTGACAATGGGCGTGAGCCGACTTCTGTAGCTTTAATGTACAAGGAGGAATCGATGCACCAGTTTGATGGGTCTTGTTCGTCTTCATCCGGAAACTATTGCCTGTTTTGGTAGTTTCACGAATATTTCCTCCAGTACTTGAAATATGATGTATTTTCTGTTAGATCTCTTTTGATTTATTTATCCAAGGCACTAGCATTCGATTAAGTTTAGTTAGGTGTGTCAGATAGTGTTTACTTATAGTGGAAGAGTATGAAGACGATTCATGTTCAGTTCAGGAATGTAATTCATCAGCCTTTGCAGGTCAAATCTCAGGGACCACCCCCCCAGTAATGTTTCCAAACATGTTCCCTTTGCCAACTAGTCAGGTATTTTTCTGTTCACCAGTCAAATGATTTGTCATGCTATCCTTGATCTATTAGGTTTCATGTTTTCCGCATTTGCTTTCTAATACGCATTTTTTATAAATAAATAAATGAAAAATTATTGCCTTCCTGCAGCAATTTGGAGCTCTTCCTATTATGCCAGTCCAGGCAATGACTCAGCAGGTTAGCATGATCAAGCAATGATTTTCTGTTAATGCTTCTGTTTCTTTGCGTAATTTTTACTGCACTTCCTTTGTTATCGGGTGTTTGCTATTTTACTTGAAATATCATTGCAGGCTACTAGACATGCTCGGCGGGTGTACGTTGGTGGGCTTCCTCCGAGTGCAAATGAACAGGTGAGGTCTAATATTCCTTTCTAGTACCACTTGTACATTGTGTTGGGGTTTAAGAATGTCTGTTCACTCTGCTATCCGTATGCTGTGTGAATAGTCGATGACTTGATGTCGATGCAAGCTGTGTTTAACGATTAGTTGTCTGATTTGCTGTGCTTTTGAAAATTTGAATGCATATTAAGCACAACATGCAGAAGTTGGCTTCTTGGAAGATCACATTTTTTCCTTAAGCTTTTTTCTTAACTGTGCAAGTTATGAGCAGATTTTGAAGTTTATAACGTCGTGTCCCTTTTCTGATTGTATTCAAAACGAATCACATGTCCGAAGTAGGATTTGAAACCCCAACCAGTCAGTTAACGACTGACCCCTCTAACATTGCCCTTCAAAGGAACAATGATAGGTAAGGTCTCCAAGAGTTCAATTGCCATTTCCAACTCATGGTCAGTATGTGCTCTATGCTTCCTTCGTAACTGCCCAAACATTTTTCGTAGTGGCTCCCTTCGATGACTTACCTCATAGGAACCTCAAAGTGGCCCTATTTCACTGTATTTCAATTTGTATCCCAATGCCATTCATTCCACTTAACCTTTTGACAAGACAGATGTCATTTCTAGCCTATTTTTATATGTTGGTTTTAGAAATTGATGTATATGAATCCAGAACTTTCTTAGTCATTGTAGGTTTTGCTAGCACTCGTTTTACAGATGTCATGATACATTCGCAGATTCTTATATGTTTTCAACGATATTAATACATTTTTTGCACATTATCTAGCATTTTCCAATGTATATTGTGTATAATGTGTTCAGCTTGCTTAATGTTAATGACCTTTTATGCAGTCTGTGGCGACCTTTTTCAGCCATGTTATGTCGGCAATTGGAGGAAACACTGCTGGTCCAGGTTAGTCAGTAGTATTTGATTGCAGTTTTCATGCATGCCTAAAGTTACATGCTTTTAAATTTGTAGCTATTTACTCTTTGTTGTGATGTTCAGGAGATGCTGTTGTTAACGTTTATATAAACCACGAAAAGAAGTTTGCTTTTGTGGAGATGAGATCCGTAGAGGAAGCCAGCAATGCCATGGCCTTGGATGGCATTATTTTTGAGGTGCTTGAATGTTTTCCTGACTCATTTAGCTCAGATGTGGCTCGGAGTTTAAGATTTAGTAGAAATATGTTCTTGTAGAAATTCTTTTTTTCTGACTCTTGTCTCCCTACATATGCGGTTGGGGCGGGGGTTTATTATTAAGTTCTCTGACTCTTTCCTATGAAGCATGGATAATTTAAATCATATTGGACCCGTGATGTACTGCATACCGGTACTTTGAATCGTACTTCTGTAGGCTTACCAGGTGTGCAAAACAAGCGATGAAATCTTTCTGTATACTTTTTGCCATACTCCAGATATACCCCAATATATACCTTAGCCATACCCCATCCAAATAAGTATTATATTTCATACATAAATCAAGCTAACTTCATAAGACTTTCTATGCCTAGCATGCTTGTAGCTTTGAGATTTTGGTCTATTGGTTGTTTAGTATAATGATATTACACTCGTATTTGTATCTTAAGTTTGACTTTTTTAAATTTTGGTTTTTTGTTGGATTATGGCTATTTCCTTTATTTTATAAGCAATTACTAGATGTTACAGATTCATCTAACTTGTAGAATACTGTCTTTGTACCCCCGTACCCGTACCCGTACCCTACTTGTTTTTGTTTTTGTCGTATTGACCTACTCGTATGGTACAAGTTCCCATACTTGTACCCGTCACATGCTTCATAGCTCTTTACCCACGCCTTGTTGTCTTGCATGCAAAATTTCAACTTTGTCAATGCGCTTTTTCAATTTAGTATGTGGTAGTGATTTTCACACTCACCTTTTATTTTTTATAACCACACTCCCTTTTTGTCTTTTTTGCGATGTGAATTTATGATATTGTCCTTCCATTTTCACAACTCAATGAAAAAAAGGGAGTAATTATAAAAAGGGGGAGTGTGAAAATTAAATACAACGATTGCGTGTTGTATTGTCCTATATGTCTTATATATTCTTATCTCCAGGGAGCACCAGTTAAAGTGAGGAGACCTAGTGATTATAACCCCTCACTGGCTGCTACACTGGGGCCGAGCCAACCTAATCCAAATCTGAACCTAGCTGCTGTTGGGCTAACACCAGGATCTGCAGGTGGGCTTGAGGGTCCTGACAGAATTTTTGTGGGTGGGCTTCCTTATTACTTCACTGAAGTACAGATCAGGGAGCTCCTTGAATCTTTTGGGCCCCTTCGGGGTTTCGATCTTGTGAAGGACAGAGAAACTGGAAACTCGAAAGGCTATGCATTCTGTGTTTACCAGGAGCTCGCGGTTACAGATATTGCTTGTGCGGCACTGAATGGAATAAAAATGGGTGATAAAACTCTTACTGTTAGGCGTGCTAACCAGGGCACTACCCAACCTAAACCTGAACAAGAGAATGTATTGTTGCATGCCCAACAACAAATAGCATTACAGGTGAGAGGAACAATTTTTTTCAACTTGATGGGCATTTGTCTGTAGAGCAAATGCTTAACTTGTTTTCTTATAGGCTACCTGTATTTTGCAATCTTCAATCAAATTCTGAGTCTGCCTATACACATCACGTTGTTGCGCTGTATGGAACAGCTTGTCGGGTATGGGTTTCTTGGGTGCATTTCTGATTGCAATTTTCTTTCGTAGAGGCTCATGTTACAACCTGCTGCATTGGCTACTAAGGTTGTGTGCTTAACTCAAGCGGTCAATGTGGATGAGCTCATAGATGATGAAGTTTATGAAGACATAATAGAGGACATGAGAGTAGAATGCGGAAAATTTGGTAAGTTCTGGGGGTGACCTCATGATTTCACATGAATTTGTTAATTGCTCATTTTGCCCTTTAGCCTCCAAAATATTCTCTCATTGCTTTGTGTTCTATCTTTCTGTTTTACAGCCTATTGTGCTATACAGAATCAGGCCTAACATACAGACAGAAGACTCCACAACCTTATTTTTATGTTCACCTGATACTGTGTATTTCATCTATATTGATACATTGGATTCAATTTTCTTTGCCATTTGCAGGTACCTTGGAGAAAGTGGTCATTCCGCGCCCGAATCCCAATGGTGAACCAACTCCAGGGCTTGGGAAGGTCAGTGACTTTGAATATTTTAAGATCCAACTACTGTCTTGTTTCTTTACAGTGTTGAGGGTAAAAAAAATAGTTCACATATAGTTAGGCTGTGTTTGGATGGCAGACATCTTAGGGAGGAATGGGAATATGATTCCGGAATTCTGACATTCCTATGTTTGGGTAGAGTTTGAATGGGAATACGATTCCTTATCTCACAATCCAGGAGCAATCACTGTCCGGAATAGAGGAGGAATCTGATCCCTCCGCTACCCCATGGGATTGTGAGATTACCGGGTAATCTAAATTCGGGAAATATGGAAAGCTCAATTTTTTTCCTCTTATGCCCCCAATTACCACCTCACGTACTCTCCCGCCAGTTCCTTTCTACTTATCTTTACTACATGTTCTCTCTTTTTTTTTTTCTTCCATGAAGCCAAACCAATTCTTGAAGGGCTAAATGTCTAGTTTTTTGCTGAGGGAAAAAACATAGGATTAGCAATGACCGGGTAATGAGAAATATTATTTTGGGCTGAAAAAAGGAGAAAGATTATTTGTTTTTTCCTTGGTTCAATCTAGCATAGTGATAAATATGTTTTGGTATATGTTTATTGTAAGGCAGTGAGACGAAAAAGAAAAAAAATTGTTGCCGTGATTAATATACTATGTTTTACATCATTCTGTATCGTATTGTCGAATATATTGTCGCAAGTACATCTTGAAAGCACGATTGATGAATATAATTTGGGTAAGATTGAATTTTTTCTTTTAGGACAATTTATTTAAGTGACGAGAAAATCAGTAGACAATTTGATATAGTATTTACCTTTGTTTTTAGGGGCCGGTTCCGCTCACATCCATTTTGACACCTGATTTTGTTTTGAGTCCCACTGTGATGTTTCAAACCGTTGATCTTGTTTAAATTAGTAAAATAGGGGGCCCTGCAAAAATTCAGCTCATTTTGATATCCATTAGTGCTTGATCCAAACAGTTTTACAGAAATTGTGATAGGAACTAGTGTTTGCAAAAACATTTCGATCAAGCCCTTACCGATATCAAAATGAGCTGAATTTTTGTAGGCCCCCCTATTTTACTCATTTAAACAAGATCAACGGCTGGAAATAGCACAGTGAGACCCGGAAGGGTGAGGTGTCAAAATAGGTGTGAGCGGCCCCTTGTTTCTATTATACTTAGTATAATGCAGATAATCTGAAATCCTTCAATAACAAGGCATTTTTGTTTTCTGAACAACATCAAAATTGAAAAGATGTTGTATATGAAAAAGGAATGATTATGAAGAGTTAAAAGGGTAGCTTTGGAAAATAGGGTAAAAACTTCAATTCATTCCTATGCTTTCAATGATCAAACCAAACACTTGAGTAGGATTTTATTGTTTTCTCTGGACAACATTCATGGGTTAACCAAACGCTTGAATAGGATTACCCATTAATCATATTACTAGGAATGAAATGACATTCCTAGTAATACGATACCCATTCCTGTTTGTTGATTCCTACCATCCAAACTGAGCCATAGTAGAAAGTTAGTATCAACAGAGGACTTCTGGAAAGGGGATCAACTATTTCTTTTGTCTTTTGAATTTTTAGTATCCATCAAGGCAGAGAGCTCCTTATCTTTGGTTGCTTTTGGGGTGTTCCTGGATTGGTCTATGAATCTGGCTAGAGGCTATTTGTACTCTTGAAGTGCAATTACTAATAAAATTGTTTGCCTTTTAGGTGTTCTTGGAGTACGTAGACATTGATGGTGCCACCAAAGCTCGCCAAGGGTTGAACGGAAGGAAGTTCGACGGGAATCAAGTTGTGGCTGTTTTTTATCCGGAGAACAAATTTGCTGAGGCAGATTATGATGGCTAGTTATCTGCTAATATACTCTCTTACCTTTATTTGTTTCTCTAAGCTTTTTTTACATGGGATTGTTTTGCAGAGGATTGTGTGCTCATGACAGTTTGTCTTATTGTAGTTTTCATTTCGGGGCACAATTTATTCCCTAACTTAGATTTCTCTGACTTGATATTTTGTACCAGGCCAAGAATGAAAAGGAAACATTAGTTTTGGCGGACCTATGTCTTCTCAGTGATGTTAGCTTGAAAGTTGAATTACCATTAGGGGAAGAGAGGAGCATTTGTGATTTTGTATAAAAATTGCACTTTGTTCAAAAGGGAAAAATAGAATTATTACACTTTCTTCTTTCTGTTGCTTGTAGTCTACAATTCGTTGGCTTTGGATTTTCTGCTGCCTTGAGGTCATTTCCAATGCAGTTTGGGTGTCGGAGAGGTATTATGTCGGCTTTTTGTATCATACATGGGTGGCTTGGATCCAAGGCTTCAGCGAATACCCCTGATGTCTCGCATATTCTGTTTGTGGGTAACTACTTCAGTATTCCCCATACTGTGATATTTGGTTTCTTTTTTTAGAACTTGAAGCTTATTTTGATCCGAGAAACCCATATCAGTCATCGCTTTCTTTGATACTGGTGTAGCAGCTACCTGGGCGGAAGATCCAATACCCCCAAACCATGGATTTATTTCTGCCCTAACATTTATAACGTGGTATGGAGTTCCTTTTCGGGGGGAGGTGGGACTGAGACTGGTATCTCGGCGTAATTTTGTGGTATCTGATCTGAATCTTTTGTGAAAAAGAAAGGCATTTTTAAAACTGTTTCTAAGGGTGGAAAGATTCTTTGGGGTTAGCGGGCCTTGTACAATTGGTTTATGCTTTTACTCACTCCGGCCCAAACTGTTGAATTTTTTTTTGATAGCTTGTCATTTTTAATTGTCTATGTTTTTCAATGTGAATATTAAAAAATATGCAATATAGATCTTGTTTTGATAGATTTTAACTAATTTTACTAAACAAAATTTTCAAAATTTTACAAGACTATAAATTAAAAGATGTGGGCAATTAAAAATGACACGCAGTTCAAAAAAGATTTTAACATTTTGGAACGGAGGGAGTATTAGAGCATTTCCAACAGCCTTCCTCTCCGCCTCCTCTTGTCATTTTCGCCAAGTAGCAGACTTGCGCCAACCTCGCAGCTCTGATTGGGAGCTACAGTACCTCGCTTGAACTTTTTATTATTTTCCACTTTGTTTATACAACTTCAGAGTCGGACGACGGAAAAATCATTTGGTGTTTTCAATATTGACGGTGGAAAAATCGAACTCCACGACGATGATGGCTGCAAAATTGAACTCGACGGTGGCAGTGGCAGCAAAATCAATTTGGGAGAGAGAGGTTTGGTTTTTCGCTTTGGGCGACGCAGTTAAAAATTGTTTGGTTTTCATTTGGGTTTTCCGATTACTGAGAGAGAGAGGTTTTATGGTTTCTGAGTTTGCCGACTTTGTGGATGGGTTTTCCTTTTGTGATGTCCGGAATGTGGGTTTTGTGATTTTTTTTTTTTTAACTGAGTTTTGGGAAATTAGGTATTTGCCTAGGCTGTTGGGTGGTGAAGCTATTTGGTGGCTAGACAAAATAGAAATTTGTGCTTTTTGCTAAGCATTTTGCCTAAGATGGACTTGAGGCTGTTGGAGATGCTTATGTAGGTATCTTGTTCTTTTAATCTTTGAAGTTCACGCCATCTAGGAAAAGTGGAGGGAAGTTTTGCTAATGCCATTGCCAGCAAAAGTAGAGGAGAGAATTTTTCTGAACTGCAGTAGAGAGGAGAATTGATATTTCAAAAATTTCAAGGGAGGTTGCTTCATTTGTTAAAATTCTCGGGGAAAAGTGGACGCACGATGTCTCAATATTCATCAGTGCCTCACTCAAGTTTAAGTGTGCGAGTTCCACATGGATGTGTGATGGGATATGTTAAAGCATCAGGATAGTGCTCTGAGACCATTGAATTACTCTATTGTAAGCGTATCTTAATGCCTTTTGGTATTGATGACGATACAGTTGGGATGCTTCTTAATTGATAGAAGAAAAAAAAAGAAACCATAACTATGCCCACTATGGTAGATGGTGAAATAATAGTAAGTCCTAATTATGTCGCATGGAACATATCTTTTTATTTCCATTTATGTTCTGGAAACTTGGTTGTGTCTTTTTACACTCCTGTTCTGGTTACTAAACCAATATAGCAGACAAATCAACGCAAACATTACCAAAGGCATGATATTATACATACAACCAAAACCTAAATCCAAAACATCATCTGAGACTAGAATAGAGTTTCTACTCTTTACAATACACTTTGTTCTTTAGACATATACTCCTAAGCAGTAGCGGACACATGATTTGTGTGTAGTAAGGATCTGAATCACGTGTATTTTGATATATATATTCATAATAAAAGTTATATTTTTTGTGCATATATTGCTATTTTCAAAGTCTGAAGAAGAGACAATATTGTGTATGTGTGTAGCCACCGTTTAATTTTATACAAGCAACTTCAAAAACAATTGATAACTTGAAATTTTAAGCGTTTTTACTTCAAATAGAGAGAAATTTTAAGAATTTTTTTTTCCATGAAAAGGATTTGCTGGAGCCAATCCTGTAAAATTTATCTTATTTAACCTAAAAACTAATATAGTACACGAGAATATTTAGAGTTGTGAAAAGGCTTGGGTCCCCCCTTGTACCCCAGGACCTTGCGAGAAGTTTTTGAGTATCACTTGGCAGTTAATCCGCTAAGGTTCTTTTTCAAGTACTTATTTTTTGCTTTACGAGACATATTATTCTCTCACAATCTATCACCTTTAATTCAAATAATAGGAACTTATTTTTCTTAGCGAAACGGGGTTAGGATCGTAGAGAGAAAACAACAAGGAATTATAAGTACACAAGAGACTGGATATTATTGCAAACACTGACTGGCTTTCTAACTTGGTTCTTACAGGAGGAGAAGCCCTCCTTTTATAGGTGTAAGAAGGGGACGCTTACATCACTGATTGCCTATACAAACAATATAAACATATAATTGGAACACTGCCATACTACACCTATCAAATTGACTACGTTCAACTACTCTGCTAGCACTACATATATACATGGTCTTTACTAGTATAGTAAAAACCAATTATATAGACTTCTATCTTGGACCAGTCATACACAGATGACTTTCTTGTACACGTACCTAAGCGGCATACAATCATTCTACAACCAAACACAATCACACAAATACTTATACACACACACTCACAAATGAGGTGGAGCCCACACGCACTGCACACCTCTAGTGTGTGTGCGGTCCCCCATTTGTGAGTATGTTTGTAAATGTTTATGTGATTCTATAATTATTGAAGTGGCATAAGCCATAAAGTACGCAAAAGTGCTTTCACTTTACCAGTGTAGACATGGAAATGTTATGTCTTCAATACAAGGAGATGGCTACACATACAATAGCTTCCTCCGATGCTCTGCTGCTCGAAATTAGCTACAATCTCATCAATCGAATCCTCGCGAAATTCAGTTGCTCCGATCTGCTCGTAGAAATGGCACACAAAATTATCGGTGTAGATTCAGTCAGCCTATATTAATATTTTACAAACAAATGACATAGAAACACCTCAGTTGCACTTGACTTTTTTGAGACGTGAGTAAGAAATAAATACTCCCTCCGTTTCTTATTGTTGACCCCTTTTGGGAATTTCAACTTTGTAAGGAGACGTGTAATGATTGCACTCGAATTCAAATTTAATGACATCGCTTCCATCGTCATCCTTATGTTCTATCTATTTTACAACATTTACATTCACTTT
Source organism: Rhododendron ovatum (assembly GCA_019656835.1). NCBI lineage: Eukaryota > Viridiplantae > Streptophyta > Magnoliopsida > Ericales > Ericaceae > Rhododendron > Rhododendron ovatum. Next base: position 22,447,667 of record CM033790.1, on the reverse strand, counting down.
TATGTGGGATATTTGTGAAACTCATTAAATTTCTACTTTTACTTTGAAAAAAGGACGAACATTTTGGAACATCCCAAAATGAGATAATGGACAAATAATTAGGAACGGAAAGAGTATGTTATGTGTTGCACTCATTTTGAAGTTATTTTTCTGTTTGAAGAAGAACATATATTTTCTCCACTTGTGCAAATTTTTAAGGTTTATGGATACGTTTGAAGATTTTAAGGAACCAAATGCCCACTACGAGAACCCAAAATACTCAACTTTAACATGGTTGGGGGCTTTTCAAAAAACATGGTTGGGGAAACTAATTCGTTGAGTGATGCGGTCAGCCCTTGAGGGCCCGACTCGGGTTTCAACAAGTACCAGAATAAGTAGGATTTATTTTTATTGGTACAAAAAGTTTACAAATTTTGTGCAAAAATAACCTTTATTGAAAAAATGGCATAACCTATGGAAAAAATACAAAATTTGAAACTTTGTACCTATCATTTCGAAGTTAATTGCATTTCTTTAATTTTTTTTAAATAAAACACATACCTGCCCTTGTTTTTCAAGCTTGCCTAGGGTCTCAAACATCTCAGGACTACCCCTACTCATCACATCCCTCACTGGGATTTTTATGCAACAGGTGAGTTAAAACAAATCGTACAAAAGTGTGAATATGTGCATGTTATAAAATACTATCACAAAAATTTTGAGTTTCACAATTAAAATTGTAAAGGTTATAGATTAATTTCTGTTCATTGTGATACGTAAAGAGAGACATATAACTGGTATAAGTGGAAGGGAAAAAACCAAGCAATTTAATGAAATTTAGATAATTTTAAAATCTAAGAAACTAGTCATTCAAAAATTCAAACAAATTCTACATATATGGTCTCTATGCCTCTTTTTTTTTGTGTCAAAAGTAAGAAGATTGTATTGATAAACGTCCAACGGCACTTACAAAATGGAGATCATTATAAAGAACTTGGACAAAGCCAAATTAATCGATATCTTTCATTACAAAGAATTTGGACGAAGTCAAACTAATTGAGATCAAGGCAATCGATATCGGCATGACTTGACGCAACAATGAAACTTTTAAAGTGCCTAACATCTAATTAGGAGTCTCAAATGAGAAAAAGTGCAAAATTAAAGATAAAAGACACCAAATACCTAGACGACTAGATGCACTCCAACCAAGGATGTACGCACCAATGAACTCTCAAGAACTACAGATCTGTCAAACCGCCACGAGTTGCCCGGCCAAAGACATTATGTAGTGATAGAACGTTGAAGCACAGATATCGTTGTGAAGCAACCTTGATTGAGAGAACCCGATCTGCAGTCAAAATTCGTCCAAAGACAAAACTAACAACTCTCGTAAAATGAGAGACAAAACTCTCACAGATCAGAAGACAAGTTGTTGATCTGGAGACAAGGCCTGCCCTTGGGCAAGGCCCGGGCCTTTGGCCTCCAAAAAAAGGTCAAAAATGGGGGCCCCTTTTAGGATTAAATTTGTCTATATAAATATAGTTAGTGAAATTTGTACAGTATAATCTGAATGGTCTAGTGGTAATTCTTTCATCATTAAGTGTTTATGTTCCATGGTTCAAACCGCCATACGTGCATTTTTAAACTTCGCCCAAACCTTTTTTTCTTGTGAATGTGAATTGGTTTCTCTTGCGTCATATTAATTTTTTTTTAATTTCAAACCTTAATTATTTTTCCTTCTAACTCTACAAAAGTTTCCCTTAGTCTTTTTAATTTCAAACCTTAATTAATTTGCGTCATATGTACTGTTCTTTCTTTTTCTTTTTTGCAAATGTCAACCAGTTATGCATTGGGCTTCTTTTTCTTGCATGTGTATTTTATTTGTTCTCTGTGTAGTTCCGTAGATCCATGACCTCTGCAATGTTCAAGTGTTGCCGATGATCGAATCAGTGGCTGAAAATTGCAAAAATCGGAAACGTTGCGTCATCGGCGTAAGCCAAACCAGAACTGATTTGGTCTCGGCCATAACCGATGTTTTTCTCCATAATGCTTGATGCTGGAAGGCACATTGACAACACATGAAGATGATCAAAAATTGTAAAGCTAAAGCATGTAAGTCTTCTTTGTTCGTGTATCAAAATTAATTGTTGGAGAAGTGTTCTTACATACTGATACTAATTCTGAAATAGCAACAAAACAAGTATTTGAGGTAGCTATGCTAATTTTTGAAAGATTTAGGAATACCCATATGAATGATTCTAATGGTTTCTTGGTCTTCTCTTTGTTAATTTTAGGGGAGTTCAAAATGAGGAGGGAAAAGTATAAAAATGATTCAAGATCGGTTATGAACACTATCAAGTAAGTAGGAGAACCCGCTTATTGGTTAAAACTTCTAAACATAAGCACTACTACTTTAGCTCATTGTAAAAACACTCATCATCAGTTTGTGTTTTAACAGAAAAAGTATCGTCTTTACCTTATACTTGCCTCCTAGCTTTAGGCCTTTGAAATATCAAGCCTGCCTTGGGCACTCTTGGAAGGATCAACGCTTAACTTCTTTGATGCTTGTTTCAGGCGAGGCACTGTACGGGTCTTCTTTTGCTATCAACCAATTAACAATGGCATTTATGTTTACTCAAGTTGATTTCTTGAATTACTTAGAAGAATTCTCCGGTATGTATTTAGCATGATCTACACAGATCCAGCTGTACAAAGGTGATACCTGATAGGGATGAAATCGGTTCGGTTTGGTCAATTTTTTTTCATTTTTACCACCGAAACGACATGTTCGGTTTTCTTCTTTTCCAAACCGGCACCGACCGATTAGGTCCAAAAACCGCTTGGTTAGGTTCAAAAATTATCAGTTTGGTCGGTTTCCAACAATTGGGCCAGTCAATAAATGCTAATCTTTTTTTCTCTCTGGAACAGCAGTCCAGCACTTAGTTGCACGAAGCGAGAGCTGAAACGGGGGCAGGAGAGTGGGAGAGAGGGAATATAGAAGCTCCCAAAGTTGGGAGCGTATACATATATTATGAAAATAATATAGCATAGAGTATTCATTTTATAAGTACAATCATTTTAGGAAGTAAAAATATGGGCTAGTCCTCCATAAGTGTAAGAAATGGGATAGTGTTACAATATAGTACGCTTTTCTTTTTAAGATTTCATCACTTGGGCTAGACATGTGAGTTCATCAAAGACCAATTAATAAAGCCAAGTGATAAATTCCTGTTTTTCTATACAAAGACCATCCAAAAGCTCCCATCTTTGTAAGGAGTGAGCTCCCATCTCAATAGGAGCGGGTTCCCGTCGAGCTCCTTAGTTGAGAGCGCAAAAGCAGGCTCCCAAGGTGGGAACAACATCACTTTAGGAGCTCCCTGCAACTAAGGTCCTGCAGGACCTAAACCTGCAAATTTGAAGTTGAAACCAAAGTGTATTGACGAATGGAGTCTGCGACTTTGCGTCTCTGCGATCTGTTTGAGAGAGAGAGAGAGAGAGAGAGAGAGATAGATTTTAGGGTTTCAAATTTCAACGTGGAGTGGTACTATGGTAGACTGGTAGTGCTGTAGATCAGAGTCGATTAGGGATTTTAGGGTCTTGGTCTCCTAACGATGTTAGGTATATATAGGATGCATCCAACGGCTAGGATTAAAAGTGTTACATTACACATTATCGGTTCGCTTTTGTTCGGTTGGTTTATCTGTGAAACCGAAACCGAACCGAATTGCAAAATTTTAAAAAAATAAAAACCAAACCAAATGGACTTAAAAACTAAAACCGATCGAATTAAGTAAAAGTTGTTTGGTTCGGTCGGTTCGGTCGTTTTTTTTAAAATTTTCATCCCTAATACCAATAAAAAACAATGCATAATCCAAGTATTTTACCTCTGACTATGAAATACGAATGCCCCTGACTGTCCCTGTTAATCATTACTCCAATCCTGAAGGCCAACAAAATAGGATTGAAATCCTATGTTTTATTGTGCCTTTTGACGATGAAATATTTTGTCGCGGAAAATCACCTCGTGGCAAAATTTTCTTCCTCACCTATTGTGCTTCTGGTAACATTCATTCAGGGTAACCATAAAAATATATTAACTATTTACCGAAGTGGGAGTTTTATTTCTTTTTTGAGGTTCAAAACAAAGTAACCAATTCCTTAAGTTTATGTAGTTTCCTAAGTAATTTTTGTTAGCTTATTATTAATCAAGGCTTTATTTCCAAGTCCATGCCCAAGTACTTATTACTTCTTGGGTTGTAATTGCTATCTTATTAGGTTCCCCATTATAGGTGTTCGGAACGCACAAACCAACGATTGGCGGTCAAACTATCTTCGAATACATCATTGAATTCATTCGAGATGTTAGTAAAACCCAAATTGGGGAAGAATATGGTCCTTGAATTCATCGGAAAAGTGTTTGGGATGTGCTTCGGCCTCAATACACAACCTTTGAACATGCATCTCTGTATCCTATCAGTTTGAGGAAGGTCCAATGCTTGGACGTGCACCCCATTCCGTGCTCATAGGCGAGTCAGTGTAACATAGTTTGAAACTGATCTAACATCTGGCATTATTGTCACGTAGTGATGGTTCTAGCCTCAAATACATTTAGTCATTCCTAACACCCTCATCATTGTACCAAGTGGGCTATCAGGACGTTGGGTTGGTAGGAGGTTCATTGAATTAATAATCCTGAGGTAATTCTACGTGACGTGCCACGTTGGTATTCCAATTTTTTGTGCATGTTCATGATCATGTCAATCCAGTAAACACTTCTGCATGAGAAGATGATGTAGTACAATTAAGCGTTTCTCACCATGTCATACATAATGATTTGTTTCTTGTTGCTTTGAAATCTCAGCATAGAGGATGGTTTTTGTGGGCATGAGTTGCTACTTTATTAACGGTGCTTCACTTAGCTATTGCATATCTCTCTTGCAATCAATCTTGTCCAACATACTGGGTTGTTGGATTGCAGTGCGTTGTACCAGCTGGTGTGGAGTTCTACGCATAGGGCTTCGATCATAATGACATCTCAACTTTTCTGGAGAGCTATCCAATTGCAGTCATTTCAAGTCTTGTTTTACCTCTTACTTTCCATTTTTGTCCAGTTAATGAAGTGCAATTTGACATGGTAGACTATCCTGTTTTGCATTTAACCATACAATAACTTTTGTCTACTTAATAAAGTGCAATTTGAATATACAATAATTAGTTGTTGATATATTTGAAAATTTTCACTGCTCCTATATCTATCTAGTCGTTTTCAGTTCATACAGAATTGGTACCTTGGTACCAAGAATTGATGGGTTATAGCCAGACAAAATTTGCCCAACATGTCTCTTCAAACCTATGTTAATGTGGATGAAGTTTATAGTGCTGGATTCTAATGTTTATTCAGTTATTTTTGGCTACCTGCATTACCTTTGGTGGCTGTTTAAAGTCGATTTTTTACCATGCTCGTAAAATATGTATTTGTTGGGCTATGTTTAAATTTCCTCTTCGTCTCTCGGACTTGATATTGCTGCAGAGGGCGACCGGTCTTAAATTAATGTTAGTTGCATTGCTTTTCACGACGCACTGCATTTGCTTACAAATGTAGTTGTCTTGTTTCACGGTTACCCAGTTTTTGTATCCTTCGGGATGCACTGGAGGAACTATTTGCACTTTGCTTCTCTCCTAATGGAAGTAGGTTAGTTTGCTTCAAGCCTTTAGAAGGGATGTCTGATTTTCTGCTATAGATTTACTTTGTGAATCCATGCATCTGTTTTGATTTACAGCTAAATACACTGACCTCCCCTAAGGCTTCTCACAAACCTGTCTTGGGGTTTTGTAGAAGTTCACATTGTCAGTTTTTTTTTCTGACAATAAACACCATAAAAGCATGGATCCGGACATTGAAAATAGGCATGATGTGGCTAGAGGCAAGGGACGCCGCGTCAAGTAGTTGACCAGCCTCTTCTATTCTGAATATATGGAGCTTGCAGTTGCTAGCTCTTTGGCCCCCCTACTCTCAAATCTGGCCCTACCTTTCCACCGAACCACCTCATCCATCAAACTACCTCATCTTGGGTTCCATCAGAGCCAGAGCAATTTGTCATCGCTAGATTGGACAGCCCTCAAAAAATAGCTCCCCCTTCCGGTGGTGATGAACCTTCGATCTTCTGTGCTCACTTCCAACTTGTATGCTTCCTTTCCGTGTTTACCATACAACGCCTTCAATCTAGAAGAAACCTGCCACCATAGGCTAATAATTCAGCAAATTTGGATACAAGATTATTGGTTTTAGATATAATGTCCGTATGAAGATGTGTGAATCAAAATCCATGAAAAATGTTAGCATGTAAGATTGATAGTTTTGATAATTAAATTTCTCAGTTTCCTAAATAACATGTTGATAAAAAATGAACTCTTAGCTGCTTGCCTATTTCATTACTTTGGTTAGCTCAAGAATCACGGTCTCTCCTCCCTTGGTTGGATATTTTGTACACATGAGTAAGCTTCCCAGTTTTCTGCAAACAGAATGCAAAAAAAAGTGCTAAAGATGACAGAGTACGAGGCAACGGAGAAAATCTCGACAACTATGGCTTTTCTCCTCAGGCTCTAGGTAACAACCATGCCGGCGCCTACAACGATTCAAAGTACCAGGTATCTAATTATATATATGTGTGGACTGCATAGCATAGGTGCAAGCTGTTTGGTCGTTTCACAATTTATGTCTCTGTGGCATGAAAATACCTGATAGCGTTTGTAACTTTTTGGGTTTTAAATGAAGACAGGCAGTTGTTTAACTTCCGTTCGAAGTAGGCTTCTGTTCTGTTGCATGAAAATCTAGTAATTATCTCTTCATTGTGGCTATTATTCTATTAGTATTGAAAGATTCATTTGTGTCGAGTTTTGAAAGTTGTACTCATTTGGGCTATTATTCTATGCTTTTTTTGACACTATGAATGCCACTTATTTTTTTATATGGTTGTAACTTTAAGGGTTTTAAATAGGGCTGCACAAAATATCTAGTGAACTTTGAAACCGGTTCGAACCGAACCGTACATTTTGGATTGGATTAGTGGATTCATGGTCCGGACACGGATCCAAAGATTAGAAAACCGTCCGCTTTTTTTTCATTATAAAACCGTGAATTAACCGAACAGACCATGAGATATTTATAAATGATGCATAAACAAATATATGTATGTAATATTTAAAAAATATTTATAATTTTACTTATTATTTTTAACTATTTTACCTTAATGTGATATAGTTTACCATATGAAATCCATGGGCCAAAGTGTGAATCTATTCCTAGGGGAAAAAACATGTAGACAATCACATATATACAGTATACTCCTTTCATTCTTTTTCTATCAAACCCTAAAATCATAACCATCTTGGAACCTAAAATCTGAAATATAATGCATATTTGGTTGCTGTTAATTTTTTTCTTTTTGGCTTTTAGGTTGTTGTTTAGTGTTTGCTGTAACACATAATTTGGTGGTTGTTTGCTTTATGGAATGTAACCTGTGGAAAAAATCGGAAACGAACCGTGACTCACAGATCGCATTTTCTTAGAACCATGACTCGCGGTTTGGTTCCGGAATTCATAGGAATCCAAACCAATGTGGACCGTGGACGACCCTAGTTTTAAATGAATATGGAGTTTGTTTTACTTCCGTTCAATAGGCTTCTGTTGCATTCTGTGTTTACCAAGGTCTCGCAGTGACAGATATTGCTTGTGCGGCACTAAATGGAATAGAAATGGGTGTTAAAACTCTTACTGTTGGGCGTGCTAACCGGGGGACTACCCAACCTAAACCAGAACAAGTGAATGTGGGGTTGCATGCCCAACAACAAATAGCATTACAGGTGAGAAGAACAAATTTTTTCGAACTTGTTGGGCATTTTCCCATGGAGCAAATGCTTAACTCATTTCCATACATGCTACCTATATTTTGCAATCTTCAATCAAATTTTGAGTCTGCCTATACATGTTGTTGCGCTGTTTGGTGTTGCATGTCCTATTCTTGGGTTCATTTCTGACTGCAATTTTCTTTCGTAGAGGCTCATGTTACAACCTGCTACATTGGCCACTAAGGTTTTGTGCTTAACTCAAGCGGTCAATGTGGATGAATTTAAAATATATTAGAAATATGTTCATGTAGAAATTCGTTTTCTCTGACTCACGTCTCCCCACTTATGCGGTTGGGGCGGGGGTTTATTATTAAGTTCTCTGACTCTTTCCTATGAAGCATGGATAATTTAAAATCATACTATTAGACCGGTGATGTACCACAACCGGTATTTTGAATCATACTTCTATAGGCGCCACGTACCAGGTGTGCAAAACATGCAACAAAATTTTTCTATATAGTTTATGCCATACTCCATATGTACCCCAATATATACCATAAGACTTTCTATGCCATACAAAAATTAAGCTAACTTCATAAGACTTTCTATGCCTAGCATGCTTCTAGCTCTGAGGTTTTGGTCTATTGGTTGTTTAGTATAATGATATTACACTCGTATTTGTATCTTAAATTTGACTTTTTAAAATTTTCCCTTTGGGAATCTCTTCCTCGACGACGCATTGGCGTTCCCTTCGAGGGATGCCTCATTGCTTAGAAGTAAGCTCATCGCTTATTTCAATGAGGTGGGCGGCGAGCGTCAGCCAATGGATCTCATCCATTGGCTAGGGCACCCTTCGAGAATCTTCCTTGACGACGCATTGGCATTCCCTTTGGGGGATGCCTCCTTGTTAAGTTCGTTGCCTATCTCAATGAGGTGGGCTGGCGCTAACCGATGGATCTCATCCATTGGCTACGGCGCTGTCCTTTCGAGAATCGAAATAGGCGATGAGCTTACCTATCCGCAAGGAGGCATCCTCCAAAGGAAACACCAATGTTTCTTCGAGGGAGATTCTCGAAGGCACAATGCCGTAGCCAATGGATGAGATCCATCGGCCGGCGCTCGCCACCCACCTCATTGAAATAGGCGACAAACTTACCTCTCAGCAATGAGGCATCTCCCGAAGGGAACGCCAATGCGTTGTCGAGGTAGATTCTTGAAGGGACAGTGTCGTAGCCAATGGATGAGATCCATCGGCTGGCGCTCACTGCCCACCTCATTGAAATAGGCGATGAGCTTACCTCTCATCAAGGAGGCATCCCTTGAAGGGAACTCTAAAGCGTCGTTGAGGCCGATGGATCATTGAAATAGGCGACGAGCTTACCTCTTAGCAGGGAGGCATCCCCCGAAGGGAATGCCAATGGGTCGTCGAGGAAGATTCTTGAAGAGACAGTGCCATAGCCAATGGATGAGATCCATCGGCTGACGCTCGCCGCCCACCTCATTGAAATAGGTGACGAGGCATCCTCCGAAGGGAACACCAATGCGTCATCGAGGAAGATTCTCGAAGCGACAGTGCCGTAGCCAATGGATGAGATCCATCGACCGGCGCTCACCACCCACCTCATTGAAATAGGCAATGAGCTTACCTCCTTTCTCTTTGTTGGATTATGGCTATTTCCTTTATTTTATGAGAATTTACTTGATGTTACCGATTTATCTAAATTGTAGAATATAGTTTTTGTACGTCCATACCCATACCCTACTTGTTTTTGCTTTTGTTGTATTGACCTACCCGTATGGTACAAGTACCCATACTTGTACCCGTCACATGCTTCATAGCCCTTTACCCATGCCTCTCTATCTTGTATACAAAATTCCAACCTTGTCAATGTGCCTTTTCAATTTAGTATGGGGTAGTGATTTGACACTCTCTTTTTTTATAACGACACTCCCATTTTTATTTTTTTTGTGATGTGAATTTGTGATATTGTCCTTTCATTTACGAAAGAGTATACAAATGAAAGGTTAATTTTTCAAATTCACAACTCAAGGAAAAAAAGGGAGTGTGATTATAAAAAAAGGGGAAAACACAAGTTTAACAATTGCGTGTTGCATCGACCTATATGTCTTACATAATCTTATCTCTCGGGAGCACCAGTTAAAAGTGAGGAGACCTAGTGATTATAACCCCTCACTGGCTGCTACACTGGGGCCGAGCCAACATAATCCAAATCTGAGCCTAGGTGCTGTTGGCTAACACCAGGATCTGTGGGTGGGCTTGAGGGTCCTGATAGAAATTTTTTTGGGTGGGCTTTCTTATTACTTCGCTGTAGTACAGATCGGGAGCTCCTTGAATCTTTTGGGCCCCTTCAGGCTTTCGATCTTGTGAAGGACAGAGAAATTGGAAACTTGAAAGGCTATGCATTCTGTGTTTACCAGGATCTCGCGGTTACAGATATTGCTTGTGCGGCACTGAATGGAATAAAAATGGGTGATAAAACTCTTACTGTTAGGCGTGCTAACCAGGGCGCTACCCAACCTAAACCTGAACAAGAGAATGTACTGTTGCATGCCCAACAACAAATAGCATTACAGGTGAGGAACATTTTTTTTCAACTTGATGGGCATTTGTCTGTAGAGCAAATGCTTAACTTGTTTTCTTTTAGGCTACCTGTATTTTGCAATCTTCAATCAAATTCTGAGTCTGTCTATACACGTCACGTTGTTGCGCTGTATGGAACAGCTTGTCGGGTATGGGTTTTTTGGGTGCATTTCTGACTGCAATTTTCTTTCGTAGAGGCTCACGTTACAACCTGCTGCATTGGCTACTAAGGTTGTGTGCTTAACTCAAGCGGTCAATGTGGATGAGCTCATAGATGATGAAGTTTATGACAACATAATAGATGACATGAGAGTAGAATGCGGAAAATTTGGTTAAGTTATGGGGGTGACCTCATGATTTCACATGAATTTGTTAATTGCTTCTTTCGCCCTTTAGCCTCCAAAATATTCTTTCTCATTGCTTTGTGTTCTTTCTGTTTTACAGCCTATTGTGCAATACAGAATCAGGCCTAAGATACAGACAGAAGACTCCACAACCTTATTTCTATGTTCACCTGATACTGTGTATTGCATCTATATTGATACATTGGATTCAATTTTCTTTGCCATTTGCAGGTACCTTGGAGAAAGTGGTCATTCCACACCCGAATCCCAATGGTGAACCAACTCCAGGGCTTGGGAAGGTCAGTGATTTTGAATACTTCAAGTCTTGTCTCCTTACCGTATTGAGGGTATAAAATAGTTTGTGTTATACTTAGTAGAAACTCCAGGGCTTGGTTGCTTTTGGGGTTCCTGGATAGGTCTATGAATCTGGCTAGAGGCTATTCGCACTCTTGAAGTGCAGTTGCTAACAAAATTTGTTTCTTTTTAAGTGTTCTTGGAGTATGTAGATGTTGATGGTGCGACCAAAGCTTGCCAAGGGTTGAACGGAAGGAAGTTCGACGGGAATCAAGTTGTGGCTGTTTCTCATCCGAAGAACAAATTCGCAGATTATGATTGCTAGTTATCATAATTATCTGCTAATGCATCAGCAGGCTGGCAGCAGCTAAACTTTCTTATGGTTATTTGTTTCTCTAAGCTTTTTTAAATGGGATTGTTTTGCAGAGGATTGTGCGCTCATGACAGTTTGTAGTTCTATTTTGTTCTTATTGTACTTTTTTGGGGGGCACAATTTACTCCCTAACTTTGTTTTTTCCGACTTTTTTTTGGTGGACCTATGTTTTCTCAGTGACGACCAAGGTTTTAAAGGCGTTTGTGGGGTGTGCGTTGGGGCGGTGAGGCAAGGCCAAATTGCCTCAGGGTGTGAAAATTTGGGCGGTGAACCAAAAAGGCAGTCGCCTAATTTCCCTAGGCTTACGCCTTAGTCGGCTTTTTACGCCCTAATTGGTGAGGCATAAGCCTTGCTCTCTCCGTGCTGCCTTAGCTTGTTGAAGTTGATCATTATCTACAGTTGTGCTTTGTGACAAACTGATGTGCTCTGTTAATTACTAACAAAGTGACAAGTTAATAACTAATAAAGTGATGTTATAGAGTTCTCAATTAGTTATTAACTGATAATCTACTTTATGCTATCTTTTTGTATTAAACTATCTTTTATGAACTGCACATTTTTTGTATTTTTTAAGTTATTTTATTAATTTAACTATTTAAAAATAAAAAATCAAAAGGCTTACACCTCAATGCCTCGGGGCGTACGCCTCGCCCCATGGAGGATCAAGTGCCTCGCCTTGTGCTTTCACCTCTGAAAACTTTGGTGGCGACAGCTTGAAAGTTGAAATACCATAGTGAGCATTTATGATTTTCTATAGGAACTGTGCTTTGTTCAAAAGGAAAAAATAGAAATGTTACTTCACTTTCTTCCCTCTGGGATTTTATTCTACAATTTGTTCAGACATCCAGGTGACTAATGATTCCGAGTAGATGTTGGCGCTGGATTTTCTGCGGCCTTGATGTCATTTTCAATGCAATTCGATATTCGGAGAGGTATTATGTCAGCTGTTGGTATCATTCACTGTTACCACTTCGGACATAAAAGTTGTTAAAGAGTCAAATTCTGGAAAGGAACCGATTGTATGGGAAATGTATTGGTCCTGTTGTGCACTTTTACATTGAGTAGGGTACGTAGACTCTGTTTTCATGAACCGAATTCAACATGGATCGCTTAGATGCCAAGGACAAGGCTTCAGTGAATCCCTCTCATGTCTTGCATATATCTCACATATTCTGTTTGCGGGGATGGCTGCTTCATACTCCTATTTCTCCATCTTGAATCCCTCTCAAGTGGCTCCTTTTGTACTTGAAGCTTATTGTGATCCAGCTGGGCAGAGATTCAAATTACCACAAACCATAGATCGATGTCAGCCCTAACATTTGTCACTATGGTATGGAGTTTCTTTTCCGGGGTGATGGGAATGAGATTGACCTCTCAGCAGGTACTTTTGTGGGATCTGATCTGAATCTTTTGTCAAAAGGAAAGAGGCATTTTTAAAACTATTTCTCAGAGAGTTGAGAAGAAGATTCAAGGGTGGAAAGCTTCTATGAATGTCCGAAGTACCAAAAAATAGAAATAGAAAAAGGAAAGCTTCTATGGGGTTAGCAGGTGGTATGCAAATTAATCCATTTTTAATCCGTCCTTGTGGTAGCTATGGAGTCGCCAAGCATATCTATTGTGAAGAACTGTTGATAATCGCTGATAAGAAGTGAGGTTCAAATATTCATGGACTAATCTGGTCCATGCATAAATTAATAACGAAATTTATTAACAGAAAATTTCATCCAAGCAGGGAAAGATGTGCTAGTTAAAGCGCTAGCTGTTGCGAAAGAGACATTGTGCAATGCAATGTCGGTTTTACTTCTACCCAAGAAAATCACTGACAAGCTCAATGCTCTTATTAGGAATTATTGGTGGAAGGGGGATCCGTTTGACAAAGGGACTAACTGGTTGAGTTGGGACAAAATGTCTCTTCCTAAGGGCGAAGGCGGTATGGGTTTAAGAAATTTTAGAGCCTTCAACCTTGGTCGGCAAAGTTGGAGGTTATTCATGAACCCTAATACGTATTGGGCCAGGTTCCTCAAAGGAATTTATTTTCCGAACTCTTCCTTTCTCAATGCTTCCAGAGGAAAAAAGGCTTCTTGGGCTTGGTCAAGTATCATTCAAGGGACAGAGATTTCAGAGGCTGGTATAAAGATGGCAGGTGTTTAACGGGGAATCAATTGATTTCTGGAGTGACAAATGGATACCTTCTATCTATCCCCGACTTCAGACTCACGATGCAGAAACGTAAAGGCAGTGGAGTGGAGAAAGTTTCAGATGTCTTGAAGTCTAGGGGTGGTGAATGTTGGTCATCTGAGGACTTTAATTGCCAGAGATGAATGGCGTGCTGTTTTTGAGATTCTCATTTCTTTGACCCCCAAAGAAGGATGGATATACTAATTTGGCATTCACGAGTTCTGGGAAGTATAGCGTGAAGTTAGGGTACAAAATTGCTTCTGATCTTCATAAAGAAGGGGTGGAATGAAAGGGCAGAATCATCTTGAGGCCTTCTTAAGTCAGTTCAGTGTGGCGGTTGGAGACGATCCCAAAGATCAGGAACTTTTGGTGGAGGGTGTGTAAAAATGGTTTAGCAACGAGGGAGAACCTCTTTGTCCGTAATTGTGCCTCTAATCCCTTGTGTCCTATATGCTCTAAAAGTCCTGAGTCAAAATAAGCATATAATTTGCTGTTTGGATGTGAGTGGTCCGGAGCCGTGTGGTTTGGGAGTGATCTAGTGGAATTCCATGCTAATCCACCTTCAAATATTCTGCAGTGATGTCCTCGGTTTGTGGTGCAAGTAGGTCCAGAAAAGAGGCCATTTCAGCCATCTCTAAGGCGGCAGTGATAGGCTGGTTCATATGGAAAGCTAGAAACGATTGTCTTTAATAATGGTGTTCTGAATCCTATGGAAGCTGTTTCAAGAATTAGGTTTACTAGGTCAGAGTTGGTGGAGGCCTTCCCAGCAGATATTCAGAGGCAGAGAGAATTTCAAGTTCTGAATCGGTGGAGCAGGTCTGGCATTCCCCTGGGCAAGGAGCATTTAAAAGTAAATTGTGACAGCTGCAAATTTGGATGATGGAGCGGCTATGGCTGCCGTGGTTTTTAGAGACCATCAAGGCAAAATTATAGACGGTGGTGTCAAAAGGGTTCATGTGAAGTCAGTTTTGCAAGAGGAGCTTGCAGCTGGCTATCCGTTTGGCTTGTGTCATGACCAAAGAGAAAGGTTTTTCGAATGTATCCTTTGAATCAGATAGCAAGCAGGAGATCCATCTTAGTGTATTTTTACGAGTATGTCCTGGAAACTATAATCCTGTTCTGTGTTGGAAACTATAATCATGTTCTGTGTTTATACATGCAATGCAATATGATATTGGTATCTGTAAAAAGTGGAGTTGGTGTTTATATACTTGTGCTTAACCAATTGCAGATAATACCGTCACAAAACCAACACAAATCAAATAACTTTGTCGTGGGCACCAGCAAGCATCTTAAGCACGCAACCATCTTCAGTAGCAACAATAATCTTAGCCAATGACCACAGTTAAATTTGGACAAAAGTATAAGGATAGAAAGTGTCATTCTTCCAGAACATCGGAAGCGATAAATATCCAGCCACCCAGATCCCACATTTAACTTTTTGTTCTGCATTCCCCCCCTCCCAGGTGATATCCAAACATTGTCAAAGGCATGATATAATGCATACAACCAATACCTAAATCCAGAACATCATCTGAGGCTAGAAATTCGATCTTCGGAAGTATGAAGATAGAGTTTCTACTCTTGACAAATGCACCTTGTTCTTTAGAGATACTCTTAGGAGCTTGATGCTCAACTTTGCAGCCAACTGGTTAATCTTGTAACAAAAGTGAGTTCTTTACTAAGCTGCATAAAGGTGCAAAAGTGCTTTCAATTTGCCACTGTAGACATGGGATCCTCAATAGAAGGAGATGCTATACAACAGCTTCCTCCGATGCTGCTTCTCAAAATTAGCTACAATCTCATCAACCGAATCCTCCCAAAATTCAGTTGCTTCGATCTGCTAACAGAAATGGCACACAAAAATATCGATCAAATTCAATCAGAGAATATATTTGTTCACAACATATGACACAGACACCTACCTCTTGGCACAAAACAAGAGTGAGTCGAGCTCCTATGGCTGCTTCCTCGTGGTTATCTTTTACTTCCAAGTTGATTATCAACACAGGTTTCATGAGGACATGATCCCTGTTGTGGAGATCTGCACAATATTCCATGATGGTTATGAACATAATATTAACGAATTTAAACCACAGAGGGGAACAAAATTCTGTGCAGGAGGATTGACAGAAAATGCTGTCAAATATTACAAGGAAACATCTACTCTATCCGATCTTAAGGTTCAATAATTCTACATAGGGCAGTCCCACTGTAGCAGCTACTTCATCCCAATTCAGAATGAGCTTGAAACAATCCGTGCGCACGCGAGAGAGAGAGAGAGAGAGAGAGAGAGAGCCATGTAGGTAGGGTATAGAGGTAGGTGGGAAATGGGCACACATTTCCTGGGATAAAATCATGTCAATAATCTCTAGAGATGTGTTCTTTCATATGATAAATAGAAAAAGTCAACTGTAAAAATCCCCACAGTGTTGATTCTTTCGAGAAACTAAGGAAATATTGGTAACAGGTTATGCTGTTGGATTCTGGACATTAAGTTTCCAAATACATCAAATAAACAAGGAAGAGGTGAAAGGGCAAAAAAGAACACAGAATGATACAATAATAGAAAGTATCATTTAAAGTTGAAATGCTTTGCTACAATATTTTCTTCCCACTTACGGAACTCATTAGCGCGCTGCGTCAAAAGACACCACAATGAAGAGAAAGATCTTGCAACTCATCTTTCCGTTATAAGGATCCCAGTCCTTTTGCATATATTTTGGGAACCCCTTCTATTATAGGAAGCATATTTTGTTTCCTACTGTTTAAGAGCATGACTCCTCACAGACGTAAAATGGCAAACAACAGACACAAGAATAATCCATTGGACCTACAGGTGTAGATGCAACTCAATAGTTAAAACCAAGAGAAAGTAAAAAGAGACTGACCGTAGGATTGACACTGCTAGGAAGAGTCAGGATAATTACTAACTACCCGGCTCCATGTAAGTCTGTGATAGGGAACAGATCGAGTTATTTGTATTTGATCCAGGAGGCTATAGTATTCGTTTAATTGACATGTATCTGGGATTTAGAGATTTGGTTGTCATTTTAAGATTTATCTACTAGGAGTTATTATCATGTTTGTTTCATGTTTATCTTATCGTTAACTATTTAAGGGACTATAGACACTGCTAGGAAGAGTCAGGATAATTACTAACTACCCGGCTCCATGTAAGTCTGTGATAGGGAACAGATCGAGTTATTTGTATTTGATCCAGGAGGCTATAGTATTCGTTTAATTGACATGTATCTGGGATTTAGAGATTTGGTTGTCATTTTAAGATTTATCTACTAGGAGTTATTATCATGTTTGTTTCATGTTTATCTTATCGTTAACTATTTAAGGGACTATATGGTTGTTGTTTGAGTTGGTTTATGAAGGCATGAATCTAGTAATGGTGTGGATGCCATTACAATTCCTAGATGTGAGACTTCTAAGGTTCCTTAGGTGCGGATTCATAAGGCTCTTATCTTTTTGTTGTTCTTTATTAATCGTTCTGCATCAGTTTGGTATTAGAGCAAAAACATCGACCCCCAGTGGTGTTTTCTTCCTTGCAATCTGCTTCTTACATCTCCCAAAAAAAGGAACAGAAAAAAAAAAAATGAAGAACAAGAATAGCTGTTATCAGATGCCATCAGCGGTCGACAAAGCCATAGCAGCCATACAAACAGAACACACCATATTACCCAGCATATCCACCCATCCGTTTACCCCGTCTTCCCATTAAGCTTCACCCATAACCAGCCCATTAGATCTCCAGCCCACTGCCCCAGATTAAGAACCAACCCATTACAGTTGAATTATTCTCAGCCCACCACCCAAAACCCAATACCAGCCCACCCTATTCCAGCTTATTACCAGTCCTGCAGTCCATCATTGCAAGCCCACTAGCAACCCATCTCCATCATTGCTACCAGCAACATTGCAGCCTTCAAGGCCATCAATCCTATTGCGGCAATCGTGTTGTAACTCACCATTGCCGCAACCCACCTCAGCCACCTCACCAAATTACTTCTCCAGCAATCCTTTTAGAGACAACTGCACCAATCAATCATCAATCTGCTGGCCTAGTCAATTCTGGAATTTTCCAATCAATTCTAAATCAAACTTGGAAGATCAGCAGCCTAAATTAATCCTTGATATCTGCAAATCATTCCTAGAGTTTCCTCCTTTCCAGCATCCTAGATTTCGATATGATTAGCTGTGATTGTGGGGTTTGCTAGCTGTATAGAATGGTCAACATACTGTAACACGATGTGTGTGGAGCACTGTAGGGTTCTCTGAGTATATGAGTAGAGAAAACCTTTAACCAATTCCATATTTCCTTCTATGAAATTTTCTTCATAAATCCCTTATCTCGAGAGATCCATCTCAGCACGACCATCATCGGTAATAGTACCTATTATTCCTCCATCATAATCAGTCACCGGTCGACAACACAGTTTTCAGCCACCCACTCGTCGTCTCACCATAGACTCAACACACAATATGAACCCATAAAGTCATGAGAGACTATCAAACTATGCAAACCAGAGCTACAAACACAGGACCACAAGAACAACTACTGAATGAAGTCAAGATTCAAGAGTTCGAGAAGGAGCAACAATAACACAAGACGGACCATTAAAGTCTATGAATGAAATGGATCTTTTCATAGGAGAGGAAACCGCAATGGACTGTAATAGGACAGCACAATAGGTGCGAAACAGTATGCAGAACAAGATGTCAAAGCTCAAACCAGTGCATACAAATAGATATGATACCCAATGAACTAGTGCCCCGAACCCGGAAACGATTATTATAATCTCATATTTAGGTGTTGATTCATAGATGAAACTGAAATTTTAGATGCTGGATTAGTATCTAATTGTTGACTACTTAGAAACTCAAACAAAAAACATAAACACCTTTCATTGCATACACTATTCAATTGAAACCAAGGTCTCTTTGACTTGAAAACTAACCCATCCTAAAAGTACAGTGACAAATGGCGGAGAATCACAATAGGCACTAGAGAGAAGCAAGTTACAAGATGCACTTTTTCCTGCAGTATGCAAAACCTAATAGGTCACAAAGTAACCTTGATTGTTGTGTTTGGTTATCCTAGAAAACTAAATTCAGACTCTAGCTTATTGCACATCACAATCTCCCAAATGCTCACCTAAATCATTCCAGTGTCAAAATTAACCACCAAATTAGGATCTTTTCGTAGGATCTGCTAGTTTGGGAACAGAATATCATATTCCGATATCTCTGGCTTTCTGAACTAATTCAGGGAGCATCATAACCCACTGTTAGTAACCGTAACTACCGAGAGAACTTAACCATATGCATATTAGTTATAAGCATACCAACTTCTCCTTGGTCTAACTCTATTTTTTTTTCCATAGAAAAAACAGAACCATGATACCTTTATATTATTTAGTTCTTGTATAGATATTTTTTGATGATCTTAAACCGCCCCAGTATGAAAGGCATACTTAAACTTGCTTAAAGGTGATCAAAGATGAGATCCAACACGCTTAATTATCATCTGCAACCTTAACGAACATATCATTTATTCATTTACACTTATTTTTTGCAAATCTACACTAGTCAAGCATCTATAGTCTATTCTATTCATATCAATTCTGTTAGTGCCGTACTAATTATAACCAGTCAACCAGACTTCACAGTCTGAAGTATGGTTTCTTGTAGGATCTTCTAAATGGCTCTAGCAAGCAATTGTTGAACAGGAAACACTCAACAAAAGATTATTGATAAAACAAACAAAAAAACTCAACAAAGGACTGAACAAACCAACCTTCAACAACCATGTCGAAAACTTTCTCTTCGAAAGTGAAGACCACATCAAAGATACCGTCAGCTGCATTCTCTTGCCAACGCTGTGGCGCAAGTTTGACAGCTAAGTTCCTCTTAAGCATTGGTAATATGCCGTTGCGTTTGTAACTGTAGTAAATTGTTAAGACCTCATTTTGCACTGAAGTGTTATATATGCGCAATTGAAAATGTGAAGTGAGCAGAAAATTCTTAGACGCACCAAATATAAAGCACTACTACACTATTCCCAGGGTTCACTCAAACCAAAATTACATTAATACAGCTCGAAATTCGTAGAACTTTTCAGCGAACAAATATTGTCTCCCTCCTGCTAAAGAACTTTTCTTTTTCCGGGTACCAGCTACTTGTAAATACTGAAAGCGAAAAATAACAGAAAAGATAAAGGGCCTAATTTAATCTTCAAAAATTGACTTGAGAAAAATGTTGTAATTAGATCCTGAGTAATTAGTCTATTACATGAGTAAACGAAATCAGAAAATAGCTTACCAAAATTATTTCGTTTTCTTTACAACAAGACAAATTTTAGCAATTTCTTTTCTCTTTTTTTCCGATTCCATGGCCAGGGCTGTCTGGCCAGCTTACGCGCACCTCAACTAATCTCCTTTCCGATCCGGTCAAAGGCAGACCATCCATCCATACCGGGAACTAGAAAATTCACAAGAAACTACTTTCTTGCGGCCTGAACTCACGAATCAGACCCTGGTCAGTTGCGTAGGGTTTAGTAATTTCGATTAAAGCGTATGTTCGTCTAACTACAGGGCTTGAGAGAGAGAGAGAGAGAGGATACAGTTCAGGATCTTTGCGCCGGAGGTCTTCGAACATGTGCTTGTAGGGGGTGCCGAAGTCGTAGACGTTGGGTTCTCTGAGGGAAGGACCAGGGAGCTTAACGTGGGCTCCGGTCCCGTAAGAAGACACGTCGAAGCCGTCTCTCTTGAGGAGAGAATGAGCCTCCATGCTTCGGTTCTGATTCGAAGAACAAACCATGGCGTATCGAAACTTCATCTCTCTCTCTCTCTCTCTCTCTCCCCTTTTTGTGATCTTCTGTGAATAATAGTAACGAACGAGACAGAGTGACAGACTCCAAGAATGGTAATGAAAGGCTGCTTTCTAGTATTACCGTTATACACTCTCTCAGAAACACCGATGAGGCGATGATAATTGATACATCAAAGCTCTTTTCCGCAGTTTCAATAGTCACTCGCCCTCGTCTACCCACAAAAGTGATTAAGATAGCCCAGTCTTAAGTGGGGTTGGTTGGTGAGTTAGATTTTTATATAATTAGTTAAGGTTCGATTTTTGGTGTCAGTCTATAAGAAAATAATTTTTTGTGAAATAATTTTTGTGAATTCTTTAATTTCGGCATGAATAATTTGTCTTTGACTAAATCGAAGAAAAATTAGTATTAATAGTCTTTCTTTGATTGAACTGAAGAAAAATTAGTTGAAGCATACGTAAACTAGTCTAGACACTCTAGACCATTAAAGACAAAGTACACTAATTAGGGTCAATTTGCATTTACCTTGGCCTGTCTTGATTGTTCTTGTGGGGGTGTTGGAGTATGCATCTTGAAGATGTCAAATTTAACATGTCAAATTGTCGTATAAGCCTTTAAAAAATTTGATATCCTCAAATTTGAAGCTAAGGTAAGAGATGTTCCTAAGACTAAAGTTTCTTTCTTTTTTTCTTATTCGGTTTTGGGTTTGAAATTATTTTTTCAAACCCAAATCCACTCATTATCTATATTTTTAATGATTATATTCATTTCTCTCTCCACTCATTACCCCTATATCCAATCATTAATCTTATTTTCTCTCTTTATTTCTCCCCACTCATTACCTATATCTCCAATTATTACTTTATTTTTTCTCTTCACTCATTATCCAAAAACCAAACCAAATTTTTTTTCAAACCCACAACCGAACAAGGCCATACGACTAAAGTTCTTCGGAAATCATTTTGCTCCTTTTAGACTTTATTTAGTTTATTATGTATTGAAGACCAATAAATAATCTAGGGTTATGTACATAACCAACTTTTCTTAGCTACGACTAAAGTTTCTTCGGAAATCATTTTGCTCCTTTTAGACTTTATTATGTATTAAAGACCTATAAATAATCAAGTGTTAGGTTATTCACAGTGGTATAATAAAAAATGATAATTAAAAGTTGACACATTAGCTTTTGATTATTCACTTAAGAGGTTGTTAAGCTTAACAACGTTGAGTTTCACAATGATCACTTCTAGTCCATAACCAAAATAAGGGTCCATTACAATTTCACTCACTCTCTCTCTCCCCTTCTGTTTCCTGCCATTCACTGCCCTCCATATACATTTTTTTTGGACAAAAATATATCGATTTCCTTTCTTAATTTTGAAGAAAAATTAGTGACTTTCTTCTATACTATTATGAATTTATTATTATTATTATTATTTTTTTTTTTGGGGGGGGGGGGGGGGGGGGAATAGAAATGGAAAAGAAGAGTGAAATACCTTAATTCGGCGACGATAGGTTGAATTGACGATGATCGAGAGATATGAGCCTCACTTTTTGATGGAAAAAAAGAGAAATAGTTTGTGAGTGAAGAGAAAAATATATAGAGTAGGCGAAGAAGAGAAGAAGAAAATATCAGTTGAAATACGCGTGTATACAAATTTTGAAACTGGTTAACTTATTTGTTGTGGGGTCCACAAATTTTAATTATTGAAAAAGGTTGCTAGTTTTGGTTATTTAAAGCCCAAAATTTGATTATTTCTAAGGATATTGTTAAGTTTGATTATACCATTGTGAGCCATCTTTTACACCAACATTGTTAACTTTAAAAATAATTGGCTTTTGATTATACGACTGTGAATAGCCTTATGTACATAACCAATCCACTCGTGCTCAAACACAAATAAACTTTAGAAAATGTAATTAAAATATATTTGACAATAAAAGAACTACTATTAAAATATGTTTCAAAAAATTCAAGCCGTTACACACAATTTTCTAAATGCAATCCATTCTAATGATTTGGAGGTACCCCAAGTGTCATTGACTTGTCACGTTGGCACTTTTCACAAGGATAAAACTTGCTAAATATAATCCAGAATTTAGTAAATGCAACCTATTTTAATGATTTGGAGGTACCCCGGCGTTATTGATTTGTCACATCTACACTTTTCGCGAAGATAAAATTTGCTACATATAATGCATAATTTACTAAATGCAACCCATTTTAATGATTCGGAAGAACTCTAAATGTCATTGACTTGTCACATCGATACTTTTTACAAGAATAAAATTTGCTATGTATAACTCAGAATTTACTTAATGCAACCCGTTTGTTGACTTGTCATGTCAGTACTTTTCACAATGATAAAAATTTGCTATGCATAACCCAAAATTTACTAAATGCAACCCATTTAAGTGGTTTGGAGATACCCATATGTCATTGACTTGTCGTGTCGGCACTTTTCATGAGGATAAAACTTGCTACGTACAACCCAAAATTACCTAAATGCAACCCGTTTTAATAATTTGGAAGTACTCCATGTGTCATTGATTTGTCACTTCGGCACTTTTCACAATGATAAAACTCACTACTTATAAGTTATAACCAAGAATTGGGAATTGATTTTCACACTCTCTTTTTTACAATTTGCATTCCCTTTTTTGTCTTTATCTACTTGGATTTACTATCTTGCCTTTTTTTTTTTTTTTGGGATCAAACACAAACTTATCATATATATATATATATATATATATATATATATATATATATATATATATATATATCCAATAAAAAAGGTACATCCATTGTTATGGGTTACAACCCAAATACAGGAACCAGAAAACACAAGGCAAACAACAAAACACATCTCGGCCAAAACAAGAACAAAGACCTAACATAAATAACTAAACAAACATGCAAGAGCTCAACATAAATAAGACACCCCACAAATCGAAAAAGAAAGCCCCAAACAAGTCCTTAACACCGGCCATGCAACAAATGATACCATAAACCTGCAAAACAAAGATTAGGCCTAGAAGAGATAAGTCAATGAAACGCACGGCGTTGAGGAACGCGATAGGAATACGAATCAGCTTCTATAACCCTTTTCCTTCTCTGCTTCCTCCGAATGTGATGTAAGAGTGCCTTATCACCACTAATATTGCCTTCGATACTGACGACCTTCGTCCGCTTCTGCTTGCCAAAGTATCTTACCAAAACAATATCACAATCCTCCATCCGGTATCGCCTAAATACCAAAATCCTCTTTGCCCGCAAATTCTGAGGTCCCAAAGCAGAATCTTAGCAATCATCTTCTCCTCATACCCTATCAAACAAAGACTCCTCAACGCTCAACTAATGATGGTCAAGTATTGGAGAGGCAGTCACACAACTGGTTGGTGAAGAAGGAATCTCTTCCACCACTTCCATCCGGGAAGGACTAGAAAAATCAGGCTCTCCGACCAAAGGATTATCAACTTTTAGGACCTCAACACAAACCTCCTGAGACATATGTCCATCAGGGCTACAAGGATGGTTGTCCGTCAAAGATGGCTCTAGAACCTTAACTTCCACATCCGAGAGGTTAGGCATTTGGAAAAACCGGAACCTCTTATCCGAATCCCAAAGGCAGTGGCGTCTTACTAAGAGAAACTCTTGCCCCATAATAATCTTTTTTGTTTGATGGCGAAATTTCATACCACCCTAGGACACCAAATTCTTGCCAGGTCCTTGAGGCCTTTCAAATCTATCAACGGTCCCCGAGCCACTAGAAGGAGAGCCATGGTCAACCATGAACTCCGTAGCAGCACAACCAAAAGAAACCATGGGATCCTGGACACAACTCCCAAACAACCAATCCCATCCAACTCGCTTACCTCCACTGTATCAGTAAACCGTGAAGATTCCCCAAAATGAAAATTAGTAAAAGTAGAGGAACCCCCACAGCCTTGGTTAGGAAGCTCCCTAACCTCGTCATCCACATCCTCCGAGTCGGAATAGTCCCAATTACCACGTACTTCCTTCCACGGTTCATACTCCGAATCAAAAAGCTCATGAAACCTAGCTTCTGCAGTGACCATAGCTTTCGCTAAACAAGAGGGCCAAACCTAATCAGCTTGAAAATCCTCCGGGCCCATATCATCCAAAATCATATCCCATTCCGAAAACAAGTCTAGAGACCCCGCAATACCCTTACCCTTAGCCGCTTTAGACAGACGATGAGAACCATGAGAAGACCCGGTAAAAAAACTTTTGCTCAACCGAAATTTCTTGGCCATCGTGGACAACAAAAATCAAACAAGAGGAGGCCCAAAATGAACTCTTCAACTGCCTAATCAAAAGTAGAATAGCCAAAAAATCATACTAGAACACAACAAACGACGGGTCCCCTATGCAAATATATTTTTCACACATTTGAGGACAATATTATAATTTACGTGGATAAAAACAAAAAAGAAGAAGTGTAAATGGTTAAAAGGATAGTGTGAAAACTATTTTGAATTTACTAAATGCAACCAGTATTAATGATTTGGTGGTACCCAAGATGTCATTGACTTGTCATGTTGGCACTTTTCACAAGGATAAAATGTGCTACGTATAACCCAAAATTTACTAAATACAACCCATTTTAATGATTTGGAGGTACCTAAATGTCATTGACTTATCACATCGGCACTTTTCATGAGGATAAAACTTGCTACATATAACTCAAATTGTTAGTTTGAGTAAAAAGAAAAAGAAAGGGTAATGAGCGGATATGCTCTAATGAGTGCAATACTGCAATTGATAACTACGATCTATAAAATCTAGGGGACATTTCTCCGGTTTCGTCGACGATCCTTTTTTTTTGGTTAAATTTATTTTCGTTCTTCATTAATTGCAGGTATATATCCTGTTTAATTTCTTTTCTCTTTTTTTTTTTGCGAGCCTCCTTGTAACACCCCAATTTTCGGACACATTAATTAAATCATTTTCACTTTATTTAATAATTTCAAAAAAATTTCTGAAGATCTTAAATCTCAAAAATAGAGTTTAGCAGCGGAAGTCTAAAGATTTGAATTATAAAGATAACATAATATGAGTTTTACAAAAGGTACGGAGTTAAAGATTACATCTCTTGGAATTGAAAGTACGGTATTAAAAGTAGATCAGAACGACTTCTAATGGTTTCTCCATGGTTTGACAAACTCCCCTTCCTGGTATGGGAGGTCTTCGGTATTGTACGGCTCCTCCACTTGATTGTTCTGCTCCTCCTTGGTACCTAGCGTTTTTAAACGCAATAAGTCAAAACTTAGAAGATAAAACCCTTACCCTACTAACACCTTACATTACAGCTAGCAGATAATTCAATAATTGTAATACAAGAATCGAAGAATATATCACATAATCATTTTCTTACTATCCATTACCTTATGTGAACTGTACGATCTTCTCCTCAAGATCGATCCTCCCCAATCACTAACTATGACCGTGTCATGGGCCAATCCCCCTTTGTCTGTCTTGCACGCGGGGGCTCTAAAAGGATATATTCCGTTTATAGCCATAACAAGGGCACAATACCCTCTTTGGAACTCCCCATGGCGTACCATCAGTTAGGATTGCCGTAATTATTGAAATAATTCGGTCCCTGTAAACATTATTTAACACAGGACTAGACCCCTGTTCGCATCCATCCTCTTACAAGACTGGGCCCCTGTTCGCACCCACCTTAACACAAGACTGGGCCCCTGTTAGCACCCATCTTAACACGAGACTGGGCCCTTGTTCGCACCCATCTCCAAATCTTAACTCAATCATTTTCCAATTCATCTTTTACCTAATATCGTCTAGATGATCCATAACGTATACCAACCTAGTGATCTAAGCCCGATCTTATCAAACACAGCATAACCGTAACTTCAAAGTTGATATAATGCATAGAAAATAGTAACTCAATCATACAGTGGTGTCCAAGTATCAATTCAACTCACAATGTAGTAAGAAAGCCTATTTGACATTATTTATCAATAATAACATTAACTTATCACATGTTGTAGCAAGTATATCAATTAATAAAATGCAGGTAAGTAAAACAATTAATATTTTATGATTGGGCCAATGCCCTTAAGCTGCTGTTAATGAACAAGTATTTTATTAACTAAAAAGATTGGTTTAGTCATTAAACAAACTAAAGATAATATAGTAAATTACTAATTTAATACTTATATTTACAAATTTAGATTGATTAATAACCATAACAGATACAATAATAGATGCTAATATTAAAATGAGTATCATGACTTTAAAAGGAATCCTACGGTCCTATGCAACGGGTTCGGGTGTCAAAAAATTGGGTCCGGGGGTCGCAATATTATTTTAATAAAAGATATTGTCGAAAAATTGTCGAACGTAAAATAATTAGATGGTAAATAATCTACTAAATAAAATATATTGAGATTAACAAGATTTCATCTTGGGAATGTAAAAAAGTCTAATAAAAATTACTCGGGCATTATTATTATGGCTTATGAGGTCGCAAACATATTTCGTTTGTAAACTTTGAAAGATAACTAATAATTAATTCATAAATACATAATTAAATAAAAAGATGATATTAACAATATATAATATTTGAGATGTGAGGAGTCTAGGAAAAATAGTCCGAGTGTCAAAAATATTGTTCGGAAAGTCGCAAAATGGTTTTGAACCATTTTTGGTTGCAGCTGGGCTATGGCCGCAAGGTCAAACAAGTCCAAGGTTGCGGCCGCCGGCTTCGGTTTCGCGGCCGCATGGTTCTGTCCGATTTTTTACAGAATTTTCTATGGCCTTGGGTTGATGCACAGGGCCTTCTAGGGATCATGGGTAGGGTTCAAAACACATAAATATACTTAGGAGAAGGTAGTGTAAGGGTCTATCTACCTTAGTTTTGATTGTACGAGCTCGAAACGCAAACGGAGCTTTTTTAATAAAACAAGGAAGACAACTGGAACGGGGGCGGTTGGGGCTGCTTCCTTATGACTTGTTGCTGGGATTGGGACCCTTGGGAATGGTTTTGAACTTTGGAACTTCGAATTGGGCTGTACCACGTCATTATGATCGAAACCCACTTTGTTTCTCTCTCTAAACCTCCATGGCCGGAAACTCCAAGCTTTCTCTTTCTTTCTCTCTTCTCTACTATTTTCTGTGATGGAGGTGGGTTGTGTGTCTTGGAGAGGAGCAAATATGGGTATTTATAGGGATGGGGTGCTGTGGAGGCCAAGGAAAATGGGGAGAGAGAGAGATACGGGTGAGAAAGAGAGTGGAAGAGAAAGGGCTGTAATGGAGGAGAAGAAAGTCCTGGTAGGTGCAGAGGGTGGCAGGAGGTAGGGGGGACAGGTGGTAGTGATAGCTTGGTGGCCAAGAAAATGGAGGAGAGGGGAGAGAGAGATATTTCGGGAGAGAGAGAGAGAGAGAAAAGAAGGACAGGTGGGGTGGTGAGGTGGCTGGATGGGGTGGTGGCCTGGTGGAAGCTTGGAGGCCAAGCATGGGAGAGAGAGAGAAGAGAGAGAGAGAGATGGGTCACGACTAGAGGTGTCAAACGTGCCTGTCGTGCCGTGCCATTTTCTTCCGTGCCAACCGTGCTTTGTGTCGTGCCGTATCGTGCCCATTTACTTCATCGTGCCATGGCGTGCCGTGCCGTACCGTTCCTGTGTCGTGCCGTGGTGGGCCATTTTGCTTTGTCAGGCCGTGCCTTTATAAAATCGTGTCGTGTTGTGCTCGATTAGTTAATTGTGTCGCGTCGTGCCGTGCCTTTTTTTATCGGGTCGTATCGTGCCGTGCCTTTTTTTGTCAGGTTGTGTCATGTCGTGCCTTCTTTTGTCGTGTCGTACCTTTTTTGTCGGGTTGTGTCGTGCCATACTTTTTTTTGTCGGGTCGTGTCGTGCCGTGCCTTTTTTGTCGGTTC
The DNA here is from genome assembly GCA_019656835.1 of Rhododendron ovatum. Taxonomy (NCBI): domain Eukaryota; kingdom Viridiplantae; phylum Streptophyta; class Magnoliopsida; order Ericales; family Ericaceae; genus Rhododendron; species Rhododendron ovatum. Next base: position 22,419,286 of record CM033790.1, on the reverse strand, counting down.
TTATCGTGCCGTGCCGGCCCTTAATCGAGTGTCGTGCCGTGTCGGCCCTTAATCATGTGTCGTGCCGTGCCATGATGTGCCATCAATTTTCGTAAACACATCACCAACCGACAACCGATTTTCGTCTAAAAATAAATCTTCCCCAAAAACACACATTCCGGTGCCCTGTGCGTCGGTGCCTCTAATGTTCTTAAGTTTGTATATCGTAGTATTCAATATTTCAATCCTAATGAGTAATGATTATCCAGTGGACACAGTTTGGACACAACAGAAATACAGTTTCAACACATCTTGGACATAGCAGAGGATGGACAGAGGTTGGACACAACAGTAACACAAAAAAACTGCACTAAAACAGCCTCCAATCTTCATTAAAACGGCAGTTTTGACACACTCAAACACACACACAGCAACAACCCCAGAACAGCCTCAAACAACCCCAAATAGCCTCAAAAATAGCCTCAATTAGCATGTTATTTTCTGCAATTTGCACACACACAGAGAACAGAACAGAATAGAAACAGCGTGGACACAAAGCAGCCAACAACTGGATAGAGGAGCAGTCAATATTGCATAATAGCCCACAAAAACCACTTATGCCATTTGGCTCAAAAAACTATCATCATAGCCTATACAACCAGCCCAAATAACTGCAATAAACCAGCCACCTAAACTGCATTGCACACCTGAAGCCACTTTGGGCTAAGTGCAAAAAACAACATCTACGCAATCTAGAAACAACAAACAGAAACAACAAGGTAATAAGTGCAGAAAACTGCCAGCTGCACACACACACATACTGTCCAATGGCCACTCATTGGCTGTCCAAAGTTGGAACACAGCCACACACACACACATGTGGTACTCATGGCTTAAAGTTACAAAAAATAAGCATTTGGGCTCAGGCATTGGAAGTTAATCATAAGGGCACTCATTGGCTGCAACTAATGTTGCCCCGCAAAGGTACCTACCTCAATTAACAAATGAATTGACTCATCATTGCCCTTATTAGTCACACATTACTTGTCAAAACCTGTCATGCAAAGATTTATAATATTACATCTCCATTATTACCAAATAAGTGCATCAAATGTACCAATACAAGGCCTACACCTATGAACATTCACCATTCTTCATTGGATATTTCCACCCAACATTCACCTTACACTTTATCGACAAGCATAACTTCCCAGGACATCCTAGTGCTTAACGGTTATAGTACATTATCACTTTAATTCAATTTGTTATTCCAGGAGATCAAGGGTGAGAAGGGAAGCAAGTTAAACAGAACCCATCCTTATCTTTTAATCAGCAAAGCACAAGCCATCTTTTGAGAGAGTAAAATTAGAGGCATCTACTTCGTATGCACTAAACTAGCATAACGGCTCTTCATCTGTTCATTTTCTTTTCAGTTCCTAAACATTGTCTTTCTTCAACAATACAATCCAACCAAAGCAATTAAGTAAGTTCACATGTTAATATGTGACAAAAGCTGAAAATGCATAAAGTGAGCTTGGTCCTGTTCCACTTCCACCACTAACAATGTTTGAAGCAGCCTCCTCACCTACAGAACCCATACCCTGTGGTGCAATAGGGTTTCGTGCTACTTTATCAGAAGAACCTGAGTGAGAGTCACTATCCATCTACAAAAAAAATACCATAACAGGGGTTATTAAATGAGAAACACGAAAGCCCTAATTTTGTAACCTTAAATGCAATATTCAAGTAATGCAAAAATAACATAATCCATATTAAGTATCAACAGTCAACAAACAATAGTGCATGTCTATGACAAAATCATCAGATCTGGCCATTTCTAGAGTATACAAAATATCAACAGTGCATGTGTGTACTAATATACGAAATTAGTGCAGATGTGTGTATGTACAAAATCAATTTCGACAAATTTGTCAAAAATATACTAATATACGAAATTACTCAAGTTAGTAACAAACTCATCAAAAGCCATTTCGTAACCCTAATTTCAGAAATTAGTAACAAAAGTGAAAAGACCTAATTTCTTGTTACTAATTTCAGAAATTAGCAACAAAAGCCCTAATTTCGTAACCCTAATTTCAAAAATTAGTAACAATTAACAAGAGCCCTAATTTCATAACCCTAACTTTAGAAATTAGTAACAATTAACAAGAGCCCTAATTTCAAAAACCAGGTCAAATCAAAACCCTATTTCAGAAACCCTAAATACAGTAGATAAGTGGAGACTGGAGAGGGAAGTGAGAGAGGTACCTGTGCTCAGAGGGATACGGTGACTGGTGAGTGAGTCGGTGAGCTAAGGACCTGAGGTGATGAGAGAGTCGGAGAGACAGACGTTGAGAGACTGATGGTCACCGTTGTAGTGTCGCACCGACTCACCGTTTGAGAATCAAGAGTTGTGTCACCAGAAAGTCAAAAACAGAGAGAGAGAGAGAGTCTGAGAGAGTGAGAGAGGTGAATGAATACGAAGAAATAAGGCGTGCCGGACCTGTTGGTGCCAAAATCCGAACGTTGAGAGGAGTCAGAGTTGAGAGTACAGAGAGACAGAGAGTTCAAGAGAGATCGCCAGATCGGAGAATGAAATGTCTGCTAGGGCGGCATCTCATTCCTTTTATATGATTTGTGTGATCATGTGCATACGAGACACCATAATCCATATGCACCAACGTATCGAAAATTCTCGTAGAGTCCTATAATGCATCATTCGGGGGCCGCCCGCGCTGTTTGTTGAAAATCTGAACCGTTTACCTTTTATGTGGGAGTGAAAAAATCATTTGTGCAAAAAATTAAATAAATTGGTTATCATTATATACTACATCGCACATAACAAAAAAATTCCTATTAATCAATCTACGTCCTGATGAAAGGGCTTCTAAAACCCGATAGACCCGAAAATTTGCAAGAGTGATTAAAACACCAAGAACAACAAAATGAACGGTATGGATCATCATACTTGTATCGCAATCGTGTGGCAAGCGTACATTGGACTATAGCGGAATAAATTGGTTTAGAACCAAATAAGTTAGATGTATAGATTTGAAAAGTAGCTGCAGACTCAATTTTTTGAATATTCGATCTACACCGTTATGATTTAAGATCTTATCAAATTTATCATTCTTCCCAAAATATGTGATAATTGGATGTCGGAAACCACGTGATCAAAACACATTCGGTGCTTCCAAAGACAATAAAGTCCTATAATGCACCAGTTTGGGGCCTCCCGAGTTGTTTTTTGAAAATCGGAACCGTCTACCTTTTATGTGGGACTGTTTATATCATTCATGCAAAAAATGAAGTTAATTGGTTATTGTTATACACTCGATCGCACATAACAAAAACTTCTCTATTAATAAATCTACGTCCCGATAAAAGAGCTTAACAAACCCGATAGACCCGAAAATGTGCGAGAGAGATTAAAACACCAAGAACAATAAAATGAACGGTATGGCTCATCATACTTGTGTTGCCATTGTGTGGCTAGCGTACAAGAGACCCGTTTTTTTTAAATAGAATTATATAATATATATTACTTGTTCTAATTATAAGCACTGTAGCACAAAAAGATTGTTGGCCTTGGTGATTTGAGATGTGTGTCAAGTCCCGAAGGACTTGGGTTAGAATTCCATAGAGATTATTTTTAAAAAAAGCGATCTTCTTTTAAAATTAGTTTTTTTTCTTATTTATTGTCTATAAATATATATATATATATATATATTTATTTATTTAAAAATCTTTATTAGATAAAATGCAAAATATATCAATATATGTGTAGTAATTGGTATATTATCATGTTTGAATTTTCATTCAAAATTTCTTAATCATATAAAATATTTTAAAAGCTTATTTTACTTAAATAAAAGGAAAAGATTAATAAATTATTGGATTGTCAAAAAATACACACAAATAAAGTAAACTATAATCTGAAACCCCTTGTTTACTTAGAGTCATATTTTTTTTGGTTTTTCCATGCCTCGTGTCGTGCTCGCAGGGCCCGTCCCGAGGTGCAGCCACTTAGACCTCCAAAATTTGGACGAAAACTGGGCCTCATTTTTCATAAGACGAAAATATATTATATATAAGTTATTCCGAATTCTAGCACAAGTAGAGTTCTAGCATTAGTGGTTTATGCATATTGCTTATACTGAGAGGCCTTGTTTTGAGTCTCACAAGGTCCATTGGCAAATTTTATTTTCTATATTTTTTTGCTTGATCTAGATAAGACTGCATCACTTGTATTAGTTGTGCTTTGGTTGTTTTAAATGTTCCTCATACTAAGAGTTCAAATCTTTTGCACACTACTATAAATGTTTGGATAAGTTTTCTTTTTTATTTTAATTTTTTTAATTTAAATTTAATTTTTAACTTTTAATATCTAATTCACAGAAGAAAAAAACACTTTTGACTATATGAAAGCATAACAATTACTTTGAACTCAACAAAATTTGATAAAAAATGTTTAAAATAATTAATTCTCTTATTATTAAAAATAACAATCTTACAATTAAAGTTCATAATATAATTAGTCAAAAAAAACACAATGTATGAGCAATACGTTTGATTCATTTTTTTCTAATGGTATAAATTGTTTTAAAATTTTATTTTAGTTAAATTATGAAGTTAAAAGTTTAATCTTTTAACCTTATATTAGACACATAAATTGAATTTTTTCGTTAAAAATATAGGGCCTCATTTTTTGAATTCGCTTTAGGCCTCCAAAATCTCAAGACCGGCCCTGTGTGCTCGTGCCGTACCGTGCTAGAACCGTGTCGTGACTTGTGCCTCATCCCACTTCCGTGCCGTGCCCGTGCCGTGCCCGTCTAAGACTATGTCGTGCTGTCCCGTGCCAAGTCAACTTCCGTGCCGTGCCTGTGTCGTTCCCCCTCACTTTTATGCTCGTACCGTGCTGCGTGCCAGTTTCGTTGCGTGCTGTGTCTACCTAGAACCGTGTTGTGCCGTGTCATGACTCGTGCCCCATCCCACTTCCGTGTCGTACCCGTGCCGTGCCCGTCTAAGACCGTATCGTGCCGTGCCGTACCAGGCCAACTTCCGTGCCGTGACCGTGTCGTTCCCGCTCACTCTCGTGCCCATGCCGTGCCGTGCCGCGTGCCCGCTAAGACCGTGCCATTCCCGTGCTGTGGCATGATTATTCCGTGCCTGTGCCGTACCATGCCGCCTTCAAACGTGTTGTGCCCGTGCCGACCCGACCCATTTTACACCTCTAGTCATGGCAGAGGGAGAGAGAAAGGTGAGGTGCGGTTGGTGATAAGGATGGGTGTATGTATATATATATAAACACACATAATATCTAATAATATTATTATATTATTAGTTTTAAAAGATTCAAAATTATTAAATTTTAAATGTTTCAAAATAGTCCTAATCTTATCGTTACGACGTATTAGACGTTGATTTTAAAAAAAGTAAATAAAATTTGGTACGAAAATCTATATTTTTATTCGGAAAAAAAGGGCTTGAAATTCGGTTCGTTACACTCCTTTTTAGAAATACTAATTTCTTACGTGGAAAGAATTCATTGCACAGGGAGTGTACTCAAAGAGAGATGGGTAAGAGTGAAGGAAGAAATGAAGCAAAAGCCTTCCGTCTCTGTTCTTCACTGTGATTTACGAGATGAAAAGAAAATGAATAGATATACACACATTGACCGTTAACAAAACTGGATTTTGTTCAGTTCTCATAGAAGAGAAAAGATGCATTTCATTTAGGCTTCGTTTGTTTGGATGTAAAATATTTTCTGGTAAAATGTTTTACCTATTTTCTGGTGTTTGATTGTATAAAAAATGAGAAAAATATTTTACATGTAAAACATTTTCCATCAATTTGCTGAAAATGACTTACCCTTAAATCTTCCGTAAGTTATTTTTCAAAACGAACCTGTTGTCTTCTACTGCAATTTTCACTGCTCAATTTCCCCGATCGTCAGTCTTGACCCATGTTCAATTCCAATAATTACATATATCTCCACCGTTTAAGCCCCCCATCTCTCTCTCTCTCTCTACACTATTTTGTTGATTTCTGAAAATATTTTCAAGTGCCAACAAAACACCGGAAAATAAAAATTTGAAGTTTGTTTTCGAAAAAAATATTTTACATTATAAAACATTTTACATTGAAACAAAAGGTGCCTTAGTTTTCATTTTCTTTTTGACAAATCCAAGTTCCGTAAATAACAGAGTAATTTACATGGAAAAGAAATAGTCATTTCCCTAGGCATTTTGTGGTGATTGGAAAACTATTTTGGACAAAGCATGTAAAAGAAAAGGGACAGATTTTTGAAGTTAATATCAATCATCGAAAAAAATGCATCTGCGACGACGTTGACAGCAAAGAAAGCACTGAGCTTTGATTTTAAAACCAAATGCAAGAAGGAATTTACAAGAAAAAACCAGATAAAATGCATCTAGCAAGACGGAGGAAATCGGCTCATGGGATACCAACGGGGAGTGGGATGGGCTGCAACACTAGCTAACTCAGCTGCTGAGTTTTGTGGGGTGGGGTTAAATGGAAGGCACAGGTTGGGCCTGTTGAGGGAGCAAGTTCACGACAGGATCATCCACAATGGAGATGACTAAGGTGCAGCTGGTGGTGTTGATATGGCGTTCGTGGTTTTCCAGATGACAATATCAATGCAAACTTGGCATTAGTGGTCGGCACAGTAAAAATTATGCATAATGGAGGTGGACATTCTGTCAACCACTGTGAGTGTCGCACAAAAAAGAGAACTAAAAATGTGATCAAGGACAAGTTGATTGTGCTCAATTTCTGTCTTTCTAGGTTTATTTATCCGTTCAAAGTGTGGTGTCTAATGGCAGCTCCTGTAACAAAATTAGAGAAGCAGAGAAAAAGAAAGTGTCATTCAAATAGTTTGCAGCGAGAAGGCTCTGAAGTTATTTGCAGTAAAAAACTGAGATGCCTTGTACATTGAATCATGAATCTGTGATGCATTCGACTTAATACATCGAGTTTGGTAACCGAATAACGAGGGATATATATACAACAATGTCCAACGGATCATTGACACCTATCAAACTACTCTATTCAAAATTCATTTGAAGCATTAGTGAAGTACCTCAATACTTGTAGCAGCTCAAGAATCAAATGAAGCTCGAAAGTTTTGACAAAAACATTCGAAAGGCTAATCTGCTTAGCTGATGTCAGACGGTGACTTGTATGTGCGGGTGATCCGGATCTAAAGCAAAACAAAAGAACATATGGTGACAACAAATGAGACGACGTATTCTTTTGTGGTGTCTACTTAGCTTAGCTATACCATTTTCCCACATGCTTGAATACAGATCTGAGGTAGACAATGAAGATACAAATATTAATCACTACTTAGTCTTATAGGCTAGCGATAATGCCACGAAGACCTTTTTTAGTGCCACGATGATGTCATGTTGTATTACATTTCTACCCCTAATCCTTCTCTCTCTCTCTCTCTCTCCCTCCGATGCCTCGCCTGCTCTATTTCCCTCTCCCTCTCATTGCTCCTTTTTCTATTCTCCCATTCCAATTGCTACCAGTCGATTTTTTATGAAATCGTCAATGAATTTGTGATTAATCCCGATATCATGAAATGGGGAATAAGGGATCTGACCCACCATCAAATATGGAGAGAGAGAGAGAGAGAGAGCTAATTGGGTTTTAATTTGTTTTATGCAGGCAAATGCGTTGCTGCTCTCAGGAAATTCTCTGCACGCATGCATCGTTGTGGTTCGGTGAGGGACGAATTGAATAATTTTAGGAGATTTAATAGAGCATGGATTTTGCTTTTTCCTCAACCAACATAAAGAGAGAGAATCGAATCGGACGGTGGTGGAAACTCAACCTTTGACAGCACTGCAGAGATAGATCTCTTGTGTCAACGCTGATGGTGATTGACGGCAAGGGAAGCGGGGATAAGATGACTGGGATGCTCTATAGACTCGGGAAAAGAAATAAGGAGACACAGAGAGAAGGAATGTGAGCAGATAAGACAAGAGAACGTTTGCTTTGCTGCCAAGGGCATAACAGTCTGTGAACAAAACATGTCGTGGCACTAACAATAAGTGTCGTGGCATTATCGGCACCCAGTCTTATATTATGCACTTAACAACACGGTGACAACAATGAAAATCTAGGTGCTTCATCATATGAAGTAACAGATCTTCACGTTTACAACATGATATCGGTTACCCAGTTCACATTTACTCCGCATTCATTGTTGCAAGTGATAAAAATGTATCAGGATACAAGTAAGATCATGCTATAGTATTCTAACACCAAATAGTTAATAACATAGGTTCAAAATAGTGAATCAGGGACAACAGGCACAGCCGTAACCTCTCCATCGAGTGGCGACTTCAGAAATTATGGTAGATGGAGTCGTCAAAAAAGTTCACTATCACTCATTCCAAAAGAAAATTAGTAAACTAATTAGCAGCTAATAATCTATTTTTGGTATGTGTACCGTAACAGTATTACGTACTTTTTCATTTATGTTACATAATATTTTGATGTTGTATAATTATGTACTTAATTTATGGTTCAATTTGTGACGTATTGTTTTGGTTCATTTATAAAAATTGAATTTATGGCGCTATTATTATGGTCAGTTACGAATAAGTCTGTAGTCTGTACAATACACACCAACATTTTATGAATGATGATTTTGACTAATTATGAAAATATTTGATGCTAATTATGATTAATTATGATTAAATTATGCAAATTTTGATCAAAGTTACACCACAGGTTTCCAAAAAGATTTATTCACCACGTTCTTATTAGTTCTTGCACAAGGGCTTATTCTGGTAAGTGAGTTCCAGACTTCCAGTGCAATGGACAAGGTTCATGCAGTGAAGAAATCTGTTCTCAGGCAGGTTTAGGAAGGAAAACAAATCAATTACTCCCTCATTGGCCCGGGTCATGTACTTTTTTAATGGGGTGACTGGTGGTGTCACCAATGTCTCCATCCCTTTAGCTAATGTCATTACCCTTCCCCTTCGGCTTCTTAGCCTCTGCTAGATGAAAGGCCATGATTGGTGAGGGGTTAAAAAGCGCCACCCCTCATAGTACTCGAAATCTTGATTGTTAATACCATGGACTCACTACAGTCCATTAAGGACTACAAGTACCTTGCTCCCTCCATCATTGTCCAGCTCTTTGTAGTTAATACTGTAGACTCACAACTGTTAACTAAGGACCACAGGTGCATCTTTCATCTTCTCCCTCTTTCCCCTCACGTGCCCAACCAAAAACATCCTCTCTCTCCCTCCCCCTCCCCCTCCTCCTCTCTCTTAATTGCTTTATTATAGTCATCTGCATCAACTACAAGATCCAGGAGACACCAGTTATCTTGCCAGGACTGAAGACACTGAACATCAACTACTACGCCCAAATGTACGATCCAAGACAGGTATATCTACATCTAGGTCTTCTTAGAGAACGATTTTTCTAACTCTACTTTGTACAAATACTCGTCCACCTATTGTCTCTATCTTACAAAATTACAACAACAACAAACAAAAAAACCCTTGACTTAGTTTCACAGACTTCTTAAAAAAAACCTCCCACGGCTTTTTCTTACTGCACATGATAAGGACAAAAAACTTGTGTGACTTTACAAAATGGAGTCAGAGATTTCCTGTCTTCTTGTTTTCCTTTTTTCTCTTTCATTGATAAGGGCAGCAGGATATATTATTACCTGTGCAAATGCATAAATGGCTCGCAGAATTCTAGCATAATCAGTTCCAAGCATTTGAATGACAACATCTGCAAGAAATATTCCCCAAAGCCTGCACCAGGTGCCAATCAAACAAAAATCAGAGATGACCTAATGCTATGAGATGCTGCAAGCCTCAAAAGACAATTTCTCTTCATTGTGACTGAAGTGACCATTGAGCAAAACCAGTTAAGTGAAAAAGCAGAGTTAAAACTCACAGTTGGTGTCACCCAACTATGAGCAGCCACAAAACCATAAGCGGGCCAAAAACGTGCAACTATCTCCCTTGTTTTCTGCGGTGGGCCTTCATTCTCTAGTTGGTGGTGCAACAAAAGCTGAGTAGCAGACTTGCTAACTGGGGTATGCGAGTGAATGACAATTGTGTGCTATGCTCTTATGCTAAGGAGTCTCATGAACATTTATCTTCCCAGTGCCCCTTCTCTGCTATCTGGTTTGATGTTTGGGCTAGGATCCCAAATTCTGGGATTTCATGTAGACTGATGGATGTTCTGGATTGGTTTAGTTTGAATGTCAAAGGTAAGGGTTTTTGGAATCTGCTCATGCGATGTGCAATTGCAGCTACAGTGTACTGCATATGGAGGGAGAGAAATCTCAGGGTATTTCAGTATAAAGCTACTGCTGTGGATCAGGTGACTATGCAAATGGTTAATTCTGTACGGGAGTTTTTGAGCTCTTGAAGAGAGGGCGAAACCATCCCCATTAATTAAGTCATTAGGTGCCAATTGGAACTGGGCTGATTACATTTACATTTACATTTACTCTTAGTACAATAGTTTTGGCTCTGTTTTTGTTTGTGTCTGCTGAGGCTTTGATTCTGTATATAGGTCTAGTGCAGGAGCTCTTTAGCTGGTTTGGCCATGTCTTGTATTTGAGGTTGTATTCTTTGTTTCAGCTTAATAGATTGAGTACTCAACTCATCATTAAAAAACAAAAACTATTTCTATTTCAACTATCATGTAGGTGGTGAGGTTCAAACACATGATTTATGGTCTACTATGAACCATGTTAAATTGTTGACCGCCAACTCATCTAGATACTCAACTTAGAGAGGTAGGGGGGAGAGACAATGCCAGTATTAATACTACCCACATGCTGAGAAAGCAGAGATACTACTTATGATTGGTGTTGCCCAAGCCATGAGCAGCCACTAAACCAGAAGAACCGCTCACCATTGTTGAGGTAGGTAATTCCCCTCTAAATTAAGCCCAAACTAAGGTTTTTCCTCAATAAACTAGCAGTTAGGGTATCATAAATAAGTAGAGAAATCTTGATGCACAGTACTTTTCTTAAGGGCCATTCATGAGCCTAAACTTGGATTAAAACAGTGCAGAATGTTGTTGAACTAGAAGTTTCATTCTACCCCAGTATAACAGTACCTCCCTTGAGTTGGAGTAGGTACCAGGAATGACAACTCCAGAGAGTAAGATGAAAACATCTCTTCCTAGACGTCATTCTCCTCCTCCTCTTCCTCCTGAAGAGGTGTTTCAGACTAATGAAAAAAATGAGTTGCTACATTTTGGTCACGACTTCGTATCATCATACATTCACTTTTCCTTGACAAGAGTCTTTACTAAATTTTAAGAATAGAAAGTGCACAATAGGTTTATATAAATCGTTGGGTGATTCAACACGATATCAGAGCATTGGCTTTTGAAAGGTTCTGGCTTCGAGGATGTATATTTGCATTTGTTCTCCATTTCTATTTTGCATCTCGTTTTGTACAAGTGTTTGCACCTCCACGCGCAAGACCGGTTGCATGTGAGGGATGGTGTGGATAGCATATTAATAACTATTGTCGGGCCATTTCCTAACAACTTAAGATTTGGGGCAAAATAATGAAAAACAAAAAGATGATTATGCCTTACTATCTTCAAGAAACGGATAAAATGTCACAAAAAAGTTGGAGTGCAGAAGAGCCAATACATTGGGCCAAGAAACGACATCATGCTCCTAAGCCCCAGGTATTGTGCTGCAGCACCTGCAACACCCTGTACACAAAGCAATGGTCTTATCAAATCCTGGTATAGAAGCTGCAAACACTCAAGACATCCAGGATACAGAAGCCTACTGCGTTACATAAGCATGGTAATATGCATATTGTTTAGGATTGTATCTCATCAATCGAACCAAACCCAAAAGGTGTACAACAACAAAACAAGTTCGTAATACGCAACATTATGCAAAATACAGAAAGTTCATTATTTCCACTTGTTTAACCATGACATTATAATTTTATGTATCTCTTTGCTCTTTTCTTTTTATGGTGCTTTATGGGAGCTCTTTCCAAACAAAAGAAAAGCCAAGAATGCTAACATATACAATTAGTATGCCTAGGATATGAATACTTGTATTTTAAAATTTTAAAGTGTATCAACAGTCCACTACTATGAGTGACCCTTTGCGGTTCATAAGCCGCACTTAAGAGAAAAAGGAAACAAAATAAATTAACCTAAAAGATATAATTACCTGCTTTGCCGTGAGCAACGCCACTCTGGACTCGAGGGTAACAGCTGCAAATTGTCCACCCTTGATACCAAAGACACAAGAAACATGTTAGATTTCACAGACAAGTGGCCTTTCAAATGCTTTGCACTATGTTTTGTGGTGCAATTGTAATCAGTAAATAGCAGGGAAACTAGAGGATTTTGTTATTGGTCTAACGGCACTCTGCTTTATCCTTGTACTTTTGGTTAGAGAGACCTTCCCTTTGTCCCTTTATGATTTTGTCGGTTTTATCCCTTTCCCCAAAACTAAGTCTCCAACCTTGTGAGGAGAGAGAGAGAGAGAGAGGCTTCACCTTCTCAAGGATTAGGAAAACGTCATCAAACAAATCACAAATTCTGAAACTCAACTTTCTGTGCAAGAAACCAATTAATTTAAACTTGGAACTCTCTACAGCCATAATTCTGGAGTGTTGGATATCAGAGCCTCATTGTAGGGAGCATTAGACTGTCTACCAATATATATGTCCAGATATACATACAAACTTTTAGGTACATTACTTGCTTTGCAATCTGGCTAACATATAATGAAGATCGGATGTAGTTTTGCTTTATCCTTCTGTACCACTACCACAATTTACCACTTTGACTAAATTTTGTGTATGTTCTAGAGAAGGTGTTTTATCCATTCAATTTTAACCATCGAAGCAGATGACTGTGTTACCACATATAAAAGAGTTTAAACCAGCAACAAGCCATTTTTTTCATTTCTATGTAATTTTTAACTGATATAGGACTTTTCTTTGTTCAAACTTTTAGCAAATAAGAGATATTTCATTCTCGAGGGGAAAATAGCAAAGAGAAAACCTAACAAAAATATAGGCAAACGCATAAAGAACAATCGCCATCAACCTCATTTTCTTTTGGCTACCTTAACTACCAAAAATATCTTTGCACATGTGTACCAATTTTAGGACAATCGACATCTTAAAACTTAATGGGTTTCCAGGATAGTTGATGAAAAAAACAGAACTAATTATTGATCATGGACATAACATTGTTGATCAGCTTATCACCACAATATTGGTCAAGGTGTGATTTTAGTCCATCGATGCAGTAAACAACTATAGTGCTATCTAGTTATCCATTAGTTCTATGTAGCCACTTGGCATAGGTATTGACAAATCTTTTCTTTTCCTTTTCTTTCCCTCCTAGGGTATGCCTCTTGTATGCTGTATATTCAGTTGGTCTCTTTTTCTATTTCAAGCTGATTTACCCAGAAAAAAAAAAAAAACTATAGTGCTATCGCGTACCTTTCTGATAACATCATTCTTTATCTGATAATTGGCAGCTTCCGCGAACACCCTCCCCATTAATTTCCTCACTAACTACCACAATTGAGAAACTTGCATACAATTACAAACAAGAAACCAAACCAAACCAAATCAAGTAAATCATTTGCTTACCAAGTTGTATAATTTCCCCAATGTAAGTATACCACCACCCTATAATCAAGAGTCAGTGTTAAACCTATGGAGTCTATAAGTGAAGCCATGATATTGTAGTGAAAACATTACGTGCCTTTAAGATAACTGCACGAAGCTCAGCAGCTCCAACTCTTAAAGCAGAAGCAGCCTGCACCTTCCAATGACTGAGTCCAACTTCAAGACTACCATGACTGTTAGCAAGCTTAGAGCTTTCCCACGAGCTGGGGAGGGTTCCTGATTCATCACTACATAAGGCATTTATATTTCTAGTCATCAGAGTATCTTGGAAAGTACCACAGAAGGGGGAAAAAAGAATGACAACAGGAATTACTGTAAGAATCTCTAGTTACCTCGAAGGCAAATGCACATGAAAGCAGCTCATATGTGTATCAAAGAAAGGAAAAAGACAATGAGAGAGGATCACCCAACAACTAATAGGATTCTTGTAATTCTAAAACATACCAAGGGGACACAAATGGAGAAACTACGGATATCAACATGCATGCAACGGGCCACACACATCCAACAAGAAGCAATTTGGTACCACCTGGAAAAAAACAATCCCATGGTACCAGTGTTTCCCCAATTCATATCAGCTGCTGCACAAAATTCAATGCACACTAAGACATTCCTGCAAGGAATTAAATTCCCTCAGGGAGGTGGACCTCTAGCCTAGGTTAGGTATGTTGAATCACCAAAAGGCCTGTTGCTGCTCTAGTTTTGCAATCTGAAGATCTCAAGCCCCCATCAAAATATAACCCCAAACCTATGTCTTCCGAATCTTTTCTATTCTGTACATATTCGTTCCTGATCTTTGTGAAATAAATAAAGCAAGTCCATCTGCTAGAGCTTGAAGGATTCCCAAAGGGACAAGGTATTCAAGGAAAATATGTTGTTCCGTGGATATTTCTCTTTTTAACCAAACAATTACTAGGACACCTACTGTGGTTTCTATTACTCTGCCTGTCCAGGGCTCAGCCCTGGGATTGGACAGCAAACTTAAAAATCCACCTATAGACGCTTTCCGCCCAGTCATTCCGGATAACGCTTGCATCCTCTGTCTTACTGCAGCTCCTAGCACAAAGTTAGCTTATGATTATTCCCCAGATATCACCATTGCTTCTTCTCCAAGAAAAAGAAGTTCACAACCTCTCTTTTCCGAACAGATAACAAGAAATAGAACAATATTCGAAGTATCCTTCTTCACCCCGTGGAAAGATATACTTTGGAGTTTAAAATTGAAATCTTCTCATCCACCCAAAGCGAAAACAAATAAATAAAGGCTCATCTACTACTTTGGTCCTTATAGATTTGTCCACGTTTCGATTTCGTCCTCAAAGAAAAGTTGTTTCAATTGCATCCTTGATTTGTCAACTTCATCCCAATTTTAGCCTTGCCGTCAACTCCTTGGCGGTTTTTAAGAACGTGGAAGACAGAAATGATGTGGAACTTGTGTCGCGCTTGCCTGGAGCCAACATGGATAGCCACCCTCATTTTTCCCCCACCCTCTCGTTCACGACACTGCAATTGATTTCCCAATCTACTTTTTTTTTTGTCCTTAAAAAATTGGGTTAGTTTCAATTTCGTCCTCGTATTTCTAATAGTACCAATTTGATCCTCGTTAAAGAATGTTAAATCAATATTATCCTTGACTTCAACGATTCAATGGATACAGCCTATAGGTGATGTGTTCAACGGATTTAGGTGATGTGTTTAACAGAATGTGAGGTCAATATTATCCTTGATGTCAACTAATTAACGGATTTAGGTGATGCGGTTAACAGAACGTGACGTCAATATTATCCTTGACGTCAACTAATTAATGTATTTAGGTGATTGTTTAACAGAATCTGATGTGACTATAACCTGTGACTGTCTGGCGCGCTTATACATTAGGGACCCATGGCAGTTAAAATCTCCCGAAATACATTACCACCCAAACCATGACCTAGACCAAGAGTCCAAGACCGAGAACACTACCACTCCCTCTTCCACTGCCCCACCCCACCCCACCCCACCACTCAAAAGGAAATACAAAACACTTGAAATGCTGATCTGAGCATGAAAGTTGAGTCAGTTGACGATTGGTGCTTATTTTTGTCTCCAGGTTTTTTGAATCTTAGTGAATTGGTTGAAGCTTTAGTTTTCACATTGTCGGGTTATGTCATAATCGTGTTTGTGTCAAAAAAAAAAAAAAAATAGCTGACACAAAACCACTAACTTTATGTAGTGCTCGTGTAGTGTTACTTCTCGTGCCAAGAGTTCCCACCCCTAAATAAGAGCAACAAATAGAACCGTAAATAGTGGAAAAAAACATAACCCAGCATCTATGAATCTATCTCAACCAAATAAACAAACATCAACACAACACAACACTCCTCTCCTTATTGCACATATCACCACTTTCCCAGCATCTCTGGCTTAGTAAATGACTTTGGATCCAATCTGTGTGCTGCCATGCTGTGTAATCAGGCAGCAGAATCTAACAATCAGTTTCTTTCTCCCTTATCTGAGCTGGTTTAAGCGAATGTGTTGGATAAGTTCATGGTAGAACAAGGCCCGCCCATTGGAAGTATGAGTTGAACTGGTTGTGCATAATATGAAGGAAAAGCTTCGGTGCTTTTGCTTTCAAATTGGCTCCAAGTGCTTCAGTTTATCGTATCTGGGTTGAGAATGCTCGAATGTTCGAATGTTTTGCACTAAAGGCTTTGATTCTGTGTCATCTTCAATGCTATATAGAAATAGACTATACAGAGAAAGACTTGTGAGACAAGATCATTTCTTAGTGTGAACTGGATACTTCTCCGACAAACTGGTCTTTGTAGCATTCCAACTAGATTTCTCTAGTGCAATGCTTAAGTTAGAGCTAGTTTGTGAAGTTTGGGTTGGTTTTCTGGTAGTCTTCAGGGTATGGTTCTGTTCTCTTTTTCAGGAGTCTGGGGCTCATTTTCAAATTTCAGGGGTGTCCCCAGTTCTTTTTGTAGCCTTGGTGCTTTTTATTTTCTTGAATGAAAGTCAATTTACAAAAAAAATTAAAAAAAACAAGCAGCTATTTCAATTTCCATTCAGATTACACACTCCAAACAAATACGTCAAAAGACAAAAACATGTTTAAAGCTCCTAAACTTTCATATATTGACATCTTCCTTAGCCATCAGAAACCCCAAGCCCCGAACAAGTCAACAAAAAACTATTGTGTCAGTCACCCGACAAACTCACCAATACAGTACATTTGTGGTGGTTTAGTGCCAACCTATTGCTTTCTTCCATAATAGGCCAATGAAACCATTGGGTCCCCACAAAATACCCAAATCCTTAGCTATTAGCATTCAATTAAACAAATCAAACCAGTTACAGCTGTTGTCCAAGCTTCAATTCTTAATACCCACATGCAACTGCTGAAACCAGACTAATTTAACCTTGCACTTTCTAAAACACCAAATATATTCTACCTGCTGCAACTCTAACTCTAGAATATCTTCTACACTGATACTCAATACAAATTCAATCGTAGGCGGACTTGGGCCAAGTTTCTTTAAGTTCTCTCCACATGTACACCACATGAACATCAAATCTTACCACAGACAAAGTCATCACCAAATAATTCATTTACTGGTCAAACCACTCAAGAAGCAACAACACCACCGTATCCATCCATCTCAAAAATAGCAGGCAAACTCAATTGTCACTCTCTCGTACCTCATCAAGGTCGTAAAGTTAATAATCATCAAGGTAGACATAATTTTTGTATAGTTTGACGGATATAATTACCTTGAATATTCCTGCAACAGATGAAGAAAAATCTCTGCCTCTAGGTCTTCAGTTGACAATTTTCTTGAACACGGTATGTTCAATTTCGCCCTCACTCCGAGTAACACATTTCTATATGATGGTCTCCAACCCCTACAAAGAGTGCCAGATTAACAAAAGAAATATCAAAATTGGAAATTTAGAAGCAATCAGAGCAAGGCATTCTTATTTTTACTTGACATTGAAACAGTATTTAATAGCTTCATAATCAACTTCAACAACCTTATCGTGGACCGAGCATCTGCTGCAAGGAAAAAGAATCGAGATTCAAGAGTAGCAATAAAAGCATCCCTCTCATCAAGGTCTTCTTCAATCATGAAGTAATCAACATCCGCTTGTGTTTTTATTGACTTCAACAGTGGACTGAAGTAACTGAAAATGACAACAGAATCCAGACACTATAAGCATTTGATATAGAACAACGGGGAAAGATATAAATTTGAAGGACTCTTAAAGCAAAAAAGAAAAACAAATAATCACCTGGGACCAAATAGAATCTGTTCAAGCTCGTACAATTCAGAGTCTGTGGCAAGTTCGAGCACAGACCGAAGGTCTGGATCAAATGAACCTGTAAACGGAATTGATAACGGCTGTTTGTTTGCTTTCAAAATTACAAGGAAAACCCTGTTTCAATTTCTCAAACTTGAAATATTCAACTGACACCGCATGGGCACTGATGCTGCTTTTTGGCTTGATTGAGCATCTCCCGCCCTTAGCCTTTGTTTGACTCAAACTCAGAATTGGAGCAAACCCACTCCACTCTTTGTCTCACCAACTTGAGTTTTACTCAAATTTTTGCTCAAATCAAGGGAGACTCAAATTTCACAAGGCTATTTTCTCCCTCTCAAATTTACGATCAGGCCATTTATGAAGCTTTTACTCAAATATGTGGCTAGATTTGGCTTTGCCCATCGGAGTGTTTTTTTACTCAAAGAGCTGGAGATGCTCGTAGAGCCCAATAACTCAGTATCTATTGTTTTAACTCTCCTAGCGTTAAAAGAGGAAAATGGCAAACGAAACTCGAAATTGGGTCGTCTTCCCCTTGTATTCTTCATTTGTCAACTAGTGCAAGGCAAAGGAACCAAAATCAAAAGGTAACAAGTTGAATGATTCTAAACTCTCCAAGTAAGAAAGAAACGAAACACACGCACACCCACATAGAAACAGAGACAGGGGCAGGGACAGATTTTACCTTGGGCTTGTATAGAAGCGTTAGCGTGAGAACAAGGCACAAGCCGTTTGCAATTAGGACGGCGAGGCCGAGGAGACCTGAAAATCTGCACACAAACAAATATTCCAATAGGAAAGGGTAAAACATGAATCCCAAAAGTTTGAGAAATCAGGTAGGTAATTACCGGGGGGTGGGAGACGAGTTTGGTGGCCGGGGAAAGCAAGGAGAGAGAGGAGGAGGAGGAGGAGGAGGAGGAGGGTGGATGATGAATTTGGAATTGGAGTGGGAGTTGGATCAGTGACGGAGACTGTAACAAGGGGGCTGCAGCAGCAGCCATTTCGTTCTTCGCAGTTCTTTTGCGGAGAGGGAGAGAAAGGCTCACTCGGCGGGTGGACTGTCGAATGCCGGATTGCTAACCGATTCCCGTTTGTCAGTTCTCCGGCGGAGTATTATTTTGTTTCTGCGAGGATATTATTATCGGGACAGTTCAGATAAACCCAAAAAAACCACCTAAAAAAACACTTTAAATCTCAATCTCATAATTTTCGATCAAATTTTTATGATTTGAACCATTCAATATGTGCAGAATGTGATTTTAAGTGTGTTCATTGAAATTAGCAAAAAAAAATGACCGAAAAAAACTTGATTTGAGCAGTTTTTATTTGAACCGTTCATTAAAAAACTGTTTAAAATTGTTCGGATCAAGCCATTCCCAGTCTTTTTTTTTATTTCTCGAAAGTACCCTTAAAATCACATTTTAATCATATTGAGCGGCTCGTATCATCAAAATTTAATCGAAAACTATGAGATATTTTTTTTAAATATTTTTTTGGGTGTTTCCGAAACCACTCCGTATTATTATAAGTAGTTTTCAACTTCTTTTTCACTCAGCTCAGGTACAGTTCTCCCTTCAAGTCTGCTGTCCAGTTTCGGCCATTTGTGGGTCTTGTATCCCAGTCTACTGTCCAGTTTTAATAATTTGTGAGTTTTTATCGAGCACATAATAATGATTAAAACCGTTTATTTTTTAAAGCTCGTTGAAAACATTAGCTGCATCAAAAATTACATCGATTCGATGCTATTTGATATGACTTCGAAATGCATTAATCTTGCAATAAAAAAATGTGCAATACTGAATTGCAACCCATTTAACGCATTTACGGGAAGCTTAACGCTTTTAAAACTCCTATCAAATAGTATCGGATCATCCTGATTTTTTACGTGACCAATATTCTTGAGGAGCTCCAAAAAATGAATGGTTGCAATCATTATTGTGGGCCCGAGAAGGAGAAGGGCCCACGAATTGTCAAAACTGGATAGCGTACTGGAGGGAAAGAACTGGACCTGAGCCGAGTACCTTTTTCTGTTATTATAAAAGACGTCAACTTTGCGCCGAGGTTTAACAAAAGAAAATGGGAAGTGATTTTGACACTCCCCTTTTCTCTTATGGCACTCCCCTTTATGTCTCTATTAGAGCATCCACAACAGAATAATTAAAAGTGAATAATCAAAAGTTGTCATATCATCTTTTGGTTATCTATTTAAAGGGTTGCTAAGATTAACAATGTAGAGTTCCACAATGGTACAATCAAAATTGAATAACCAAAACTTGCCATATCAGATTTTTAACTTATAAAAATCTAGAAATTGGGACATAGAAAATAATTTTTTTTTAAATAGTTTTCAAACTAATAAAAATAGGTTATTAGAAAAAGAGAAAATAATTTTTTAAAAACTTTGATTTAAAAAACACAGTTTTCGGGAAAAAGTTAAAAAAACAGTTTTTGAAAAGAAAAAGTTTTTTTTTTTCAAAAGAACAGTTTTTGAAAAAAAAAATAATAAAAAAACTGCTTTGAAATAAAACTGTTTAAAAAAATTGGAAAAAACTGTTTTAATAAAAAACGTGTAAAAAAACTATTTTTACAAAAAAAAATAAAAAGTATTTTTAAAAGTATTTTTGTAATAAATATGGTGAAAATGGAAGAAAAAAGGTTTTTGTGTAATGATGGTGTACTTGATTACAGAAATGTGAAGACAATTAAATTTGATTATTGGTAAGGGCCAAAATTTAATGAGTTGCTAAGATATTTTTAAGTTTGGTTATTCCAATATGAGCTCTTTTTGAGCAAATATTACTAATTTTATAAATCTTTTTTGTTTTGATTACACCACTATGGATGCTCTCAGGTGATAAAGATGAAGAGCAAAAGGCAGTGACGTTGGAGAAAATGCAAGTGCCAAAATTACTTACCAAGAAAATTAGGGTAAATTTTACCGTCACCCCTGAGATTTGTCTTAATGATCATGTATAAAAAATGACTCTAAACTTAAAGACCAAACAAAGAACCCATCAAAGTTAATATTACAAAACAATAAAAAAGATAAATTTTCGTAGTCGTCCCTCTAGTTTTACAGTTGTCTCAATTTCATCCATCTAGTTTCAATTGCTATCAAATAAACCCTGTAGTTTGTTTTACGTTTCAAATTAGTAAAATCGTTAACACTGTTAATGAAACTAACGGAAAAAT
This sequence comes from Rhododendron ovatum, assembly GCA_019656835.1. Lineage (NCBI taxonomy): Eukaryota > Viridiplantae > Streptophyta > Magnoliopsida > Ericales > Ericaceae > Rhododendron > Rhododendron ovatum. The sequence continues at coordinate 22,398,113 of CM033790.1, read as the reverse complement.
ATGATTAAAAAATTAAGTGCTCTAATTTCCAATCCAGTTGAATCGGTGCGAAGATCTTATTTTTTTTATCATTTTATCTTAAACGGTCATAATAGATTTTTGGCTCTAAAGTCTTTCAATGAGCACCCTAAGAGAGTTTTGAAACTAAATAAGGAGTTTTCGGGTACTCGTTGAAAAGCCTTAGAGCTAAAAATTTATTACGACCATCGAGAATAAAATGATCAAAAGAATAAGATCTTCGCACCGGTTCAACCGGATTGAAAATTGGAACACTTAATTTTTTAATCATATTTTTCTATTAGTTTCATTAACAGTGTTAGCGATTTTACCAACTTGGAACGTAAAACAAACTACAGAGTTTATTTGGTAGCAATTGAAACTAGAGAGACAAAATTAAGACAACAATAAAATTAAAAGAACGACTACAAAAATTTGCCCATAAAAAAACGGTTAAGAGTTAAGATCGAGCCCTGTATATCAGTTTAATAGATTATTAAGAACAACATTGGAACCAATTAAAATAGAAAAAAATTAAAAATTAGGAACCCATCAAATAAAACTATAAGTATAAATATACATCCATTGAACAAGAAAATATAAAATCCCCCAAAGAATTTGCTCCCTCCTAATAAGATATTAGGTCTGAAATCTCTCAAGACTCAAGTGTTATCAATTCTTATGGGCCAATCTATACGAGACTTTGTTTTGACTTTAATTGGACTACCGGCTAGTAGACAATGGAACTAGGTCCCCATAAATTAGTTGAGGACTAAAATGTGCATAAATAGCTTAAACACCAAAGTTATAGGACATAAATAATAATAATTAAAAAGAACCCACAAAATTAAGAACCCATGAGAGGTTTTATTAATTCTGAAAATGTCCTTGAAGGGTATTAATTATCAAAACACGTTCTGGGCCGTCATTTTCTCTTCTTTTTTTGAACCAGAAGGGTTACTACCAACACGTACAAAAGCCCTTTTGGGCCCAAAAAATAATCAAAATCGGTCATTTTGTTTAAAATACACCTTGTTTACAATCACTGAAAAAGCTCAATCCCATATTGTTCAGGTCGTCTACGAAATGTCACATTTTATCCCATAATTCAAGCCTAAATTCTGGAACAAAATGAAAAGTTTCGTAGACGTCCTAAATGATACGGGATTGAACTTATTTTTTTGTAAGGTTCTTAAACAAAATGAGCAGTTTCGATCTTTTTTTGGGACCCAAAAGGGTTTTGTACGCTTTGTGTACCAATAGCACCTTTGAGATCCAGTTGTGCTACTTGCACAGGTTTTTTTACACATATCACGCACATACATTTTTGTGGGGCCTATATTGGGTCTCACTAAGATGATCTGAACCGCTCATTTTTCTTAAAATATTATTTTGAGGGTCCTTGTAAAAAATTAGCTCCAACGGATATCGTAAGGATTTTCTCAAAAATCATACGGCAAAACAGAATGATTCGCGCTACGATTTCTGAAAAAACCCTTACCGATATCTATTAGAGCTGATTTTTTATTGAAACCCTCAAAAAAATATTTTAAAAAGATAAGCAGTTCAGATCATTTTTGTAGAGTTCAAAACAGGCCTCACAAAAATGTATGTGCATGATCTGCATTATATAGTTTGTGCTGAAAACATTTCTATTTTTAACATATGAACGATGATACGGTCAGGTATATGTAAGTGTTTGGCTGAGATTTTTGGCTACTTTGGAATTATAATTGTAGGCAAGCGTGTCAGAAAAAGGCTTATAATTATTATTTTCAAATTTAACTTCTTAAAAGTCAAACTTAATCAGGCGATTGTGATGTCGGTTCAATTACCTCAATGTAGAGGATTTTTCCTTTGAAGTATTGAAACGGCACTTCAATTCACAATAAATTTAACAACCAAAAAGAAACTATATTGTCACGACCCAAATCCGATAGGTAAAAATTCATGATATGGCCAGTGATTTAAAAATAACCCCAGGCCTATCACACAACCAAATATATATATATATAGTCCGGTTCCCTTAAGGGATCCCGCACGGGCTTACCATGCGGGACTCCCATTTTCTGATCGAATTGGGACGATCCAAACCGTTCAAAATGATCAGAACGTGATTTTAAGGGTCCCCGTGAGAAATCAGCAAAAAAAATGATCGGGAAGGGCTTGATCCGAGCAGTTTTTTATTGAACGGTTTAGAAAAAACTACTCGGATCAAGCCCTTCCCGATCATTTTTTTGCTGATTCCTCGCGGGGACCCTTAAAATCATGTTCTAAACACATTGAGCGGCTCGAATCGTCACAATTCTATCGGGAAAGGGGAGGTCCGCACGGTAGACTGGTAAGAAATTCCTCACTGGATCCGTGGTGTGTGTGTGTGTATATATATATTATCATTATTCTTTTTATTCAAAACTCCCAGGACCGTAAAATAAAATATTATATTCAGAGCTGTCTAATGTGCTCACCGATTACAACTTAAAAATTATAAAATTGTGGGTCGCACATACAAACGTCACTCATTAACACATTATTTCCTTATTTAGCCACGACAACTAATATCTTTTACACCTGACGGATAAACCTTCTTTAACCCTGAATTCCTAAAAATGTTTTATGAAACACAAAACCAATTCAGTAAATTACGATATACTAAGGCCACATAATAAATATGGGATTAAGTAGGATAAAAAAACATAACATAATAATCTATCTGCTTGCAAAATCATAAAAGATAAAGCAATCATATTCCAGTTGCAATCACCACAAGTGAGGCAAAGAGAGAGAGATCGATCATCATCATAACATCATATTATCATCTTAACCATCATAGATTCACATTGACAATCATCTTAGGCGGTAATCCGGTAGCTCGGGAAGCGACCCCAGCAAAACAATAGAATTGATATCAATTCAATGGATACCCGGCCGTATTCTTTTCACAATCCATAAATGCTAATTCAAACATAGCTCGTCAGAGCCCTTCGCCCAGATGTTATACCAATACCCTTTAAACTTTCTTTTAAGAAAATAAATCTCATATCTTTTTATAAAAATCTTTTTCTTTTCACAATTATACTTGTACTATAATTTATTTTTATTCAACATAAGATTTAATAAAACAATCACAAAACAAGTTTTAGAAAATAATATGTACCAGAGTATATTCATAACTCACCTCATTCGAGAAGCACAATTACCATGAAAATCTGCATATTTATTCCGGAACCTCTTGTTTTAAATTCTTCTTCCCTTCCTCCCTTATTTTCCTTTCTTTCTTCTCCTTCACTTCTCTCTCTCTCTCTCTCTCTCTCTCTCTCTCTCTCTCTCCCTTTCCTTTAGCTCCATGTGTGTAATGTACGTGTAGGTGTGGTGTGTGGAGGGGAAGGGAGATCTATTTATACTAATATATCACAAAATCTAGAATGATCTAATGTAATCTTTTCATATCTTTTAATATCTAGCATAATCTTATATTATTTAAGAAAATCTAGACATAATCTATATCAAATCTTAAGGAATCTAATAAAATTCAAGTGTATCTATATCAAATCTTAGTGAATCTAATAAAATCCACAAAATCTAGGGAATTTAATCCGATTCTTTCTGGATTATTCTTTTCGCCTCGTGGTGACTAGTACATTATTCTCGTGCTACAATATTGTTTCAAAGGTTATGGTGATATCTATAAAGTTTTATAAAAATTAACAGATTTATCAGAAAATACTCTACTTTTATAAATCTTAAGTCACGAATTAATATATTCTCTAAATCTTAACAGTAAGTGACCCGCTAAATATTAGCTCAGTTGGAGAGTGTCGGGGTGTGATGTTCGGGGAGAGAGAGATAGAGAGTTAAGAAAATCAGTGTGATTGTTCGGTGAATCACAAGACGCTCAAGCGGTATTTATAGCGTAATTCAGTGAGCCAACTCAGTCAATGTGTCCAAACAGCCCTGGCCCAACTATTTTAATTTTCCAACTAATTCCTACCAATCATTGAGAAGAACCGAAAAATCAGACAAGGAAAATATATTTCGAGACAATAGATTAAATTTTAGTCAATTTTAAACCACAGACTTTTTATACACTAACTAGCTCTCCCAATATTTTATCCAAGTATTAATAAGGTTTAAAATATCCGCCGACAACTAATGCATTTGCTATCAATGTGTATTTTAGTCCTTGATTGATTAAGTTGCTTGGCCTTTGTTCTTAAAGAAGTATTCAAAATTTATCATAAGTTAGGATATTTATTTCGATAATGACAAGGGTGACAAAATTGCAAGAAAAATTTTAGAGGTTTAAATTGGGTTATCACAAATATACCTTGATAAAATCTAAACATCTCACTTTCCAAATGATTCTCCAACTTCAAAAGAACAATAACAAATTACAAAGTGACTCCTACAAACTACTCCTAATTACTTCGAACTAAGTCTAAGTCCTAAATTATTGTCCAAGAACAAACCAAGCATAGTTGTTTGTTGATGATTTGTCTAAACGTTTTTCCTTCTATAACTTCTCTTATTTATATGCAAGTTCTTGGGTCTTCTTAACTACTTCTAATCTCCTGCCAAGCTATCTGCGAAGTCATTTTTGTTTTTGAATTCAAGCTTTCCCTCCAAAGTTCTTTAGTGTTTGTTTGAACCCGTTTAGTGTTTGCTTGAACCCGTTTAACAGTGGACCAGTTTCTCCATAATCGCCACTCTCTTTAATCACATTGTGGTTGAATTGTGCAGTTTCCACGCCCTTATTTCAACTCCCCTGATCGCGCCTATGAGGCATAACTGCCCCACTCACGCATTTAAAGGGATTGCAACGACACTGTTTGCTTCCCCTTGCTTCGAACTAGATAGTTCCTCCTCTTCTTTATATTCTGAGTGACATCTGGCATTAACTGTCAGTCCCTTTAACTGCCTATCAAAATGACACTAGATTAGGTAGAACGATACCGTCCTTTTAAACGTGTGATTCAGGGCATTCACTCCATACGTTATTCATTCAATGCAATGTAAATAGCCACGTGGTTTTTTTTTATTGGGCCAGTAATTTTCTCATGCAAACAGTAGGATACATATGAAAAGGATTTTACATATACAAGCTTGTACTGTACTATGTAAAGAAGAAGAAGAAGGAGAAGATGAGAGAGAGTCTAAGGCCCCGTTCCAAAACACCTTCTTAAAAAATAAATACTTATTTTATATTTTCAAACTAAAAAATAATATAAATGATGTGGGCAACGTGCCTGGAAAAATAGGGGCGGATCGATGAGCGCGCTTTTCTGGCAGACAAATACTCAATTCAGAGTCGCCAGTTGGATTTGAATGTCAGACACCCAAGGAACCGAACTTGAAACGCTCGTTGCGCTGTTTGATTTGAAAAAGGTGAAGGCATCAGTCCGTTATAACCATATCTGTGTTCGGGACCCAAGTTACGAGAGGGGAAGGGTTTTAAGGCACCCCTCTCGTCCAATTCGGAGATCGGTTTCTATTTAGGCATTTGCGAAAACATTTACGATTCTGTTTGATTAATCAATTCTTTAGCCAATTAGAGGTGGGGGAACAGTTTAATGGGGATTAAAACCATAATAATTTGCAAGATGTGATGGATGACATGGATGAACAGTTAGTATAGGATGAAAACAGACTGTTGTGGGAGTTTAAACAAACTGGGAAGCCCCTGTTTTAGAATGACGTGCGCAGGAAGAACCCAGCATGCACTGAACAAGTCACCGCATGCTGTTCACACATGCGCCCGCAACTCCAAGACACGCGCGCGCCAGTGAGCTCAAACCCACAGCTCTTATTCTCAAACCTTCTGAGCTCTGGAAGGAGCAGTGCACACCCAGGACAAACCAAGCAGTTTATAGGCAACATAATATATAGTTCTAAGCAATGTTTAAAGGCTAAAAAGCCCTACAAACTAACAAAATATCTCATAAAGAGTGTGAGGATAAAATAATGGCCTAAGGTCGAGCTATTCGTGCAAGGCCACTCACTAGACAGAGGCAGACTATCGTGCGACTATGGCACTCCGTTGCGCGATGGTGCGCTCTGGCGCGCGATGGTCTGAGCCTTTTAACCAGTGTGTTGTTTACACGTTTTTGGGTTCTGAAACATATTTAGAAAGGTTCCAGTGGTACTCCATAATAACAGAATTACAAATTGAACCACAGCTAACAATTCTAACAAAGAAAAGCAGTAAACTAGTTGTTAACATGCTTAACAGTGATCTATATGTAAATAAATACACGAAAACAGCAAGACACCAATCCCCACGAGGACCATCGCGCGCTGGTTCTTACCAGAATGATTTTTGAAATTTTGCCAACTTTAGGACCAAGACTGGTATTGATTACTAGCCTTGGCCCTGCCAGGCCCCCTTAGGATCAGAATAGAAACTAGTAGGTATGCTATACCTAAATTGAGTTTAAAATGAGCTTGAGTTTTGAGGTTTGAAGATGAAAGTAGGATTTGAGTGAGAACAAGCTATATTCTTGGGTGTCTTTGTATCTTTTTAGTTTGCTTAAAAGAGTACAAAGTTGCAACCTTTTTTGGTATGAATTTTTGTAATTCTTTGAAAGAGAAACAAAGGGGGATATTTATAGGGAGAGAAGGAGGTAAATCTGGTTGGTGCAAAGAGAGGAGCTCAGCCAATCCACGAGGTTGGTTGAGGTTTGCTTGGTAGTTAAGCTTCCCAGCTGATAAAGGTGATGGAGACATCTTGGACCATAGCGCGATGGAGTCAGTCTGGCGCGCGATTGTGCGCCCTAACGCGCGAAGGTCAACGGTCAAGCTTTGACTGTTGACCACCACCTAGCAGTTTAACCATCGCGGAGGGAGTCGGTCTGGCGCGCAATGGTTACGCCCTAGCGCGAGTCAGTAGGGTTTTTGGCTTTTGAAGTGGCTTGCGCTAGGATTAGGTTCAAGAGTTTTGCAAACACTCAAAACTCAAACACTTATCATTCCTGGAGTGTTCTTGATCCAATTTATCATCGAGGAATAAAAACCGAAAGTAAACTAATCTGAAAGCCCAGATTGGGGTATTTACAAATGAAAAATAATTTTTTAATTTTTTTTGCACCGTATTAAAGATCTCAATGAGATCTATCAAATAAGATCCATATTGATAGGAAATAATTTGCGTAAGCACATGATTTTTGGGTTTGAAATTGCCTTCTTAAAAAATAAGTACTTATTTTTCTTTCCGGAACGGAGCTTAACTAGTTTTGTGTGGTTGCAAAGGACTGTATGGTTAATGCAAGGGTCATAATTGTCAAAGGCGCGCATAGGGACAAGGCGAGGCGAGGCGTGCCCTAGTGCTTTACTGACCCCTAGGCGAGGCAACCTGAAAAAGTGAGCAAAAAAGCGTAAAAAAGTGACAAGGCGAAAAAAAAAGTGCTTCTTTCAAATCGATCAAAAAACTTGCTTTTCTTTCAAAAAAACGCAGAACACACAAAAAGACGAGCTTTTTTAAAAAAGCGCCCATAATACAATTATTTTCAAAAAATAAATATCTTTTCGCATAGGTGCATCTCTCTTCAAAAAGGTACGCGCCTCGCCTTGCGCCTCTCGTCTCACGCCCAACAAAATTTTACGCCTCGGTGCATTTTTCGCCCTTGACAACTATGACAATGGTAAATTTGGACTTTTACCACTTTAAATAAGCTGATGTCATGTTATTCTACTTAACAGAGAGTTACAGATGGGGGCCCTTACAAATAGTTTCAAAAGTAAGGGAGGTTAGTAGCATTTCAGAAACCTTAGGAAAGGTCCGTGCATTTGTGAGCAACCTCAGGGGAGATCAGTGAAATTTATCCTTCTCATTACGAATTACTCTTAATTTATATATATATATATATATATATATATATATATATATATATACAGTTCGGATCCAATGAGGGATCTCGCACGATATTACCGTGCGGGACTCCCCTTTCCCGATCAAATTGCGATGATCCGAGCCGCGTAAAGTGATCAGAACGTGATTTTAAGGGTACTCGCGAGAAAACAGCAAAAAAAATGATCGGAAAGGGCTTGATCCGAACAGTTTTTTATTAAACGGTTCATTAAAAAACTGCTCGAATCAAACCCTTTCCGATCATTTTTTTTGCTAATTTCTTGTAAGTACCCTTAAAATCACGTTCTTCACACTTTGAGCGGCTCGGATTGTCGCAATTCGATCGGGAAAGGAGAGTCCCGCACCATAAAGCCACAAGGGATCCCTCATTGGATCAGGAACAATTAATTAGACACCTAAAAAAATACATCATAGTTTCCAATCAAATTTTAATGATCTGAACCGCTCAATGTGATCAGAACATAATTTTAAGCGTACAATAAAAAATCAACAAAAAAATGACCGGAAATGACTTGATCTGAGCAATTTTTAGCTTAAATTTGATGAACGGTTTAATTAAAAAATATTTAAAATAAGCATTTATCAATCATATTTTTGTTAATTTTTTGTGGACACCCTTAAAATTTGATAAAAACTACTATCAAATTGAAATTTAAGATATTTTTTAGGAATTTAATTGATTTTCTACGGAATCGAGCCGTATATATATATATATATCTCCAATCGTTAAACCTCAAAACCCAAAACCAAAAGCTTCCCTAGTTCGAAACACAAAAGCCATAGTTGAACTTACGGGACGAGCCGGAAGATAGAGAGAAGAGAGAGAGGCGATGACAACTCGAATAGCTCCGGGCGTCGGAGCTAACCTCATCGGCCAACACTCCGCCGAGAGGAACCAAGATGCCACCTCTTACGTCGGCAATCTCGATCCTCAGGTTTTTCTCCTTAATTTTCTCCATGCCTTGTATTCCTGTTATCAAGCCACTGTATTCCTAAGCAAGGTTGACACTAGGGTTTAGAACAAAGCCTCTCTAAAACGCGTCCAACTATGGTTGATTAGGGTTTACTCTATTGTTGCCACTTGCGTGGTTAGAATTTTTATTTTGTCGAAATTGGGGCATCTTGACTGCTGATAGAGAAGGCTTTGTGTAAATATTGAAACTACTGGATTGTGCTCGGTTTTATGCACAAGAAAGTTAGAAAGTAGGCTTTAGAACCAAGCCTCTCTGAAACGTGTTAACTATGGTTGGTTTCAAGTTCTTTTTCCTTGTTTCCGTACCAATGAGGTTGAAACTTGGAAACGTCATTGGAGGGTAGTCTGTTCTTTACAAGATTACGAAGTGTGTTTACTCTATTGTTGCCCCTTGCGTGGTAAGAAATTAGATTTTGTTGAAATTAGTATCTTTACTGCTGATAGAGAAGGCTTTGTGTAAATATTGGAACTACTGGATTGTGCTTGGTTTTATGCACAAGAAAGTTAGCGCGATAGAAACTGTACTGGCTCACAAATACAATGGTTTTGAGTTCCACCGGCGATAGGAAGGGTGGACCTAAGATGGGCTTGCCAAAGTTTTGGAAACAAACATGTTTTTATGAAGTTGTTCATAGAATATTATATAAGCTTGCCAGTCCAAGGTTTTGGTTGGTGACATGTACAATATTGCCTACTAAGATTTCTGAAGATGTAAGATTTAACCAAGAAGTTTTTAGGTTTGATAAGGTTACAATTTTTTTGCCAGATAATGGGATTTAACCGCTTTGCAAAAAGTAAAAGTGGTAGTTACATAAATTGGTTATATTGTGGATAGTTTGGGTGGTCTTTGGATCATACCTAGTGCTGAGTCGTGCCCTTAAAATGTTGTGGAATGTTTTTTCTAGATTTTAGTATCAGAAGTTCTCCATAACCCATAATTCCATATTATTTACTTAAAATCCTGTATGTGTCTTTGGGTAAGAGTTGCCATGTTGAATTTTATCAGTGGGTGAGTATCACTTTTTAAGCACTTTCATGATTCTTTATATTAGAGAAATGAACTTAAAATATCTTGAATGCTGAATGCGGAAGTTTCCTCATTATGTAAAGTCAATTCCTAATCAGCCTGGTAGCAGATTAGAATAATATGATTTTATTATTAATGAAACCTGTTAGCTCTGCTATAATAGAACTCTCTAGTAAAAGTCACTCCTCAAACAAAGAACCGCTACCCTTGGCTGCAGTTTCATTCTAGCAGCAACTCTTTCACTTACCTCCCAGGTCAGAGGAGCCTACGAAGCTCGAGAATACTGCAGAAAGGGGAAAAGATGATTGTTTTACACATTTAAGTTCTACTAGTGTGTATGACAGTACAAAAGAGGATTCTGATTTCTTCTTTCTGGATAATATCAGCTGTAACAATAGGACAAAGTTGGCTTTTTAAGATGATAGACTTGATGTGGAACATATGACTTATATATTGTGTAGCGTCAAAAAAATTGTACCACATCTATTGCTATGGTTTCCTTTGGATGTTTGTACACTTATATCCTAGAGTGTCTAATTCTTAAATTCATATGCTACCTCAATAGAAAAATGCAAGAAAGATAAGATCTGGTGTCCCAGGACAAGATAGATTCACACACGGACATGTACTTTTGCCTCGGTTTTACCTTGGAACGACCTGTAAGTTGAGAACACTGACACTGGTCTTGACTTTACATGTGTTAGAGCTTGGCCCCTTACATCGCAAGTTGAATAGAAGTGCTTGTAATAGTACTTATGAACAAGGCTAAAATATACTTGGACCATACCAGACCAGAGCTTGTATGGACCAAATAGATGCAATTCAAGATTGAGTTACAGAGCCCTAAGCAAAGGCATTTGGGAGCAGAAGCAAGGTTGGTAGTATCGATTGCAGAATGCATTCCAGATCCCATTAGAGATACCGTGGACTTAGTTTACTTATCAGCCGGATAGGCGGTAGTGGTTTCATCCTGCAAACACAGGGATCTTATTATAGTGCTGGCGTTATTTGTAGCCAACGGGACCCAACAATGGCCGGTCAATAGTGAAGGGGAAAAGATGGAGTTTGAGGATGGCAAGGTGATTATGGTTTGGGTGGAATATTCGTGGAAGCCTTAGAAGTGTTTTTTAGTCATCTCCTAAAACCCTGTCCAAAAGGTTTTGTGAAAGCTAAAATAGGTTGGGTTGCGTGCTCTAGCCTGAACAAGGATGATGATCTTCAGATGAGAAAGTCAAAGCCAAATCAAGTGATAGTTGGGTCTTTGACCCAAGTTATTTACAGATATGGTTGGGTCATTAAAGGGGAACACCTGTCAGAAGCTATCTCCTATATGTCTTCACGGTCTATGGTTTTTCAATGTCTCAAAATGCTTCAATCAGTCAAGGGTCTGAGGGAAACTCTACACACTATCACTATCAGCAAACTAGCATCCTGTTTGTAACAGAAAAAGTCCTACAGGTCGTATTTGTTCCCTCTCTTTCTTGCTTTTGGATAAAAATGACAAGGTTTATGCAAAAAAGGATTCTTGTGGCATCCATGCATTGTTTGGGTAATCATAACACCCAATAGTTTCTCAGTGGGGTCAAATTCTTAGTCTAAGTCACCAAGGGTTTTAACTTGAGGGTTGCTGGATTGATCCAAAGATTTGAGATATCTTCATGTTGAATTTCTGGGTGCCATCCTGCTGTCCTTTAGGTGTATGCACTAGTACGTCTTGCGACCATTGCCATGTCTCGCAACATGTTAACTTTTGACCATTTATAAAGAACGAGTATGGTGTATGTATGTGTTCCTATGTTTTATGGACTTGGGAACGTGAATGTGTGCTGTAGCACTCTGTTTTATGGATGTGCTCCTATATTTTATGGATGTCCACCAGGCCATACTAGATTCAAAACCTAAAGATACATGGTTAATTGTGTCCAAAAATTACGTATGGGTACGAGGACAATGTCCTGATTTTTTCCATTGTCTTTTGTGTGATACACGTAAGTAATCTATTGTAAATTATGTAGGAATGTTTTTGACATCAAATGGGTGAAGGGAAAAAATGGACATACCAAAAGTTAAAACAACATATTTTCAAATATCATAAGAATTAGAGAATTTCAATGACTAAATTGGGTATGGCTATAGAGGTGTCGGTCACATCCCATACCCTCCCTTGAGTTTCAAGGGTCCCACATGAGTATCTAAATACGTTTAGAAAATTCATGTAACATGGATGTGCCCTGATTCCTGTCTGCTTGTTGCATGAACCTGACTAAGGTGATGTTGAAAGAAAGCAACCATTGTCTTGTACAAGGATCTTTTTTTGCCTTCAGCTTTGTCAACGTGTTGAAGAAAATTTGTAGCATAATAAGTGCATAGCTGAAGATCTTGAGAGAGGTGGAGAAAACATAAGCAATGTGCGAGACTGGAAGGAAGTTTGGCATAAAAAAATGGCGTGAAATAGGTTCTCTTTGGAGTCACTTGGATTGCAATTTCTTTAGGTGTTGTGTTGACAATTCTAAATCTATGCAAGGGGTGGTGCCTTGAATTTGCTGCTAATTTTGAGGTTCCTATGCGCTAGGGCGGCTTTTACCTTAAAGGCTTAAAGTTTTGATATTTTATTGACTGCTAAATCTCTACAAGTTCATGTGATCTGGTAATATTCATTCTTCTTCTAGCCTTGTGTAGTTTATTTATAAAAAGAAAACAACCATTATTATTCTTACGAGTTCAACTGAGCTAAGAAAACAGTGCAAGTATAATCAAGTTATCACCTGAATTGGCTATTCACAATACGTAATTGGGGGATGCGCGAGTCCTAGTAGAATCATACGATTTGGGATGTGTATCGCATGATTTGGTTCGATATGCCAAACAAATTATTGATTTTATTGACATGTCTCACTTGAAAATGTAATATTTTCAAATTCATCAAGTGAGATGTATGAAAAAGCGCGGTGATCTGGGTATTGTGGGCCCTTTGTTAGGAGTATTAGGATGACATAAATATGGTGAAATACCTTATTGTTCGCCCACTCGATGAAAATTGTTAGTATAAATATCTGAAAATTTTGGAATCTGAGTTATTGTCTTGTAAGTTTCAGTTTTAAATGGTCGTTTTTGACACTAGTATGGATGGATACTTGTAACTCTTTGCGGTATGAGGTACCTGTAGAATTATGTTTTGCTACCTCATTATGTAATGATTTGTTTAAGTTACATGAACGCTTTTCCGTTGACTTTATCTCACTTCGGTGATATAGGAAAGAAATTTCTCTTCTTGCGTGATGTATCTTATATTCTTGTTGACGCTTATGAGTTGTCATAAATCGTGGGATTATCAATAATACAACTTGCTATCACTGGTGATATTGGGGATTGCGCCCACATTTCTTTTTACAGAGGCAAGTCAGCAAGTGTGTTACCCATTACACATGCACTTATCATTCGAAACATATCTTTAATATGTTTAAACCCACTCTCTTTTGTTTTTGTATAGTCGACTCATTACAATTCACGATAGTGGAAAAGGTAACTTTGATTCACTATTTGGTTCTCAATTTGAGAACTACGGTTATCACTTGTAGGATATTTGGATTCAAACTTGGTTTACTATTTGAATTCGTCATTACCTTTATTAAGCAGGCACATTGCTATCTTTCTTTCTTTCTTTCTTATTGCCGTTGCACACATAGCCATCAATTTTATGTTCTCTTGAGGAGCCCAAATTTTCTTCCCCTCAAGGATATTGTTAATGTTGTCCTTGTCAATCAAGAATTCTAGCAGGGGAAAGACTGGATACTGTGTGCTATTCGTGTGCAGTGGATATTCTTAGAATTGAATTCGCCTTCTTGTGCTTAGCAGCCCAAGCAATTTGCATCACTGAATAGTTGAACTTCTAGTCTAGCTAATACTTGTTCTCTTTCTCCTTGCAGGTAACTGAAGAGTTACTATGGGAGTTGTTTGTTCAAGCAGGCCCAGTTGGTAGGTTATGGTTTTTTTACGATCATGAAAATGTTTACTACTATAAGTAAATAAAGTAGTGAAGTGAAGATTAGACAGATGCAATGCCATCACTATCTCACCAGACTTGGCTATATTCCATGACGCCACCTCTTTACGTGTTCTTCAAGTACAATTTTCCTGTGCATATGTTTTTCCCCACTGTTCTAAATTCATGGAATTATGCTTTCATGTTCTTGCTCTCTTCTACATGCTCCCTTTCTTACTTCTCCTTATTGCGATTATAGCAGTCATCAAAGCCAGCATGAATTTGAATCTGTGCCACTTCTTCTTGCCAAGATGCATGTAATGCATATTATTCATTTTGTATTCCGTAGCAAAATTTAAAATATGTAATGTCATCTATTTGTTGGTTTTGACTGCTTTTGCTTTTGTGTCAATCCAAGTATTTTGAAATTTGCAGTTACTAAGGCTATCAACTCTGCAATTAGAATCTTTCCTTCGGAAATTGTTTATTACACTATAATAAACTTTATAGTTCTAAGTGGTTCCCGGAGATAAATTTTTGGGGTTGCAGCATTGGCATCCACTTGTTTCTGTGTAGAATATAGATTGTTTAAAAAGCAGGTAACTATAACACAGAAGCAAAAGGATGAATCTTTCAAACTCATTATGCTGAAGCTAAAATGCAAATGAAACGCTGGAGAATAATCCTATGATTTATAGTATAAAGATAGGCAAAGGCATAATTTGTACTACTATCCAAGATGTGGGTTATTATGCAGTCTTCATCTTTTTCCCATACTTGTAATGGACGTTCTGAGATCTGAATCTCTTTAATTCATATCTTCAAGGGTTTTCTTTGGTGACATAAGATTTAACTGTAGAAAACATATGAATTGCAGATATACTCTCATAGTCTCACTAATAGTGTTCTCATGCACATTAGTCATAATTATTGGCATGCACTATTGTTTGGTTGTAGTTATTGTGAGTTTTTCCAACCTCTTTTCTGTTTTTTTTATGCATTTGTCTTCAGAAGAATTCCCTTGGAGGAGATCCTATGGATTTCAATGCACAAGTGTAATTGTTTTCCTTTCTGTTTCAGTAAATGTGTATGTTCCCAAAGATAGAGTCACCAACCTTCATCAAGGATATGGCTTTGTTGAATTCCGAAGTGAGGAGGATGCTGATTATGTAAGCTGTGCTTTAATTGCTTAATGGTGTTCTCTATATCCTCTTAACTGTTATGTAGATTAGGGGTCATAGTGAGTTTTGGTTTCTCTTTCCTGTTTTGTTTGGTATTATTTATCAGTGGTGCTGTTTTGTTTTGTAATGCAGGCAATAAAAGTACTGAATATGATTAAACTTTATGGAAAGCCTATACGGGTGAATAAGGTGAGTTAGCCTACTTATGAAGTGTTTTCTGTCGTTATGCTTACATTTCGGGGCATTTGTGGTTCAAATTAGACCCATCTTGAGTTAGATAGAAATATGATGAATTGTTTTATATTTGGTTTTGGGTTTCAGGCATCCCAAGATAAGAAGAGCTTGGATGTTGGAGCTAACCTTTTTGTTGGAAACCTTGATCCTGTAAGAAATGAGATTCTTGAACCTACTTGCCGACGACACACATGCACACACACAAAACAGAAGAAGACACAGAAACAACTACACACAAGGATCTTCTTTGAACATTTTGTTACCATAACGAGTCACTGCAATTCCTTGCGTATTCCGCTATGCCCATGCCATTCTTTCACTAATTTAATTGATTTTGATATTCTTTGCAGGATGTGGATGAGAAACTTTTATATGATACTTTCAGTGCATTCGGAGTCATTGTTACAAACCCCAAGGTCAGTCCTCCTTTGTCTTTTGTCTTTTGTCTGGTGTTGTTTTGTTCTTTGTTTACTGTCTATTGTCTATTGACGGTACACACGACTTTGAGAAAACATTCTTCCATCCTCTTGATTTTTATTCCCGCATGTTGTTTTTTGTGCGTATTATGGTCATTTTTGAACCATTGTTTGCGTTATCCGTAATTGTATGAACCGAAGAGAACTTGGCCGTATGGCTTTTGTAATTGGTACTTGGATATGACTTTGTCTACAGGACATACCATTGACAATGTTTGTAGTACAATCTTGCCGCGTCAGCAACAGAGTAAAATTCATCTGTATTTCCAAAAAATACTAATGCCCTACCGATTTGTGTTTGTAACGCAAGCTCTGCAACATGGTACATCTTTGTTTGACGATCCCAAGGTGGTCTACGAAGTTTGTCCTCTTTAGTTCCTTAGCATGCTTTCATTGGAACAAAAAAATAGGTGTATGTAAAGTTGAGAGACGACAGTATCGATTTGTGGAAAACCCAAAATTAGGGTAACTTTCATTAAACTGGGTATATACAACGCAAGATACAACAATTACAATGAGGTCCTAACTAATTAACTATTTACATACTAAGGATAAACAATGAAACTCCATACAACGAACTAATTCAATAATCTAACACTCCCCCTCAAGTTGGTGCGAAGATATCAATCAAGCCCAACTTGAATGCAATAGGGTGGAAACTCTTGCTGCCAAGTCCCTTTGTGAATATGTCAGCCAACTGATCTCCAGATCTCACAAAAGGCATACATATCGAACCCTCGCTTAGTTTCTCCTTGATGAAGTGTCTGTCAATCTCAATATGCTTCGTTCTATCATGTTGAACAGGATTATGAGCAATGTTTATAGCAGCCTTATTATCACAGTAGAGTTTCATGGGACCAATGTCAATGAAACCCAAATCACGCAACAAGGTTTGGAGCCATAAAAGCTCGCAAACACCATGAGCCATAGCTCTATACTCTGCCTCTGCGCTAGATCTAGCAACCACTGATTGTTTTTTACTTCGCCAAGTAACCAAATTCCCTCCAATAAAGGTACAATAGCCAGAGGTAGAGCGTCTATCATCCACAGAACCAGCCCAGTCAGCATCAGTAAAAGCCTCCAACCACAAATGACCATGATTAGAGAACAGAATTCATCTTCCTGGTGCTGATTTGAGATACCTCAAAATACGATAAACTGCATCCTGGTGTGAAATACGAGGATCGTGCATAAACTAGCTAACTACACCCACTGCATAGGTAATGTCCGGCCGGGTGTGAGCTAAATATATCAGTTGCCCAACAAGTCGCTGACACCTCTCCTTATCAGTACGTTCGCCCATATCTCCACTCAAGTGATGATTTAGCTCAATAGGAGAATCTGTAGGTTTACAACCCAACATGCCTGTTGCTTTCAAAAGATCAAGAATATATTTTCGTTGAGAGATAAAAATACTTCTATCAGATCTTGCCCCTTCCATTCCAAGGAAGTATCTCATCGCTCCCAAGTCCTTAATCTCGAATTCTTGGGCAAGTCGAGACTTCAAATTATGAATTTCATTCATATCGTCACCTGTCATTATTATATCAACAACATAAACAATAAGGACAGCAATCTTACCATCACTCTTCTTAATGAATAGAGTATGGTCAGCATGGCTTTGGTTGTAGCCGAAACTCCGCATGGCCTTTGAGAATCTGCCAAACCAAGCCCTAGGTGACTGCTTCAAACCATACAATGCCTTCTTCAATTTGCGCACCTTTCCCTCACTTGCAACGAAAGAAAAACCTGGTGGAATATCCATATACACTTCCTCGTCCAGATCACCGTGGAGGAATGCATTTTTTACATCAAACTGTTGAAGTGGCCAATTCAGGTTAGCTGCACAGGAAAGTAGAGTTCGCACAGAATTCATCTTTGCTACTGGAGCAAATGTCTCCTCATAGTCAATACCGTAGGTTTGAGTGAACCCTCTGGCGACCAATCTAGCTTTTTATCTATCAACTGTACCATCTACATTCTGTTTAACAGTAAATACCCACTTACATCCCACTGATTTCTTTCCTCTAGGAAGTGGTACTAGCTTCCAAGTGCCATTCTTTTTCAAAGCTGTCATCTCCTCTACCATAGCTCTTTTCCATTCGGGTATGACAAACGCATCCTTCCAATTCTGTAGAATAGATATAGAGGAAAGCGACGAAACAAAGGCATAATATGAAGGAGATAAACGATCATAAGACACAAATTGAGAGATGGGATGTAGAGTACATGATCTTTTCTCTTTTCGAATAGCAGTAGGAAGATCATCAATAACAGGAGGTTCAATAAGAGAAGAATCACTACTAGATAAGTCGGCTAAGAGAGGAGAATCATTAACAAGAGGAGAATCATTACCAGATGAGTCAGTTGAGGAGTCTGGAACTGGAGTAGGCAACGGTGATTGACAGAGCGGTATCACATGGGAGGACTTCCTATCTTTCTGTCTAGCATAGGTCTTCAAGTTACCTTGCAACCGTGCTAGAAGTCCATTAGTGTCATCGCCCATGCCATGTGTTGCCTGTTCAGCAGATACTGTTTCTTTCTCTCCTTCGACGTGATTATAAAATAGGTGCTCCCCCTCACTATGATTATACATAGTAAACATCTCTTCCTCCTGATTAGACTCCCCCTGAAGAGATGACTTGGAGAGGGAATAAAAATACTCTTTCCCAAAAAGTGACATCCATGGAGACTAAAAACTTTCTAGAATGTGAATCATAACACTCGTAGCCCTTTTGGACAGGAGAGTATCCAACAAAAATACACTTATGGGCTTTATGACCCAACTTACCCCCGGAGGGGTGGGGTGTATGGACAAAGCACACACAATCAAAAACTCTAGGGGGAATAGTGATAGCATGATAACTGCTAGGAAGACACTCTATGGGAGTCCTGAAGTTGAGAACACTGGATGGCATACGATTGATAAGATAAGCGGCAGTTAAAATGGCTTCTCCCCATAAGAATTTTGGAACATTCATGGTAAACAAAAGAGACCGAGCAACCTCAGCCAAATGACAATTCTTGCGTTCAGCAACTCCATTTTGTTGTGGAGTGTCAACACAAGTCGTCTGAAACAGAATACCACGCTCATCAAGAAAAGCTCTAAAACCTTTATCAATATACTCAGTCCCATTATCACTACGGAGAATTTTAATTTTTGCATCAAATTGAGTACTCACCATCGCATGAAAAGATCAAAAACAAGAAAAAACTTCACTTTTTGATTTAAGTAAAAACACCCAAGTAGCACGAGAATAACAGTCGATAAAAGTGACAAACCAACGATACCCCTTAAGAGAAGTAACAGGAGAGGGCCCCCTG
The DNA here is from genome assembly GCA_019656835.1 of Rhododendron ovatum. Classification (NCBI taxonomy): domain Eukaryota; kingdom Viridiplantae; phylum Streptophyta; class Magnoliopsida; order Ericales; family Ericaceae; genus Rhododendron; species Rhododendron ovatum. Next base: position 22,379,055 of record CM033790.1, on the reverse strand, counting down.
ACATCAGTGTGAATAATCATAAACGGGGACTCACTTCTTTTGTTAATAGGTGCATAAAAAGAACGCTTATGTTTTCCAAGCTCATAGGCTTCACAAAAAAATTGACTCCGATGACAATGTTTAGTTAGATTAGGAAAAAGTTTTTCTAAAATCCCATAAGATGGATGACCCAATCTACGGTGCCACTGATGTAACATGGAGAGACTTGGACTCGTATCTACCTGCAGAGCTAGAGCTAGACCACATGGCATGGGTGAAGGAGACGAACGAGGAGCAGACTCCAGATAATAAAGGCCATCACATGATCTAGCACTGCCAATCACCTTTCCTGTACCCAGTTCCTGAAAGACACAATGTGTAGGAAAAAAGGTCACTGAGCAATTTAAGGATTGTGTAAGACTACTAACGGAGAGAAGATTAGTATGAAAATTTGGCACATGAAGAACTGAAGAAGGAGGAAGGGTTGGAGAACAGCGAATGGAACCTTTCCCTGAAATAACACCAGATAGGGATCCATCTGCCACTTGAACCTTATCCGTACCGGAATATGTAGAGTAGGAGTCAAAAAATGAAGAACGACATGTCATAGGATCCGTGGCACCAGAATCTATGATCCACAGAAAAGAAGATGCATTAGTTGGAATACTTGTAGAGAAAGCTGCAGTGGAGGTAGGAGCTATAGTGGATGGAGTATCAAGCCTAGCCAGTAGGCGCCTGAGAGCTTGTATCTCCTGCCAAGAAAGAGGGCCAGTTGGAGCATGGTTGGGATTATCCGCCATATCAACAGAAGGTAGTGAACAAGTACCAGACAATAACAATTCCCAAAAATAACTCCAATCAAGGGAATCAACTCCAAATAAGCAATACCCAATTAATTGGGGCCCCAAACTTCAACAATCCATGAACAATCAACCACCAATAACCAGAGATAGTAGTTACAATCGACTAAAAAATGCCAAAACGCTACAACCAGCAGCAAACAAGAGAAGACTAACCCAGAAATTGCAGAAAAGGTGCCCAAACTCACTGGGTCAACTCAAACTGACTCGGTCGAACTCAAATAGCAGCAGCGGAAGCCTGAAAGTACCTGACTTGAACGTGAAACGACTTGGAAAACTCCGGCGAGCTCCGATGAGGGAAGATGACGCCGGAAAGCAGTGGTCGGAGGTCCGAACAGGGCCAGAAGACTGTTGGTGAACCCTAGGTTTCAAATCTGAGTGGAAAATAGGGCTAAAACTGGTTGATATAGCAGAATTCTACCGTTCATCGGTACTGTTCACGCGACACTGTTCACTGGTTGGTGCGAGGGAAATCCCACGTTAGGGTTAGGATCTCTGCTCTGATACCATGTAAAGTTGAGAGACGACAGTATCGATTTGTGGAAAACCCAAAATTAGGGTAACTTTCATTAAACTGGGTATATATACAACGCAAGATACAACAATTACAATGAGGTCCTAACTAATTAACTATTTACATATTAAGGATAAACAATGAAACTCCGTACAACGAACTAATTCAATAATCTGACAGTGTAATAAGCTGAAATTTAGTGAGGATGGAGCTTTGGCATGACAAAATGCTATAAAATATTGGTCATAATGCTCCTACAAATATGTTATAACCGTTTCTAGTGGATTTTGTTTGAAAGTACATCCTAATAATCAAATGTGTTGAAGCCTACCCTTTCATTCAACAATTTTCGAGCATGTGGCATACCATGTTCCTCGCACCAGAACGATCTTGTTGTTGTACTACTTCCTACCGATGCTCATTTGCTTTTGGATTCTGATGTTTCACTATTCCATTTCTGGTTCAGATAATGAGAGATCCCGAGACAGGGAACTCCCGTGGTTTTGGTTTCATTAGTTATGACTCTTTTGAGGCTTCTGATGCAGCAATAGAGGTACTTGTCTTTTACTCTTATGGCTTGTACCTGGCAATGAGTCAATTTTAGGTCATATGGCTCGTTTGTTCTCATGTTGTTCATACTGAATCTAGGGCCATCACTTCTAGGTTTTGTTGGATTTTGTATTCTTTGTTTTAGGGAAAACATTTTGTGCATGATGTACAGAGTCGTACTTATAATGTTTCAGAGAACCTGCACCAGAGGGCCAAGCATATTCGTGCAGCGCATTCGAACCGCAAAAAATGGTCCTATCTTTATAGCCTAGTTGATGAAATACTGCTTGAGCTAGTGGTTCAAGTGTTCAACCATCGGAGGCGTAATTGTTTTTGCCAGTCAAATTTTGAAACCTCTTTGTGTGAGAACGCAGTTTTGTTATTGGGCAGTTTTGATCAGTGAACGTGGTGTTGTTTTCTGCTGCTTATGTTGGATATTACGCAGAAGTTGCCATAGCTTGGTGATTGAAATGTTTGCATCAAATGTAGGAAGTATGAGTTAGGGTTCCCACACTGTCAAATGTATTTCATCAGAAGAAAAATCTTGGACCTCTTTTCATGAATGACTACGCCCTACTGGTCATTTTACTTTTTTCTTGCTGTGGATGTTATTTAATTTTCTCTCTTAGCTTAGTTTGGAATTTGGATCCATATGATTTGAACGAAAACATCAGATCTCTTTTCATTGACCAGCATTGCTGTTAAATCATTTTGATTTTGTAAATGATTTTGTTAGCTCTTTTTTCTATCAGTTCTAATATCTTTTTTTCCGTTGATTGATAGATAATAGTCAGACAACAAGCCTGTTATATTCTAAAATGGCTGTCTTGCACTGTCTAAATTTTTTTCCTCATTTTCCTTCTCTCTTTCTGCCTCTTCTTCTATCTCTGCTTTTGATTTCATTTTGTGGAGTCGCTTTCTACTTTGCTGCAATTCCTTCTATTTTATGTTGTGTTGTTAATTCTAGTATAAGAGCATGTGGAATTTTCTTGAATTTTCTTCAAATTTGAGTAAGATTTGTAATCAGTGATAGTTAACTAGATAACATGGGAACTTCTAGGAGGATGACCGTAGATTTCAGCATCATTGCCTTTCTTTAGAGAGGGTTTGAATAAATTAACAAGTAGATCGTATTGTATTGTACTTTCTTATGTCTACCTCTGTTCATCCGAACAATAAGGATCGCTGAACAAATAACCTGGTCATCCTTCCTGTTTGTGAACAATACTGTTATGTAAAATTATGTCTGGTGGAAATCAATGGCATGTAATAGCTTGATAAATGTAATGATTCATTTTGGTCAAATTTAAGAGTTGATTCAAAATAAACTAACACTTTTGTGCAGGCCATGAATGGTCAATATCTTTGCAACCGGCAGATTACAGTATCATATGCATACAAAAAAGACACCAAAGGCGAGCGACATGGTACCCCTGCAGGTAATGGCTTCTCTCTGTATTTTCAGATTTGTTTTCATGGAATTACGATTCTTATTTTGGTAGCTAGTCAACTTGAAAGTAATTGAAATTCTGGATTAGTCTTTCTTGAATATTGTTTTGGGAGGTGTAAAGGGTTGAAAGCCAAATTGTCTTGTCGTTTTAGTACTGTGCCCATGACGAATTTTGGATTTATGAATTTCTAGAGAGCATTACTTATACTCTCATGTGCTAAAATGTAGAACGAGTTTTGGCTGCCAGCAATCCAGGTGCCCAAAAAAGCAGGCCCCACACCTTGTTTGCAAGTGGGCCTCCTACGCTTTCCAGTGCTTCTCGTCCCAATGGCACTCTGGGTACTCCGCTTCCTCCACGCCCTTTTGCCAATGGATCTGTTCCTCCACCACCAATGGCATTCCGACCACCACCTCCACAAGTCGGCAGCGTCTTCCCTCCCATGCAAATGTCTGGACCACCACCGTCTTGGCAGGGGCAGCCGCAGCAACCTCCTCAAACATTCCCACCACCCCCCCTTCAGCAGTTCAGGCCACCTCCCCAGAGCATGCCGGCCCCGCCTCAAGCATTTTCAAGGCCGCCTCCACCGCCAGCTGGAATGGTTGCCCCTCCACCTCTTCCTCTTTGGCGACCACCGCCACCCCCTCAGCAGTTGGCCGGGAGGCTCCCTTCTATGCCTCAGATGTCAATGCCGCCACCTCCCCCACCAAATGCTCCTCCACCTCCGCCTCCGTCATGAAGTTGAAAGTTGATCTGAATACGCATAGCTCAAAATGCAATGGCCATTTTTCATTTAATAGTCTTAACTTTAGTTTGTTATTAGACTTAAAAATTAGGATCGTATGGATTGGAAATTGTAACTTACTGCCCGTTTCTAATCTTTATCAGCATCTATCCTGACTGGCAAGGCAGTTAAGATTTCAAGCTTTGCCAAATTTTCCTCAGGATTCTTTTGTTATGTCAGGATGGCTTTTGTCATGTGTTATCATGTTCTACTTTACAGGAAAGTTCAACTCTGTGACTGATGAGATGCTGCCTCCTAGTTTGAAGATCATTGTAGCAAAACCGAATCCTGGTCATTGTGTATGCCTTTTTAGCTTGTACATTAGGTCTTTTAGTGTCTCTTTTTTCTTGGGTCGCAAATTACTCTAATCCTGCCATGCACGATATTTTCACAAAATTTTGAAACAGAAGCTCTTATATTCATTTTTGCCATTCCTTATCTTAGTTATTGGTCCTTGAAAAACCTATATATGGTGCAAGTTGCACATCAAGATGGCTGTCTATCGTCATGTGTTAATTCTTCCATGGCTTTAACAAACAGGCAAGGGGCAATTCTGGTCGGTTGCAAATACGAATGCTGGACATAACTGACCAAAGGTATGGATAAGGAGAAGTTTGTGGGTGCTGGACGGGTACCCACATGTGGTATCCCGTCGGTAATTCAAGCTGTCCAAAACACTTTTGGACGGTTTAGATTTATTCCTTCTCTCCCCTCATCCCACCAATAAGAGGGGAGAGTGGTGGGGTGAGGGGAGAGAGGGAATAAATACGGGCCGTTCAAAACACGTTTGGACGGTTGGGATCACCGATGGGTACCACCACGTGGTACCCGCTTGGCATCCAAAAATTTCTCGTGGATAAGTATCTCACAACACGAAGTGTTTAGTTGACAGTAGAATGTATACTTATAGTTCGCAGGAAGTTGGAGATTGGGTGCAGTCAAATAAACAACTCACAATGGAGATCAGGCAAAGAAGAATAAGTTGTCTATCACAACTTGAATAAGCAGTTCATTGAATTTGTGTTCAAATCGATGGACATCTCTGTTCTTTCAAAGAAACTTACATGCTGCTACCAAAGTCGAATACCAAGCAATCCCTTTGAGGTAAACGAAAAGTCAATCAGTCGAAAACTAACATCAAAAGGTTACAATGCTTGACGATTATCGGACAAACGCTAGAAGATAGGGCCACCGGAAAACCTAACTTCATCAAAAGATTACTATGGAACTGCTTTAAGGAAAAGCATTGACTGGACACCGAACTTTATCTGATCTCTTTTCTTGCAGTACCAAGAACTGCATGTTTAAGCATCACGTGCATTCCGAACATTGGAAAGGACATTAGGTCGAATTCGATTCTCCTAGAATGTCAACTAAATTATTGTTTTGCTGTTCCATCTCCCACCTAAGAATGTGCAAAAAGAAAAGAATATTCCAATTGCCACTGGTTGAAAATTCACATGTTTCTTTCCATATGAGAACCACATTCATCAAGATTCAAATCCTCTTCACATATGGTCTTAACTAGTCATTTTCATATCTTTGTCTACTACTATATCTAGTTGTCCCCCTTTTTTTTTTTTGGATATCTCGTTGTCCTCTCCGCTAAACCGAAGCAAAATCTAGTGGGTTGACCAAACTATACATCAATCCATTTTCAACTGAGGCCAGTCTTATTGTTCAAATACGGGAATTTTAATTTGGATTAATAGTGAAGGTATTAGAATTAGCCAATTCAACTGGCCGATCTAGAGTGTACGGTGGAGTGTTGTGAATGATGGGCGGTTTTATCGGGAAAAATGGTTGACAGTCCTCATAGGGAGGTTATTTCCATTTGAGCTCGACCTGGACGGCGGACCTTCCTAATGCCGGAGCGGCCAGTGAGGAGGAGCTCTTAGAAATACCACATTCTCAAGGCACTGTATCTAACATACTACAATCTAATCTCTCCAATGACTATAATCCCATGTCCTGTCTCAGGACAAGGTAGAAGTTGTGTTTCTCTAGTTGTAATATTTTTTCCCTTTGGAATTATTTCCCAGTTTAAACCCCTCAATTCTGTACCTGTACTTCCTTTTCTTTGCGGTACATGTACCTATACTTCCAAAAAAACCAAAGAAATTGACCTCTTTAAATTATGCACATCATTTCTGCATTCATCTCTTTGCCAAACCCAGCTGTCTCAGTTGGTGTGCAGCATAGGCTTCCCCAATGGAGGCCGTGGTTTGAGCCCCACAGGAGGTGCATTTGGGGTTCAGGGCTATGGATAGCCTCTGGACCCCTTGTTGACTAACCTACTAACTCATTAACTCCCCTAATCCTGCCGATGTATATCAGTGTGAAAAAAAAAATTATGCCCATCAAAACAAGCAGAAAATTCTCCATTTTAAGGGAACGGCCAGCACATGGGCAAGTCAGCAATCAACTTTTTGCAAGGACACTTCTTTTGGTACTTCTTTCCTCACTCCTTGATTGTGAAGTACTCCTTCTTTCACTTCCATATGCCTGACTAAACTGAACTTTTGCTAGTTTTTCAGGAGCATAATAACTTCAAATTACATTTGAATAGGCCTTGCAAATTTTGTTGTCCATTTTACTTCCTCCTCCTAGAAAGCTTCCCCTCATGATCAATCTTACGCGGAAAAAAGCCAAATCTTGTTCGGACCATAACGCTGTTTTCACGGCTAATGGAATGATCATTGAACCGATGAACGCAGTCTTGAAGCGTGTTTGGGTACCGGGACCAGTGATTATCGGTGCTGGACCTTCTGGACTAGCTGCAGCCGCATGCCTTAAGAAAATGGAGGTCCCTTTCTTGATCATAGAGAAAGAGAATTGTCTAGCATCTCTATGGAAACGGAAAACATACGATCGCCTAAAGCTCCACCTCCCAAAGGAATTCTGCAAACTTCCTCATTTTCCGTTCCCTCCAGATATTCCATCGTACGCGGAAAAACAACAGTTCATTAGCTACTTGGAGGCTTACGCGGAGCATTTCTCAATCGAGCCCTTGTTTGGAAAGGAAGTTAAACGAGCCAAGTACGACGGGACAATGGGGCTATGGCAAGTCCAAACCAATGACTCTGAGTTTATGTGCCGGTGGCTTATTGTGGCAACGGGGGAAAATGCAGAACCGGTGCTGCCACAGATTGATGGAATCGCGGAGTTCAGAGGAAACATACTGCACACCAGTGAGTACAAAAATGGAGCTGATTTTAAAGGAAGTAAGGTTTTAGTTGTGGGTTGTGGGAATTCAGGCATGGAGATTGGTTTGGACCTTTGTAACAGTGGTGCTCAAGTTTCTGTAGTTGTAAGAGACAAGGTAAAATATTTAATTCGGTCATCTTTCCACCACTTTGTTTTTTGTGTTTCCAGTTCTGCTTCTACCTCGGTTAATCGATTTTTACTATTTTCGGACACGCATGTTTTCTTCCACTCAAATAACTTCTGAATTGTGTAGCGTTTATAAGTGCAAGATAATTTCCACAAGTGTTTCATATGCATTACCTTCTAATATTCTGCCAAAACATACAGTTTATCCCTTTTTTTCTAGGGGCATGAAAGCGTTCTGATTCACACAATTCGTGAATCGTTGTTTCGTTCGTCATGATTTTGCAGTTGCATGTTTTGCCTAGAGAGGTGTTGGGTCAATCCACCTTTGCTCTTTCAATGCGGTTACTGAAATGGTTTCCGGTCAGACTAGTTGATCGGTTCCTTCTCCTGTGTTCATCGTTAATCCTTGGAGACATATGCCAAATGGGGATCACAAGACCTGAAATCGGCCCCCTTGAACTCAAGAATTCTTCTGGAAAAACACCAGTTTTGGATGTCGGAACTATTGCTAAAATAAAGTCCGGCCATATTAAGGTTAGTGCTAAATTTTCGATCTACATGCTTTCCTTATCAACACAACTAACAAAATCTGAAGTTATTGAGAACCTAAATACAGTTTCCAAGTAGCCCATGAAACACCCTTTATAACAGCCATAATAGAGCTCAAATTTTCATTTCTCAGATTGTCGATGGTGTAAAGAGATTCACAAGCAGAGGTGTAGAGTTTGTGGATGGCAGATCAGATGAATATGAGTCAATTATTCTAGCAACAGGCTATAGAAGTAATGTAGCCTCTTGGCTAATGGTAAATTCAAATTCTCTATGCACTTAGCTCCTTATGTGTTCTGCCTTTTCATATCTTTACAACTGCTATATTAACCATTCACCTTATTTTTTCTTTCAAGGAGGGAAACTTCTTCAACCGGGAAGATGGCTATCCGAAAAAGCCATTTCCCCACAACTGGAAGGGGAAGAATGGAGTATACAGTGTGGGTTTTACAAAACTAGGCTTGTTGGGGGTTTCCTTTGATGCACAAAGAGTAGCTAAAGATATTTCAAGCCAATGGAACTCTGAACTGAAGCACTTAAGACTAGCTCGGAGCGTAGAATGCGCTAGTTCACAAATTTCTCACGAGTTTTAGCACCACGGGATGTTTTTGAAAGTCGATTTCATGCTCTCGCTTCCGTTTTCGTTCATGCTCCTCCTCACGCATTACCTGACTTGGAGCTGGAGTATACTAGTTTATAGTCAAGGCCAGCTTGATGTCAAAGGTAGAACACAATGTATGCCACCACTTTCACGAGTTTGATCTGCTTGGAGATAATATTGCTTGTTTTCCAAAATTACTAGAATATTGATGTAACTTAGTTAAATACCTAGTTTTCCAGGAGTAGTTTGATAATGTAAATGTAGTTTGGAATATATATCAAGATACAGAACCTTCGGTATCTCAAAATGATTCATCCTAATTCCACTAGCCAGTAGCTGTTAGTGTATGGAGCGTGGACACTTCGCCGGAGGTCATGTGCCGGTCTCGGACTCCCACATGTTAGTAATTTATTTTAATCAACGGGTATCTATAATCTTAACGTGGAGAGATTAATAAATATCATGGAACTCGTATTATAATTGAGATAAGGATGGGAGTGCAATTATAATTCTGTAATGGGGTGAATTATAATTAGTGAAATAAGAAATAGAATCTTGGTGGGATTAGGTTTTCTTATTTATACTGGGAGCCCAGACTTATTACTCCTTAGGTCCCTATCGTAGCCCTATATATACACGTTATGCTCTCTAGGTAAGTTATACGTTTTTTTATTATTCACAAAATAGAGGTAGGCTTAGAGAGAGCAAACAAATCATGAAAGAGTCCACACTTAGTTCGTGTTCTAGATGTGCAGGGAATACAATAGAAGATCGTAAGGTACGGTCAAACAGTATTCGTGGTTTATAGCAAGGCATGCTATAACAAGTTCAACCAGCGTTCGTGTCGCATGGAGTTGAGGTAGAACCCTAATTCCGCCTTTTAGGATTTTATAATTTTTTGTTGTCTAATCTGTACGCGTCATTCTGGGAATTGTTTCCCAACACCACACCCTGAGGAGGCGGACACTCTCAACACATGCGTCTGCTAAGGAGTCCTATGTTTTCTCAACATTCAAAAAATGCTCCAAACACTCTCGTGACACTCTAGTCGGAGATGTTAAACGAGTGGTATAGTAGACTCTCGTTAAAGCTTCGGAAAGTCTTTGTTTTTCGGGTGACACATGATGGTTTATTGATTACGAAGACACATAGAGGATGAAGTTTATGTTGGAATACTTTGTGAATGATGTCATGATAAATAAGATTTCAGGTACAAATGGTGTCATATATGTTTTAAAAACGATCCACCAATTTTTAAATTTGCGTGTCGGAGTGTTGGTATAATGTCCGTATATATCACGTCTGTACTTGTAGCACATAGCTTTTCGGAATCATGATCTAGAGGATGTATTTGTCAAGGGAAACAAAAATGAACTTAGCTTCCGAACCTCACTATCTTCTTGTCTTGTCTTTTCTTTTCCCTCTACAAATCCCACCACAAAATCTGAGATGAGAACACTTCATAGTTCTCTTCAGAAGCCATGTCTTTATTCTGTTAAAATGCTTTCCTCTTAAAGATTGAACCAAACTTTTTATCTTTCTGAATTCTGATACTACTATACCGTCAAAATCCCAACGTCACAAACCAGTAAACTTGAACTGAAAAAAAATCCTTCGAAGTACCAAAAGAGGCTGTGAAAAGCAGAGAGTGGTTATTTTGTGCGAAACTGAATATTCAGACCTGTATTTTAGGGTCAGAAACTATGCAAAAATGGTCCCAATCTGTCAATGTGGTACAATTTAGACTCTAGAGTATAGTCCTGCCAATCATGAACTGGGATCCACTAGCAAAAGAGGCTGGTCCCTCCCTCCTTGGCTTTGTTATATGATATGAAAAAGACTCTATACTATACATCTAGTCATCTAGAACTGCAATGGTCCTGGATTCAATAACTTCCCCAAATGATTGTACCATCCAAAACGATTCAAGCAAACCGATCTCATCCCTTAATGCAATGATGCTTTTGTTTTAATTTGTTTTGTAGTACAAGTTTTTTTTGGTAAGGAAAATTTATTATAACCACCAAAAAGCGCAAAAAGCTACAAGAGATCATAGGGGCATACCCCCGAAACTACAAGATCAACAATGCCTAAAACCAGGCAAACAAAATTAAGCAACATTTACGGAACATAGCTTATGAACAATTGTTAATAGCAAAAATTCTAGAATCCAACAACCAAGTGTCACAAATCGGATGATTCTGGGCAGAGAACTTGATTGAAGACCAAGAGCTTGGCTTAGCTCTAACAGAGTTGAAAATTGCTGAAATCACCCCCATTCACATCCTTGGATTTGTTTTGAAAGATTCTAAGATTACTGATGAAGCGGTTTTTGGTCATCTCCGGAGGAGGGGTTCCCCAACCGTCCATCTATTCTTCCAGCAGATGAAGCGGCTTCTGGCGTGCTCGATTAACGATTTCCAAAACAGAAACGGTAAACTATGGGGACCGGCATGGCTGTCACCATCGCCCCTCCGATACCTAAGTCCCCTCCGATACCTAAGTCAGTCGAGATATGGAGAGAATGTCGAGATATGGAGAGAATGAACTGAGTATAAGTTTTGTATTGTTTGCATACTTTTGTGATGTGGAGGTGTGATCTTTATATAGGCATCTTGGGAGGAATCCCTTGGGACCGGGACTCTTAAGTCTCATCTGCTCGTAGCGGGTATAGATAGGTGTTGGAGTGTCCTCCTCACCTTAGGACTCCCCTGATCCTTATCAGGTTTTGAGAGTCCCTTCACCTGTGGACTCTTGTACTTGCTTGTCAGGTTTAAGAGTCCTTACGGTTGCAAAGATCTCCATTGGGAGTGAGACCTCTTGGGCTCATCCGTATATGACGGGAATAGGTTGGTGATGGAGTGTCCTTACCTAGGACTTCTTTGGTCCTTATCAGGTTTAGGAGTTCTCCTCTCCTTTGGACTCTATGATTGTCATCAAAGTTAGAAGTCGTCATGGTGGACGGATCTCTATGGTTATCCTCTAAGACTTGCAGCCTAATCTCTTCGGACGAGACAAGGTCCTGACTGTTCTTTGAGTCCCATAGACTTTACGAACTTCCACAACGAAGTGTTTTATAAGTCTCTGGCTGCAAGTTTGTCATATTTGCCGAGCTCACCTGGTGAGCTAAGCTCGATATTCTTCTATGAGCTGCGCTCGTGAGCTGGCCTCCTTCCTTGGGTAGGTTAATAGAGGCTAGCTTTTATAGGCGATGTTACGGCCTAGAATTTTATTTTATCTTATTAGTTATTTTGGATCATTATTAATTGGAAGTGTTATGGTGTGGATCCCAATTAGTTATTTTGTGCGTTCTAAGGGTATTGTTGTCGTGGTTATAATTTTTGGAGCATGAGATTGATTTTGAATTAAATAGGGGTACCTAATGGTAATTTTATAAATTTGCATAGCGTTCTTTCTAAATTCTAATTAACTAGTTAGCTATAATTTAGGGGTTTTAAGAGTTAGTGGGTAGTTTTATAAGGGTGCTGCTATTCGCAGCCCTCTATTTACTCCCATAGCCCGTTAAAAATTTTCAATTATACTCGATAATTAGTTACTGAAATTGAGATATATTTTCAGCATCCAATTACCGAAATATAATATTTTTTTCAACAGATATTTACCGAAAATGCATGTTCGGCAGTTGTTTACCGAAAGTTGAACATATTTTCGACATGTAGTTACTGAAATATAATCTTGTTTTCAACAGCAATTTACCGAAATGTTATTTATGATTTTCAACAACTATTTACCGAAATGTAGTGGGCTACGAGAGAAAATAAAGGGCTGCGAATAGCGGCGCCCTTTTATAAAGTTAGAGACATTCACGTGTAGGGTTCTGCATTGGAGTTAACGTTCTGAGGAAAAAAAAAAAAGAAAAGAGAGAGCCGCACAGCCGAATCTAAGGTGATCTTAAGAGGTAAGACTAAATTCTTAATCTATTTCTTTCTTTTCCATTGGTCGGCACAGTAATGAAAAACTTGGATCGGAAAGTAGTACTTCCAAGTTAAATTGTTGGGTGTAATGGTGATCGGCAATCTGTATGTGCGGGGGGTTGTGATGTCAGGTGGTTGTTTTGCTATGGTGTAAATATAATCTAAGATTTATACTATGCTAGCAAGGGTTGTGGTAGGGTGTTTTGGAATAATTTTAGACCAAAGATCAGGAGAGTTTTGGCACGTGGAGGACTGTCATGAATTGGTGCACGTACATGGATTTTGGACTTGGATTTACGATGTTGGGTTTCTTTAATTGAACTTAAGTTGGTTTAGTTTTAGGTTAGAAGGGTGTTTTCTTAGGTAGCCCCATATTGCTAAAGATTGTATTGGTTCAGTTAGTGATAATATTCCTATATGATGCCTTGTTCAGGTTAGGCTCGTTTTGCGTGGTTCGAGTTTCATACTTTTTGGCTCAGGTGAGTGGTTAAGCATGTTATGTATTTTCGAACTTCCCCGTGTCCCTTAAATTATTGTTTAGAGATTTTATGATTGGAATTGGAAACCCGTAACTGTTTATTTGGTTACTTAAATTGGCATGCAGTAAAATATTTGGTGAAATCCTTTATTGTTTTGATAATCTTTTTGGTGAGAACTTTGTGAATATTGTTGGGAACATTTTTTTGAAAGTCCAGGGAAATTAATCCTCTGTGTGCGGGTGACTCTGGCCATTAGAGAAGAGACTGGGTTAGGCCGGTGACTCTAATGCTCAACGGCTTTCTTTTGCCGGGTCGTTCTTTGGGAAAAGTTCCACGGGCTGCCTACTCGTGGTGACTCAAAGATACGATATTGGATCCAATTATGAGACATTTATTCACTGGCATTTGGTTCTATCGATATTGGTTGTGGTTCCCCATTGTTATTGGAGATTGATTTGTGATCACCATTGAGATTTATTGGTAAATGATTTATGGCCAAATTTGTTCGTTTGATGCGCACCTTTGTATGCCAAAATATGTTAACGTGATAATCTATTTTTAGCCAAGTTTTAGAACTGTATTATTATACATGCTTTTACTACTCACTAAGCTCGTCAGCTGACGGATTTATTCCAACTTCATTTTCAGGCAAGTTGGACAGTTAGGAGGACTCTGGCGGCATCTCGGGGATTTCATTTGTTGACCTCCTTAGGGTGTCTCATCTATTTATTTATTTTTGTTTTAATAATCGCTTCCGCATTCGAAACATTTGTCAAAAAAATGGATTCTTTTTATTATGGTTGGATCAGTGGATGTTGGTTGTTTCATGGGATGTTTGTGCCCCATGCTTTCTTTTGTTGAACTTAAATGCTTGGAGTTGTTTTTAATAAAAAAAAAAGTGTGGCTGTTTAGTAGTTCTTTGCTTTGGAATTTAATTAAATTTCTTTTTAGGCTGCATGTTCTACGAGTTTTGGTCTTGTGGTTCATGGCCGGTCACTTCTCATTTTGGGGTGTGACAGGCTAGATTTCATGTTCTTGGGACTCTAGCTTGAGCCCTTAGGGCTGTGCTCGCGAGCTCTTTGGTTTGGGCTGACCTTGGAATGACCTTTGGCCCTGAGTTGGTCCACTGAGCTCAACTCATCAAGCTAAGCTCCGTGTCACTAGGTCCCCTACATGGCCCTTCGTGTTGGGCTGGGCTTCCTGGTCAGGGCTGACCTTGGGAGGTTAATTTATACTTATCAATTATGCTCCCTCCAAAGAACATAAATGCAAGCTGCCAACGATAGCTTATAAATTTTATCTCGAAGAGTTTTACCCCTTCTGTTCTGGGCAGCCCATTCCAGCTCTTGAGACAAATGCAGAAGAGGTCTATCTAAACCATCAGTCCATTACGAGGTAGAACAAGTTACATCCTAAACCTTCTTCCTTATCATTTTATAATCATGAATCAGAACTAACTCGCACCGCAGACCCGTCTCATCGATTAGTGTAGGCTTGGAATTGCTTTTTGTTTTCTTCGTTTTTCTTTTTCAGTGTTGTACAGAACAGAAACATGCATGGAAAATTATGAAAGCACTTCTCTTTTCATGTTGTTTTGTTGTGCAAAACCTGCTTTCAAAACTTTGAAAAGTTTTTTTCATGACTCAAAACGCCTTTTTTTTTTCTTTGCATTTTGCGAAAAAATGAAAGCACAAGGCAAAGAAACCAAAACAATATTACACATGCATGCTTTCAGGACCTATTTTCAAGAAGTAGTGCACTGAACTAGTGTGCATATATGTAAAGCTGAAATTATGCAGATAATAAGAAAAAGAACCCCGTTCAATGGTAATAAATTTCTCACTTTGGTAAAGGAAAATTACAGATCCTTTTGTGTTCTACAATTGGTTCTTTTATGTTGAGAAAGCGAATGGTTTTGTTAATGTTTACCCTTAAACAAGGATCAACAATAACCTCACTTTTATTGGTGAAGAAAGTGTGTGTTCCATAAAAAGTAATCTTATCTATACTAAAAATTGGATTGATCTTGGCTCGATAAAGACTCGTTTGATTTTGGCCTGTTATGTTAATAAACGAGCTCAAGGCCAGAATATTAGGCTTGTTTTATACAACCAAAAATATATCTAATTCTACTTTCATAAAATATGCAGTGATTTACACTATATCATACCCTAATTTTTTCCTAGAGAGCTCGAATTTGAGTTCAAGCTTGACTGTTTTACATGTGCTTGACTCAAGCTCATTTATTTGAGCTTGACCAAGCTCGAGCTTTCCTAAATTTGAATGAACCGAGCTTGAACACTTCAAAGCTCGGCTCAACTCGTTTGCATTCCTATCGACAACTCTCAAGGAAAAAACAAAATTAGCCAAGCAAAATAACCATTGAACTACGTTTCCATCGAACTCTTAACCATAAAAATGATTCCACAATTTTGTGGTTAATGATCGTTTCTGGCCATGGATTTACTCAGTGAAACAGTAAAGAAATGCATTTTGGGAGACGGCAGAAGTGAACCTAATATCATTGAGAGAAGGGGCAATGGAAATTTGCACCAAAGAGGTTTGGCCCCAAGCTGTGCTAATAGGACGGAAAGGCAACAAACCTATATAGAATGCTTGGGACCAGAGAAACTCAAGTGGCCTTGGACCTTCAATTGTTTGCTCCCTCTTAAGATTTCAGGTTCAAAATCTTTTAGGTGCTATCAACTTTTTGGGGGCCAGTTAGTACGCTTTAATTGGGACCCCGCAAGTGGACGGTGGGATTCGTCCTCAAGATTAGTTGAGGTGCGCATAAGTTGGCTCGGATACCTCCAGAAAAAAAAAAGGTTGGGACCAGAGAGTGACTCCTACAAAATGTCATCAAAACTAGCAATGATTGTCATCAAAACAAGCTGTGATTGTCAATTGCTATAAGCATGTATATATGCATAGAAATCCATGGCTCCCCAATCATCAAGGAGGATTTTAAGTCAAAGACGTAGTTCAATAATTACTCCCTTGGATCAGGTTTAACGATAAAAAACATGGGAAGTGTTTGTCAAAAATGATTCCATTTATGTTTGGGTGCATTATTTTGGAAAGAGATTGCAAAACTGATCTAGTTCGTTGAAATACCCCTTTTTGACAACCGAACAGAGGTTAGTACCCATCTCTAACGCTGTGGGCATGGTTGAGTCACTTGTAGAAGAATTGCATTTGGGAAAGACTTCCTACCCAGTACCCATCAAGGTGGTAAAACGATATGCACAGGAAGGAATCAAAACATTATGCTCAATGAGCAGCAGTTCCAAGCAATCTTACCCTACAATTTGAATCCTTGCAACTGCCTTAAGATTTACTTGTCGAATCCCTGTTTACCAAACTTAGCACTTGATTGCCGCCGCCTTGAATCCTCAAGCCTTCGAACGCCTTCCGGAGATCCACCGAAGGACATGAACTTACCTAGGAATCCTCCTTGGGAATTTCTCTCAAACTTATGGTAGAAAATGGTTTAACTCTTGGATATCTTCAATACAACTATCAATGGATCTATGTCAATCTCCAAGCACAATCAAAGAAACACTGTCCAATCTTTCTAGATATGTTTCTACGTCTTTTTCGCACTTGGGTGAGAGAGTACGCTGCTTGACTCGTTCAGAATATGAAGATTGCACTTATTTGTAAGCCTTTGGGTCAGACAATAATCGATCGATCTTTTTTAATTCGATAGATTGGATTTAAGGTAGAGAGATTCGAATGGCAAAAGATTGAAACGAAACCCGATCGATCAGATAAAAATATATCGATCTACTTTAAATCTGATTGATCAACTATCAAGACAGCAGATACCTCTCTCATCTTGCAGGCCCGTTTTGACCAGGTAAAAATCAAAATTCAAAAATTGCTATTTCAAATGAGTCACCTCAATCGAATAACCGAGTAAAATGTTATGATCAAAATACTAAAGGTTGTGCAGTTATGACTGCTTTGTTTTGCACGACCAACTTCTCTTGATACTTCTTGATGCCCCGGATTGCAACACAATTATATTGCCACACTCAAATACTCCGTACTTATTATATGTTGAATATGATTCCTTTCCACATAAAACCTAAACAGAACCTCTAAAATAGTAAGTAAAATAAATTACAAACTGATAAAAAGCATAAAACGAATTGGGTGTTTTGTCAAATAAAATTGCCAAAACAAATGAGATTGGCTTTTTAGAGCTTAAAATACATATTGAGTAGGATATGTTAACAAATGTGAATATAAAATAATTATACCCAATTCAAAATTTATTGTGCATATTAATTTAGTGCTTTAATGATACAAAAATTGAGCTCTTCAACAATACTCCCTCCGTTCCAAAATGACTGACCTTTTTGGGACTCCGTGTCATTTTCAAATGCTTATATCTTTCGATTTACGAAGTTTTATGTGATTTTAAAAATTTTGTTTAGTAGAACTAATTATAATCTATCAAATAAGATCCATATTATATATTTTTTGACATTCACATTGAAAGATATAAGCAATTGAAAATGACACGTTTTCCTAGAAAGGTCACTTATTTTGGAACGGAGAGAGTATGACATGGTATCGTGTATTTATTGTGGATTGTCTCTCGACTCTTTAGAAAGTGGTGATCAAATATAGGCCTTTTACATCTGTGGGGAGGTCAGCGACCATGAGGTTTGACTCAATCAAGAGGTTTAGTGATAAGCACCCGAGAATGTAATGTAGGGTGCGCTAGTATATAGTTTTAGTTAAATTTAGTTACTTATTAGTTATTATTAACGTTGTTTGCTCGTATAGTGTTCTAGTCCTATTTTGTAGGTAAATCGCCAAAAAAGGGAGCTTTCGTTGCACGAGACAAGGTTTTGCCCGAGCAGAAGTTGATTTGCCAAGGCGGAACCTGTCATCGCCCGAGCAGGAGTAGAATTGCCCGAGCAAGACCTGTTATTGTCAAGGCCGAAGCAGATTTGCCCGAGCAGAAGCTGGGTGGCCAAGGCAGATGACCCGATGGCCAAGGCAGAGGCAGAGTTGCCCGAGCAGAACCCATCATTGCCCGAGCAAGAGCCAGTTTTGCCCGAGCAAGAGGAAGGCAGCCAAGGCAATGCACCACTATTGGCCTCGGCAGCGATGGGACAAATCCTCTTCCATCGATGCCGAGCCTCTTAGTGGCCCAGACCCTTAACCACTTCGGCATCGATGGACTTTAATCTCTTACATCGATGCCGAGCCCCATAGCAGAGCACTCTAAGGCCGTTGTCATCGATGCCGAGGGACTTAAGAGCGGATTTTCTGAGCATTTTGGGAATATTCCAGGCGCGGACCCCCGGAGTATTTAAGCTTATGTCACTATTTTGTACAAATAATTAGCATACAATTAGGATAGATTCAAGAGTACTATTTTCTAGATCTAGGATTAGATTCAATTTGCTTTTTGAATTGTTCTTGCTGTTCTTCATTTTTTCAGCACTTATATTTTAATTTTCTGTCCTTAGTTGTTAATTTTTGTTATTGTTGCCTGAATTAAAGTTGTTTATTTTCTCCCGATCTATCTTAGTCTCTAGTTTAATTCAAGTCTTGTTATTTCATAATGTTAGTTAGATTTTTGCTTGCTTCTATCTCTCTCGATATGGGTGAGTAGTTTCAAGGGTTAGGTCATGGGATGATTAGCATCTCATGACTCGGGCGAAAATTGCATTTTGCACCCATTAAAGCTTTAAACTTTGATTTGAAAATTGATGTGGGGTTCGGGTTTGTTTGATAAATCACCGAGGTGTTAACCTCTTTGATCTTGTGTAGGTGGGAGCGTCGACTACCCACCACATAAGATGCTTAGAGCTCTTTCGCACGAGGGATTTGTCAAATGAATTCTAGAGCTAGCTTGGTTTTCCAATCATTTAATTTTCCGATTTGAGAACTCTAAACAAGTATCTTAAATTGCGTAGTTGGGTGAAGAGTGTGATCTAGCTCGAGTCTTGGGTGTTAATAATTCCTAGACCTAGCCTATCTTTTCTTTAGTTTATTCGAATTCATTTAGCCTTTAATTTCCACCTTTTAAAGTAAAACAAAGTTGGCCGTCTAAAGGCCGAAAGCCCTTACTTGCTCTACAAATCCGATCAAGCCATATAATTATTCCCTTGGGTACGATCCCGGATTTCCGGTTTATTATGCTTCAATCGACGAGTTAAACCCTACGCTTGGGGTATTATTCCATATTATCTATTATCATGGAGCGAACGAAGCATTTAGTAACCAACCCGAGTCTGAAACATGGCGTCAACATGACACAGATGAAAAAGTGGTGGGACCCGTGCCGCAGAAGCAAAAAACATGGCATTCGTGGGGGAAGAGGTGGCCACATGCAACCCTGCGAGACCAAGGTCCCTACGTGGGCCCGATATATTAGAGATTAACGTTCCGTGCAGTTCGAGAAGGAGAAGGGAGCCCAAAGGGAGGAGAGAAAGTTGGTGCGGCTCCGAAAAGGAGAGAGAGACACAAATGGCCAAATTGAATCTTATATGATGCCCAGACTAGCGTGTCCCCAGAGCCAGAGGTTGAAGCTAGAAAATGCTTTAACCCAAACATTCAAGTGTGCTCCGGTCGCAATGGCAAGGTCCAAGAGGCCCTCTGAGGCTTGGTCGCTGTACTGGCATGGCTGATCAAGTTATGACGTTGCAAGAAGGGGGAAGAGGCCAGTGTGCTCAAGACTGGCGCGAGGAGCTATGCCGCCCTCGTGGTCAAGAGGTACGGAAGAAGATACATGTCAATATTTTATAGAGCCACGTGGTGGTTGAGTACTCGCCCTAGATATCTATAAATATGAAACATTCAATTCTCAGATTTCTCGGAGACAATAAAACACTTTAAGAGAGAGAAAGTTGGTGAGCAGTAATTCTTAAGAAAGAGAATATCCTTTCCACAATGTCTCTATTGTCTTTCTCCTAGGGTTCCTACCCCGACCTCACGAACACAGAGTGATTGCATTAGTCCATTTTGTACACTTCCCTTCTTTTCACCCCCTAGATCACTCCATCTATCGTCCTTCTAATCGTAAATCATCCACACCTCTCCAGCACTTACATTCTCCGAAATACTAAGGCTCAGATTTGAACCAAACCTACATCATCTATCTTTATTGTTCTGACCAGGCTGGTCATGCAAAAAAATCTACTTAAACATAAGATATGTATAGATAAATTTGTCGATTTTTCCTCTAAATGAACTAAACCAAAGGGCACGTATCATAAGATTTATTTAAACAAAAAGTACGTTTTAAAGGTATATAACGATTTTTCTTCCAAACTCATGGAATCTTCTAAACTTATGGAATCGCTACGTAGGATTATGACAACTGCGACATGCTATATCTTGCAGGCTGGGAGGCTTGTTGCTAGCATGCTTTGTTTTTATTGAACATGCTATGTATTATTCTGCTTAGTAAGTATTTTATTGAATAATTGATATTGTGGTAAAAGTGAATTAACAAGAACCTAGCATTTTGATGACCAAGAAACCTAAACAATTTAGGAAAATAATAATATGCATTATAAGGAAACAAAGACTAACCAGGAAACATGAATAATAGAACCTATAAAGCATGGTAACATAACATTTTCCGTGGAGTGTGCTAACTAAAACATTTCCTCGGAAGACCAAGTCAGAGACCAAACCTGAACCAGAATTCATCAGTCAAGACTCAAACCTAGTAAGGGGAAGCCCAGTGCAAAGTACTCTCAAGCTATTGCAGGGTATAAAGACTTGGGCCATAACTAGCTAGTTTTTTACTTTTCGAGACTTGGGCTCCAACTGAAGCATGCTTGAGTTCTAAGGTCATATCTGCAGACTGCCATCCAGGAACATCATTGTCTGAAGGAAAAAAAAAATCATTGTCTGAAAGTACTTATCTTCGAACTCTTAGTTTTCATTTTTGAAGAACAAAATTTGGCCAAAAAATAAAGATAAAAAATGAATTAAGGATGAAAGTTAAAATAAAGCTCCAAATCCATTTGAAAATTGAAAGAAAGTAACAGATGGATGGCATTGCTTACGATGAATGAAATGCACCTAAACTCCAGTAAAAACAACTAAAACAAGAACCATAGACCACATATGTATGCCCATTACAAGTATAAACAAAGAAATAAGGTAATTTCAAAACTAGGAAGAAAATTCTGATTAGATTAAAAAAGATTCTACATCAGTCATTTATCTTCTTATAGACTGCTCTACAAAACTGATGAAAACATAGCTCATATCCACACGGCATACGACCAACTCAGGCAGCCGTTTTTATAGAAACAAGGATATTGGCAGGTAAAAGAGAGGAAAAATTACATATCGAAATTCCAACTGCTTTCTGCACAAAACTTTGGCACCTTCTATTTCTTTGCCAAATTGATGGATGCAGAAATCTGAATAAGCACAAACAATATCGAAGTTTCAATATCATCAAATCCAAGAAAGATGTTTTTGTTAGTAGAGGTGTATAAACACGTATGGAAGAAAACCATACGAGGTAAAGAAAGCCACCAATACAGATTCATAATGGAAGAGGAGAGGGCACGGGCATATATCAGTTCGAAAACAACACTGAAGTAGCTTCGATATAATAGTTAAATTTTGTAGTTTGCACCCAGCTTGATTGTGTCCATTTTAGTTTTTTTCCTCTTAACAAACAGTTCAAAACTTCAAATGTAAAGAGTTCAAATTATTGCCAAGTGGTATACAAGAATCCCAGCATTACACACAAAGAACAACCCCCAACCCCTTTTTTAAAAAGTTCCAAAAACCTAGTACAACAAAAACACCTCCATTACGTAGCGTGTATACTCGTGTTCAAACATCATACTCTGAACCTTTGTGTTCCTTAATCCTTATAATACTTTAAGGCAAGGGCCAAACGTAAGATTTGTACTTCCAAAGGGAGCTAGACCACAAAAACTAGTTAAGCATCTCACGTATACACAACGCAATTACATAAATTTGTTAGAATATAGTATTAGTAGTAATCCCACATTGCTTAGTTTGCTTATTTAATATGTGAGTCGTCTATATAAATAAGATCGTTGTGCTAAGGTTATGTACACCCTATACACTTTTTCTATCCTTCCAAACAACATGGTATCAGAGTGGGTTCACCATACACCTTAGATATACAAACAGCCACCGAAACCCAAAACCCTCACGCGATCTCTTTTTTGCATCACCCAAACCTTTGAAACCCTAAATCCCATAAATCCAGAAATCCAAACCTTTGAAACCCTAAATCGAAGCCATAATCGAAGCGTATGATGTTTGAACTCCATAACCAAAGCCCTAATCGAAGTTTCTGACCTTCGAAAACTCCAAATTGTGGCCGAAATCCCTCAAAATCGATTACCCAGTTCCTAAACTATACTCATTGGTGCCTGAATAGCCTCGTCGGCACCTAAGTTGTACTCGTCGGCCATAACCCAGTCACGGCGACCCTCGCCGGTAGTAGCCAAGTCTCCAAAATCTCCAAAACAATTCTCCTTCACTTCGAAAATCCTTGATCTCCATCCCCAAGGTGCCGACAACCTCTGAAATTCCCTAAGGAGCGTTCGAAATCATCACACCACCAGTGGGTTATGTTCGAAACAGTCTGCATGTATTAGTTGGTTGCCTTTTATTACACGGTTTGTAATGAAATCTGATTTTGCTTCTGCTGTCTCTGTTGTTGTTGGTTATTCATTTAGTCGTGGACATGGTCATAATTCTGGGTTTCGTAGTTGGGTTTTTGGCCATGCTTTTGGTGAGCGTGGTAACATATCTTATTTTGTTGTCTATTTCGTTGAAGTTGGTGGTTGTTGGTTGGTAATTGAAGTTGGTTGTTATTGATTGTTGAAGTTGGTAGTTGAAATTGGTATTATTGGTTGTTGAAATTATTTCATTGAATTCGTTCGTTAATTCGTTGGTCGTTGAATTTGTTCATTGATTCATTGGTCGTTGAAATTATTTCGTTGAAGTCATTGAAAACGTTGAAGTTGAAGTTGGTTGATCGTTGAAGTTGTTGAAGTCATTTCGTTTGTTGAAAACGTTGTCGTTTCGTTGGTTTCTGCTATTGAAAGTTGTTCCATTATTTTTAACATGTTGGTTGTTTTTCATTATTGCTGCTAGTAGTTGATGTAATTGTTTCGTTGGTTGATATATAACAAGCTGGAGGAGAGTCTCTAGCTTGCGGGGGAGTGTTTGAATATAGTATTAGTAGTAGTTCCACATTGCTTAGTTTACTTATTTAATATGTGAGTCGTCTATATAAATAAGATCATTATGTGTTAGGGTTATGTACACACTTTTCCTATCCTTCCAAACAACAAAATCCATATCCATGTTTACACAGAGATAAACCATTTCAAACATCTCAAAGATTCCAATCAGAAAAGAATTATTCTGGAAGGAAGATGATTTTACCAACCCGCATAGAGAGTTGCAGTCAAAACATCCACTGAGAAACCATGGGAAAAAGATAAGGACCCAGCTAAAACATCTACTCTGAGTTGAAACTCTTTTGGTTTTGAATTTTGATCACCACTTTAATGCCATACTAGTTTTACATTAACTGTATAGGTCACTATAGCCTCTAGAGTCACCGCACTTTATCATAATAGATTTTCTATCAATTCAAACTTTGCCAAAGACTCAGATCTACATAGTCACCATCAACTCTCACATGAGTAAATCTAATTCCAATTTTCGTAGGAGAAGTTGGATTAGATACGGTGCATACACCATGACAACAACAACAACAACAACAACAACAGAACCCATGTAGTTTCCAACACAAAATTAAGTGAAATTAAAGTGTATGAGATGGGACAGCATTCCTCTCCAACGTGAACCTAGTAATACAAAAATCCTAGACAATAGATCGCTATCCACAAGATATATGCAAGCAAAAATATTACTGATCAAATACTACCACACTTTAAAAACTATAAGAAGTAACATATGACCCTAAACCATGATTAAATTATACAAACAAGTTTCAAATGTTATCTTGCAAAGTGTGCTATTATGGTTCATGAATTCAATCATAATTACTTGTGAGTTATCCCTTATCTAAAGCGTTGTTAAAATACCATGTTTATGCCAAAACCAATGGAGTAAGCATATCAGATAAACCAAGAGAAGGTGGGGAAAAAGATTTTTAACTTAGATTAATGCACTTGTTATACCTTGAGCATTCCATTAAGCATGGAATTCCTTGACCAATCTAATCCCAAAACCTTGCTAGACGTCTCGTACGAAGCCCTCAGTATGTCATCATCGGACAACTTCTGTGACACTGTGAAGTCCCACGAATTCTGTGCGAAATCATAGCTTGGCTCGAACGTGGTCTTCGCTCGGTGCATGTAGGTGTGTTTCAACCTGCAAGTCCCTTAATCAAACCCATAATTGGCCGAGAGTTTGTTGGCGGGATCAAGCACCAGCATCCCGTTCAACGCAATCTGGTTCGCGCCCTTCTCGTGAGTGTAAGTTAAATTCAAGGGTTTGTCCAAAACCCTGACTGTGTTCATGAACTGAAACAGAACATCCTACACGCACAAAAAGCCCCAAATTGATAACTTCCAAACCTCTGGTTCGAATTGAAATGTACAAAACAAAAGGATATCTAAACTAAAGCCAGCCCAAGGAAGGAAGCATTAGATCATATTGTGTATTTAGTTCCTAATGAAGAGTTGTACTTAAATTTTTACGCAACTTGAGATGAACTGAGACAACTATTCCACTAATTCTAATGTGGATTGTGGTGGATTTCAAATGTATAGATTTGAAGTCGTCTTATATGAATGATGGGTATTTGCTAAGTTGAAAGGAAAGACAAAACATGCCTCCCAATATACTCTCACATACATACTCTTTTTGCACACTTTATACACATACATTGAGGACAAAGTGTTTAGTGCTTGTGAGCATTGCTATGCTCAAAGGCACTCCCCATGTTGTCTAGCCGACTTCAAAGTGTGCGACCACACACTAATATGTGATGGGAAGGACCCGGAGTGTTGCTCCAAGAGCACTTAATAATCTTTCTATAGAGGCTGTCGAATGCCTATTGGGCGGTGGTTAGAATTTCACTAAAGTTATATAATATGTGAGAGTGTCTTTTTCACGGAGTCCTGTTCATGGAGCTACGGAGTCCTGTTCACGGAGCTGTTCAATCTCGCGCTCATAATTGGTTTTCAATTCGGATCGTTCAAAAACACTTTGTATAGTCGGGATTGAGCTCCTTAACTTCTTCTTTACGGAAAAGCCGTAAAAAAGATTTCTTCATAATTTGTTTAGCTGAAACTGAAGTACCAGAAGAGATTTTTTACTATCGAGACCTTTCTCTTTCTATACTTCTAGTTCTTGACATTAAATACTGAAGTACCAGAAGAGATTTTTTACTATTGAGACCTTTCTCTTTCTATACTTCTAGTTCTCGACATTAAATATTACAGAACTCTCCTCGACTACTCGTTCCAAAGCCATCAGGATTAACTTTCTAAACTCATTATGGGGTTCCGTACGTAAACTATCAACTTTGAGTCACCTTGAATACTGTAATGGAGCCTAATCGAGACCCCTTGGATTTGGCCAAGTGGGTATAACAAAATAACTAGAGGGCTTGCCCTACGGCTACAAGGTAGCAAGTTTGCCAAACATTCCAAACCTCATGCCAATGAGAGTCTGCTGTGCGCCTAGTCCTTATCCTCCTAGGTGCACCATGCACGTAAGCTGGCCGAATATCAGGTCATAAAGAATATAGAGCCTACTTGAGTTTTTGAATATCCCGAATCACTGTTCCCGGATAATTAACAAACCGAGAATCATAACCACGACGATATTGTACCGGTCCTTTTAATTTTCCTACGTTTTTATCAGAAAGCGAAAAGTGAACCTGTTTGGGGACGTCGTAGTCGATGAAGAATGAGCCTGGCTTCTCAATGGAGAGAGAGAGGCCGTTCAAGGAGGGGCCGCCGACGAAGGTGGTGTCAGTCGCGGAGGCAAGAAGTCTGAAGTCGCCGGCGTCGACCGCCAGAGTGCCCACCACACCCAGCTTGTCAGTTGCGTACCTCGCCTTCAGTGAAGCCTTCGGTTTCGGCATTTTCCAGATTGAGAGAGAGAGAGAGAGAGAGATTATCGGTGGGGAATAAAGAGGATTTTCGAGAAGGATCAACAGAGTTATATCGGGTGGAGGGTACGAGGGAAATACTAGTAGGAGACAAAAACACAAACATTCGGTGGATTCTCTGTTTACGACTTTCTAGTTATTCTTGTGCAACAACATATTTTCTATGCGCCACGTCATTAAGTAAGTGGGTGGTTTTCTATGCGCCACGTCATTAAGTAATTGGGTGGGTGAGAGTCACATGATCTTTTAAAATTGCATTTGCTCCCGCATTCAATCACCACACTGCACTCACGTTTTCAATTTTCGCACTCATGAATTTTATTTGTTTGGGAATCTTTTTAAAGACGATTTTATGCTTTCGCACCCACACTCGTTCATGCATTATGTGACTTGTATTTACACTAATTAATAAGTTGTTAGTTGTTCCCTCTAATCAATTAATTATTAATTAGTATGAAGAATATGCAATTTTGGTTGTTAATTGTGAGTGAAATAATGTGAATAAGTTGTTGATTAATATGAACAAAATATAATTTTGTCACAAATTGTTCACAGAAAGAATTAGTGGAAACGGCCCCTTAGGGTGGGACGTGGGAAGGTTTGGGCCGTAAGCGGGCTTTAGCTGGCCAATATAATGGCCCAAATGACTGGTTAGCCCAGTCCAGTGTTTTTTTATGTGTCTTTGTGACAATTTTACAATCAAAGAGGGACAATTATATAACAAAAAAGTGTCATTCTGGACGTGTAGCTCTTCCTAAAATTGGATCCATGCGTAAGTCCCCCTTTCTGTTTAAGATCTATGAAATCCGATAAATGAGACCAAGTTATTTAAAACAAAAAAATGCGAAAGGAAATGTTCTCTTAGTTATATTCCTTGATATAGGTTAGAAATATCCGGTCACGATAACTCAATTTTAGAATATCAAAAGTCGCACGAGAATTGAAGTTAAGTAACGAATACCGTATAAACTTAAATAGTGAACCCTTTGTATTTTGTCAAAATTGGAGATTGCTGAGCAAAAGTAAGGATCGACTATTGATGTACTAGTCCAGTTGCATTTCTTGTGTTTGATGAATTCGGGCCTTTTTCACTACTTGATTATCCACATCTAATATGCTGGACAATAGGAAGCCAATCCGTTGAAGGCTTGAAGCCCATCAAGCAAGAATCGACGGACGTGCAAGTACTTGGCCTGTTTGATGGGGGCTACCGAAGGGGTGTTAGTAATATCCCCAGATCGCGGGTCCATGGTTAAGTCATAGTTTGGGAACACATTTTGCCAGAGATATTAGCTAAGTCCTGGATTTTCTTATACCCCCTATTACTCCCAACGGGAAGATTATTTATGGGGAGGTTCTGGGGTGTTGTTACATAATACCACCGGATAATACCACATCTCTCTTCCATTTTAACTACAAAACAATATTATCCTTCCATTTTATCCTTTATCCAAACCAAGTACTATTTGATCCTCCCGTCACATCAATGTGGGTCCACTCTTCTTACATAATACCCCTTACTATGTTATCCTCCTCCATAACTAATATCCTCAATTCTTATATATTCTGCATCCAAACTGGCCCCTAGCTTCTTAACAACCGTTATGATCTAGACTGGACTAGCTAGCTACATGCACGGAAAAAATTAGAAAATTGAGAGGATCTTTTCTTGATGCTTATATATGCACACATCAATGAATTTTGGAAGACCAATTCTTCCGCCACTTACTGGGGGCTCAAATTTTTGGTTGGACCATGCACGTGGCATATTCGAACTGAAGACCTCTTTAAGGGAAGGCCGAGGTCTTACCAATTACAGGCTTCCAACAGATGACAAATGTTCAAAAATCAGATTAGCATAGGCTTCTTTAATTTGTTTTTAGAATGGAAAATCTGTCCAGCTGTGTTTCCATTAAATTTTGGTTTGGTGCTAGAGTGGAGCTCATTGTAGGATTTTATGTTGATTATCTTCACAAAATTAATGTTGCGCCAAGGGTATTATAGTTTTTGAGAAATGCTAGGCTTACAAAAAATTCTACCATATTTTACACGTTAGCACTGGAGCTCAGGAACATTTTTACACATTTCAGTGCTGATGTGTAAGACTGTTGTAGGATTTTATTGTATGTCTAGGATTTTAGATAGTTTTGACGTCTGACTTTCTACTTCTCAGACTTATATGCCCTATTTAATACTACTACTGCAAGTCTACAACAAATCCCCTTTATTTTTTTTGGTAACACATCTCTTGTTAGGGGTGTGCACGGGTCGGGCGGTTCGGGTTTGGCCCCGAACCCTCCCCGACATGTTGGATAACATCATTTTTTGCCCCAACCCGAACCGAACAAGTAGTAAGAACCGTCCGCGAGCCCGAAATTTTTTACATCGGGACAAGTCGGGTCCGACCAAAACCGAATTAGTCTATATGGGTCAGGTCGGGTAAGAAGCAAAGCACCCCGAACCAAAATCTGATTTTTAACAGAAAATGAACCTGTACCCAACCGAACCACATGTTCGGCCCCACCCGAGACCCTACGGTTCCGGTCGGGTCGGGTTACCCCCCTTTTTTTTCACACCCCTATCTCTTGTTGTTCACATGCATTTTTTTTAAAATTCAATAGTAAGGGGTCCAAACCACCTTATGTGCGCCTCAATTAATTTATTCTCTGATCTGATCAAAGACAGATAATCCACGCTAGAATTAAGATATCCACAAAGAAAAAATTATTTCTTAGGACCTGACCTGGCCCGTTCACATGCATTTTTTTAAGAAGTGTGTAAGAGCGTTCTTGGGACAAAATAAAAATTACCGTAAATAAGGACAAAAAAATAATGTCATTTGACTTATTAGACCAAATTTATGTAAAACAAGCAAAAAAAAGTACCAATCACAAAATGAAGTACTAGGAAAATGAATTTTCTTTCGAGATTAAATTTTTCACACCGCTAGTGTAAATATTTGTTTCCTCCAAATCAATCATATTGCATCACGTTGACATATTTTATTAACTAGGACCACTGTTTTACAACGTAGCACAATATAATTAATTTGGAGAAAATAAATATTTACTCCGGCGGTATAAAAAAACTATTTTCTTACCTGTCAGTAGAATGAATCCTTCCTAAATCCAAGGGTATTATTACTAGTAATTTCCAAGTTTACGAGGCAAAAAAAATTATGTATCTGGTTGGAAACTTGGAGATGGAAGCAGGTGAGGTGATCGAACGGTCCCGACGATCGCGCCAATAACCAAGACTGACACTGTATACACTCATCAATCATCACACTCAACAAACTTGATAAATTATTAACTATAATGTCCATAAAAACTGGATCCCCAGTTGGATTCGTTCGGAAACCTGACCCAACAAACAAGGCATAAAGATACGTGTGAGATTCGACATAGGAGGAGTGGAGTGTCCATCCAAAAAAATGCACCAAAAAGAACACGAAAAAGGGGCTGCTCTCTTTCTTCATTTGTGGAGGCTGCAGTACTACACTACTCAATTATAGACTTATTAGTAGTAGTAGTAGTGTATCTATCTCCTTGGAGAGAGAGAGAGAAAGAGAGAGAGAGTGGGGAATCTCTGATACCGTGTGGGATGCGGCTGTTTCTGAACTCTCCCCCGCCGGAGTACTAAACAGGAATTCTCTCTCTCTCTCTCTCTCTCTCTTTAAGCATAAAAACTGGACTTTTGCGTGGCTTCTACGAAATCAATTTAGCCCGCCCACTATTACCTGTACGTCTAGTCGTCTCTCTATACCTAGCTCTAGAGAGAGAAGCGACCAGTAAAGTTTTCTCCTTGTGCAGGTGGCGTGCCTCAGCTCACCTTTGGACTGCACAGGGGCTGCGGTCTGCCCATGTTCGGTCCCATTTCAGATCTACTTTGATATGATCGGACTCGTTCATAATCAAATTCTACAAATTAAAGTTAATTGGATATGATCGACATCTAAATGAAAAACATTTCTCTCTTGTAAAATGGTTTCTTAAAGTTATATTCCATCCGTCCCACTTTGTTTCGCCTATTTCCTTTTTGAGACGTTTCAAAAATTTGTATATATATCTCACAATCTATAATATTTTATATATTCAATATGGATTTTGTTTGATAAATTTTAATTTATCCTGTTAAATAAAATTTTCGAAATCATAAAAAACATTATAGATTATGAGATATAGACAATTTTTTGGAACGTTCCAAAAAGGAAACAGGTGGAACAAAGTGGGACGGATGGAGTATATATGATCCTGAGTGCCGAATTCATTTTTGTAAAATCAAATCTGTTGTGTTTAGGTATTGATCGGTATGAGATTAACCTGATTTTTTACGTGATTGTTCTAATAATCGTGTTCTATTGATCATAAGAATGATTTCGATTATCAAAGTGGATCCAAAATGAGGCAGAAAATACCAGTGCATGCAGTTTAATGACAGTAATGAAACAGGAATAGCATGCAGACTTATCACAGGCAGATCGATCACACGCTGTTGAGTGGTGATATGATAGATATAGATATAGATATAGAGTAGTAAGATGTACACGGCAGGCGTGAGGATGTGTTTGACAGAACATGAGAAAAAGTAAACCCCTGGCTTTACCCTTTCAGAATGGTTAACAGAGGTGCTAATGGTTCTAAATCTGTACCATCGTGGACAAAGCTCATTTGGACCCGTATTGGATTTCAAAAAAATGATCGGAGTCACTCATTTTATTTAAAATACTTTGTTTACGGTCCATACAAAAAATAAGCTTAATCATGTCTTGTTTAGAGGTCTACAAAAGGTCCCATTTTGTCCCAGAATTAAGGCTTGAATTCTGAGATAAGTTGGGGCGTTTTGTAGACGCCTTAAACAATATGCGATTGAGCCTATTTTTCTGTAAGGGACTGTAAACAAAGTATTTTAAACAAAATGAACAGGTCTGATCATTTCTTGGAACCCGAAATGGATCCAAATGGGCTTTGTACGCGCTGGTAGAGATTTTAAATTAAATCTGTGCTAAGCATCCGTGATGCATCAAGTGGAGGGCACACCTCCCTCATTAACTTCGAGTGCTCTCTGTCTCGTATCATATCATAGACCAATAAGAACAAAATTGGTAATCAAGTCCACTTTACCAAAATTCGCTAAACTTCTGTATCGGTGTATTTTTAGCCATTGAATCATATAAAATATTGAAAAAAAAAATCACGCAATCTAACAATTCAAAACATCTCGATATAGAGGTGTACCAAATTTCTCGATAATACAAAGGTTCTCAGGTGACGAAATTGAGATATTTAAAAATTAAAATTTGGTGTTATAATAAAGGAAAGACTTTTCATATATATGGCCGGTCAAAACAATGAAACCCGCTCCGCTGTTTTTGCTTTGACTAATCATGTAAAATGTGTATTATGATCCTATGAACAAGCAAAAACAAAGAAAAATCAAAGTACGGCCGACACCATAAAAGGTGAGAAGCCTTTGTCTTTGTTAATTGTGGAATCATCGTAACAACTGGATTTCGACGCGATTGTAAGCGGTTCTGACACCTGACTGTCTGATCAATTTGTTGTTGAACCTGATTCCTTCATTTGATTTAAATGTATAATTTGTCAACTTCTCTGTGCGATAGGTCTATTTTCCAATTGTATTAAATGCACACGGTAGATTTGTTTGTATTAATTACTTGATCTTAATGAATTTCTTGCCCTTCACAAAGAAAAAAGAAAAATCAAAGTGTAGAGACACAATAACATGATCACGTGCAAGGGAATAATTAGGATTGCGAAAAGCAAAAATGGAAGCGTCCAACACCCTTCGTAGCAAGATCATTGGTGTTTTCACGCTTTTTTGTTTTGTTGTTTTTTTACGGAGGAATGCTATGCCTATAGCTTAATCGTTCGCTTGGTTTTATTTCATTTCTAGTGGTTCTTTTTGTTCTGTTTTTTAATTTTCATGAAGATTTTGTAGGGGTTAAACACCTCAGATTTATTTCGCATTTCATAATCTATGTTAGTAGCTTTCTTACTAAAAAAAAAAGAAAGAAATGGTTTTGGTTGGTTAGTTCCGGTGCGAATGATTGGAATTAATTTGATAGGGCCAAAAAGAGAATTAATTAAGGTATTCATAAATTAGCCCGAATACCTGGAAAAAAAAATGACTTTAGTTTGGTCAAATACCGTGGGGTCTCGCATGTCCGAAAAAAAGTTGCCACGTTAGATCGATTGACTTCGATCATGGCTGTACACTATTTACAACTCGTTGTCCGTGCCATATGCATGAGTATTTAAAAAATTGGAGTATACTGTATGTTTTATCCTTTAATTGTTCTTCTAAAAATAAATCATTTATCTTATTTTCAGAAAAGAATTCATCTAGATCAAGAAGTCAAATGACTTGTTTCAAATAACTAATCTCAATTTATAATACCACATCTCCCGAAATACTATTACTTATGAACCCATGTTTTTTGAAATTATATCTTTGGAGTATTTAATCTTGACGAATAATGTTTTAACCGATCACGATCGAATTGCGTGATCTTCCATGATAGTTAGTAGTCAATCACATACAATGACGGAACCAGGATTTTACCTTAACAGTGACAGAATGTATAATAAAAAAATCTAGTAATGGCAAGACTATATAAGTTGGGCATAATTTTTTTTTTTACATATAATAATTGCATTATTTAAAATTCTTGTCGTGGCGGTCGCCGCCACTAGACCCCCCTATCCCATCCTTGATCACATGCTTTAATCCGAGCAACGAAACCGGCGGTGATCAGTGTGTACGGCTCACATGAATGTCTAACCGTATAAGTATAATGGTCTCGACCACGGTTATATGTCCTAATTGTTCTGGTAATATACTATATTGATGCCTGAAATGCATGCAGTAATGGAGGAATCAGCCATCCCTTTCATTTCTTATTACAGAAGTTAGCACAATGAAGAATAACCTATTTCTGGTATCTCGATCACCACTAAAATTAAGAACAAGTACCATATACTATTTGCCTCTGATGGTACATACAAGCTACAATGCAGTACTCTCAGCCTCTTATTATGGCCAACCACCAAAATTATGGCCCGCATGCATCTATGTGCTTTGGTTTGTTGGCTTCTTTCGTAGCATGCAGTATTTTGTTGAAAACCAATAATATTGACAGTGCACTGATAATGAATGATCAGCATGAGTTACTCGATCCGGTTGCCTAGTTGAGTTGTCAATACTTGTGTACAGTTTATCTCTTGTGCCTACATAAACATACTGCATATATAACACTGTGCGGCTCAGTGGGCTAGCTACTCCGGTGACTTGTTACCAGTAGTTACTGACTGTTTGTTTTATTTTTCCTTTTTTAGATGGTAGCTTTTTGCTTCCGTATTGTTCTTCTTGTTTTGTTGGACCTTCAGTGGGAGGATTGTTCTTCTTGTTTTGTTGGACTTTCAGTGGGAGGTCGTTGTTCTTTGGTTTGTCTTACCCTTGTGCGGGTTTTTTTTAACCCTTCGAGGAACTTTCTCATCCCTCTGGGGGCTGTGTGGAGTCTTTTGATGCGATAACAGTAAGTTTTCAAAGTGGTGACAATTCTGTGGCGCTTGGTGTAGTCCAGAATGTAGTGGCTTGTATCTCCCCTTTATGTGGATGTTTTGTCCTTTCTCGTTTATTGTTTTCTCTTCCTATCAATGGAGCTGTCCGAAAATTTGGCCAAAAAAAAAAACACGATGAAGGACCACTGAAGAAGATAAAAAAAATTGTTCGAGAGTTAAATTGGGAATAAAGAAAAACAGGCAAATATATGTTTTTTCACTTATTTTTATCTTTATTCAAAAAATGTTGAATTTGGATCATATTTCTGTCTTTTCGATTCAATTTATCGAGACGAATAAATAATTCAGAAAGATTTGACGTGAAACTAATAAATTCAAAAAGAAATTAATTAAAGACAAAAAAAATAAACTAACTCTCTTATTTAGCCAAATTAACCGGCCATAAGTTATCAGGCTTCCTTTATCCAAATATTTAGGACATGGGCAAAGATTAAGGTGTTGTTTCTCTAAGCTTTTTGGGAGCTTTTTGGCTTTTTGAGTTGTCTTTATTCAAAATTTATTCGCATTTGTTAGTCTTGAGTCAAATTTTAGAGGATTATTGGTTTGTCTCGTCGAGACGAATCGGAAAAATAAAAAATTATAACTTTTATCCAAATATTTTTGAAAATATATTCATTTTGGGGCTTAAGCTTAGATAAAAATACTTGGGTGAAAGTTCAAATATTTTATTTTTCCAAATTTCTCTCCTCAAAAGAAACGAATCAACAATTTACAAAAATTTGACGCCAAACTAATAAACACAATTTTATTTTATTTTTTCTTGAATACTAACCAAAGACAAACAACATTTAAGTATGGGCTCGCATTTACCAATTGAGTGCAACAATATTATACTACGTGGTTACGTATTCCCCGTTTTCCTCGCTTCTGTTACGGCCGTCAAGGATTTCGATCCAGCAATCATTTTTTATTAGTACTAGATATTGCAGATACGAAACCACGACAAATCAGCCATAAAAGAAGTGACAAACACAAGTACTGGGAGAAGAATATGAGTACAATTGAAGAAAAAAAAAAGTAATATCTCGCAAGTGGGAGAGCAAAGTTTAAAATAGCGGTAGCTGATTGCGTGTAGTTAGTAATTGGAGTATTGAGAGACATGTAATTATGGTGTATTTTTATAATCATTCTTCGCCAAAGCACTCGAAGCATTCGTACAATCATGCTACAACCAATCGGTACGTAGCAGAGATGCAAGCAACAATTCAGAAAAAGTCACCATAACTATATCGTTTCTCTCTCTCTTGCCTCTTGCTCGACTAGGGCTTCTTCTCGGGGGGAGGCGCGGTCTCCCCTCCTCCCCCTGCACTTTCTTCCCTCTCTCTCTATTTGTCTCTATGTCCATCGTCTCCCTTTTCCCCCCCCTTCAATTCTGATCTATCTTTTCTCGTTCTTCTTATTCACAAAATCTAATCGGCGACTATAACGAGGCGGCTAGAAGCACTAGTGTTGGTGGACGATACTGGGGTTATGGTAGAACCATTTGGCTTTCTCTCCTGATCATTTGTGGGTGCCGATTTAGCGGTCGTATTCTCTCTCCTTCTCTTTTGTCTACCCCTTTTCTTGTTTTTCCTGTGCTCTCATCTTCCCCTGCCTATCTTCCTCTGTTTTCACTTTGTTTTTCTGGTCCTGTCTTCTCCCTCTGCTTGGTTCCCCTCCCCGGTTTATTGTTGGGTTCATCAGGTTTCTACCTAACAGCTTGGTGGTCCGGTAGTGGTTGATGGCTGGATGGCGTCGGTCTCCCATCGTGCTTGCTGCTGGGCATTCGCGATTCTCGCCTAACGGCAATGGTGAGATTCCGCGGCAATGGGTGGCTGTTTGTCACTTTTTCTTCACCAAGGGTTTGTTAGTGGTGGCGTGGTGGTATTTGGAGGAGGCAATCCAATGTTTGCTGGTGGTGCTGTCTGAATTAGGGGGCGACGGTGGTAGGCGACGGTTTAATGTTGCACAGGAAGACTTGGTTTAGGTTTAGGGCTTTCTCTGGCTAGGCTTCCATGGATGTATTTGGGTATTTTTCCATGGATGTATTTGGGTTTTTTGGCCCACTGATGTTTAGAGCTTTTATTGTTGTATTTGGGTATTGAGATTAAATTCTTTATACAGTCGGTGTAAATATTTGTTTCCTCCAAATCAATTATATTGCACCACGTCGCCATGTTTTATTGATTGGGACCACTGTTTTTACAACGTGACGCAATATAATTGATTTGAAGGAAACAAATATTTACATCGGCGGTGTAAAGAATTTATTCTCTTGGGCATTTTAGGTCTACGGGTGTTTAGGGCTTCGTCCCTTTAGGTGTATTAAGGCTTCGTCCCTTTAGGTGTATTAAGGCTTGTTCCAATGGCTGTATTGTCCAACTTTTTGTTGGATTCCTCTCCTCTTTTCCCACACTAATGTGTGAACTTTCGATAACAACAATATATCTGAGCGTAACAATATCGAATGGCTGACAAAACGACTACATAGCATCCGCTATTTAAAACTATGTGGGAGAGCAAGAGAGGTCCGAACGGCAAATATATAGTGTCATACAAAAACATCAAAAATTCTAAAGTCGGTACACAGATCAGCATGCAGAACCCACTTCGGATCCTGCATAAATAACCCACTTCAGATCCTGCATAAATAATTTAAGCTGTTCAATAGCTTTAAAACAATTTTTTGATGAATCACGTAAAAAAATCAACTCAATTCGATATGCGTAAGCTTGATCTAATCTTTCAATATTTCATTCGGATTATAGACTATCGATGTTTACTAGGTTACCGATGTCCCTTCGTTCACTAGGTTATTGATGTTCGATCGATTTGATTTTTTTGCAAGGCCATAATAGATAATGAGATCTTTGAAGTGAACGTACGCATGGACGGGTAAGTTAATAACGCAAAAAAGCAATTGAAAATATCAGCATCAACGTACGTAGTACTAATCTTGAATGGAATATGAAACTATATACATAAAAGTTGTAACAAGAAATAGAAAGATCGACGATTCCTAAATTCCTAAACTCGTCGAGTAGAAGTAGTAGTAGTAGAAAAAAACAAGGCCTCCCAAATCTCAGTAAAAGCCTCAACGATAACCCCCTGGTGGCTCCTCGAGTTCAAAGACAAGAAACACCGCAAGAGCTGCTCCAGCTCTCCCTCCTCGAACATCTGCTTCTCCACCACCATCTCCAACATCGACCTCTTGAAGTCCTCCTTCGGATCCTCCGACCTCTTCACCACCGCGTAGCTCTCCTTCACCTTCCCCTCCAGCACCCCGCACGGTATCATCCTCTTGAACACCGACGACAGCCTCGCCGGCGACTCCCCTCCGCTTCCCCCTCCCCCTCCGCCGCTTCCCCGCCCTCGGCTTTTCTCTCCTCCCCTCTTGTCATTCTTCTTCTTCTTGCTCTTGATCGGTCGCCGCCTTGTGGACGCCGAGGAGTCCGTCGACGTCGAGAAGCTTCTGGAAGTGGAGATCAGGGTCTCCGACTCCTCCTCCGCTTCGCTGCTGCTGAACAGCGAAGCCGAGGAAGTAGTGCTGAGCCGGAGCCTTACTCCTCCTGCCGTTTTCTTCTTGTGTTTATTCCGGAGTTTCTTTCGGGCCGCCGGAGGGAAGATATCGTCGGCAGAGTGACCGGAGGCCGAGGAGTTGTAGATTTTCTGACGGGGTGTGTTGTCGTCGTCGTTATGGGCCTTGGCGACCACGTGCCACTTGTCTTCTTTACGCCACTTGAATTCGGGGGGTGGTTGGGTGTGGGGACGTGCAGGGGAGTTTCTATTGGAGCGGAGGGCGCAGGCGGTGGATGAGAAGGCGGATGTGATCACGTGGCGCTTGAAGGAGGAGCGATGGTGGTGGGGTTCGGTGGGGATGAGGTGGGTGGGGGAAGAGAGGCGGAGGAATGAAGGGACGGGATCTGATGGGAGGGTGGAAGGGTCTTTGGAGCGGCACGTTTGGAGGGACGTGATCACTCGGGAGATCCGTAGCTTGAAGCGTTTCGCCATTCTCTCTCCCTCTCTCTGGATTTGTGAAATGGCTGTGAAAGTTTGTCAAGTGTGAACTGTTTTGGGTGAGAAAAAGCAAGGTTTATATAGACAGTGTGGCAATGATCCAAAAAAATAAAATAAAATTGGCAAAGTTTAATCAATGTACTTATTTCAGTCTAAGAGCAAAGTAATTGTAATAATCAAAATGTGTCACATCAGTATTTCATTAATTATTTAACTTATAGTCAAACTTAACAATTTTTATCTTTACATTGATTATTTTTGGATCCCTAACCAAAAAATCTCTACAATACACAATGCATATCTATCCAATCGCAAACGAGTTTCAATCACGCACCAGACCACACCAAATTATTCGTCTTGATGAGACGATTCAATGTGAGATGTTTTTGAGTTATTGAGTTTGGTTATTGGTAAAAATTGTTAAGTTTGGTTATGAAATGGGTGAAATTTGATTATTTGCTAAAAAATTTGTAACTTTGTTTATTACAATATTGAGTGTTTTTTTAGCCTTAATGTTAAATTTACTTATCCACACTTATTTGCTTATTACAATGGGGATTGCTCTAATTAAGTACTGTAGTAATTAATTGATTAGAAGACAAGAAAAATTTGAGGATAAATTGTTGATGATTAACTACAGGAGGGTAAATTTTGTCCGGATGAGCCCGAAAAGGGTAGTTTTCTGTCATCCCCGTGGGCCCTCTTCGCGCATTCTTTTAGGTAATTCAAACAGTGCATCTTGTAGAGCTTATAAAATAATGTATCTATGCAAAAAATCAGTTTGTCCAAACATCGATAGGTATGTCAAAAGTTGAGTTCTTAGACGAAAAAATGAATGGTTGTGGACAATTTAACTTAAAAAATAATTGACAGATCCAAATCATCCATTTTTTCAGCCTAGAACTCAACTTTTGACATACCTATCAATATCCGGACAAGTTAATTTTCTTCATTGATACATTATTTTATAGGTTTTACAAGATGCACGATTTGAATTACTTACAAAAAAAGCACGAAGAGGAACCGCCTCTGCCGGGATGAGTCGGACATAATTTAAACGCTAACTAGAGAAGAAATATAAACATACTTGGCCCACTGGACTAGGCTCCCGTACAGTCTATTGGAGTAATTATTTAGTAGTCAAGACCGCCATCACATAGTGTTCCGAACCGTTTTAGAATCACATATTTGCGTAAGTTTCATACACTTAGTCATAATTCTAATGATGTGTGTAATTGTAAAGTGATTCAGAGCGTAGTGGTGCTTTCGGATTATAGTATTATATAATTCCAATTTTGGAACATTTTATTTCGAATGCACAACAATAAACTAAGGTCCCGTTCCAAAAATCTTTTAAAAAAATAAACAGCTTATTTCACATTTTCAAACTCAAAAATAAAGTAAATAAAAAATAATTTTTTAATTTTTTTTGCATCGTATGAAAGATCTCATGGAGATCTTCCAAACAAGATCCATAATGCATATTTTTAGATTTTAATAAACCCATAATTTTTGAACTTGAAATTACCTTCTTAAAAAATAAATACTTATTTTCGGTTCCGAAACGGAGCCTAAATACTCCGTAGGTTATATTGTAGCTTTTGAAGAGAAGTGCATTTATGTAAAATAATAGTAATAATTTAATTCATCATCGATAGTGTTATTGATAGTTCACATTTGCAAACGCCAAAATAGACGTTGAATTCTTAAAAATCTAGTTGACTATCTCTACGATACGAATATAAAAATATTATAATATTTATCCATATCGAATCAAACTAAATTTACATACAACATACTTTCCGCTAGGCTGGCAATGATTTAAAACTCAGCTGTAATAGAAGATAATGGACTAAGGGGTGTTTCCATCGATAAAAATCACAAAAAATTTAATTCATTTTTTCATTTCGTTTTTACTATCAAATTTTTTTTAGCATTTTCATATTTTATTTCTACTAATAAAAAATTCGTCAACAAAATTTTTTTTTGCTGTAATAACTCTACTCACAAACCATCAACAACTTATTCACTATCGGAAATAACTTGATATTTTTCAACAGTTTATTTATTATCGAAAACATCTAACAACTTTTCAACCACAAATGAAAATCTATAAATTTCTCACTACCGAAAACACCCCTAAATAGGATCTTCATCTCGTCTCAATAGGCTTAAGTACTGTTTGAGCAATTTTACTGACTTATCCCGTATGGTACGGAATTCGAAACCTTTATTTTATCACATTATGTTGTTCGTGTTTGTCGAGAAGAAATCAC
The DNA here is from genome assembly GCA_019656835.1 of Rhododendron ovatum. Lineage (NCBI taxonomy): Eukaryota > Viridiplantae > Streptophyta > Magnoliopsida > Ericales > Ericaceae > Rhododendron > Rhododendron ovatum. The sequence continues at coordinate 22,339,016 of CM033790.1, read as the reverse complement.
AAATTACTTTTAGTAGTACTATAAATTAATATTACGTTGACTCGATTTTGTATACATTATTCAGTCTTTGTTTGAGTTATGAATGTGTGAAAAGAACTGCGGAGGAAAATAAAAGCTGAAAATTAAAATATGAACAGATAGTAAAAGTATGAAAAATTTACCTCATTTAATTTATTTTTCTTTTATTTATCCATGCACATATTCATTATTAAAACACATGTTCGATATTTGCTACTCTCTCCCAAATTGAACATACCACATATTCATTACTAAAGTGATTTGTTCCATATTTTGCACAGTATTCTAACTTTGTTCCGTAAGGCTATTTCCAATGGCATAACCAAATTCGGATAGTCAAAAATTGTCACATCAGCTTTTGATTATTTATTTAAGAGATTGTTAATGTTAGCAATGTAGAAATCCGTAATGGCATAATCAAAATTAAATAACCAAAATTTGTCACATCACCTTTTCAAATTACAAAAAACTAAAAATTGTGAACATAAAAAATATTTTTTGAAAAAAAAGAATTATTATTTTTGTATAAAAACTAGTTTTGAAAAGCAATTATACAAACAAATTTTGGGGTTTAAAAAATATAGTTTTTTAGTAAAATATTTTTTAAAAAAACATTGGTGTAAAATAAAGAGAGATAAGGTTTTTGTGTAATGGTGGGTGTATTTGATTAATAATGTGTGAGGTTCCCTAAATTTGATTATCGGTAAAAGGTTGCTAGTTTTGGTTATCCAAAATTTAATTATCTTTAAGGAAGTTGTTAAGTTTGATTATATCATTGTGAGCCATATTTTGCACAAACATTATTAACTTCAGAAATCTATTACTTTTGATTATGTCAGGATAGCCTAATGGATAATCCATCAATTGGCAAGTTTCAAATTTGTCTTGAAATTTCGAGTTTTATAGCGGTACCTGTTTTTTATTTCATAGAACACTCACAAGAAACTTTATTGTGAATTAGCGTTCAGCTTTCATAATTTGTAGGTCCCTAATCCTCCCGTCTCCTTCAGTTTTCAGTAATTGTAGTGTTAACCTTGGCTCTGAAAGATGATTCGAATCGTTCAACTCATCAAAAACACACTGTAGAAAGGTACTTCTGAACAGGCAACATTAGTAACTGAACACGTGACACGTGAGATCACACTATGAATTAAATGGATCGCACCGCCAAGAAGTGTGGTGGTCGGCAGTGAAGTCAAAACGGCGCGAGAGGCCGATATTGGATAAGATCTGTTCAGCTATGAGACAACCGAACAAGAGAAGAGCCCTAAACCATATTTGCCTTAAGTGATAAGGCAGCAAGGTCATTCCCGAAGGTTCCAGCACAGCTATACTCCGTGATGGGTTAAGATCCTGAGAATAAAGGATCTGATTGAGTTTCCTAATGAGAATAGGATGCTCGGCTTAGGAGGAGTTCCATAAGGACAAAGGAAGTAACCTGATAAGGGAACGAGTATCCAATCTATTATGGGTTTTCCATGCAAAGTAGGAAACCTAGGACAATTAGGATCTCTGGGCAACAAGCATACGTACATCTATATCTACGAGGTAAACCTAGAGGTTACGAGGTAGTTTATTGCAATTGAATCTTATAATTAAGGTTTCTCCGGTACGTGATACTAATACTAATAAGAGGCATCGAAAGACTTTTGCCGACGAGAGGTAAAATATGCGTTCACCCCTGTCTGTGTTTACGTGAGGTTGATCAACAAAGAAGCTGTTCTAGAACTAAGCGGATTTATTCCACTCACACACGCTTCCATGTTTGAAATCAGCTTAATCATAGCAACATGAAAAAACTGGAATCACACTTGGCCCTTCTCCCTCCCTTCTTTTGTTTTAGAGTAGATTCTTTAACAGAAAGTCTATTGACATATATTTTCATACACATATCATGCACAGATCATTATGTGAGGTCCATTATGAGTCTCATACAAATGATCCGAGTCGCTCATTAAATGTAAAATATTATTTCAAGGGTCTCCGCAAAAAGGTAGCTCAATCCGATGCCTATAGGCTCTCGATCCAATCATTTAACTTTTCATTATCCTAAAATTTGAATGAAAAGTTAGATGATTGAATCGAGTCTCTATCTGTATCCGGTTGAGTTGATTTTCCGCGTGGACACTCGAAAAAATATTTTACATTTAATGAACAGTTTGAATTGTTTATGTGGAACCTGTAGTGGGCCTCACATTAAAATTTGTGCACGATCTGTGCACAGAAACCTGTATGGATAGCACAACTCTTTAAAGTGGAAAAAGATAGATTAGAGGGAGCCGCTCCCAAAGGGAATTTTTTCGTCTAAAAATAAGAGAGCATATCTGGTCGAATAAATCTGTACGTACGTTGACGGATTCCTTACCAGGCCACCTAACATAATACAGTAGTTATTCGCTGTTTACCTGATAGAGTATAACATTCTTTTGCGTGGCTGTGACCTAAGTGAATCCTTCGCATAACGCGTGGACGGGTGCGGGCATGCTAGCATAATGCGTAGACGGGTGCGGGCGTGCGAGCGCGAATGTGAAGGCTTCTTTCGAAAGCCTTCCAAACATGAAACAACTTACTAACATTCGTTAGTGCGAGGATTAATGAAAGTGCAAAAGCAGAAAAAGGATTGAGAGAGAAAGCTATCGAATGTTATTTTGAAAGATTACGTGAAGCTAAGCTGTGTCTGTGTGTGTCGGTAGGATTGGGAAGAAGAAAAAGTTTCTTTTGCAAGAGTACGTAAAAGGGTGACTGTTCATCGATAGAACAATTCAAGTGGTTACAGTTGTTGGGAAATTGCAAAATCACTATTTTTATCGAAGAGGGGTTGTACTTTTTCCCACATCCATAGTACTTTAGCCTCCCAACTCATGTATAAATAAAAATGCCTACAATTAACTCCTGCCCGATTTCCTCAACATCTCGTCATAGTTTTGGGTTTTAGAGGGTTTTTTTCTTCTTCTACAAAACTAGTTTCCAAAAACCTCTTGTCATTGATCCCAACAGAGAGATAGAGGAGACGGGTTTATGGCCCGGGGAACATCCTGATAAACCAATCGGGTTTTCTGAGACATTAGTTCTTTTTGTACAAACCGATTCCATAATAACACATTTTCATAGAAAAAGCATTCTCGTTTGTCCGATCGATTTTAGATATAATTTGCGCTCAGATATGCAAAGACTTGTATATATGCCGTAGATGATCAATTATATGTAATGAATAAAAACTTTGGAAATTTTTTCAAAGGACCTTGTCGATGAATATATTTAGAACGGCAAACATTTTGTATTGGATTGTGGCTGGCCTGTAATCATTGTTTTTTTTGTTCTTTCTCAAGTCGTTAACACGGTAACTTTAACCATTTTTAACATGCACCCCCGATTGAATTAAGATACCCCGGTGACTTTAACCATTTTTAACATACACCCCCGATTGAATTAAGATACCCCGGTAACTTTAACCATTTTTAACATACACCCCCGATTGAATTAAGATACCACAAGTAAAACAGAGGAGAGTTAATACTACTTAATACAGTAGTACTCAATTACATACATAGACAAGTACATGTGTTTATATATTTATATTTGTCTTTCTTCTCCCTCTCGCTCTCTTGTCTCCCTCCCTTTCTTATCCCCTTCTTAACACATTCGGTAAACAGGATCCGGCTCCTTGCCAAGCGGGTGCATAACAGCTAAGATTCAAACCGTCGATTGTCGAGATGAATAGCCGATCCAACCGCTTTGCACTGCTGTATAAGGAGATGCATGCTTGGCAGCATTCCCTATCCCGCTCTGCACCGCTCCCATTCCCAGCAAACAGGCCCATAGGGAGTACATCAGATTGGGGTTCTTGTCTTCTCTTCAAGTAAAAAAAGAGATGAAAAGCAACTTTTGCATTCACCATGTTAGCATATCATATCACACAGTAAAACTTCCGAAGCATGCAATTAACGGAGCCTAGCTAGCTTTGATTCGTGAAACTTCTTTTCAACGTAAAGTGGGCAAAGAAGAAATAAAAGTCAGCCCGCAAACACAAGGTGGGGGGATCCAAGGGAACAAAATCATCCAAGGCATTCAAATCTCTAATTTCTTTTTTCCCCTTTTAAACAGAAAGGACAAAAAAGAAAAGCTCCTTTTTTCCATACATGTGCTCCCAGTCGGCAGTCCACTCCCAGCCAGTCAGCCATGGTGCTCCGCAAATGCCACCAATCAATGAGATTACCCATCCCTCGAGTTACATGAGGCGCGAGCAAAAGTGAAGCATCTTTCAAAATCATTCTAAACTACATAATTCGCGAGAGATAAGATTAAGAGAGGGAACATAGAGCGAGTATTAAGAAAGAAAACGATAAATCCCAGCATAGCATATTATTTATGTTTTACTCATTCGCAAGTAGCACACGTTTACCCATGACTTATCGACAAAATTTCTACCTTTGCTACTTCAAACGTGGCATTGTTGATTATCGACAAAAACAACGAAGAAGTACAATGTAACCTAAATGCTATGCAAAAACAACTAATGTAGCCATTTTTAAACCACGGGCCGGGAAAGCATTCCATTTGTGTAACAGTGAAAGCTACATAAACTTAAAGATGGTAACTCATAAAATTTTTCAAAAACGTTAATGAAGGAATTTCTTAGATAGCACAAGAGTTCGATATATAATCGCAATTGGGGATGGTGTTGTGTAATGATATGCGCAGCACCGTGTTGCGCACCTACGAGCCGTCGGATCGTATATCTGATGGCTCGAATCTCATCTCGGCAATGAAAGGCTCTCGATCGTTAGTTGTCGAGATGAGATCCGAGTCGTCGGATGCACAATCAGACTACTTAGAGGTGCGCAACGCGGTGCTGTAAATCTCACAGCACAACACCAACCCAAAGTCTGTATAATCCATACTAAAATCAAACAACCAATACATTTGCTATTGAACGCCTAATTGACATAAAAGTCACATCTAGTGATTAATAATAGCAATAAATGGTGCATTTTTCATGTGAGTCATGTGACCATATACATGTATCTTTCAATTGTCGATTGGTCAATTTTTTTTGGAATTCGCGATGCCTTCTTTGAAATTTTTTTGATTTATATATAACTTCTATATCTATAAACCTTCAAAAAATCTTAATGAAAATTTTATTACTAGAAATTTTATTTACATGTTCTATAAACAGTAAACTTACTATAAACTTACGTATAGTCATATACATGTATTGATATTGATTTTTTTTAGCTGTAGATGTATATACAATTGTGTATATTAATTACTTTGACCTATTATTTGTGAACAAGTTCAAGTTCGATTCAAATTTAAGCCCAGCTCAACTCAAATCTAAGCTCACCTCATGATCAAATTTCATCGGACTCGAGTTCGGTAAAATCTTAGCAAACAAATCTGAAAAAGTGAAAATCCTAAAGCCAGGCTCTATTTGGCCAGAAAATAGAGTGGGTGGATACTCTTACTTGACCCGAGTAACATAAACATGAGACCACCCGCCCAGTAAAGCAAGGAGGAAACCGAAAAAAATGCGTTGCCCATACTGCTCGGCGGCGCAGGGGCGTTGCGCCACCACCCCCTCCGGCCGGTCCATCACCGAGTGCACCTCCTGCGGCCGCGTCGTCGAGGAACGCCACTCCCAGTCCCACCACCTCTTCCACCTCCGCGCCCTCGACTCCCCCCTCTGCCTCGTCACCTCCGACCTCCCCTCTCTCCCCTCCAGCACCACCACCAACCAATTCACGCACTTAGAGAGAGAAAAACAACAACAACAAGAAGATGAAGAAGACCCGTTCGAGCCCACGGGCTTCATAACGGCCTTCTCGACGTGGTCGCTCGAGCCCTACCCCGTCTTCGCCCAGTCCTCTCTCTCCTTCGCCGGCCACCTCGCCGAGCTCGAGCGCGTCCTGGAAACCACTTCTTCTTCTTCTACTTCGTCCGCGTCCAGTTCTCCGTCGGTGGTTGTGGATAATCTGAGGGCGTACCTTCAAATTATCGACGTGTCGTCGATACTAGGGCTGGACTGTGATATATCGGACCACGCGTTTCAGCTCTTCAGGGACTGTTCGTCGGCTACTTGTCTGAGGAATCGGAGCGTCGAGGCGCTCGCTACGGCGGCCCTTGTTCAGGCCATTAGGGAGGCCCAAGAACCCCGAACCCTCCAGGTGCATACCTGCATACATGAACAGTGCTTGTTTGTGTAGATATCTTGGTTTATGGACTGTTTTGGGGCTTTATTTTTTATTTTTTATTATAGATTGCGTGGTATGGTGTTTATGGACTATTTTGGGGCTTTTTGGATTGTGTAGACAATAGGGTTTATGGACTGCTTGGGGGATTTAATAGATTGCTTCATATTTTGTTGAATTTGTTCGATTGGCCAAATTAGGGCAAGGACTGGATCATTCGTGTTCTGTTGATTTGAATGGATGCGATGGTTAGAAGAGCAAGGAAAGGATCATTCAATTCTTTCATGGAAATTGCTGAGATTCACGTCATTGAGACTTCGGTTATCAGGAATGTACAAGCGCATAGTTTTTTCCTCTTTTACTTCTTTTGTTTAGTTTTTATACCTAGTCTCTATGCACCCATATTGCTACTTCGCCAAGCAGTATTGGGACTGAAAAACCTTGCTATTTTTTTGCCTTGATAGTTATTTGATGTCATGCTAAAATAACCATTCAAATTGCCATTACCGTATATAGATTGAGAAGCTCTAGAGGTCATGATATTTGTTCCAGTATCTTCTTTTATTTGGAGGTGAAACTTCTATATAAAGTTTTCTTTCTTATCACCTGTGTGCATCCATGAGCGTGCGCACACCCTACATAGAGCACAGCTAGGCAGATTGGGAACGACTTCAATTGGGTAGTAAGGATGTTTTGTGTTGTGTCAGTGTCACTTATTGGGGTGCAAATTGTATTCCTAGCCGGTGCAGTAATTAGTTTTTTCCCGGTTTATACAGTAGAAGGACATTTACCTGCCCCTTTGGTGCAGGTGCAACTGAACCGAGCTGTCACGAATGGCTTGGTGGTATTCTGATTATCTGGGACTCGATTACGGCTCAGTTCACCAATTAATTAAACAAACTCAAGCCACACAACTAAGCTCGTTTAGGAAACGAGCCTAGCCCTTGCTAGCTGTAGATCAACTTTATGAGGCCCGAAAGTTGATGTTCTTATACATTTTGGAACTGCACCTCATACCTCTTTGTCGGGGTGGATAACCAAGATCACCTTTCTTGCTTGTGTGGCACAGATACGGGCATGGCCGAAGACACGGACACGGATACGGGACACGGCAATATCAAAAGATAGGGACACAGACATGGCGGGGGGACACATCAATTCTTTTGAAAATGACTTTTTGCTTATGCTAGCATATATTGTAACCAGTAAATATTTAGGTTAGGACTTCTATCAAATGCATTAACAAACCATTAGTCATTCAGTTGGGCAGAACCGGGCCCCCATAGATACATACCCTGTCATATCCTATACTTTCTTCATGATAGGGGAGAAATGGAAATAGCTGATGATTGAAACAAGACGCTTTTGCCCCTTGCGACAGTCCCTTCTTACAATCTATTTTCTGCGGAAAAAAGCCTTTATTTCATTCGTCTTTCCTTAGAGAGCAGACACCTGCGAAGGGAGGCCAAGGTTACGAAGTAAGGTCAGCTGGTTAAGGAAAGCTCAGCTTATGAAATCACTTAACCGTTAATCGAGTAGTAGTTAAGGCGTCGGTACAGAACCATCACAAGTATGACCAGCTTATATTTGAACGAAAATGCCGTGTCATCCAGTGGAGCCTTTTACGACCTGACTTTTTTGGAGGGTCGGCGGGAGTAGTGGGACATGGTGTATGTTTATAGTACACATGTTTTATATTACATTTTTGCCCAACACATTTGACATTATAAAATTTTACCCCAAAAAGCTTTTAAAAATTATGAAAATCACCCTGATGTGTGCGCCAGCATGTCCCTGGTGTGTCCCACAATGTAAAATATTAGAAATTAACGAGCAAGCCACGTGGCGTGTCCCATACGTGCCCCCGGCAGGTTGCGTGTCCCCGAAGTGTCCGACACGGGTACAACGATCTCTAGGAGTGTCAGTTCTTCATAGCTTTGTGCTGCTGCAAAGTTGGATAGAACTATAGAAGACCCAAAGGGGACTCATTGTCTTATAAAGACTAGAGACGCCAATGTATCTTCTGTCCTCGATGTGGGACTAGTTTGAGGTCTTCGAACAGCTATACCCGATCATATTCTGACATCATCCGCATCCATTTTCTAGTCTTGTATCACTATTTTCTCCTATATTTCTGCTTTCATGTTGGGAGTCTTGCCATTGTCACACCCAAACTGAAAACTGAGCTCTTAGACTAAAACTCTTTTTCATGAGTTGCTTATGTACTTGAGGCTGTATTTTCTTGAATCTACCAAATTGGTTCAAACAAGAAGCTTGTAGCACTCATTGTTGCTTTCAATGCTCTGAGTGGCTGAGTGCAATCATATTATCTTTACTTTGGTGGTGTCTTTGCCCTTTGCATATATAGGATTATGTGTTTCAGTGTGTTTGTGTTTATAATCAAGTTCTAGTTTGATGGTCGAATCTAAACTTTAGGTTTTCTTTCCAAAAGAATATTCAAATAGAAAACATGTATGAAATTTAAGCATTTCTTGGAGCTTGCCAGTTGATTGCATTTGTTTGAGAAGGTGGGAAGAAGCCAATTGAAATAATCCATTAGGAGAAAAAAATTAAAAGCACTTGAAGGCATCTTGCAACTTTCATGTTTTTGCTCATTCCGCATCGGCCGCTCAGATACATTTTCAAGTACACTGGGCCTATATAAGTGCAAAAGCGTCAGGAGGACAGCGAGCAATGACATGATCACCTAAGCGCCTGTCAAGTGGCTGGGTTATGTTTTCTTTATTTACATCCCAACATGGTCTACTTCTGCGGCTCTGCCTTTTGTTTTCCCCCTCAAGAGTGTTCAACTCTAATATACCTATCTATGTCTTACCACATAATCTCCGCACCCACATTTTGGCCACATTAATTTTCGCTGCCTGTCTCTATTGTACACCTGAAAGTTTGTCCTGAAGAGGATGACTGCTCTGACAGCTAGTTTACTCTATAGTCCTTTCAATTCCACAAGTATGCGTTAACAACACAAAACTCCATGGACACTCCTCCACTGAAACATCGGGATTTAATTCTTTAAGCAACTTCACTAATCCTTCCTGTTCACTTAATTTAAAATCTATTTTTTTTAAAACTATATATTGTTAATGCAAAATTTTATCTATTTTTCGTTTCTTTTTGTTTTTCTTTTATTTAATGGTGTACTTAGCAAGGGAAATCGTACGTTATTGATAAGATATAGAAGACCAAACCAGAAGAATGAATGGAAGTTCTTGGTTTGGGGTCTAAGTTTGGGGATATAGCCCAACAATAATTATATCACAATTGTTTTCATCATCCTTTATTCTCTTGTAATGTTTTGTGACTCCCTGTTAATCACTTCAAACTTCCAAGTGTATTTTCTCATAAGCATTGCCTCCACTCCTAATTCCTATGCTTCTTTCATTTGTGTTGTTTGTCATCTATCAGCTGAATTTTTAGTTATTTGTTACCAACCACCTTCTATATGACAGGAAATCTCAATTGCGGCCAATTTACCCCAAAAGGAGATTGGGAAGTACATCAAGATACTAGGAGAAGCTTTGCAACTTAGTCAGCCCATTAATAGCAATTCCATATCAGTACATATGCCAAGGTTTTGTACACTTCTGCAACTGAATAAATCTGCCCAGGTAACTTTAGCCTGCTCTCATGAAGTACATTGGGTTGGCATCTTGTAACTTGCATGGGATGACATGTAGTGAAACTTTCCGACACCAAGTAGTTGAAGAGACATTTATGCTTTCCAATCCTTTAACCACATCTCAGAAAGAGTTAGAGTTTGCCAGGCTTTCCTAAAATGAGACTTCTCCCCCTAAGCACAGAGTCACAGGCACTTCCAAGTTCTGAGAAAGTGGCATATCTGTGTCAGACACACCCAACTTGTGTTTCAACATTTGTCTATTCATGTCATACCAGTATAGTCTATTTGTTAGAACTTAAAACTGGATGCTCTTCAGAAACCTGTCCGAGACTTGGTCGCATATGAATCTATTACAAGTTTGAGAGAAATATATAACTTGTGATCCGCTGAACTGACAGTTGTTTTTTAATACTATTAGTCCATTCTCCTTTGCATTTTTTAGTATTTAGTTATTTAAATCTCAAACACCAATGCCGTGTCGCCATGTCCGTGTTGTATGCCGTATCCTGTGTCATGTCCACATCTGTGCTTCTTAGCTTCTCTCTTACAGTCTCAGAAGCGAATTGATCTGGCTGTGTTGTTCTCCCATGTAACGGTTTCATACTGTTTTTTGGTTCTGTAAGTACTACTAGAATAACCTGTAATGTTAGATTAAAATTGAAAAACTCCCAGTTTGAATCACAGTTTTGAATATTTTATGCCTGGTGTTTCCATTCAATCAGGAACTTGCTACTCACATCGGAGAAGTCGTGATCAACAAATGCTTTTGCACTCGCAGGAATCCTATTAGCATATCAGCTGCAGCTATTTACTTGGCCTGCCAGCTTGAAGATAAACGCAAGACCCAGGCAGAAATTTGCAAGGTGACAGGACTTACCGAGGTTACTCTCCGTAAGGTGTACAAGGAGTTACTGGAGAATTGGGATGATCTGCTTCCTCCTAATTATACTCCAGCTGTTCCTCCAGAAAAAGCATTTCCCACAACTACAATTGCCTCGTCTGGTCGTTCCTCTACTTTAACTAGAATCGATATACTTGAGGCGACTTCCATGGACAGAGAAAAGTCTGCGAAACCAAATGAGTTCTTGGACACATGCCATCAGAGTGGAGGCAAAGAGGATCCTGTACCGAACCAGGCACCAAGTTTTTGGCAGCCCCAACGTCCTTTTGGGCCTTCTGGTGATGTAAAAGCTGGGGCAGAGAAAAGTAATGTCCCTCAGGAAATGGATGTTGATGCACGGGCAAATGCACAAGAGCTAGAGAAGAAGGCAGATAAAGAAGCTACTACTACTTCTCTGAGGCCAAACCAGTTTTCCAGTCCGTCGGGTTCAGCTGCAAGTTCCATGCAATGGCCATTTCGTCCCCCGGCTTCTTCCGGGCCGCCTTGATAACTACGGTTTGTGCAACAGCCCAAGGGGGGTGTCAGGTTTTGCAGATCCCAAAGGTAACTATGAATCAAATGTAAGCAAAAAGGCCAATAGGTGTGGGGACAGTCATTGAAGGCAAAACTATTTTTGTTTTCAACTGCATATTTCGGCAACAATCTATTGAAAGCCTTTCTTAATTCTGGATGCTACTTTTTCTCGGTTGCACACCTGCCTGGATCTTGTATTTCAAGTGGAAATTGAACTGTATCTTTTCTTTTTTGTTTTTCCTTAGGGTGGTAACTACTGGAGTATATGGGATCTTTGTCAATGTTCTGAATAACGTACCGGTCAGGGTACCGGTTTTTCTACTGATACGGTACGTACCGGTACCGGTTAAATACCGGGTACCGTTTCGGATTGATCGCTATTAGTATTATTTTCCTACTTTAAAAAAAAATTATAGTATAATATACACTTTTTTAAAATTAAAAAAATAAAAAATCCAGTATTTGTCCGGTACGGTCCGGTATTTGCCCGGTACCGTCCGGTATTGCCCGGTACTTGAAAAAAAATATAAATTTAAAAGTAGTCCGGTACTGTCCGGTACCGGCCGATACCGACCGGTATTTGAGCCGGAACGAAATTAGAGGTGTATGGTACCGGATTTAGTCAAAAACGGTACGTACCGGCCGGTACGGAACGGTATTAATAACATTGATCTTTGTACTGACCTACTATATGTGTGAGGGTATCTTTCCAGTGCCATGCTTACTAACTATAGTTTTTTTTTTTTTTTCCCTTATCTGGTTTTTGTTTCTCAAACCACCATATCTTGTATAGTTTAATAGCTAAACCCATGTCCGTGTCTGAAGACACTACTATAAAATTTGGCTTAAAAACCCCTAGGAGTTGGTCCAGTGGTCAAATCCTGAGTTAGGAATTTGCTTCTTTCTAAGGTCTCAGGTTCGAAATCTTTGAGTTGTTATCAATTCATTTGGGGTCAGTCCATAGACTCTATATGAAGCAATTGCCATGGCTTCAATGGGGCTTTCCGCAAGTGGGCATAGGGATTGGACCTTCAGGATCAGTCAAGGTGCACGTAAGTTGGCTCGAACACTTGAGTTATCAAAAAGTAAATTTTGACCTAAAGTGATACGAGTCTAATATTTTTTATACGACAGTCAAGTCGGGTTGTATGCCAAAATATTTGGTATTTCATCGCGTATTTTTCTTATTCTATTCTGAAGTAGAATGTATATCTTTTTATTCTATTCTGAAGTAAAATATTTGGTATTTCAGCATTTGTATTTATAGATTTTCTTATCATAATAATTATCTAAACCAGGGACTCTGAGTTGCGTTCTTCTGAACCTAACTTAAATCTTAGAGTTTTGTCCTTATTAGAATTTTTTTTTGCATTTGTTAGTTTTGTGCTAAACTTTTGTGGGTTATTGATTCGTCTTGATGAAAGAAATCGGAAAAGTTTTTTTTTTTTTTTTTTACTTTTACTCAAGTATTTTGAGAAATAACCAGTTTTTAGAAAGAAAAAAAAAATTACTTTTTGGCCTTAAAAGTAGTTATTTCTCTTCTTTATTCTCTTTTCATCACTTTCATTTCAAAACAAACATAAAACAAACACCATACGCATAAACTTATACATCAAAAGAGGTAATAATTGATATTTACAATCTAATAATAACCATCTTCAAATTACTAGAACCTTCAGGTTGTTGATATTATAGAAACTACTTACTTGGAGACCATGCACCGTGATACCTTCAGGTTGTTGATTTTCATCAGCACCTTCATTTTCTGCAACGTCATCCTTCTTCGTAATTTCAGTTTCTGCACCTTCACTCTTCTTTATTCTCTTTTCAGCACTTCCATGTCTAAACAAATATCGCCATACAAATGCATAAACTTAGACCTCAAAATAGATACAAATGCTCTTTCAATTTTGCACATTTTCCCGCAAAGTTAGGGGACCTTCTCCAGGTGATTCTCACTTCAATTCCGAGTCTATTGTTGTAATACCATAATACTCTACTGTCAACTGGATATGAGAAGTACTGTATTGAAAGTGCAGGAGAAAAGTACAGGCAACAGGTATTATTATGAACCGAAATACAAAAAAAAAGTTACAAAAACAATGATGTGTCTGCAAAGGAAATTCGAGAGCATAAACTTTCATTGATGTTTTCATAATAACGCATATACCCTTCAAGCTTATTTTAGAGATTTAGATCATCAAAAAGAGAAGAAGAAAAGTTTTACTCATAGTATTGTCCCCTTCCTATTCCATAAAATTGTGTTTCTTTCTTTCCTTGTTCCTCCCACCTTGTACAACAAGAAGAGGAAATTAAGTTTTTTTTTTTTCTATAAGTGCAAGACTGTTTTAAGTGGCGCAAAGCCGCAAATAATTACAATTTCTCAAAATACAGTCATCTAAATATATATGCAAATGTGTATGTATACAACGTATACAAGAAGTGAAGATGCATATATCGTTTTACAGAGCACCCAATGCACAACATGAAGGCAACTACTTTGCAGATTACCATAATGGAATGGAAGCTATTGACCTCCCCATGGCTGGTAGAAAGTTCACCTTGGCAAACTTCTAAGATGTGGAGATTCAGAGCAGATGGACAGGTTCTTGGTATCTCCGAAATGGTCTCAGAAGTTCAATCTACTCCAGTGGGGTCTTCCAATACCTGTTTTTGATCATTGTCCAATTATGTTATCAGATGACTCAAGGGATTGGGGTCCCAGAACATTTAGGTTCATGTTTGTGTGGTTACCGGATCCCAAATGTATGAAGCTGGCCAAAGAAATTTGGGATGGCACTTTGGTAGACGGTTGGGCAAGCTGTTAAATAAAGTTCAAAGGAATGAAACAAATCAGAGTTTGGTGACATTAATTCTAAGCCTCAGGACTATGAACATCAAATGCACCCACTCGACCTGATTCTGGAACAAAGGAACTGCAGATGAAAAGGTGCAGAGAGCAAGGATCAATGGGGAACTCTAGAGTTGCTGAAGGATGGGTGAGAGCTTATGGAAGCAGAAATCACCAAGGATCAATGGGGAACTCTAGAGTTGCTCTAGGATGGCTGAGAGCTTATGGAAGCAGACATCAAAAATGAAACGGATAAAGCAGAAATCAAGAATGAAATGAAACATTATGTTCTGCCCACTAATTGGAGCCATTAAGGTGAATTGGAAGGTTAGTGGAACAACCTGGGAATATTAGAAAGGAGACAAGACAGTTAAATACTTCTCAGATGTATTTAAAGAATCAAGGAGGAACAAAGCTACTTTGAGTGGCAGTTTCCCAAGCTATTAGCAGTTGAAATGGCAGAAGTGCTTAGAAGGTTTGAGGAAAGGGAAATAGTTGCAGCAATCAAAGAATGAAGTATGGTGATGGTTATTCCAATGTAGTAATAAGGTTGTGTATTTTTTTGTTGTAATTTGTGGGTCATTTTATTATTCTTTTAGGCATGGTACTCTCTAAATTTGTATTGCATAATGCTTGTTTAAATTTTTAATCGACCAATAATTAAAACTTTTACGTGCCCAAAGAAATTTGAAGACTTTTGTAGAGAAAATTTTATTTTGGACTATTTCAATATTTTTTTCCAAACTTAAAATTGTTATTCAGCAAACTATAATACCATAATATTAAGGAAGGACAATGGTAAACAACTAAATCATAATTTTGAGAACCATTCTCCCAAACACTACTTTGTTGCAAAATCTATTCTACACATATCTCTCGAATATTTTATTAGATTCATAATCTATTCTAGCCATAATCCAAAATAAAAAATGCAAAAATAATTAGGCTCCTAAATGGGCCCTTAGCGAGATAGTTTTCCCATCTCTTATATGATAAATATAGTTTTGTTGTCCTTTATTGAATAAAATTACATGAAAGTCCTTTGAATCAAAGAAGATTACACTCACCGGAAGATATATTTTAAGAAGATTGGTTTTTTTGCACTCCACTTTTTTTATAAAAACACTCCATAATTAATTTTTTTAGTGCTTAGAATTGGACAAATTATAATTTTTAAAATGCCCTAAGATATTTATTTTGGTGTGTATTTATAAAATACGTAAAGTGATTTTCACGCTCTACTTCTCATAGTACTTCAGAATTTATATTCTAGTTCTTAAACTTGCAATAAATGTTAGTTTTAGCTTTGAACCATATTCTCTCCGTTCTAGAGACCTTCATGTAAAGGGACTATACAAGATATATTTTCAATAACCTTGCAAAATTATGGTTTATTTATTAGTTTTTCCCTTGTAATGAAAACATACTAAATTTGAAAATTGGTGTAAGGTCCATTATAGTGTTTGGAATCAAGCTCAGTCCACTTGCTTTTTTGATAAGGTGTCGTGTCCATTTGTTGTAGTTTTCATAGCCCAAGGTCCACTATTTATTTTCAACGGGACAAAAATAGCCTCACTTGCAGAATACACATCTTCTCATCGTCATCTTCATTATCAAAACCTGAACTCCAGGATCCACCAACGGCCACAATCACCGTACCACCACCACCATGCCACCAACCTCTCATGTCTTTCCTCGTTTGGGCCCAATCACTCGGCGCAGTAAAAAAACTACCGAAAAAATCACTTTTACCCCATGATATCCCACTTTCTCTTTCTACAAATTAGGCCATCGCTAGTGATGATGGATGACAGCCGGCAATGGCGAGAGACCATCCCCCCCCCCCCCCCCCCCCCCCCCCCCCCCCCTTCTCTCTCTCTCTCTCTCTCTCTCTCTCTCTCTCTCTCTCTCTCTCCTCGATCTAGATCCAGAAATCTAAGCCTCCATGGTGACAACTGTCAACGGGAAAACTCTCATCTGCATCAACAAGCTCCTTAGAGTTGTTGCCAGAAAGTTGCAATCACCGGTAGGGGAGGAGGCCTCGATCTAGATCCAGAAATCTAAGCCTCCATGGTGACAACTGTCAACGGGAAAACTCTCATCTGCATTAACGAGCTCTTTAGAGTTGTTGCCAGAAAGTTGCAATCACCGGTAGGGGAGGAGGAGGTACGAAGCCCATGGAGAGAGAGAGAGAGAGAGAGTGAGTGAAGTTCACTTCTGGGAGCTATGGAGTTCACTAGTTTAAAGAACTTTGCACACGATATGTTTGTGGAAATTCCTAATAGCAGAACCAATATAGCAAAAGAGGACTAGTTGATCTGACTGATCCAAACCTCCATGTATATAGTTGCTTGGTGATGATACTAGTCATTTATTTTTGTGCATTTATAAAACCAATCACCAACTGTTCGGCTTCAATATTCATATCTTAAAATCTCGTGAATTCTCACTGGAATAATTCTATTACACTTTTACTAGTTTTATACCATTGGTATGCTGTAGTTGATAACTGAAGCTTGAAATCTCATGAATATTCAGTTCATAACTGAATACTATTTCTATGTATGCTTTCTACTACTGTTATTGAAAGTAGTGATACCTCACTAGTTTGGACACCGAAAACTACTGAACATCCACCGGATTTGAACACCGAAAATTTTACAAAAATCAGCACTTTGTTATGAAAACTAGTGAACATTCTCTAGATTTGAGCAAAAAAACACTTTTCAAAAAAACTAGTGACACTTCACTAGATAATATCTCGTGGGCATTAACATGTTATTTTGGAAACTGCTTCACTGACTTCTGAGTTGTAATTTTTTGATATTGAAGGGTCATCATCATGGATCACAATCTCACTACTTTTATTTATTATATAACTAGTGAGGTATCACTACTTTTGTAAGGTGTACATATATATTAAAACTAGTGAGGTGTCACTATTTTTGTTTTTACAAAAACTGCCTAAATCTACTATATTAATCAACTAGTGTTCTAACTTTTAGCTTTGCTTTTGAAACTTAGTGAATACTCACTAGAAAACAAAAACTCTGTAATTCTCGTATGAAAGTTAGTGAATATGCACGAGGTTATATTTAGTGAACATTTAATAATTTTTTGGGACAGTGTGCTATGCTATTTACACACCAAAAAAAAAAAATGTGTGGTCTATTTTTAATAAGTGAATGAGTACTTTTTCCTTTTTAATGGAAAGACTATTAATTTATTATTTTTATACGGTAATTTGTCTTAATAATAACTTCATTAGATCAGTTTATTTATTCTTTTGAAAATTGAAAAGATAAAATGAAAAAAGAAAAGAAAAACAGTCTTCCCATTTTTTAGAAAGTGATGACATAGAACAAACAAAAAATAGAGAAAAAAGAATAGTCTATGCTCTTCTTTCAAAACAGAGCCTTTCAGCTCTCAATTTTCCGATGATTGTGGTGATGGCTCCGGAGCCAAGCCCAGGCAACGTATGACCCAAAAGGAAGGTGAAGTACCAATGAAGAAGTGGTGATGGTAGTTGGTGGTGAAGGTGACCGGCGATGGCTTAATTTCTAGAGAGAGAAACTAGAATGTCGTTGATAAAAGTGGTCTCGACTGTGCCGACGGATAGGGCCCAGGTGAGGAAGGTCTAGGGAGGTTGGTGGCATGACTTGTATTAGTCCTCTCCTCCTCCTTGTGCTCTCCAAAGCCTTGTTGTACTGTATTTTTGACAATTGAAGCTTCGACCGTCACCGGAAAATGATAGGAGATGGTCGCCGAAAATGACCAAAGATAGTTGCTGGAAAATAACCGGAGATCATCGCCGGGAAATAAACCGGAGGTAGTCGTCGGCATATTGCCGGCGGTAGTCGCCGAACGACCTCTGGAGGTTTTGGCGGACATGGTCACGGAATATCGTGATGCAAGAGATGAATTTGAATGAGGGTTATAAGCGTACTGTTCACAGAGTGGTGGATTGGAAGTGTTTCTAAAATACAAGGTGGACTTATGGTATTACGGAATTGCAATAGTGGACCCCTGAATAAATCACCCTTGTTTTTATCCACTTTGTAATGAATTTTTAAAACTTAAATTTAAATTTTCACCTTCAAAACCGTGCATAGCACGGGCCTTTGTTTGTGCTAAATACCTGTAAAGTTGCAATATCAGGAGAGAGATTCTCAATGGATAATGGGATAGGAAAGGAAGCTAAGAATTAAAAGCATGGAATATATAAGGTTTTGGTGAGGGTGAAAGAAACTCAAACTTATGGAATTGGAAAAGATTGAAATCGGATATTGGGTAGGTTGAATAATAAATAATTAATATATTAAAGATTCTAACAAAAGATATTTCTACTCTAACTAGACACAAAATAATAGCTTTTTTTTTTTTTTACAAATTTAAGAAGTTGTATTTAACTGTGAAGGAAAAACCTAAGAGGAACCCCACAAAGATAGAGGGTAAGTGATCATCCATAGACCGGACGAACCATTAGAGAAGATAATCAAAACACAGTATATGCAGCCTTATAATGCAAACTCGCCTAGCGAGATCATGGTCACAGAAAATAAACCGCTACAAAGCACCTGACCAACAACCCACTAGACTAGATTCGAACAGAATTGGACGAATCCGGACAAAACACACACAAAAAACCCCTAACCCTACACGTTTGAATCACCAAACGGAACACTAATTGTCACCACACCACTGCCGTCCCAAGGCCGAGACGCATGCTGCAACACCCACGATTAGCCACAGCAGAAACCAACCCCCACGGCATCCCTGCACAACACCGTCATCCGACAATCCAAATCCAAATCGAACCACCCACCACCATCAACCGCCATCAACGCCGTCTTGGGACAAAACCCAAATCCGATCTTCAGGCATGCAACCATCACTGTACAAACTAGAGAAAAAAGACGGTTCTGTGGACGGGTAAACTGGATCTCAACCGGCCGAAGATGGAAGCTACAAGAAAATTAACCCAAACAGGGGCAATGGAGAAAACGGGAGGGGAAAGAGACACAAATGCTAGGGAGAAGGAAAGAAGGAGAAAGAAAATAGGGGAGATATGGAGAGAGGCCCGGGAAGGAGGGGAGAGGCGACGCCTCCCTCCAGGCGGCAGAAACTCTAACCTTTGAAAATCGCCTGTGTATAGAGAGAGGGGGGGTCTGCCAGACTATAGGAGTCAATTTTCAATTTAATTTTTCTTCCAATCCACAAAATAATAACTTAACAGTTAATATGAAAAAAAAAAAAAAACCCTTGTCAAATCAAAATACGTTAATATTGATACTAAACGGTTCGGTTCAGTTCAAACACGTCGGTGGGAGACCCAAAAATCAGTAATCACCCGGTTCGTAGTACTTGTTTAGAACCCGTAATCGCAACCCGGTTCAGTCTGAAACACGTCGGTGGACACCCATCCATTTTACTACTCCTATTAAAGTCTAAAATGAACCGGAAAATAAACCCGTAAACGTGGTCAACCCGAGGTCATCATCTGGGTCCTATATCCAGGGTCCGCCCAAATCACAATACTCTCTCTCTTTCTCTCTGTCTCTCTCTCCTCTCTCTCTCTCTCTCTCTCTCGCGTCGTCTCGATCACGAAAATTTATGCAGATCAAAAAATCAGTTGTACGAAGGTATATCTCTTTCCGTTCTCATCAAAATACACTCTTTTTCCCCCTTTGAACTTGGTTATATTATGTCTTATCTTCATCGTCACTTCATCACGATCATTGTGCGTGTTACGAGTGCGATGTAGGGTTTTCCGTTGCTAACAGCGACTGTGTTGTTCAAGATGATTCAAAGAGTCTCCGATCGTGTACGTTGATTGCTACGTTGTTTGATTGTCGCTATCCGTACATGCAATCCGGTTGTTACCATGGCTCTGAAGTCGAATTCTGTTTAGGGTTTTACACGCCCTTTCTATTTTCGTCCTTTTATGTCTTGCTGATTACTGTATGATTAACAATTTGATTCGGTGATGGTGAAATTGTTCCAAAACGGAAAAGAAAGCTGTTGTATGGACTATGTGATTCACGAACGAGATCACTTTTCTAATTGGGGTTAAAGAAGGATTACGTAGAGGAGTTGTGAAACAGATCGTGGTTTTTGGACGATTGATCCAGTAGGCATTTAGGTTTGATTGAGTATTTTTTGTTTTCTTTTTGTATAATGTGGTGTGTAAATGACATCGCGATGTAAATTCTTTAAGAATCCAAGAATTCTCGTGTAGGTTCTCTATTCATCAACTAGGTCAGAAGATGCGACGTGATGCTGCCGGGGGTGGCTCCACCTTATACCGAGGGGGTTCAATTGGACCCCTAGGTTCAAAAAATGCACTAAAATTTGATTTTTGAATATTTTAGGCTCTAAATTACTCTTAAATAGCAAACAAATGAAATTTTACTGGGAGTAATTAGATAATATAGCTCAAGTGAACAGAATAAATTAGTGCCAATAAATTGTCGATCAAAATAAATGTGTTTATTTTATATACAGTTTTACAAACAAAAATTTTCTTTTTGCTTTTGTCACCACTTTACAAAAATCATGGAGCCGCCCCTGGATGCTGCTGGCTGTGAGTGTCATCTTCTTGTATTTGTTCAATTTATAGTAGTCTATCTTACATGTTTGGGGTGCTGTAGTTTCTCCAATTTTTTCTTTGATGCAAGTAAGGTTAGGTTTCATGTCACTTTTAATGTATGAAATTAAAATCCAGGTAAAGAAGGAATGCAGATATGAATTAATTGGTTATAAACAAAGTTATTACTGATGTGAATGGTTGATCGAGTAGGCACTTAAGTTGAATCATGCTTTCCTTATTTCATGATCTTTGTGTATTATAAGATTAACAAAGAGTGGCCAGATACGAAATGAAACCGTTCTGTAAATTCTAAAGACTTGTGTACGCTCTCTATCCATGATTCCATCAAGTAGTTCAGTATAAGGATGCTGCCACAAGCATCATCTTGCTACTTCTGCTATAAAAGGATTTTGAGTTGATGGTACTCCTATCTCACAGTTTTAGGGCAGTAGTATTTGTTCTTTCTATATTTTTGGATGCAATGATAGTAAGGTTTCATGTCATCAAGACGTATGGAAGAAAGAATGGGTAAAGAATGAATGCACGGATAATTTGATTTGTTGTAAGCAAGATCATTATTGAACTGAATGGTTGATCCAGTAGTCAATTTAAGTTCATCATGTTTCGATTTTATAATCTCGTGTGTATTATAGTAAAGTGGCCAGCCGTCAGATGAGAAATAACGTTGTGCTGTAAATTCAGGAGAGTTGTGCACATTCTTTGGTCATATACTTGGTCAGTATATGCTAAGTGATACTTCTTTAGCGTCAATCTTGTTGCGTCTGCAAAGGAAGGATGTTGTATTGATGGGAGTTCTATCTTAAAAGATTTTGGGAACTTGATTTGTGCTTTTGATCTTTTTGGATGTAATGATAGTTAGGTAACATGTAGAAAAAAAAATTCTTATTATTAAGTCCTCTGTATTCCCGATAATTGGGCAAATATTATTTGAAACTGTTTTTCTTCTGGTTTATGAAGGATCAAGAATTTCTTTTCAATATCTGTTGAATACCGTATCGAAGTGAGGTGTCATGAAACAAGTGCTTGTATCCTATTACACATATGGTTATGTCCGTGTCCCGTGTCCCGTGTCCCAAGCCAATTCTTTTTTATGGAATTCTCTACATTTATCTGTACTCCTAGTAACTGTCAGGATGAGCGCTGAGCCAGTGCTATGTGCTCTCCTTTTTGTCTATTTTTATTGTTGTTTCTTCTTCTGTATATAATTTGCTATATTAGACTTTGACATGTTATTGCTGTTTGATTAGCAAGTAACCTTGGTGAAAGTCAATGGATCGAGGAAAGAGGCCAAATAAGTTTGTGGCCAACAGGAACAATAAGATGTACATGGACCTCAAGGATATTATAAGGGAGCATGCTCTTCCTTTCCTTCCCGCAAAATCGCTTTTCAGGGTCCAAGGTGTTTGTAGGGACTGGAAGCTCCAGATCTCAACACCTTTCTTTGCCCACAATCAGTCACTTTCATTTCAGGCTCTCTCGGGCCTCTTCTGCCAAGTCCCTGGGGACCCACCTTCATTCATCTCCATTGAACCCAAATCTTGTGGCGTGCCAGACCCGTCTCTGAAATTTCTTCCTGAACCTGTGGACATAAGGGCCTCTTCCAATGGATTAATTTGCTGCCAAGGCCGCACTGGGGTTAAAGCCTACTACATTTGCAACCCTGTTACCAAGCAGTGGAAGAAACTTCCTAACTCGAATGCTAATCACGGTCCTGATCCTGCCATTGTTCTTGTCTTTGAACCGTCACTGCTCAACTTTGTGGCTGATTACAAGCTCGTTTGTGCTTTCCCATCGAACGACTTTGATAATGCAACTGAATTTGAGATCTATTCATCCGCTGAAGGAGCTTGGAAAGTTTCCGGAGAGATTTGCTTTGCCAGCAAGAAGCTTGTGCCGAGATCAGGTGTTTGTGTTGATGGTGTTGTTTACTGGCAGTCAAAGGTACATGGCATTGTCGCTTTTGATCTTACAAAAGATAGGTCGCAACTCATCCAAGGGTATTCCACCGGAGCCTTGGGGATGATTCATGGAAAGCTTTGTTCCACTCATGCAAATGGCCGCACAATAACGGTGTCTGTGTTAGCCAATGTCTACTCAAACACAATGCAAATGCAGAGCAATTCCAGGACATGGAAGGAGAAAGCTCGTTTTGTTATAGACAATTCAGTGTCTGCTGGGTCTGCTTATGACCAGGCAGTGGTGCTCGCGGTTGGCTGTAATGTGGTGTTGGTTCAAATTGGAAAGACAATCCTTGCTCATAACTTGGATACTAAACGAACTAAAGCCGTGTGGAGTGCTACTGAATCTGATATCAGGTGCGTATCTTATGTGAACAGTCTCGTCTACATCTAGGGAACTCATTTGCTCGGCGTATGTGGTCATTGGTGGTGTTTTCTAGTCGGAAATGTTGGAACTGTGGGTGGTAATAAATTTTCAGGCATCGGATGGATGGCTAAACTGTTTTGGCTTATATACAGGGGGTTTTGTTTGACTATGTATACATTCTATGAAAGCAGGTATGAATGATGCATTGTCTAGTGGCATTGAAATTATCCGTGATGTCTGTTTTTGTCCACGAAAAATATAATGATAAAAAATTAGGTCAAGTGTACCTATAACTTGCTTCAGTTGCTCCTGCCCCTGTCGGGGATGAAAACTGGGGTTGAAAGTGTCCGGGCATGCTTGCTTGGCAGAAATATTCTCTGCCAAACTCCATGGCGGTCATTAAATTCACTATCTGGTCCCATTTAAAATTATCGAAGTTTGATTATTGTGTCGTATATGGTATACAGAAAGTATGCACACAACTCCGGACTCAACTTGTGTCCGGAACCATTCGATGCACATGGACTGTGCATTGAATGGTACCAGACGTAGTTGTGTTATAAAGTTGTGTGCGTAGCACTGCTAAATGGAAGACAATATTTTCCAGGCTGTATCTGCTCTGGCATTTTTTGATCCGGACAATGGAGGGGGAGTGTGGGATACAACCCTAACGAATGTGGATTTAGGATCTCTACAGCAGGTGATCCAAACCCCTTGAGCATTTTACTCCCCAAAATGCCTCTGGAAGACAATACTCAGTACTTATTTGGCTAAATTAACAACCAACCAAAAGTACTCCACCCCGTTCCTCCTCTCTACTTTCTCTCTCTAAAAACCAAACCCACATATTCCAGATCTGGGGGAGGGGGCCGCCACCCCCTTCACCCTCCTCTCCCTTTCCCCTCCTCCGGTCTCTCTCGACCCTCCGGTGTATCTCTCTCTCCGGTCTGGTATGGCGAGTGTTGGTGTGTTTCAGGCGACAAAGTTTCGAATGATCGGACCTCCGGCCGGTGTTCTGTGGGCTTGACTCGACCGGACCCCGCCTTGGCTTCTCAGATCCGGCGGTTAGTGGCCGGCGGCGAGGTAATAATGGTGTGATGGAGTTAGGGTTTTTTTCTTGTTTTTTTTACCGGTTTTTCCGGGTTTCCTAGCTGGTCTCCTCGGTCTGAAGTAGGTACCAGTCTATTTTTTCAGATCTAGTGTGGAAGGGATGGTGGGTGAATAATTTGACGCCTATTGAGGATTGTCCGACGATGGTGGGTTGATTATGGTCGTCATGCTCCGGTGGCTGTTTTCGGGGTTAAGATTGGTTTGATGAAAAGGGATCCCCTGTTTTCTTACTTATTCAGTGATTAGGTTCCGTTCCCGTAGGTGCTTAATCTCTATTACGGTGAACGGCTCTATTGGTCGAACTTCGTGTGTCGGCTCTACTCTGCAGTATGTGCTTATTTCTGGGTGGTAAAGTTTAGGTTCCTACCTGATGTTCATGTTTAGCTTGTATCTCTGTATTTTCGGTGGATTCCTGTATTTGCCCAATGGGCACTTTTAATGAAATGAAGTTGACTAACTTATCAAAAAAAAAGTACTTATTTGGCTGTCTGATTTTGGTTTAAAAGGATCAGGAGCAGCGAATCCTAGTGCCAATGGACTTCTAAAGCCTATTCAACAGAATAGTTTTTATTCTGCTCGGAACATGCGATAACTTTCTTCTTATATGTGGATCCCTAGTTGAAAGACCGCTGTTTGATGTTGTCAAGCTACTTAAGCACATCGGGCAAGCACACAATGTGTCCTTCCCGAAATGGGTCGAAATTTGGCACATACGAGTTTTGTCTACTTCGTGGGTGCAGTCCTCTTGGGTGGACGTTCTAGGAAAAGGCTATCAGATAACCTTCTCGTAGGTGTACGAACAATGCTGCGAGGAGGAACCCGAAGGCCAATTTATCCTCCACAAAAATACTTGCTCTTCACTGTTTTTTTTTCTTCCCTTGGTACCTTTTGTTACAACAAGATGGCAGATGTGAGTTTGGAGGATTGTCTTTAACTTGAGTTTGGGTCTTGAATTTGTAAGAGGTTCTTTTCGGATGACATAAAAGCAAAAGAAAATTAGTACTAAAAACAATAAGGAAAAAAAGAAGTAGCTTTATATTCTAATTTCTTATCTTTTCTCTATGAATTCGAAAATCCAAACACAGCGTCTAGTCTAGAGTGACCTCTCTCCCATCCCCAAATAATGGAGCAGATGGTCTTCCCCAACGTCTTGATCATCTGCTGCACAATTTGCGTGCGCTCCGTGCTCAATCAATCAGGTTGTATGCTCTGTTAGATTGCTCCTCAACCGCACTCAAACTGCTCCCCCAGCAGTTTATCAAACATCGTTTAGTCAAATTATCAAACATCGTTTTCTTGTGTGTTTGGCTCATTGGGAATTCAGTTTAGCCACTACAAGCGTCCCTATTTTCAGTCACGTTAATCAAATCCTTTTGAATTGATTTACTAACTTTATAAATAGATTTAGGTTAATTAACCGTCAAAACAAAGTTTAGCAGCGAAAGTCTTAAAATTCAAATTTAAGATAAACGTAATATAAGTCTTGCAAAAGAAAAGATGAGTTAATCATGTAAGATTGCATTTCTTGAATTGAAAAATACAGTACTTAAAGTAAATGAGAGCAACTACTAGTATAACACACAGGGCACGACAAACTCCCCTCCTTGGATTAGGAGGTCTTCAACGAGGTACAGATCGTCGGGCTGAGTGTACTGTTCTCTGACTTCTCTCACAGTACCTAGCGTGAAATGCCAAAATAGCACCATTAGCGAATAATTACTCAATAGCTAAATCCTACCCGAACCCACAACTTACAGATAACGGAATATAGATTTAAAGTAGAGAACGATCAATTTCAATTACTAACCTTGAACTCAGTGAATTCTAAAATCCCTTTGAGAAAACAATCTCCCATGTTAAACCATTAGGACTATGGCCATTACTTCGTGATTCCACTCCCTCTTGCTTGCCCTAACTAGGACCTCAGATGAAATGGCCTAAGTTATCTACTTAGTCGGAGTCATCAACTGCCCATAAGGATGAATTTTAATTCTAGGGAACTAATTGTAACCACTGGACCCACAAGGAACTAATTATAACCTTGGGAGTATATAGACCATAACATAACATGGTATTATAATACAATGTCACCTTTTATCTCCTACTCATAAAGAGCTATAACGCAATATCATATCCTAAGGTTTCAAAACTAAATAACAATTCTTCAACTAACCATACCCTCTGGCTGATATGTACACCATTCCTCTGGCTAAACGCCAATCACATTACCGGAACTCTACAGGATAACCTCTCCAAATTCCACCACAACGAATCACAACACCAGGACTCTGCAGGATAACCTCCTCAGATCCCATCCCAATATATCATATCTTTTCCGATTTTCTTTAACTTAAAAATCGTCTACGTGATCTTCTACGTACGTCTACCAATCTCAAGTGATCTTAATGTCTTTTCTAAGTTCTCGCGAAACAAAATAAATAAACAATTAATCATTATAATTCAAGGAATGGAAATCATGTCTTTACAAAATGAAATTTATCTAACAAGAGGAACAAATTTCAATAAAAAGCACAATGATCATTGTACATTTTGATTTACGTCTTAATTAGGTTGGTGCGGGATCTCAATGCACATTACATATTTCCCCGGGTCGATTTGTACATAACAAAGATATAATTAGTCTAGTCTTGACAGTCTAGAGGCTTTGCATGTTATTATTAACTAACAATTATTAAATTCCCAATATTAACTTCTAAGCTTCTTGGGTGATCATTTTACTCTTAGGGACTAACATTACTACTAACAGTTAACAAATTCTCCAATTGAATTACTTAGTGCACGGGTAACACAAATTAGGGGCTGAAATAAGCGATGGAACGATGGTTTGGTGGTGGATTGATCACGTGGCAACGGAGCTCCGTCGGCAGTGGTTTGGGCCCTTTGGGACCATTCTTTTGGGGTTAAAACGGACTGTTTCGCAGCTGGTACTTTTGGTTTGGAGATGTTTACGGGCTGTTTTCGGAAAGGGAACACGGCAGTTTGTGACGGTTACGGGGCAGGGCCGCCGGGTTACAATTGTGGTGGGCTGAGATGATAATGGTGAACTCCCTCTTCCGAATTGTTCTCTCCCACTCTCGGCTGTAAGGAGGAAATTAATGGGAGTAGAGTTTGGTTGTGAAGTTTGGTCATGGAGATGATGGTGATGGAAGAGTAGGAGGGAAGACGAAAGTGGTGATGTATATAAGTATTTTTCAATACCCTCTCTCTCTCTCTCCGCGCGTACGTTGGTGCCCCAACATTTTATCCCCACACAATCACATACTTCTGTCGAGTTTATTATTTAGTATTGGACTAATAAAAATGTGTGGTGAATAAAGGTGTTAGGACACGGTGTCCAAAACCATTGAAT
The DNA here is from genome assembly GCA_019656835.1 of Rhododendron ovatum. NCBI lineage: Eukaryota > Viridiplantae > Streptophyta > Magnoliopsida > Ericales > Ericaceae > Rhododendron > Rhododendron ovatum. Next base: position 22,311,487 of record CM033790.1, on the reverse strand, counting down.
AATTAATACAAAGGATCTCGATCGTCTCTGTCACGAGGACCAATCCATTTCACCTGTTGACCTGGCATGTGGTATCCTATTAAAACCAGAGGTAGCCAGAGAGATTTGCAGCTTTGTAGGAGGCCAATGGCCATAGAGAAAGGAACGGTTCACCATTCTAGGCTGCAAAGCTGATAATGCAACAAGTTATTTTCTCCCCCTCCCTTCGCTGAAAATCCTAGACCCCTCCTCCATTCAGGTATTATTTCTCCAACAATTTCTTCCCCATTTACAGTTTCCAATGATCTTCTTCTTCTTTTAATTCAAACTTAATTTCCAATTTTTTCTGATCCATAATGCACAATCCTTACAAAAACAATAACAAGAATCCCCATTTGTGCTTCTCTTTCAGGTTCAGGGTCCTGAATTTTCCAGCGTCAGAGGGGGCGAACTTTCCTGCAATAGTCCGGACGTGAAATATTTACCCAGAATCTCATAAATAAGGAGTATCAGAAATGGCAAAAGACACCGCTCCGTCTCCAGAAGATTCTTCTGATAAATCACCACCACCACCAACCGACGACGACGACTCTTCCGCCAAGTCACCACCACCACCAGCATCATCCCCACCCCCTAAATCCTCCCCATCCCCACCACCACCCTCCAAATCCTCCCCAGCACCCGAAAAATCCTCTTCGCCACCACCACCACCACCAGCAGAAGACTCATCCACCTCACCACCACCACCAGCAGAAGACTCATCCACCTCACCACCACCGCCAGACAAAGCATTGGCCTCGCCACCACCGCCTCCTTCTACGACCAATTCCCCCTCTCCCACGTCTTCAACCGTGGCTTCCCCCCCACCGCCACATGGCAGTTCCTCCTCCTCGCCTCCCCCTCCGCCTGTAGCGTCGAAGAAGTCACCGTCGTCTTCGGCTTCTAGTGGGTCCCCACCACCGCCCCCGCCAACATCGTCGTCGTCGTCGTCTTCGTCTTCTTCATCGGATAATACGGGGGTTATTATAGGAGCGGTTATCGGGGGTGTTGTGATTTTTGCTGTGATCGTTATTTGCTTGACGTGCTGCTCAAAGAAGAAGAAGAGAAAGCAGTACTACATGGATCCTACTCGTGGACCTCAAGGTGATTAATCCCCTCATAATAACTTTACCGATACGTCTCGGGGTTTATTTTTTATTTTTGATCTGGATTCATTTATTTTATTTTTATGTTCTTTAAGAAATGCTATGAATCGTCTTTTCTTTTAAAGTGTACCTTCTTTTTTTTTCAACATTATATACATCCGTAAGAAAATTACAAGTTAGTATTTAGGGGGAGGGTGGGATTCGAATTCCACACCTCGTACACGTGGCTAAGGAGCTATGCCAACTGCATTGACAACCCACTTGCTCTTAATGCTTACTTGAAAAATAGCCTCTTCCAATTTGTTCAATTACAAGTACCCATCGTGCTGAGCGATGTACGCAAATATTTTTAATTATTGCATTTTTGAAATTAAAAAATAAAGTACTTCTATGCAGCATAAAGATAAAAACGGTAAAGTGCGTAATCTTATGTTGATTCTGTCTACATGGAAGTTTTCTTCTATTTTTGCATTTCTTTAGACTATTCTGTTATTTTAGTGTGAAGAAATTCGAATGACAGTATTCTATATGCATTCAAAAATTGCACGTATTTTCATATTGGACTATAATTTTGGGACCTAATGAGTAATTTCTCTAGCTTCATGTCATCACCGTTCGTTTACGTAGCACTATTCCTTTAATCTAGAGAATTATTCCTCACGAAGACAACTTTGTAGGTATTATCTTAGATGTATTGTTGATAAATCTTTGTCAGTTGTGGCACCCTCACTTCCTTTATTTCAACGAAAGACAACTTTGTATAAGACGTACTGTTGAGAAAACTTTTGACGGCTTGACTTTGTTTGTGAATCATAAATCATTTACGAAAGACCAATTACCATATTTTGACTTTGTTTCTTTTGGTCTTTGTTTTTCATATTCGAAGATTAATAAAATTCTTTTTCACCTATTCAAGAAAAAAAAATGACTTTATTACGTCATTACAATTAGGGAATAAAGAGGCGAGACATTCTTGTTGGCTAGGTTTTACTTATTACTATTTGCTTCTAACTATTTTGTTTTTGGATTTATGCAATATAGGTGACTACTACAACGGTTCCATAAAATGGAACAACCCCCTGCTAACAGACCCGGCTAAACTTCCTCCACCACCCGGCGGTGTTGGTGGTTGGGGTGCGCCTCCTCCACCGCCCCAAGCAAACATAAGCGGTGAATATAGCTCTGGCTACTCAGGCCCCTACCACACTTCTGTGCCATCTCAAACACCAAATATGGGCCTTGGTAATAACCAAAGCTGTTTCACATATGAGGAGCTAGCCTCTGCCACTAATGGGTTTTCCCAAGCTAATATTTTGGGTCAAGGTGGATTCGGGTATGTACACAAAGGCGTGTTGCCTAATGGAAAAGAGGTTGCGGTTAAGAGCCTCAAGTCTGGTAGCGGGCAAGGAGAGAGGGAGTTCCAGGCTGAGGTTGAGATCATTAGCCGTGTCCATCATCGCCATCTTGTTTCTCTTGTTGGATATTGCATTGCTGATGGCCAGCGAATGTTGGTCTACGAATTCGTCTCCAACAAAACGTTGGAATTTCATCTTCATGGTTAGTTTGATTTTGCGCGTCATGCCATACATGTTTGATCTCTTCAAAATACATAATCTTTGTGGTCTTATTATAATGGATTTGCTGTTTGCATTAATGGACATGTAATGGAGATATTGCCCTTAAATGGAGAACAAAATTAATCATCAAAAGATTATAACTTTGGAAGAACAATCTACACTTCTTATAAGTGTGCAAAAACTCTTGAATGTTTGAGTACAGGGAAAGATCAACCCACCATGGACTGGGCAACAAGGATGCGCATTGCATTGGGATCAGCCAAAGGACTTGCTTACCTTCATGAAGACTGTATGATTATCATACCTCTCTCTCTCTCCAATATATATTCATATCTTCCTTTGATTTATTGTATCTCTATCTTTCTATATCCCTTGATTTGCTGTATACATGCAGGCCATCCTAAAATTATCCACCGTGACATCAAAGCTGCTAACATCCTCCTTGATAATAACTTTGAAGCTATGGTAACTTAGATTTTGACATTGATGGATTTCATATTTATGTGCAGTGCAGATGCCACATTTGTGGGAGATGATTGTTTGTGTCGTAATACTATGTAATCTTACGTAGGTGGCAGATTTTGGATTGGCAAAACTCTCTTCTGATAATTACACTCATGTCTCTACACGCGTGATGGGAACTTTTGGGTAGGTTATACTTACTTCCGTATATGATTTTGCCATCTGTATATGATTTTGCATTTCAGCACGTGGAACAACTTAATAAAATCAGGAGATTTGATATTATTTTTAATGTAACTCTCCATATGACTTATATTGGTGGCTAATTGCACATTGAAAAGATTTCACAATGCTTTCTAGAATATTGTCCTTTTGAAGCACCATTGATGGACTTATTTTGTAATGGCTTCTTACCTACATTTCTCATCCCTCTAAATGCACACACATAAGTATCTTGGACATATTCTTTACATGTCCATAACTACTTGCAAATAGGGGTAGGAATTTTCGACATGAACCCGTCACGAAATTCGCGGGTTAGGGTTAGCTATTTCTGACACAGAACATGACTATAACACGAAAAACTAAATGGGTCGGGTTATGGTTGAGAGAATTCTAACATGAATACAAGATGACACAACTCGACACAAGAATTTATGAAAAGACACGATAACATGATACGAAGTTAGTAGGTTAGGATCAGCTATTTTTTACACAAAACACGAATATGACACGATACGATTACGCAAAAAGCTAAACATGTCGGTTAGGGTTAAGAAAATTTTAATACGAACACGAGATAACACGATGCCCACCCCTACTAAATGTCGTAAAGAGTTGAAACTGATGAGAAGCCTATGGTTTAAAAAAAAATTGATTGTGAATACAGGTACTTGGCTCCAGAGTATGCATCAAGTGGCAAGCTAAGCGATAAATCTGATGTTTTCTCCTTCGGCGTTATGCTTTTGGAACTCATAACTGGCCGACGACCAGTGGATCCCACCAACAAATACATGGAGGATAGCTTGGTGGACTGGGTTTGTATACCCAAAACTAAATTTTCAACTTTTCATGATTTGGGTCCAAAATTTTCCTAAAATTTCTCAACCTTTTTTGAGCAGGCTAGACCACTCTTAGGACAAGCATTGCAAGATGGAAACTATGACGAGCTGGTGGATCCACGCTTAGAAGATAACTTCGCCCCCCACGAGATGGCACGCATGGTAGCTTGTGCTGCTGCCAGCATCCGTCATTCCGCAAGAAGGCGGGCAAAGATGAGCCAGGTACGCAAAACTAAATCATGTCAAAGAAAGTACGTAAAAAGATCTATCTGCACTGCTTTCATTCGAGTGGGGTACGAGCCCATTCAAGATTACTTCCATGTTGTTCTGTGTGCTCTAGTCTGATAATGGAAATGTGTACATGTCTTGTAGCATCACTATGTTAAATTTACTTGTTATGGTATTTGTCGATGAAAACAGATTGTACGCGCATTAGAAGGAGATGCATCACTGGATGACTTAGTTAATGAGGGTGTCAAACCAAACCAGAGCTCCTCAAATTCAAGCTCTGACACTAGAGCATATGATACCGGTGCTTACAATGCAGACATGTTGAAGTTCAAGCAAATGGTTCTGTCAAGCCGGGATTTGGAAAGTAGTGAATACGGAGCAACTAGTGAGTATGGGCTCAATCCATCCATTTCGAGCAGTGACTCAACAGAGCTTGGCCAGCCAGGGACCCAAAGACACAAACTGTAGAGCAACTTCATTGAAAGAAGCACGTAATGTTGACATGTTTTGACACAACGGCTTACGAAATTATTGCATAGGACGTATCGTCGATTTGGGCCATATCTCTCAGTCTCATCCCTTGTCTCATTTTTTTTTTATCTTGATTCACGGAGATAAGACAAGTCCACAAACATCCGGATAAACTATGTTGTCAATGGATTAATTTTTATTCTTTTTGCTTGTGTATTCGATTTGTCACGTACATGTATAGATGAATCATATATGTTCAAGAGGACTAGCTTCCATTGTTTGTGGGAGTTTTTAAATATTCATCCTCAGACCACATCCCACATTCCGGTCATTTTGAACAGTTATGTTTTTATCTTTTCAGAAGGTGAATTACCTATCTTACGCTATTAATAAGATATTCATATATGTGTGTGTATATGGCCTTTCTAAATTAGTGGGATGCAACCATTTCCTAATTTAGTGAAATTCAATCACAATAATTAAGGGAGATAATTACAAAAGAGGATTTCAAAATTTAAAAAATTCGTAACAACCAAATTCCACCTATTTATTTTTCACTGATTTAAATTCAAAAATCATATTTATTTTTCCATATCTACCATGTATTATTATGAAACCTTTTGGAACATGGTGGAATCAACCATGTTTTTCATGAATTATTAGAAACATTTTAGAATTTCTATATACAATATTCTAACCGACCATGTTTTTCATGGTTAATTCTCCAAATTCACCATAAAAAATAATGAAATTTTTGTTTGACATGACATATTCCGGAACAATACACCAACTATATGCATCATGATTTCAGGAATTGGCTTCAAATTCATGAAATATTTCAAACATGACATATTAAGAATATGAAATCATGGTTTCATAAAATCGGTTTCAAATTCTTAACATAATTCGAAATAAACACATATATTTTATGGCAAATGAAGTAAATAATTTACCATGAAATCGAACACCCAAAGAAAACTCAACTGGAACCACAACATAAGCTAAACCGTCCCCATTTTTAGGGGAAATTGAAAACGTAAACTGATTTCATAGGATTTCCCTCAAATCGTTACAAATTGTGATCCATCCAATATGACTATTTCCCAATTGCTAGCCGCACATGCAGCCATGAGCAATGTTGTCATAACCTGTTCAAAATTACAGTTCCAAAATTCTAAATATATACATATGTATTTATTTATGTCTACCTAAATGGGACGGGAGGTGTGAGGCCGACGAACGGGAGCGCGCAGCGATCGATGGCCAAGGTGTGAGAGAGAGAGGCCGCCAGAGCAAACAGAGAGTAGGGAAGGAGTACGGATCAGACATCGCCGGAGCTAACATAAATAAATACTGGATTGTCGGGACGGCGACGGCACTGATTGACGGCGAGACCCACATAAAGAAACAGCAGAACTCTAAAACTCAAACATAAACACTGTTGCATGTGAGAAAGACGATGGGCGATTGGACGACGACCGGAAGAACGAAGTCGTTGATAGGGGTACAGATCGATGGGGAGTCAAAACTGCATCTATCCCGTAAGTTTTCGTCTAGAGCTTCAGCAAGAGTATGGCGCGGAGGAGGAGGTGGAACCGTGGAGGAGGAGGCACCGTTCTTCTTTGCCAAAATTCGCAACCAAGACGACTGGTATGGTTTCTGCCATGAAGGGTTTTATAGCATCTTCAGCCTTCACCAATTTTTTCTCCATATTTGAGTCAAATTTTGGGTAAAAACTCATTTTAGGTGAGCACATCTCCAATCATTAATCCTAAATTCCATACACCCAAACCCAAATTCCCTAGGGCTACCTCTTCAAACTCAGCTTCGAAGCGCTCCCCACAAACGCCGCCCTAGCTACCACCACTGGAGACCCAATTGACAACGCATCACCACCGCTGAAGCCCTCTCTCTCTCTCTCTCTCTCTCTCTCTCTCTCTCTCTCTCCTCAAACCCCTAACCCTGAGGAAGCTCTGCAACTCTGGCAAAGCTCTGCACCGTTTTCGGCGAAGCTCTGCGACTAGGTCCTTCACAATTCATACCAGCTACGACACTTGATCGCTTCGTTTTCGTATAAAAAATAATTAATAAAATAGAATAATTACTACTACCTAAAAGATAGCGGCAAGTATTCCGAATATCGTCCTCAGAGATTACGAAGGCTAAGTTATTGTTATTCTAATTAATTTCTAACTAACTTCAGAAAGAGATTTGATTGTTGGATTTCGAAAATATTAAAAGCTAAATTAAATTAAAACAATTAAGAAATAACGAAAGTTTATGAGAGAAAATATCTAGGGTTTTGAATCCACTTGACCCGTTGTAACAATATTTATGCGATGATAAAGGTTAATTATTCGAATCAATCCGGATATCGTTAGGGTTCGTGGACCCTCACGGTATCACCTAAAGATATTTATGAATTACCAAATAGCATGGGGTATCGCCGCCTAACACGAACCGTCTTACTAATACAATCCGTCTCTATGGCACGGATTGTCTAATAGCACGGCGAGTTATACGGAGCATAACCCATCTTACTCAGTTATTACAAATAATTAAGAACCGTTATATGAACGTGCATAAAAATTTAGAAAATCATATACAAGATTTGATAGAGAAAATTAATACCGCAAATAAATCCTCAAATCATACAACCACGATTCGAATAATAAAAACACGAAATCAAAACATAAACATTGTTACTCAGAGTTCGAATTTCATCTACACCCTAAAAACGAGTTCAGCCGGACATTGTCGGAGAAGAGAACATCGCGTTGATCTTTCTGTTGACTGCCGTGACTGACTCTCAGTCTCTCGCGATGCTTTTGATGTGTAATTGTGTATACGCAGCCCACTGTTTTTCCTCTCCAATAATGCGTGCGTGTGAAGCTGTAATTGGTGTTTCTTTTTATAAGCTTCTGTAGCCGACTTTCGTCGTGCCTTGCATGCCTCGCCTCCGTGCTTCCGTTAATGCGTGCCTTTTATAAGCTCCTGATGCCACACATAAAAACCCTCTTTTCTTTTGCAAATCCCAGCCGACTCTCCCTATTAAGCCTTGGCCCACCAAGACAAGTAACCATTGGATGGGCCAATTAAACATTGGCCCACCATCATGTAAGTCCAAGTCTTAGTCAAAATAAGAAAATACTACAATCCTTGGCCACCAAAACAAGTACTCAATTATGTTCTTCTGCTACACATTCACTTCCAAGAACACATGCACTTCAGGAGCAACAATATTAAAGCCCGTTCAAATGTAAAAACCTCTGAATACCTAAAACACAAAAATCAAGCATTAAGTTCTGAGTAACAATATAAATGGACTTAGCAAAGATAAATTAGTGGGCGCTTATGTGAATATTTACGTGCCTATCACAACTCTCTTTCTCTCTCTCCAACTAGTCATTGGGAAAATGGGTTAAGGCAAAAGTTGTCCCAGATTTGGGGGAAAGAATGGGTAAAACCCAAAAATGGGAAAGGGTTTTGGGTCATGATTGAAGATGAGTTTTTGAGGTTTTACCCAAATTTTGAATTTGGGAAAGAATTTGGGTCGACATTGAGGATGCTCTTAGGATAGGGAGCCCAAATTTAAATGGAGTGGTTATCGGGATGACGAAATTTTTGGGATTGACAGGCGAAAAGTTTGGAGATCAGTCGTCTTTAAAAACGCAAGGATGAGAGGAGTTAAGTTGTCGTCCCAAAATTTGTGGATATATATAAAAGGGCAATTCTGGTATTAAAAAAAAAGCGAGGATGAAAACATAGGTGTCAAAATTGAGTAGAATGAAAATCTATGAGGAGTGGGTTCCGATGATGATTATTTAAGTCTCCCTCGTTTGTGTAACTAAATTTCAACAACAATATCGGGGATGATTATTTTTTTCCATAATTGCCATTAATAAATAAGCAAATAAATAAAAATAAAATGATAGTACTCCAGTAATTTGTCAGACTAAGGTGGTGTTCCGCTAAGCAAAAGCTTAACATATTCATGTTATTCAAATTTTTTTCACGTTTATCAGTTTTGTACCAGATTTTTTTGGATTGTTGATTTGTCTCAACGAGACGAATCGAAAAGTAAAAAATTTTACTTTTTTTTTTTTGGCTAGGCATAAAAAAAAAAGTGACATTTTACTTTTATCTAAATATTTTTAAAAATATCCACTTTTAAGCTAAAAAGTGACATTTTTTTAAGGACAAAATACCCAAAAAAAATTAGCGCCAAATTAACAAACGCTAAAAAAAATTAAATAATGACAAAAAATGCTAAACTTTTTGGTTAGCGGAACCTAGGCGAAAAATCGTTCTCATTTGTTAATTGTAGCATTAAAAATAAAACCGAAACAATCCGATCCCCTTTCTTGAATGCCACAGGAGTAGAATTTTTTTTATCCGAGTCGACCAACTCAGAGACCGAGTTAAACCGACTCAACCATATACTCGTCCCCACCCATTTTCTCCCCGTATATAAAAACATCAAGCGAAACCCTTCCGACTTGATCGCCGCCCCCCCTCCCGTGAAGAAGAAGAAAAAACCCTGATCAGTTCCGAAGATGGGAGACTTCGGCGATGCCTTCAATCGCAACGACAACTCCCCTGCCGCTGTGCAAGCCCGCACAAAGGCGCAGAATCGTGCCAATGTCATGCAACTCAAGCTGGTAATTCTCTACTCTTACGAATCTAGCTTTCATTGCAAATTTAGGGTTTCTTCTAGTTGATTGTTGTTTTTTTGCTAATTCCTTGAACCCTAAGTTCGATGTGAATTTTTTTGATACGTGTTTACGGTAATAGTCGATCAAAAGATAATCAATCCACAAGCTCATGATCCAAATTCGCGAAGGCAGTCTGATTAGATGCTGCTCTACCTCACGGTTACAATCCTAAAGTCCCACATCGCCTAAGCATGGACTTGGCCCAGTGTACATAAGCTCTTGGGCACCTTCCCCTTGTAAGCCGGTTTTCAAGGGTGAGTTCTACCCACGAGTTTGTACCATTGCAATTTGACCTGTGGATGGGATGACCTATAGGCTGGATTAAAATACTTGCAGGATTGAATACTTAGCCCCCAAAAAAAGAGAAAGGTCTACCATCGGGTCAGTGTCGGTAAAGTGGGCCTCCGTGAACGTCGGTTGCGGAGCGTGTTGGTATGTTACAATCCTAAAGTCCCACATCGCCTAAGCATGGGCTTGGCCTAGTATATATAAGCTCTTGGGCACCCTCCCCTTGTAAGCCGGTTTTCAAGGTTGAGTAATACCCACAACTTTGTCTCACTCAGTTAAGCTAATGCATGTGAATTTGAGGTCCATGAGTGGGATTCATATGCAATATGACCACTGAACTCTAAAAAATGCAAAAAAAAATCACAAGATAATCAATCTCGTAACTAATCTAGCTTTCGCTGCAAAAAATCACAAGATAATCAATCTACAAGCTAATGATCCAATTTCGGTCTTCTTGTTGATTGTTGTTTTTTGTTTATTTGCTAATTCCTTAAATCCTACATTCCATGTTCGATGCGAGTTTCATCGATCCATGTGTGTATGGTAATAGTCAATCACAAGGTAATCAACCTACTTGTACTAGCTAATGATCCAAATTCGCAAATGAAGTCTGATTGGACTGTGCTCTAGCTTAGTTAAGCTAATGCATGTGATGATGTGAATTTGGTCTATGAGTGGGATTCATATGCAATACACCCACTGAACTCTAAAAAATGAAGAAAGAAAAAAAAAAACTTTACAAGATAATCAGTCTCCTAACTAATCTAGCTTTCGCTGCAAATTTAGGTTTCCTCTTGTTGATTTTTTTTTCCTTCTAATTCCTTGAACCCTACAGTCTACGTTTGATGTGAGTTTTATTGATCCGTGTGTGTATGGTAATAGTCAATCACAAGATAATCAGCCCTTCTAGTACTAGCTAATGATCCAAATTCACAAATGAAGTCTGATTAGAATGTGCTCTACCTCAGTTAAGCTAATGCATGTGAATTTGAGGTCCATGAGTGGGATTCATATGCAATGTGCCCATTGAACTCTAAAAGATGCAAAAAAATCACATGTTAATCAATCTCCTAACTAATCTAGTTTTCACTGCAAATTTAGGTTTCTTCTGGTTGATTGTTGTTTTTCTTTTTTGCTAATTCCTTAAATCCTACGTTTGATGCGACTTTCATGGATATGTGTGTGTACGGTAATAGTGTATCAGAAGATAATCAATGTACTAGCTAATGATTCAAATTCGCAAATTAAGTTCGATTAGATTCTACTTAGCCTCAGTTAAGCTAGTGCATGTGGATTTGAGGTCCATGAGTGGGATTTACATGCAGTACTCCTATTGAACTCTAAGAATGTAATAGAATCACGTTGAATCGAATTAGAATGAAGTATACAAATGCCAGAGTGTTTGTCACGGACAGTCGCCAATCTATGGAGATTTCAGAAACTTCTAGTTTATGTGGTTGATGAATGATATTTGATGGTTGACGTTTGAGATTTCATCCCAACCTGTGGAGTAGCATTTCTATGGGCAAAGTTGAACATAAGTGGAAGCTTCATTAATGGTGTAGTTGTAAATTTTGAAGACACGAAGTGGCCTTCAAAAAATTGAGTCTCCATTGGTTGGAGTAAAAATCAGAGGAAAACTCAATATGTTACACGTTTGTGTCAAGGATTTGAGGGAGTATTAAGAGGAGTTTTGAGTATAGATTTGAGCAAGGGCTGGAGTTGTTCTAAGACCATCTCTGGTGAGTGGTGACAAACTGCTTTTTCCACAAATTTTGTTTAAATTTAAAAACGGTTTTTTTTTTTCATTCTTCCCCTCATTCATAGCAGTTGTATTTCCTCAAATTTTGGGTCAGGGCTGGAGCTCCATTTAAGGGGGTTTTTAAATATGGGTGGTAAGGGGTAGAGTTGCTCTGAGCATTTCCACAGCTTGTTTGGTTGCTGAGGACAAGCTTGAGCATTTTTATCTGAATTTGTAGATTATAAGTTGAGGACAAGCTTCTGTTAGCTTGAGCATGTATGTTCTGCTTGTATTTTGCTGACTAGACATCACCTTTATGCCATCACACACGCCTGCATAATATCAATTAATTGCATGCAGTGATTGATTGTAGAGGGTAGTAGTTACTCTCTCTTTATGTTTGATTTAATCATAATTACCTTAATTTTTTTGGCTTGGATTTGGTTATTTATTTTAAATCAACTTGTTTCTTTGATGCAGATTGGGCAGAGTCATCCAACTGGTCTAACAAATAATCTTTTGAAGCTCTTTGAGCCTCGGCCGCCACTAGAGTTTAAACCTCCTCCGGAGAAGAGAAAATGCCCACCGTATACAGGTTCTAGAAAAGCCTGTAGCATTTGAATAATGAGTATTATTCCTGTGATATTTTCCTGGTTTGGCTTCAATTGTTTAATTTTTATTTCTCATTTCAAAGGAATGGCGCAATTTGTTGGCAACTTTGCTGAGAAAGGTGATCCTGAATATCAACCACCTGTTCAGAAGGGTGAAACTCCTGTACGTTGCCCTCTGCTGCATGAATAGCATTTTTCAGTGATTAATATTCATTTCAGTTGACTATGCCAGTTGAAGGACTCTTCTGTTATTCTCTGTTTGAAAATTGGCATACTTTTCAGTTGTTTAGTGGGCATATTAGTATATATTACAATGACCTCCCCTAAGGGTTCTTAATTATACAAGGACATCCCTTAAGGTTTTTTAAATAGACACGAACCTCCCCTAGACATGCTTCCTGAATGCTGTTACCCGAGCCTTGATTTTGTCCATTTTACTGATGATTACTTACCGTTCAATTGAAGTTCAGTTTTGCACAAGAACCCTTCAACATCATAGCTAAAACATGAACTTTCATATACCCAATATCAGCGCCACTCACCCCTGCACTTTGTTCTCTTCCTACATTCTCTCATCTTCTCCGCCACGCTCTCTAAGAAGCTAACACACTCAGCCTCTTTCTCCGTGAAACGCATCCACCAAATTACAACCTTTTTTCTTCTTATTCATTATTTACCATACCTGGCCCTTCTTTACCAAGTGCTTTGTTTTGGTTCTAGAAACAACACCATCTAACACACCACCTCTTGCCACCACATCCACCTCAACCCAAGGTTCTACCCATAGCTATTGTCTTTGCCCTTGAGATGGCTGAATTGCCTGCATAGTGAAATGGTTTGAAGGAGATGACAGAGTAAATATATTCTCTTTGGGTAAATACTGTTCTAGGAGGTGCTATAGAGAATTCATGTTAGGAGCCTTCGTCTTGCCAGTATCAAATCTATGCAAAGTTTATACAGAAACATTAGGATTTTTTATGCGGCAAATCCATCCCAAAATGCTGCTCCTGCGCTCTCAAGTTAGAATCTTCTAGGATTTAGGAACCTTGCTTCCATTGAGAAAGGAGTCCAATCTCAACTAGGATAGAACCTCCTAAGCATATGAATTTGAAAGTAAAAAAAGAAAGTTGCCAAGTGAGAAAAAATAAGTAATATAGTAAGATACTAGAAACATGTTAAACTCAAATGTGATCAAGTACTTACTGGAAGTATTATATTGACTTATATTCGCAACATTTTTCTTCTTTTTATTTTTGTGGTCAACACCGATACTAGGGCTAGCACCAAACTAGTACTTTTTAGAGAAGCTATATTTGTATAATTAAAATCACACTCTTCAACTTTAGATTATTCTGAATCCTCCTGCCCCTGCTTCCACTGCCACTCTCGCGCCCACTTCGTGCAACTGAGGACTATGGATATACTAATATGAAACACACATGACAACAAGAGTACAATTCAAGTAATATTCTGAAAGAGGATGAGATTATGCAAAGGTCATTGTTTTGGGTAAAAGTAAAAAAATTTGACTTATTTTGCTAAAAAGTAGTTATTTCCCAAAATATTTGGGTAAAAGTAAAAAAATTTGCTTTTCGAATTCCTCTCGTCAAGATGAATCAATAATCCACAAAAGTTTAGAGCAAAACTAACAAATGAAAAAAAAAATTAAAAAAATCAAATAAGGACAAAACAACTTATTTTCAAATAAGTTTAGAAGAACTCACCCTTATATAGACTCCATAACACTTTAATGCAAATAACTACCCCTATTCTCAACATTCCCAATACATCTAGGTAGAATGAATGTTTGAATGCAGATAACTATTGCTATTCCCTTGATGGATGGATAGGATGAATGTGTTACATAATGGTTGAATGCATTAAATATGTGGTCAAACTTCTCTAAATGAAAGACACAAGGCTCATGAAAAGTCATAGCCTTTAGGGGGTGTTCTGGTTTCCGGAAAAAGTATTTTTTGAAAAAGAAGGTAATTTCAAGCTCAAAAATCATGTGTTTATGCAAATAATTTTTCTACCAATATAGATGTCGTTTGATAGATCTCATTGAAATCTTTTATACGATGCAAAAAAAAAAAAATCAAAAAATTATTTTCATTTTCATTATATTTGAGTTTGAAAATTGAAAAAAATAACTTGTAGAAAAAAGAAGGTAAGCTGGAACGGGGCCTTAATGTTCTAGTCAATGTCTGGTAAATATCCCAAGTAGGCCCCTAATCATCCAACACATGCCAAATTAAGGTTTGGGCCTTAGAGAAGATGTTGAGGATCATTCTCTTAAATAAGATGATGTCTTGATCTTTAGGTACAACGGGGAGTCACGGTTCGATGTTTTTATATTTAATGGGAGAATGATTGACTTTGGGAGAACTCCCCTTGTCAGGGATTCGATTCCCCACCAAGTGAGCAGTGTTCTAAAACTCGGAAATACTCGGCGAGTACTCGGCGAGTACTCGGTACTCGGTGCCTAGCCGAGTAGAGTTTGGGATACTCGGTGGAATTACTCGGCCAGCCGATTACTCGGAATTACTCGGCGAGTACCCGGCGAGTACCGATTACTCGGTACTGTGAGATTACTCGGAAGTGGGGAGAAAATTGAAAAAAAAACTGAAAAAATGGGGTAAAATATGTAATATGTTAAATTTAAAGGGTCGTTAGTGTAATTTCAGTATAGTTTTATACTTACCCATTTAGCCTAATCGGGTGAAACCAATCACGGATGCTACTGCTGATGTTCGAAGCTGCCGACTGCTGCTGTTCCTCTTCCTTCTTCGAGCTGCTGCTTCTTTTCCGACGAAACTGCTGTTCCGACGACGGCGACTGGTACTCCTCTCTCTCTCTCTCTCTCTCTCTCTCCATCTTTCTCTCTCTCTGATCGTCTGATCTTTCTCTCTCTCTGATCGTTTGATCTCTCTCTCTCTCTCTCTCTCTGTGATCGTCTGACGTCTCTCTCTCTCTTCTCTCTCTCTGTCTCTCATCTTTCTCTCTACTCGTCTCTCTCTGTTCTCTGAGAGGCGAGAGCAGTACTGGTATTAGGCCATTAGGGCCAGGTTACAGTCTTCCTTCGTTTTTTACACTGGATAGGTTTTTTATTGTCTTTCTCTCTCTCCAATAGGTATAAATAGTTATAAATATACTGAATTAGGTTTTAAATTTGGATTAATGATTAATGAATATTTTGAATTAGGTTTTTATTTTTCTTAACAGATTTCTTTTTTTTTTTTTTTTATTTATGTGTGTTACTGTGTAGGGCTAGGTAATAGTATCAAATATCAATGGCTGAATCTCGTAATGCATCTTCGGCGGCATCTTCGGCAGCCAATTGTGATGCCTTGATGAAAAAAAAATCAACTGATGTTGCATGGGACTATGCAGTTATTGTGGATGCTAGTAATAAGGAACGTTTAAGATGCATTTTGTGTGGGAATGTTTATAATGGAGGGATTAATAGGATGAAAAAACACATAGCTCAGATTAAGGGAGAAGTTGCCTCATGCACTAAGGCAAGCAAGGAAGATCAATTAAAGTGTAAGCAGGCACTTGATGATATAGCAGCTAAAAAGCTAGAGAAGAAGAAACAAGTCATGAATCTTAGGGAGGAAGTGAATATAATACATGAAAGTGATGGATTCGAAGATAATGAAGTTGGAAATGTAGGATCAAAGAAGAGGCCTTATGATCTTGGTCCCATGGATAGCTACACAGAGATCAATCCCGATGGTTCTAACACGAGTGGATTTAAGAAGACAAGACAACAAAACTTAAATGATGCAATTTGGAAGGAGAGGAGTCATCAGGTGAATCAATACTTGGCTCGATGGGTGTACGAAGCCGGTATTCCATTTCATGCTGTAGACAATGATAGCTTCAAACGTTTTGTTGAAGCGGTTGGTCAATTTGGACCGGGATACCGACCCCCAAGCCAATACCAACTAAGGGAGCCATTGTTGAAGGAAGAGGTGGAGAGAACCAAAACATTACTCAAGAAGCAAGAAGCAGAGTGGGCTTCAACGGGTTGCTCTATCATGACCGATGCTTGGACGGACCGAAAGAGGAGAAGCATTATGAACTTGTGCGTTAATTGTAAGCAAGGGACTTGTTTTCTTTCTTCCAAGGAAGATTCAGAGGCGTCGCACACGGGGGTGTATATCTTTGACTACATTGACAAGTTCATTGAAGATATTGGGGTGCAAAATGTAGTTCAAGTAGTCACCGACAATGCATCCAATAACATGGCTGCGGCGGATTTGTTAAAAATCAAGAGGCCTAACATATTTTGGACCTCATGCGCCACCCACACAATCAACCTCATGCTTGAAGGAATCGGTAAGCAATCTAAGTTTAAAGGAATTATTGAGAAGGCCAAGACGTTCACTATATATGTTTATGCTCATCATAATACATTGGCAATGATGAGAAAATATACGAAGAAGAGAGACATAGTGAGGCCTGGTGTTACTAGATTTGCGACCGCATTCTTGACTTTACAAAGCTTAATGGAAAAGAAACAAGATTTGCGGACGATGTTTAGTAGCGATGCATGGGGCAATAGTAAATGGGCTAAGAGCGCAAAGGGGAAAGCAGCATATGCTACCGTGATGAGTATGGCATTTTGGAATGGCGTAAGCTTATGCTTGAAAGTATTTGCTCCATTGGTGATGGTTCTTCGACTTGTTGATGGGGATCGGAAGCCCGCAATGGGCTTTGTATATGGAGAGCTCAAAAAAGCAAAAGAAGAGATCAAAGAGGCATACAAACAAGTTGAGACTAACTACCGACCAATACTTGATGTCATTGATGTAAAAGCCAAGGGTCGGCTAGATAGTGCATTGCATTTGACGGCTTACTTTTTGAATCCTTTTTACTTCTTCAAGGATTCCACCATTCAAGATGATCCTATTATCATGGACGGGGTTCTTGTTTGTGTTGAAGCTTTCTTTCCCGATGATATCAATGTTCAAGATGAAGTCATCAATAGAGAGTTGTTGAAGTACAAGAACAAAGATGGTGGATTTGGAAGACCATTAGCCGCAAGGGGATGTGGGACGAACGATGACTCTTATGATCCGGGTAAATATGTAGTTACTTTTCTCAGTATTGTTTTTTTTTTTTTGCCTACTAAGTTACGTAGTACTAATGGAATTGTGCTTCTTTCATGTCTAGTTGGATGGTGGTCTAATTATGGCAATCATACACCCAATTTGAAAAGAATGGCCACTCGAATCCTCTCTTTGACTTCAAGTTCATCGGGGTGTGAGAGAAATTGGAGCACTTTTGAGGGAGTAAGTAAATATACTCCCTTTACTTCTTTATAGTTTATAAATACATCGGAGAAGAACTATATTAACTCAGGATTTTCTTTTGTGCATAGATACATACAAAGAAAAGGAATAGACTAGATGCGACAAGATTGAACAATCTAGTGTATGTCCAATTCAATGCCAAACTCATCAACAATAAAAGAAAAGGGAAGGATGTATTACGTTCTTGTGAAGCAACAAATGCACAAGGATGGATTGTTGAAGGTGGTGACGAAGAAGTTGACCCGGTTTCGGGACTTACATGGGAGGTGATTGGGGAAGCTACAGGAGCGGATGAAGTCCTTCAACCTAGAAGAAGTACTAGAAATGTTGGAGTACGAGAGCTAGATGAAGAAGATTTTGTGTCGGAAGATGATACCGAAGAGGAGGTAGATGAGGATTTTGAATTTGAATCCGATGGAGACCAAGTTATGGAGGCATATGGAGAAGAAGAGGAGGAATAATTGACTACTAATTTCGTACTTCGTTTCATTTGATTTGAACGTTGAACTTTGTAATTGACTATTCATTTCGTACTTGGTTTAATTTGGTTTGAACGTTAAACTTTGCTATGGACTAGTAATCTTGTACTTAGTTTCATTTGGTATGCATTATAAATATCATTTTGCAAACATATAAAAAAAAAAATCCAAGTAATTTCTACTCGCCGAGTAATCGCCGAGTAATCGCCGAGTACTCGGCCTACAAGGTACAAGGTGGCCGGCCGAGCGAGTACCGAGTACCGAGTTTTAGAACATTGCAAGTGAGTACCCTGATAGTAAGTGGGGGGCCGTGACTGGTGTGGCCGCGCTAGTTCCTCTTGAGGTTTGGGTTGACTACGAGGTTTGGGTTGCGCAATCAGGTCCAATTGTGGCACGGCTGTAGGGTTGTTCCTTGGTTATAAAAAAAAATTTAATGGGCAGAGCTTCTGTGAGAGGGAATCTTCGTATTGTCAGAAAATGTGGACATACAAAACTAGATGTTGGATTCCAAACAAAGATAAACATATGTGAGAGCCCTATTGAAGTTGGACACGACTCCTCGGATTGTGGTTTAGGATGTACTCCATCAGAAAGATCAAGAAACAATGAGAATCTGCAGTTAGTGCTTTTGGGATGGCGACCAAGCTAGGACTAGGGATGGAGCTAGCGATGTCATGACTTATCATGGCAAACGTGTGGTGGAGCAAAAGGTTAATTCGGATGCGATAGAAGTATTTATAAGGAGCTATCATCTGCAATAAGAAGACCTGTAACGGAAGAGGAAAAAGAGAATGAGCTAAAATAGCATGTGCAGCATCAACCCTAAACAGTTTCAGAATAGTGATGCGACCCCTCACGTGTGTACGGGAGTTTCTTCATGGCAATTCCTTCTAAATGGGTGCATTCCCATTTGCCTCATACGGGCCAAGATGTGACTCTCCATATCAAAGAGAACAAGAAGACATGGCATGTCAAATATAAGTGTAGTGTCGGTGTTGGTGCCAGTAGTCTGGATGGTGGTTGGAAGGATTTCGCTTTTGAAAACAACTTGGAAAAATTTGATGTGTCTGTTTGAGCTTGCTAGTGGAACTCACAACGGAATTGTCATGGATGTTAGTATCTTTCGAGTTGTTGCAGAGATAAGTGCCCGGGTGTCCCGTTCCCATCCAAAGCGTGGAAGACTCTGAAAATGTCTGAGGAACTGAAATTAGAGCTCTGATACCAAATTGATGTAGGACAGTTCGGGGCTATGAACAGTAGACGTGAATAGTAATTTGTAAGAAGGAGATGAAGGGTTAGAGAATGATAGGTCTAGGCATCACACCTAGAAAATCCAAGGCAATAGTAATTTGTAAGAAGAAGGAGATGAAGGGTTAGAGAATGATAGGTCTAGGCATCACACCTAGAAAATCCAAGGCATGACACCTAGGGGCTCTTTAGCATCACACCAAAGATTGCTTGAAAGCTACTCAAGTTTTCATTCATTCAAGCTTTTGAGATTACATGACTTATATAGGCTCCATAACAGTTGAATGCAAATAACTACCCCTATTCCCAATACGTCTAGGTAGAATGAATGTGTGAATGCAGATAACTATTTTTATTTCCTAGATGGATGGAGAGGATGAATGTGTTACATAATGGTTGAATGCTTTAAATATGTGGTTAAACTCCTCTAAATGAAAAGACACATGGCTCATGAAAAGTCATAGCCTTTAATGTCCTACATCAATTTGTCCTACATCAACTCTCTCAAGCCGGGGAGAGTTGATGGAAAATGGCAGCAATCGCAAGTGCTGACATGTTATTGCAGAATATTCTTGTCGGCTCTTTTTGCTTAAGCTGCAAATCTTTGAGTAGTCTTCTCAACCAAACTGCTTCACAAGCGGCTTTTGCTGTGGCTATGTACTCTGCTTGAGAAGAAGACAATCCCACAGATTTCTTTTTCCTTGAACTCCATGAAATCACATTTGAGCCTAGGCAAAAAAACATATCCAAATGTGCTCTTGCGATCATCAAGACCTTGTTCGGTTAAGGGTTTTGGATTTTGAATTCTAATCATTATCCTATTTTTCTATCAACTCATTATCCCTATCTCCAGTCATTACTCTCATTTTTCTCTTTATCTCTCTCCAATCATTACCCTTATTTCTAATCATTACTCTATTTCCCTCTACACTCATTACCTATAAATTCAAATCCAAAATCCCAAAATGAACAAGGGTCCAAAAGAACCTGCCCAATCACCGTCGGTGTATCCAACTAAATTACATTTTGATTCTTTCACCAACTTGATGCCATGCTTCTTAGTTCCTTGTAGATACCGGAGTTTCTTCATGGAATGTGCAGCATTAACCCCAAACAGTTTCAGAATAGTGATTCGACCCTCACATGTGTACAGGAGTATCTTCATGGCAATTCTTTCTGAATGGGTGCATTCACATTTGCCTCGTAAGAGCCAAGATGTGACTCTCCACTACTGGCACCAACAGCGACTGTACACTTATATTTGACATGCCATGTCTTCTCGTTCTCTTTGATACGGAGAGTCACATCTTGGCCTCTTACGACGCAAATGGGAATGCATGCATTCAGAAGGAATTGCCATGAAGAAACTCCTGTACACATGTGAGGGTCGCATCACTATTCTGAAACTGTTTGGGGTTGATGCTACACATGCCATTTTTAGCTCATTCTCTTTTTCCTCTTCCGTTACAGGTCTTCTCATACTACAAATGATAGCTCCCTACAAATACTTCTATCGCAGCCGAATTAACCTTTTATTCCACCACATGCTTGTCATGATGAGTCATGACATCGCTAACTCCATCCTAGCTTGGGTGCGCCATCCCAAAAGTGCTGAGTGCAAATTTTCATTGTGTTCTTGGTCTTTCTGATGGAGTACATCCTACACCACAATCCGAGGAGTCATGTCCAACTTCAACAGGACTCTCCCCCATGTTTCTCTTTGTTTGGAATCCAACATGTAGTTCTGTATGTCCACATTTTCTGACAAAATATGGAGATTCCCTCTCACAGAAGGTCCGCCCATTAAATATAAAAACATCAAACTGTGACTCCCCGTTGTACTTAAAGATCAAGACATCATCTTCTTTAAGGGAATGATCCTCAACAAATTCTTTCCAACCATTTTTGAAAAGCAAGGTGTCGTCCCTGCTTGCAACCAGTCCTACATTCCACTTGGACCTATTACGTTTACATTTTCAAGTAATTTCTTTTTCATGTTTCTGGCAAATTTTTCTGGAATATCCAAATTCCTGTGACCTATTTGTATGGACCGCATCATATTCTTTATCTATAGGTTTATGGAGCTTAAAATAGCAATGTCCTAAAACTTGCTAGTGCCGAGGCTGACTATGCGTATAATACTCCCTATGTCTCCATAAATCTCCATTTGTTGGTCCCTTTTGGCACTTTTTGCTATCCCATAAAGATTGTCCCGGTTAAGTTATAGGCAAAAGTTGATTTGTTTACTCTTTTACCATTCACTTCTGGACTTAATTACTAGCAACAAAAAAGGCAATGGTGATGTTATTAAAAGACTTGGAGGGTGAAAGAGAATAAAATTTTGATTAGTTCAGTGATTATGTTCCCTTAATAAGTTGGAATTCCTAAAAGGGACCAAAAAATGGGGACGGAGGGAGTATATCTTTTGTTAAAATAACACTTCACAACATACTTTTTACTGTTACACATGTAACCCCAAAATACTCTTAAAAATTAAAAATAATACCATGCCGCCTAATTGCTGCCTAGCCGCTTAATTGCCGCCTAGCTGATTAATTGCCAACTAATGTGAACACACCTAAACCCTAAAATCTAGGTGTTGGGGGTCCACCTAGACAGTCGCCCAAGACGACTTTTAGGACTTTAAAATAGAGTTAACTGGTACCGCATATGTTGTATAATCATTTACTATTCATCATATTTTTATTCCTTGAAATTTTAGATGAGCATTACAGGTCCATACAGTGTCCCGAACTCCAACGTGCATCTCATTGGACAGCTAACTTTTTCCCAGCTTAGCATATTTTGAGTTCTTGGAAATAGTGCAACCAGGGTTGTCAAATTGGAGTGGTATCATGTATCGTTTTTCTCATCTTATGTAGCATATAAGGAAAATAGGCTAGATGAAGTAAGCAGGTAGTAGCTTTGGGGATGCAAAATTTGAAGTCTCCAACCACGGAAACAAAATATATATTAGGCACTTGCAATCCTTTACAGCCCTTAGTTGTATTCTGTATAAGTGTTTGTCACCTATATGCAAACATGAAATCTTAAAAGATATAAAGAAACCAAAATATCAGGTGCAGCTTGAAGATCGAGTCTGGTCTTCATCCATCAACTAAAGCCATAATCATATGCCCCATCCAATGTATACTAAAAAAGTTTCTCATTTTTAATAAGTATATGATTTGTTCCATTCACTGACAACTAAGAAGAACAGACACTTAAAAGAAGGCAGTCCGAACCCGATGCTCCTCGTACACTCTGTCTGAAACTCTATTTTTCGTGTCCATATTTAGGAAAATAAAATCTTAATTCGTGTCCGACTTTGGCGTCTATGACTAGGAAATAAATTTGTGATGGACAGTTCTTGGACACTTGCTACATGTGGCTATCAAAGATATCAAAATTAAATTGGATTTTGTTTAGGATTTCTTGAGGATTCCTAACCGTGTATATGTGAAGAATTTTTCAAGTCCCATGTCAACTAGATTCTTCATAACTTATCGTATCTTATGTATGATATAACTTGAGATTTACTTAGGGTTATGCATGACATTATATTTAGACATATGATTGAACGTATCTTCAGCATATCTTTGCCCTACATTTCACAGAAATAACGCATCCGCATGTCCGTGTCGTGTTGTATCTGTGTCTTGTGTCCATTACTGTGCTTCTTAGGTTGACAATAATAAACTTCCAAACGGTGTTAGTTTTGGCAAAAAGAAGTCTAATTACTTCTTTCGAAAACAACTAAAAGAACCTCTTTCTATATTCATGAATGGAATGTATCGTGTTATGTATCACACATTCCGTCTTGTATCTTATGTGAATGTGAATAGAAGATATATTAGATATAACTTATAAGTACTTGAATGGAGCGGAACAATGAATGGGAAGAGAAGCACATCAACCAAAACAACCAGAGAAGAACCCAAGATATTGGGTTTGCCTCTTAACTGATTGGATAGTGATGTACATAAATCAAAAGATTGACTACACTGAGAACAATAGTATTACATAACCTTGACCAGGATCAGAATTTGCCAATTGAGTAGGGGAAAGGAATTGTAAATTCGACAGTTTTTTTTGCTAGTGTTTGCATTGTTTATGAACTTGGCAACAACCAGCTCAAATAGATAGTTGGAGAGTTGACAGTCTATATCAATCAGATGAGGGCACTTATTTTGGTAAGGGGACACCCTGTGGGAAACCCCAGCTCTATGTAGGCCCCATCACATCCATAGACCAGGCAAAGCCGAGACGCTTGATGTGTGTACTTCAGGAATTTTGTAGCAACCTTTTCTTTTGAGTGATCGGTTCTGTATGTGCCATTGCAAAATGTGGGGAAGTTGGCAAAACTTGGTCGCACAATTGAAAGTTGCTTTAATTTGTGGGTTTGGAACTTTGGACTATAATGTATCACTTGTCCAGAGGAAAAGGTAATGGAAATACTATTGGTTCATCATATGCAATGCTCTAGAATCTTGTTTAGTTGTTTAATCGTTTATTTGTGATATTGCTTTGGTACAATACCCTGACTGTTTTTTCGAGTCATTTGCTGGATGCAGGCAGAAAGAAAAGCTAGGATCCACACTTTACGGCTGGAGGAGGGTGCAAAAAAAGCTGCAGAGGAGCTTGAGAAATGTGATAAGGCCTCTCTATTTCAAGTCATTAAATAGACATAGTGAATATCTATAGTGTATGATTCAGGCCCCTTCTCCTTAAAAGTTGTAAACTTCCTTGCAGATGATCCAAATACTGACCCCAATATTTCTGGAGATCCATACAAGACTCTCTTTGTTGCCAGGCTTGTGGGTACCATTGTCATATTGGGTTTTTGTTTTCAAATTTTCCCTAACATTCATTGTAGTAACTTTTCCAACTCTTTCCTTCTATCAGAATTATGAGACTTCGGAAAGCAAAGTCAAAAGGGAGTTTGAGGCTTACGGTCCCATCAAGCGGGTAGGTATTAAAGAGCACCCCTGTAGTGGTGCTCGGGTTATTGCCTTTTGGTTCGGTAAGAGGTTCATTTGTTTAGCACATGGTTTGCTTTACCTTTTCTTAAAAACAATTATCTATGGATTTCTCTCTTAAAATTTAAATTTCTTAGATATCACTTGAAAACAAAAATTTTGAACTTGTGAATGCTGATTGTCTTCGTAAGCCATGGCTTGTTTGTAAATCCTATTTTCTGGATGTATTATCTCACCTGTCAGGTTCAATTTTATTTGCTCTAAGAAGTGGTTTTCTTGTTGTCTATAATAGAAAATTTTAGCTTCTGGGATATTTCATTGTATGGTCTATTGGCATTTGAAAGGAACTTTTACACCTTACGGGTTGGCATTCCAAAAGTTTAAACGTCTGCTTTTGCCTAACTTGATTGCATTTTGAGTCATTTGATGTGTAGGGCTTGATACGCACTTTGATACTGTCAAGTTTTTAAAAGGAGAATGAATGAGCTTTTCTTAGCTCTTTATTAGTATTGGAGTGTCAATCAACTTTCGAACGATTGCACAAGTTTCATTGCCTCCGCTTGTCCTTTTCAACGTCCTACGGGCTTGGGTGCTTTTTGTAGTTTCTAGGCATTGTTGTAGTATAGGTTCATCTTACAAGCAATATCCTTGGTAAGGGGACACTGTTCCACAAATGGTACTTTCGATTCCTTAATTCCACCAATGTAACCAATTCAATCCCCAAAGATGATGCTTCATCCTGCACGGCCAAGCTGAAAATTTTAAGTTGAGAAGAGCAGTGATGCATTGTGCCTTTTGGCTTTATTTTGGAGCAACAAAAGGAGACTGGCAACTTTGTCCTGCATTGGGTAAAACACATAGGGAGTATTAGCATCTCTTCTCTTTATTCAAGTTTTAGATGCATTTCCTGCTACTAAAAGTTTACTTTGGCTTTAAAGGCTTTCAAAAACGTATCAGCGGTTGAGGAGATATTCTGGTATTTCGTGTTTATTTTAAGAGTCTTTCCCTTGTACTATATTATGATATAGAATCCCTGGTAAGGGGAGTTTAGTATGTTCAACAACTGGTAAATCGGCCACACACATCAGTTTTTCTGCAACTCTAGCACTGGTGGTGATGCATCTTGCCTGCGGGAGCTGTATTACTTAAGGTGAGCACGGCTTATGGGGCATTGTGCCTGCCGTGCCATTTAGGATTTTATTATTGCTCGCCTTGTTTGAAGGAAATGTCTCTCAGCAAGTAAAAGAGCATCTCAATCTGATACCCTTTCTTTGCTGAAAATTCAATATATCTCTATTGGTTGTGACTCCTATCCTATCTGTTGAGTAACAGGTTCGACTGGTTACAGATAAAGAGACAAATAAACCTAGAGGTTATGCATTCATTGAGTATATGCATACAAGGGATATGAAAGGTTTGTGGTGGTTTGTTCATTTTTGGATACTGTCATTATTGCGTGTGTTGTGTCTGATTGATTGATTGTTCATGTATGTCATTCAGCTGCATATAAACAAGCTGATGGGAAGAAGCTTGATAACCGAAGAGTGCTTGTCGATGTTGAACGTGGTAGAACTGTTCCAAACTGGCGGCCTCGTAGACTTGGCGGTGGACTTGGGACAACTAGGGTTGGAGGGGAAGACCTCAATCAAAAGCATTCTGGGAGGTAATTTGCTGGGTTTCTCTACCTTATTTGCATTGCAGTATCGTTTGGGGAATTATTTGTGGGTATAGGCTTGTAGCTGGTTGACATGTGGGTTCATAGACCATTTTCTTTACCTCTCAATCAATAGAAGCATATCTAATCATCAGATAACATGACTGCTTTTACTTTCCTGAGTAAATTTCCTACATTGGTCCATCATTCAGTTTTGTGAACCTTCCTTTGATTTGAGTATAGTGCATTGGCTGTTAACCTGTGTTATTTAATTTGTTTCCAGTTTTGTTTTTTTTCACCATAATAGTTCTGTCATCTGTGACTTTAGTAGATATGTTAATAGATTCTGTTTCTGTTTCCAATCATTTAATGTTCAGAGAGATACAACAATCTGGAGGACCATCACGGTCAGAGGAGCCAAGGGTACGAGAAGAGCGGCAAGGAGAACGGTAACATTTCTGTTGATACTTCTGCGCTTTCATATTCTTGTTTGAGTGCTTTAGACTTTGTTCGGGAAAGAAAGGGTAATTCTACTAGATTGAGCCATGCAGATTTTTTGGTCCTTTAATTGTAGGAAAACTTGGGTAGTGTCCACTATAGAACATCATATTAAAATGCTCATCCTGGCATTTGCATGTTAGTAATAGTTTAATGGGAGATGGTTAACATATTGGAACAGTTAATATCCATGCTTCGAATTAATGTGTCTTGGAAGGATATGGATTTTCAACAAAAATCTTATTGGTGCCTTGTATCTGCATATTAGTATTTGAGATGATTACTGACGAATAACACTGTTATAGGGAGAGGGAAAAATCTCGTGAAAGGGGAAGAGAGCGAGAGCAGGAGAAGTCTCGTGAGCGTTCTCATGACAGACCAAGGGATCGTGATCATAGGGAAGATAGGCACCACAGAGACCGTGACAGGAACAGAGAGAAGGACAGGGAAAGAGACAGGGGTCGTGATCGTGAGAGAGGACGTGACCGTGATCGGGGCCGGGACCGTGGTAGTGGTAGGGATTATGAACGTGAAAGAGACAGGGAGCGTGACCGTGACCGCCCTCGAGAAAGGGACAGGGAGAGGGATAGGAATAGGGAAAAGGATTATGAAGTTGGGGAGGGTGAGCATGACCGGGGGCGGTCCCGTGATAAAGATTATGATTATGACAGAGTGGAATCCAAACATGAGCGAGACCGTCATGGGGTGGAGAGGGAGCGCAACTATGATCCTCTTGAGCCTGAGGAGGACGATCCTGAATGGTATCAACAACACCGTGATCATGGGCATAAGCGTTCTGAAGCTGAACATGATGACCATGGGTATGAGTTTTATCAACAAGACCGTGGCAAATATGACAATTTGGATGTCAAGGAGGCTGCTATTGATCACCGCCACTACGATCATCCCGATCGTGATCAATATGACCAAATGGAGGAGGACAACTACCCTAATGAGCGAGCGACATCTGAACAGCGTGAAAAGGAGAGATCTCGAGTTTCTGACCGTGAATATGTGCGATCTGAGAGGTCTCTTTCTCGTGAGTATGAATACTAGGCAGTTTGATTTTGCCTCTCACCTCTTATGCTTTGCAGGTAAGCTCTGGGGGTTTCTGCTCATATGTTTGTTCCTTTCTTTTATCAGTTTTACTTTTCAAACTTGCTTGACTTTTTCTACTTTCTCTGTTGGTTTTTCTTCAAACTAACGAATCCAGGTGGGTGTTTTGATCAATTAAGCTCAGAAGATTGATTTGAAGATCCTGCGTTTATGTTACCTGTGGAACCTGCAACTCCTTTTTTTGAACTTCAGCATTTGTTGTTTTTCGAAAACTATTATTGGACTCTGTTAGATTGTGTAAGCGTTTTTTTTCTTGTGTTTTGTGTTTCTGCTACTGCCGCTGGTGGACTAAGAATATTTGTGCCTGCTATTTGTAATGTCACTTCCGTATGTTATAATAACTTTTTGCTCGACCTTGTGAGAAGCAGATTTGATTTTAATTTTTCATTAGACATCACTGTTCAGCCACTCATTTTCTTGTAAGGTAAATTACACCGGCCTCTCCTGAGGTTTCTACAGATACACTGACCTCCCATGTGGTTTCTACAAATATACGGAGTATAAGAGCATCTACAATCCTTATCCATTTTATTACATATACCCAAAATTTGAGGGAAAAGTATAAACACCCATCAACAATGCCATGTCCCTTTCCCTACTCATTTTGAGTTTTACCCTTTTTCTCACCCAAAATTTGGAAGACTCAAATTCAAACCAATTCAAACCCATTTTTTGAATCCCTCTTTTACTTTCTCATTAGTTACAAATGTGCCATTTTCAATTTCAACGAAAAAGCCCAGAGCAATAGCTCTTCGTCTGCAACACTTCAATTGCTAGGTGAACAAGAATCTGGTATGTTCCGGGCTCCATTTTTTATCATTTTGAAGGCTCCATTGGCAACTTGATCTGTTATGCTTCTACGAGAACAAGAATCTATTGTTTGGTTTGGTCGATTTGAATAGAAGTACCCCTCCGTCCTTCACGCTCTCTCTCTCCTCCATATCTCTTCTCTCACTCACCTCTCCTCTCCTCTCCTCTATCATGATAGTATTATTTATGCTATCCGTAATCCAGAGATCAAAGCAAAACTATTTACCGTTGATTAGTACAGTACATGATATTGATATAATCTCATGGGTAGAACACACCCTTGAAAACTAGCTTACAAGGAGTGGGTGTCTAAGAGCTTATATAAACAAGGTCAAACCCATATTTAGTCGATCGTGCCAAATTCGGGTAACATCAAACCACTACAACGTCCAAGTGGCCCATTCTATCAACACTGACTTCAATAGTAGCCCTTTCTCTTTCTGGGCGGCTCCACTCGCATATTAGGATTCAATACCTTTTGAGTATTTTAATCCAACCTAAGGTCACCCCATCCGCAGGCCGAATTGCAACGTGGTGCTTAGAACTCACCCTTGAAAACCACCTTATAATGAGAGGATGCCCAAGAGTTTATATATACAATGTCAAACCCACACTTAACCAATTTGGGACATTAGGATCACAACAGATATCTACGACGGAAATACTAATTAGAGTCGAAGGAAAAAACAATTAACTCGGATTTTTTTATATTCTTTTGCTTACTATTAGTAAAAGCATTATGGTTTTCATCGATGTCAATTGAAAAAGCTCATGTTTTTGAACTTCTTTCTTTTCAAGACAACATGTAAAAGGGGAAATAATTATTGTGATGCTAGTAATTATAACACTAAATAATTACAGAGTAGGTACCGGTAGCCCTCAACTCATTATTTTAAATGCTTTATGAAGTGTTAGTGCAACCCATTATATGGTAATATGTGCAAAGTGCGAAATAACCCAGTTTATGCACGTCCAAGTCTAAAACGTGTACTAAAATAGCAATGCGACAAGGGCAGTTTATAAGAGTTTTAAATAAATGGTGTTTCAAATTCCTTGATGAATGAACTAGTACTACTAATTTATTAGCAATAACAGCACGCCATCGTATAAAAATGCATTTTTTTCCCCTCTAAAAGTTTCTACAGTTGTTTACAATAGTATGCAGACCAAAGTATGTCAACATTTGTAAAGAACTCTCAATTTCTGCAAAAGTATGTTTTGCCAAAACTTTTGGCACTTGGCACCAAGTCGCCACATACATTACAGTGGTAAAGTGGTGCTTCATCAAGACAAAGTTGCTATTAAAAATTTTAAATCCTTTTTGGGTGTTAAATTTGATAGCAACTTTGACTTTGCCAAATCTTTCATATTATCCAGACCAATCGATTGGTATTAAAGAACAAGATGAGTTTAATCGGATGATCTTAGATTTGACATTGTGCTAGAAATACACTCAACCGATACAACAACATTACTTTTGTTTGATTCTTAATACTATAGCAAGTCGTACAAACCATTTTGGTACCAATAGCTAGACTTGCTTTTGATCCATTTGAGTCTGTCTTTTTCTACCCGAGAGTAGTTGATTTGCGAGACCCAGCAATTGCAAAGTTGTTTATATGTGAGAATTCGATCAACCTTTTTGGGAGAGATCGATGTCTGATGGACCCATAAATATTGGCTTAAGGATACTGTAGTCTTGATCACTTTCTATTCTGGCTATTGTCTTTACTTTTTATTTATCACTTTATTAGCACAATGATATAAATATCAATACCATACTAAAATTTACTCCAGTACCAATTAATTGTCATATCGCTCAGAGTTCTTAAAAAAAAAAAGTACTTATTTGCAATATTCAACCTTAAATATAATGGATTTTTTTTTTCTCACAGCGATATACATCAGTGGGGGTTAGTGAGGGTGCTAGAGTTAGCACGAGGAGACCAGAGCTATTCATAGCCCTGGCCCCCTAAAGGGTCTGCCCCGGCTCGAACCCAAGACCTCCCACAAAGGGGAGACAATAACTGACCAACTGCACTAAGCAGTGGTTGTCAAATATAATGGACTTACTGAAGTAACTTTTTGTGCAATATGGATCTTATTTGATAGATTTCGATGAATGTTTTGAACATTGCAAAAAAAAATGAAAATTTATTTTCGTAAATACATTATTTTTAAGTTATGAAAATTGCAAATAAGTACTTATTTTTTAAGAAAGCTTAGCGGAACGTGGCCTAATTTAAATGGAGATGCCTATTTTAGGAGGAATATCAATAGCAGACTACAATTTCGGTATCTGTTATGTTTGTGATAAGATTTCAAAAAAGCATAAGGGGCCGTTTGGAAGCCTTTTTTTTCCCTTTTTTGTGCATTTTACAATTTGTATTGTGATCTGTAGAATTTTTGGATTATGTTCACGTGCATAATATATTTTGTAACAGAGTAATGTTTGAGAGGATAGACGCCCGGAGGAGAGACGAGTTGGGGACACCACAAGGCGGTGCCCTGCCACTAGAGGGTAGACTAAGCCAGCCTCAACGCAACCTTCACACACAAATGGAGAGGTAGGGAAAGTCAGGCAAGGTGAGAGAAGGAAGAAGAGGGGAGAGGGGACGAAGATGAGACTTGAGAGAGCGGAGGGGGTGGGGGGGCGCGGCGGAGGCAGAGAAATAGATATGAAATGTTATTTCTACCCTTGGAGTGGGCTGAAGAAGTCATGTGCTCTGTTTTTCGTCACTTTTCTTAACAGAAGTTAGGTTTTGGACTACATAGAATGCAATTGGATAGTTTGAGAACTGAGTAGGCAAAAATAATAGTTCGAGGATGAAGTAGAAAAAATGGTGATAATTTGAGGGATGTTTTCATAAAAAACTCAATTATCAAATACAATTTTTTTGAATAAAGACAAAAAAAAATAGTTACTATTTAACTTAGAGCATCCACATCAACCTCTCTACATTTTGAACAAATTTACAGTTTAAAAAGTCACTTTATTACTTTAACTACCCACTTTTAAAATGTCTACTACATCAGACTCTCTATTCTAACTAGATTCTATAAATATAATGTAATATTTTCTTTGCTTATTTGTACATTCTTTATTAGTATTGCAACCAACAAGCCGGTTGTTTGGATCAGCAGTGCTACCGCACAAATTCTATCGCACATTACTACTGCACATGTGTAGGGTCTACTCCGGGTCTCACAAAAATACAAAAAAATGCCCATAAAATTTAATTTTTTTATGGGGCTATGTAAAAAATCGGCTCCAACAGATATCATTAAGTATTTTTTCTGGATTCTTAGGGGTGAAATTGAGTAATTGACCAGTTTCACCCAACGAATTCAGAAAAATACTTATTGGTATCCGATGGAGCTGATTTTTTACAGAGCCCCATAAAAAACTATTTTAAAATTTATAGGTATTTTTCTGTATTTTTGTGAGACCCGGAGTTAGCCCCATACACATACGATAGAAATGTGCTGTAAAAATTAGAGGTAAGGCTAGAGTTTCTGATGTTCAGATTGGAACGTGGAACAAAATATCAAATGAAGACAAAATTCAATCCAAACCAAAAACATTAAAATATTGCTAATTGAGTGAACAGTCCCTCACTGCAATAAGCAAGGAACTGTAGCAAATGTTAATTTACTGAATTCCCAAACGAGGTTGATGCAATGCAATTTTTACATCTTTCCTTGCCAGCATTTTAGTTTTTAAAGGGGAGTAAAGACTAAAGAGTGAGATGTGGATGCTCTTAGGCAAGTTTATCAAATGAGGCATAATGTCTTTTTTAGCTATTTTACCAAACAAAGACACAAAAAGCCACCTGCACCAGACAAGCTAAAGGAGAAGGTAAAATATATTTGAAGAAATGGTTCAGTATTAATACCGAAGTGTTGTTCATGTGTCACTCTTAAACAATTAGTTTCTCTATTCTACTCCTCCTCCTCCTCTCTCTCTCTCTCTCTCTTTCTCTCTCTCTCTCTCTCTCTCTTAGTATTCTAATAAATGGTAGGTAAAGTAAAGAGTATTGATGTAGTATTGAAAGAAATATGAGTAGGTAAAATAAAAAAAGAGCACTGTTTACTAGTATTTTTATCTAACAACTGGTAAACTTGCTCTTAGAACATGTCCATTAGATTCGGCAAAACCCACTTTATAGCTATTTTACCTCACCAAAACCAAAACCAAAAACAGAAGCTGCAACAGAGTCTGCAAACACAAAGGCAAAATACATCTGCTCTCAAACTTTGGTATTAATACCGAAGTACTGTTCATGCGGAATACCATTTTTTGATTATTTAATTCTCTCTCTCTCTCTCTCTCCAATGGCACTGAATCGCTGATGCTATGGACGTTGCACAACCCAAAAAAACCAAGCACAACCACTGACTTCTCTTATCTTCTCTCTACAATCCGCCATGAGAAGAGCTTCATTTAAAGACTTGTGATGATTTTTGTAAAGACCCGGTATTTTTAATAAATAATAATAATCATTAAAACAAAAATATTATTTTTGCTTGTTAGTTTATTTAATGCAAAAAAATTATTTATGTCGTCACACTAAATTTTAATTCCATAATTGATTGTGCACGTGCGTGTCTGATGAAATAATTCTTTATTGTATGCATGTGTGTACACTGGATCATTTTACCCATACCTTAACCTAACTAAATCCTAAATTAGAATCATAACCAAACTATTACCAAACCCATACTCCACCATCACCTCACATCTCATTTCCCCTTATTTCCAGCCGAAACCCTCACCCTTTCCCTATCATTTTTAGGCTCCTAAATCCTCCATTCCCTCCTTAAAACCCTCTCCTTGCAATACCACATTTTTACCCATTGGATATTAGCCCTCGTGCAATCCAAAACCCAATTTAAAACCCTCCCTTCATCCAGTTTATTTTTTTCCCAGCCTTCCTTCCATTTTTGCAGAAAGAGAGAGAGAGAGAGGGCAGTCGAACACCATAACCTCCAGCAGCCACTCATCCTCCTATCGCTGGCAGTCACTACCTCCTTGCCACTACCTCCAACCAAACCACCTCTTTCGGTCCACCACCCCATTGCCGTGTTCTCTCTGTCCCACCCAGAACCACCGTAACCTCCTCCTCGTTCGTACATCATCATCTCCCCCATCAACTGGCCACTCCACCATCGGACCCACCTTCTCCAGCCGAGCTCACCTCACCGCCGAGCTCCGCCTTCATTCCGGACCCACCTCCACCAGCCGGGTCACCATAGAGGTGTCAAACGTGCCTGTCGTGCCGTGCCGTGCCATTTTCTTCCGTGCCAACCATGCTTCGTGTCGTGCCATACCGTGCCCGTTTACTTCATCGTGCCATGGCGTGCCATGCTGTACCGTGCCCGTGCCATGCCGTGGTGGGCCATTTTGCTTTGTCGGGCCGTGTCAAGCCGTGCCTTTTTTAAATCGTGTCATGTCGTGCCGTGCCCGATTAATTAATCGTGCTGGATCGTGCCGTACCTTTTTTTGTCGGGTCATGTCGTTTCGTGCCTTTTTTATCTTGCCGTGTTGTGCCGTGCCTTTTTTTTGTCGGGTCGTGTTGTGCCGTGCCCTTTTTTTTGTCGTATCATGCCGTGCCTTTTTTTGTCGGGTTGTGTGTGTCATGCCGTGCTTTTTTTTGTCAGGTCGTGTGACTCGTGTCGTGCCGTGCCTTTTTTGTCTGTTCGTGTCATGCCGTGCGGCCCTTACTCGTGTGTCGTGCCGTGCCATATTGTGCCATCGATTTTCATATACACATTACCAACCGGCAATTGATTTTCGTCTAAAAAAAATCTTTCCATAAAACACACATTTCGGTGCCCAAAAAACACAGATTTTTGATATTCAGTAGAAAAGCTTGGTGCTCATTCTCGACCAGATCAAAAGCTATTTGAAATGCGAGCAAAGCATCATCCTTATTTTCAGATCGTAGAAGTTTTTCAAAGATGCTGAAAACACCCTCTGGGTCATCCAGTAACATCAGGTACTGGCAAATGCTTAAATAATCAGGAGAATGCAACTTATGGTATAGTTTAACAAGAGAAGACGAAGCACCTGTGTACAAGATCGGCGGAGAGTTTGGATTAGTTTATGAATAGCTCATCTCCTTCCTTAAAATTATATTTTGTTCATATCCATCAAGCAATTGGAAATAATTATCAGTTATATGGTGAAAAAGAGAAGGATATCTTCTTTCATATGTAAAATTGAAGTTCTCCAAATAAAAAAATTGCAAACATACAAATTATACAATTTCACCAAACAGGAGGCAAACCTTCTATCCTACCACCTCCGTTTCCTCTCCATGGAAAACTATTCTCACTCAAAAAAATCGCATCCATACAAGTTCTAGATAATCAATCTGGTTCATACATGTTTGGAACACTATGTTAGCCTAGTTTTTTTGAATGTTTTAAATACCATTCATTATACTGCCATTCCATTCAACACACCAACTATATCCAAACCCATGATTTCAATTAAAACAAACAAGTCATCCATGCACAATGATTCATTACATCAGATTTGGTAATAGTTTCCACCCAAAATCACACAAAATAGTCAAAGTAATTAAATGGTTTTCATAAAATACACAAATGCATCTCACTTTAAGAAAATGTACAAGGCAAACCATCTTGTTCAAATATCCCCTATTCTTCATCTGCAAATTTTCCATACTCGAAACTTGCTTCTTTGCGATTCATCACCTCTTTGCTCCCAATTACAAATACAGAACTGCAAGCATAAAACTGTCAAAGGAACACAATAAACATAATAACAAGAATACATAAAACCAATTTTAAAGTAATGCAACGCACAAAACACTCTTCCATTACTTGAATTCAGCCCAGGTAGCAAAGAGAGTAGAAGCAAAACTAACCAAAAAAACTAATGCTAGCTCAAGTGAAACTTGTACTTTATACTCAATCTCCCGAAGGATCCTAGAGTCAAATTTCTGAACCTGAAAATGGAAAGGGTGGCTGACTCAACTAAACTGCAAGTAAAAAGGTTTGGCATTTACCAAAGTGTTTAACAGGACAATATCTGAGTAATATAACTAAATCCTCCCTCTATTCACTAGCAAGGTAATTAAACCACACCGTCCAAACGAGCAAAGAAGGAGCTTATTCCGTTTTCAGCTTAGATTGGGGAAAGTTAAGTTTATCATAATTCTAAATCCCCAGAACAGAGGGAGATAACTATACACTGAGCTAAAATGAATGCCCAATAATTAGTTAACCATAGACATGACAGTACGAACTGTGTACATTGGTCAACTTTTTGTTGATAACCTTATTCTATGTCAATCCTCTCCATTTTGTCTCATAATTCCAGAATTGTACGGAACAATAATGGACAGAAAGTTGGACATCTCTCAGTACATAAAAACTGACCTCAGAAGTAGCAACTTGACAGAAGAGGACGATAGAATGACAGGGTTCAGAATCTTAAATGGTACCTCTCATTTCTTGATTTCTTCCTAGAGAAGAAGCCACACTTGAATTTCTTAACTGGAAGCATGGAGATAAGGTCTTGGGAAAGACCTCATCTTTGAGTTCCAACTGCCTCACCCAACTCAACTTACTTAAGTAACTCTTGCAATTGAAATACTATCTCAACTGATCTTCGTAACAAAATGTTTGTTACCATTAATCAACTACTATAACAGCTTCTAGTTTTAAAAGAAGTTGATTTTATTTTAGCGTACTTTCCAAGTTCCAACTCATGTTACTGATAGTTTCTGAGAACCATAACGATAACCGTTTCCTATAGCAATGTCGATAGCAGAAAACAGAAAGAGGTTTTCAACTTAATTGACACAAACTAGAAAAGGAGGTCATGTGTTTGAGCTGTATCAGGTGAGGTGAGTCAATGGTTCATAATTTCGTTTCCTTGAAGGCTACCTGGGGCTTAGATAGAGTAAAATTATTTGAGACACGCGGGACAGACAACTACATGATACTTTTGCGAGGAAAAAAGGGTCATTCATGAATTGATAAGTAAAAACCACAAGATCCACAGAAATTTAGTGTGAACTCAACTAGGGCTGAAAGCTGAATGGTAAAAAAAAAAACTCAAGGTTCAATTCTAGGCAAAGTAGCTGTTGGTTATTGGAATGAAAGTAGGAATATATTGGGCAATCTCTTGCAATGCTTTTTCTGACCATTCGAAGAGAACAGAATGCAAATGGAATCGCCATCCACCATTTAGAACTCAACTCAACAGAATTGTTCCAGAGAACCAAACTCCTTAATTCACTGTTTTACCACATTTCAATAGTAGCATCTTAATGCTAAATGAATTCAATGAGTGAACAACATGGTTTTCATTTAACTCGTTAATTACATTAAGCACATGTGCCATTTGAGACTTGAATTGAATAGTTTCTTCACTTACCTAATCTTATTTGTGCGACTCCTTTTCCCACTCCTCTTACACGTCCACACCTCTCGGGGTTTCCTTCTTTTTATCTTTCTGAACGCTATAAATTTATCCCTACAACAACATTCCTAAAAAAGTGCTATAATCTAATGCTATTAAAACTCACACTTCGCTTTGCCAAAAACTAGGGTTGTGTCTGTAACTTATTCATTTCAGACTAAAAGGAGACACACACACACCCACACTGCCACACTGTCCACAACGCATGCAGGCATCATCCACTTCAGTTAAGTGAAGCTAAACAGACCACAAGGCATGCAATCAAATAAACAGCTAACAGACTAACAAACTAACAGACTTGAGGGGCTAGGCCTCCACCTCAACTCAGCAAACAGAATATGCGAGGGGTTATGCCACCACCTCGGCTAAGAAATGCAATCAAATAAAACTAACTATACTAACTAAAAACAAACTCAATATTTAGCCTGGCTTCGTTACACCTCAGGTTAGCATAAAAACAGGTTAGAGGTATCCACCAAGCTAAATACGAGCTACTAACACATAAACTACTAGAGTCTAGAGATTGAAAATGCTCCAATCCTTACTATTTCACATATTTACTTTTGGTATTCAAACATATCAAACTGCATATGTTGTATGCACTATTTCCAGCACATAAGCAGACTAAGCAGTAAGCACCATTTACTTTAATTGAGGAAATCATAAAACAACTATGGATACAAAAATAAGTAAGAAAATCCACCTTCAACATTTTGTTGGTATTAATTTGCTTCAGCCTTCATGTGGTTTGGTTCTTGGCGTCTATGGTCTACAATGTCCTACAAAACAAGAACCAGCAGCAGCAGAAAACAGGTATATAAAAGCCAAATGAACAAGGAAATTGAATAAGAAAATTGAATTCTACTCAGATATTAGTTCCTTTTATCATCATAGCAGAAAATTAAAATGGATGCAACGTTAAGTTGCCATTATGGCCTTCATAAGTTGCAACACCACTTCATAGTTCATAACAACACGACTACGGCTCAGACATTAGTGTTATTTTATCATCATAGCCGGAAACTGAAACGGATGCGGCAACGTTAAGTTGCCGTAAAGGCCT
This sequence comes from Rhododendron ovatum, assembly GCA_019656835.1. Classification (NCBI taxonomy): domain Eukaryota; kingdom Viridiplantae; phylum Streptophyta; class Magnoliopsida; order Ericales; family Ericaceae; genus Rhododendron; species Rhododendron ovatum. The sequence continues at coordinate 22,273,580 of CM033790.1, read as the reverse complement.
TCATAAGTTGCAACACAATCACACTTCGCTTTGCCAAAAAGTGGGGTTATGTCTGTGGCTTATTCATTTCCGACTAAAAGGAGACACACACACACACCCCACACTGTCCACACACACACCACAACGCATGCAGGCAACATCCACTTCAATTAAGTGAAGCTAAACAGACCACAAGATATGCAGCATAACTTAGGGCCTTAGGCTCAGCATGTTAGTTAACAAAATACATCATAGCCAAAAACTGAAGCGGGGGCAACATCATGTTGCCATTTAAGGCCTTCATAAGTTGCCACAATATCCACTTCAACCCACTTACTGAAATGAATAAGCCATACACAATGCTGAAATGAATAAGCCACAGACACAACCCCAACAGAAAAAATGAATAATAGATTCAAACCAAATGACAGCAGGTCCCTCTAATCACTGTCTATATCAGAATCTGCAAAATAGCCTCTAAATTCATCTTTAGCTGAGCGTTTTTGAATTCCAAGGTGTGCATCCTCCCAATCTTTCAAGCATAGAAGACAATCCAAAATGTCTGGAGCTAGTCTGCTCCTCCTCTCATCCAACACTCTTTTACCTGCACTAAAAGCAGATTCGGATGCCACTGTAGACACAGGAGGGGTTAGTAGATCACGTGCCATGATTGAAAGAACAGGATATTTATCTTCATTTTTTTTCCACCAAGCTAAGACATCAAAATCACACCTGTCATTCACGTTAATGGATTCTAGGTCCAAATATTTCTCAAGTTCAATGCGTGAAGTTCCAGTGCTACTTCCTATTCCTAAATTTGAACTAACAAAATCTCAAAATTCATCATTGGTTCTTGTAGAAGATGTTAAAGGAGCAACAGTACATGCAACATTAGAACGAAACTTAGATTCATATTTGGCATACATGATAGTCAATAAATCATTCACATTAGCAGAAGAAGGTAAAGCAGTAATCTCCAAATTCGTACCAATCTCTCTTAAGAGCAAGCTAACACCTTGTAACTTCATCCTAGGGTCCATTACTGCAGCTAACATAAATATTGGTGGCATTTCCGCATAATATTTTCTGAATTTTCCTTCCATATCTATACAAGCATGTGCAAAATTTGGATGTTCCCTATGTTTACGAAAATTGACACTGATATTGAAAAGATGATGAAGCACAATACAAGAAGTAGGATAACAAACACCCGAACAAGCTACGGTAGTAGCATAAAACACTTTCAAAAATTTCATGAACTAAAAACCAATTTCCCAATGAGCTAGAGTTAAAGGATTACTATGACACGGTCGATACCTCTGATTAACATAAGCAGATATTGCATCACTATATTTTTGACAAGACTTTAACATAAGGTATGTCGAATTCCAACAATTTTGAACATCAGAGTTCATATTTTTGGGTTTAAGATTGTAAAGTGATGTGCACAATTTATCAAATTCTTGTTGCCTAGATGGGGAAGTAGCAATAAAAAGAACAACATCTCTAATTTTTTTAATCTGTGGTGCTATATGTTTCAAACCATCTTGCACAACTAAATTAATGACATGACATACACATCACAAATGCAATAATTTACCAAAATAAGGAGTCATCAAATTTCTTATAAACAATGGAAGTGTAGCACTATTAGCGCTATAGTTGTCAAAAGTAATGCTATAAACTTTATCAATAACTTCAAAATCCCTAAAAACACCCATAATACTTTCATAAATCTGTTCAGCATCATGAGGAAATTCCACTAAACGGAAAGCAATAATTTTTTTTCGCAAAGTCCAACTAGAGTCTATATAATGAGCAGTCACACAAATATAACCACGATTATTTATACCAGACCACATATCAAAAGTAAAACCTATTGCACCAACAGTTGCAAGTTCACTAATCAAATCTTTTTTAACTTCACTATGAGCTTTCTTCGTATCACTACGGGTTGAATTTCTAGAAACTTTAGCAAATGAAGGATTTAGACAATTTTTGACAAAATATTCAAATCTAATATCATCACCAAAAGTAAATGGTTGTTCTGCTACAGCTACATAAAGGGCCAGTCCATGTCTCATTTTTTCTTTTGAATAAATAAAATTACTACTATCAGATGCATCACCAATTTTATCAGCATGTTTACTTCTTAGATGTCTACCATGTGGCCCTACACCATAATTACTTTTGCATTTATAATTTTTGTCACAATAATGGCATACAGCCCTAGCTCCTATGTCAACACCATTTTCATTTTTGAAGTGTTCATTTATAGAGAAATGATTCCATACCCATAAGTGGCATCGTGACCTTTTCGAACCACTAAGGTCGGAATTTGCAGCTGCATGAGTAGAATCTGTCGGAGTAGCAGTAGAACCTAGAGGTCCTGTTCCACTTAGACCACTTCCACCACCAACAATGTTTGAAGCAGCCTCCTCACCTACAGAACCCATACGCTGTGGTCCAATAGGGTTTCGTGTTAGTTCATCAGAACCTGAGTGGGAGTTACGATCCTCCCCATTTCCAGCATCCATCTACAAAAAAAAACAATATAACAGGGGTTATTGGGAAACACGAAAGCCCTAATTTTGTAACCCTAAATGCAATATTCAAGTAATGCAAAACTAAACTAATTGATATGAAGTATCAACAGACAACAGTGCATATCTATAACAAAATCATCAGATCTGGTCATTTCTAGAATATACAAAATATCAACAGTGCATCTGTGCATGTGTGTACTAATATACGAAATTAGTGCAGTTGTGTCCCGTGTCCGTGTGTGTACAAAATCAGTTTCGACAAATTTGTCAAAAATATACTAATATACGAAATTACTCATGTTAGTAACAAAAGTGAAAAGCCCTAATTTCTTGTTACTAATTTCAGAAATTAGCAACAAAAACCCTAATTACGTAACCCTAATTTCAGAAATTAGTAACAAAAGTGAAAAGCCCTAATTTCTTGTTACTAATTTCAGAAATTAGCAACAAAAATCCTAATTTCGTAACCCTAATTTCAGAAATTCGTAACAAAAGTGAAAAGCCCTAATTTCTTGTTACTAATTTCTGAAATTAGCAACAAAAACCCTAATTTCGTAACCCTAATTTCAAAAATTAGTAACAATTAACAAGAACCCTAATTTCATAACCCTAATTTCAGAAATTAGTAACAATTAACAAAAACCCTAATTTCAAAAACCAGGTTAAAACCCTATTTTCAGAAACCCTACTTACAGTAGATAAGTGGAGATTGGAGAGGTAAGTGAGAGAGGTACCTATGCAGCTATGCTCAGAGAGATACGGTGACGGGTGAGTGAGTCGGTGAGCTTAATACCTGAGCCTGAGGTGATGAGAGAGTCGGAGTGACAGACGTTGAGAGACTGATGGTCACCGTCGCACCGACTCACCCTTTGAGAATTGCGAGTTGTGTCGCCAGAAAGTCAAAAACGGAGAGAGAGAGAGAGTGTGTGTGTGTGTGTGTGTGTGTGTGTCTGAGTCTCTAAGAGAGTGAGAGATAGAGAGAGGTGAATTACTCGGTGAATGGATCCAAAGAAATAAGGCGTGCCAGAATCCGAACGTTGAGGCTCGTTGTTAGAGGTGAGACCGTGAGAGGACAGAGAGACGTTGAGAGAGACAGAGAGATGTTAAGAACTTGAGAGTTTAGAGGAGTCTGAGAGAGTGAGAGATCGGAGAATGACTGAATGAGATGTCTGCTAGGGCAGCATCTCATTCCTTTTATATGATGTGTGTGATCATGTGCATACGATACACCATAATCCACATGCACCAACTTATCGAAAATTCTCGTAGAGTCCTATAATGCATCACTCGAGGGCCGCTTGAGCTGTTTATTGAAAATCCGAACCGTCTACCTTTTATGTGAGAGTGACTATATCATTCATGCAAAAAATGAAGCAAATTCGCTATCATTATATACTACATTGCACATGACAAAAAATTTCTATTAATGAATCTATGTTCCGATGAAAGGGCGTCCAAAACCCGATAGACCCGAAATTTTGCGAGAGTGATTAAAACACCAAGAACAACGAAATGAACGGTATTGATTGTCATACTTGTGGAGGCTGTTTTTTAAAAATAGAATTATATATTATTAATATATATTAATCATGTTTGAATTTGATTCAAAATTTCTTAATCATATAAAATATTTTAAAAGCTTATTTTACTTAAATAAAAGGAAACGATTAATAAATTATTGGATTATCAAAAAATACACACAAATAAAGTAAACTATAATCTTAAAACTCTTGTTTATTTAATAACATATTTTTTTTGGTTTTTCCATGCCTTGTGACTCGTGTCGTGCCCGCAGGGCCTGCCCTGAGGTGAAACCGCTTTAGGCCTCCAAAATTCGAGCGAAAATTGGGCCTCGTTTTTCATAAGACGAAAATATATTATATATAAGTTATTCCAAATTCTAGCACGAGTAGAGTTCCAAGCTTCAAGTATTAGTGGTTTGTCCATATTGCTTAAACCGAGAGGTCCCTGTTTCGAGCCCCATGAGGCTCATTTGCCAGATTTTCTTGTATTAGTTATGCTTCAGTTGTTTTAAATGTTACTCTGAGGGTTCAAATCTTTTTGCACACTACTATAAATGTTTGGATAAGTTTTCTTTTTAATTTAATTTTTAACTTTTAATATCTAGTTCACAGGAAAAAAAAATACTTTTGACTATATAAAAGCATAATATTTACTTCGAACTCAACAAAATTTGATAAAAGTTGTTTAAAATAATTAATTCTCTTATTATTAAAAATAACATTCTTACAATTAAAGTTCATTAGTTAAAAAAAAACACAATGTATGAGCGATACTGATACGTTTGATTCATTTTTTTTCTAACAGTATAAATCGTTTTAAAATTTTATTTTAGTTAAATTATGAAGCTAAAAGTTTAATCTCTTAACCTTAGGCTTATATTAGACACATATTGACATACATTGATTTTTTTTTGTTAAAAATATAGAGCCTCATTTTTAAAATTCGCTTTATGCCTCGAAAATCTCAAGATCGGCCCTGCGTGCCCGTGCCCGTGTCGTGTCGAGCCGTGACTCGTGCTCCATCCCACTTCCGTGCCGTGCCCATCTAAGACCGTGTCGTGCCGTCCCGTGCCAAGCCAACTTCCGTATCGTGCCTTTGTCGTTCCCCCTCACTTCCGTGCCCAAACCGTGCCACGTGCCCGTGCCGTGCCCCGTGTCTGGCTAGAACCGTGTCCTGACTCGTGCCCCATCCTATTTCTGTGCCGTGCCAGTGTCGTGCCTGTCTAAGACCGTGCCGTGCCGTGCCAAGTCAACTTTCCGTGCTCGTGTCGTGCCGTGCCGTGCCGTGCTAGAACCGTGTCGTGCCATGTCGTGACTCGTGCCCCATCCCACTTCTGTGCCGTGCCAGTGTCGTGCCCGTCTAAGACCGTGCCGTGCCAAGTCAACTTCCGTGCCGTGCCCGTGTCGTTCCTGCTCACTTCCGTGCCCGTGCCGTGCCGCATGCCCACTAAGACCGTGCCGTGCCAGGATTATTCCGTGCCCGTGCCGTGCCGCCTTCAAACGTGTTGTGCCATGCCGACCCGACCCATTTTACACCTCTAGATCACCATCACCCCATAGCTCTACTACCACGTACCGAACTCCGTCGCTGCTCCGAACCTCTCCATAAATCATTTCGCCGGGCATGAGGTAGTTCAGAACTCACCTCCCTAAGTATATATCGCGTGTCTGTATTGATTTTAGCGTTTCGATATAATTGTATTCGAATCCGACGTCGCGGTCGAGTCCAGCCGGACACCTTGATTTTTCCGACGTAACACAGCCACTGGACTTTGAAATTTTCTTGGATTAATTACAATTTGGTCCCCCGAGTTTATTTAGCTTATGAATCCAACCCTTGAGTATTAAAATCTAATAATGTTTGTAAGGACCCGTATTTTTCGGATATTATTTAAACGTTTTATAAATATAAATAAATAAATAAAATAAAATAAAATAAAATGCGAAATTGATTGAGTTTATTTTAGTTGTGGGTCAATGTGCAAGAGTTTGAAATATATGGGTGTTAGTGTGATAAGGTGCATGTGTGTATAAGTGTGTGTGTGCCAGGGGAAAATTAATTCCCAAAACCCCATCCCATTCTCTCTCCCGTTCTCTCTCTCGGCTCTCTCTACCTCTCTCACTCCCTCACCCAAAAACTCACCTCTAAATTCAAAACCCACAACAAATAACCTCCATTCCATCTTCTACTCTTGTATTGTGGTCCGTATCGCTCCGGTTCGAGCTCGGAGAAGTTGTATTCCGGTTGGAACAAGGTTTTCGGAAAGCTAGGGCTTGTAACTTCTTGGGTTTCGTGCTCCGACTTCGAGGTAGGAAATTCTACCTCTCTTTATATGTTTTATGAGTGATTTGGTGCATGAATCGTGCTTGTAATGTCGTGTTTAGGTTTGGATTGAAAATTCGTAGTTACTGTCAGAATAGTCTGTTATTCCTGGATTCCTACCGGTAGGTCCATCCTTTCTACCGGTAGAACGTTGTTACTTTACCAGAAAATCGATTCCCTACCGGTAGGAACTTTTCGCCTACCGGTAGAACGATTGAGAAATTTTGTCAACCAGCTCAAACGTATAGCAGCAGCTCAAAAGCTGCTCAATGTATCGAACTCCTACCGGTAGGAATTTCTTACCTACCGGTAGGTCAAGCATGTATCGAACTTCTACCGGTAGGAATTTCTTGCCTACCGGTAGGTCACGCTCGAATTTGATTGTTGGCCTTTCTGTTCTCAGTTTCTACCGGTAGGAATTTCTTACCTACCGGTAGGTCAAGCATGTATCGAACTTCTACCGGTAGGAATTTCTTGCCTACCGGTAGGTCACGCTCGAATTTGATTGTTGGCCTTTCTGTTCTCAGTTTCTACCGGTAGAGACTTTTTACCTACCGGTAGGTCAAGTTCTACCGGTAGGACTTGCCTGCCTACCGGTAGGAGATTAGGAGCTTGAGCTGCTTTCACCTGCTTCTTTGAGCTGCTGCAGTATCTTTCAGCTGCTTCTCTATATCTTTCAACTCCCATGTCGAAGCTTTTCTTTGACGCTAATGAGTTTGTTTACGTATCCTTCCAAGTGTTTTGGTGAATGTTACTTGTTCCTCACTTAGAGTGGCATCCAATGGACTAGAGTGAACATGTCTAGGGATTCGACGAGTACTATTGCAATCCGTTTTCTCTCTCGACTCGTAAGATTCTCAGATTCCTTTAGTACATGCTTTTACAGACTCCGAGTATAGAAACTAGATAATCGGGCATCGCAGAGTCTAGTCGTGGGTTGATATGTGGTATGCGAAGGTACGGAGGTGCACTCAGGGGTACAGTGAGGACGTGTGAGATTATGGTGTACTTAAAGGAAAAAGGAGTGTATTAATTAGTTAGTCCGAGTCTTGATATGGATGACAGTTAGGAACGGTTTGAGATATAATCAACGTGGTGGATTGGTAGATTGTTTGGAATGCTTGAAGTGAAAATTGATGTGAGAAAGAATTGTTTGAAATGATGAAATAACTTGTGTCCTCTCGACTCGTCAAGCCTTTTAATCCTTTGACACTCTCTCTATGAGGCTCAAGTGTAGAAACTAACGGATGAAGTATGGTAGGATTATACGTACGGGCTTGATATGCTGTGTCTGAGGCAAAAGGGTAAACTAGTGAATAGGCATGAACATGTATATTCGTGGAGTCACGTAATGGTTAATTAAAATTCAGCTGTATAACCGTTAAAGGGATGATGAAATTGATTATGAAATGCTGTTGATTGTGAAAAGTGTGAAAGGTGACCCAAGTGGTCGTTATTGAGGGAAAAGACTCGGGGTGACCCTGCGCTCGAGGGAACTAGACCCGAGGTGACCCAACTGATTCATATTATTGGAGGAAAAGACTTGGGGTGACCCTGCGCTCGAGGGAACTAGACCCAAGGTGACCCCACCTGATTATTGTTATTGAGGGAAAAGACTCGGGGTGACCCTGCGCTCGAGGGAACTAGACCCGAGGTGACCCTAGTGATTATTTGATGGGAAATACCGGATTAAAGGAAAAGAAAGGTTTTGCGATAAAGGGATTTAATAAAGAGCAATGTGGACACGAGAAAGATTGTACTACCGTACGAAGAATAATAAGATGTTTTGATTTGATTATAGACAAATGTGGAATGACGTGAGTTTAATAACATAACTAGTTAAAGAAGTAAACGGCTAGTGACATTGATGTGAAGTCTAGGACTCTTAGGCGATAATTCGCAGCTTGTTGGTAGTCATTTGTGGTATAGGCGTATCTGTCAGTACTCATTCATTCTCGGTGCATGGTTCATTCAAATTACATATAGCTTGAGTTTAGAATTTTCTACTGGGCTAGTGTAGCTCAACCAAATCTTTCTTTTCAGGTTCTGATGCCGGGCAATAGATTGCATGCATTGTGTGCTTGACAGTAAAAGACTTTTGGGAAGCTGACATCACTGGTTATTCGTCATCTTTGTGAAGATCTCATTTTGTGAAAGATGGTTTTGTAACTATTATTACTAAATTTTCTTTTGACTAAAGTTGTAATTATCTAAACTTAAAGGCTTGTTTGTAAATTAAACAGGTGGGAAACTCTTTTGGGTAACGTATATGATATGCGAGATTTCTCTTTTATTGAAATGTATTATTTAATTATGTTAAAAATCGAGGGCGTGACAATGTTAGCCCTCAAAGTTAATTAGTTTCAGTTCAATCTAAATTTTATTACATAATTAGTTATCGCATGAATAGTGTACCAAATGTTAACTTCATCGAATGGTAGTGTACCGGGTAATAAATTTTATAGCATGATTATTTTTATGGCATTATTAGTTGTATCACATGATTATTTTTGTGGCATGAATAGTTCTATAGTAAAATTTATTTATCGTTCGATTAAACATTATTAGCATGTTAGCCTGTATTGTGAGAATGTGGGTTGTATGAAAGGTTGTTGTATTGATAGATTGGACAAATAGGTTCCCGGGGTTGGTTGCGATGTGCGGATTAACATATTAGACGTGAAAGTAGATTTGATGGAAAATGGATAAAGTGAGAGGATGTGATCTTGGATTCCAGGCAATCTTAGTTTGGAACCCGTGGTGATGTATTGTTGATGAATAATTGGTGGTGATTTGTTGATAGTATGGATTTACGAACCCAAGGTACGGTATGGTGGTGGTCTGCTCTCGGATGTTGGGATGGGACATAAGGGTGGCATTGTGCTTGTGTCACAACCTGGGCTAGACGACATTTGAGCATTGTCGATGAAGTTTTATCTGAACTTATGATTGCGGATTGGTTATCCGAGTACATAACTTAGGTATCTTTCATCCAGATCTAGAAAAGGGGAATCGAACCACACCAGTACCTTACGCCTGAGGTTAAGGATAGGAATGGATCTGTGGATAATATCTTAGATTTCACATAAGTTGAAGAATAGTAATAAAATGATTAATTGTACTCTTTATATGTTATGTCAATGCATTTCAATTATATTATCATATTGTTTGTAAGTTACGGGTTCGGGAGGGTTTTGGCTACTGAGCGTCATCGCTCAGGGTACTATGTTGCCCTGGTAACTTGAACGCCAGGTGCCAAAGATGGAATAGAAGTGTTGTACGATTCGATCGAGTTCATTCCTTTTGAGGAAGAAGCTGAAAATCTTGGTTTCCGTGCGCATAGTCGCTCTGATTAATTTAAGTCGACTTTATTTTGGAAGCATCTAAGTTGATTTGGAAATTGTAATATTTCGATTTATTCGAAACAGTTGTAATATAATGAATGACATATGCTTTTGAAATGGTAACGTAGTTCTATGAAATCTTTTTATGAAAATAATCTTTGAAATGTTTATTAATGTCTCCGAATTTTTTGGGCGTTACAAATGGTATCAAAGCTCTAAGTTTAAACCCTCAAGCCTTGGGTAGATTGGGTAAATCAATTTCCAAGAGTGTTATCTGGGGTAGTTATGCGTTTAATCTATCTAATGTTTTAGCTACTGTACAATATTTTATTTTATTATAAGAGTAGCATATAAATATGTCTTGTTGCCCGAAGTACCTCTGTCAAAGTACTGAAGTCAATGACTCTAAGAAAGAAATAGAAGAACTTGCTTTTATTGTATATGTAATGTAACGACCCGAATTGTTGACCCTATTTTTTTTAATAATAATAGCGTTAATATTATTAATAGCATTAATAATAATATTATTAGAATTACTTTCTTAATACTTTTTTTTTTCTAAAATACATATATGCATGCATTTATATCACATGCAAGCATATAGCATGCATGCACCTCTATCGTTCCTCACTCTCTATCGTTCCTCACTCTCTTGTCTCTCCCTCTCCTGCACAATCCCTCTCTCTCCCATAGCTCCCTCTCTTTCCATTTCTTTCCCACCAAGAAAAACCAAATCCATTCCCCTTGCCCAAACCGAAAATTTTCTTTACCACCAAGAAAAATCCGTATTTAATTCCTTCCTATCCTCTTCGTACTCTCTCCATGACCTTAAACTCAATCTAAATTCGTCCATTCCAAATCCAAAGAACTCAACTTCCATTAATGTGATTTTATCCTTGCCATCCAAAATTTGCCTATAAAAACCCCTTCCCAATGACCATGAACATAACACCATTCCACCCATGCTCCTCCGAGAGAAAATCATGGGCAAATTGGAGCTCCAATCAATGGAGTTCTAGAGAGAGAAAGTGAGAGAGAGAGAAAAAAGTGGGTTTGTGTTCAAAAACCAACCAAAACCCAAATTGACGATCTCAATCACTTCCCCCAACCCCAAGCATCCCCAAACATCATCCAATTCGGTCCCAAGGTTCCCCGATCAAAGAAACCGAGGTCTTCTTTTCCAAAATTCAAATTTCATTTTTGAACCAATTCGATCCAATTATAGGTATTGTAATCCTATCCAACCCCTCCTTTAAGGATTTGAATTATTTTTAAGCTTAACCATATGCCCCAAATGGACCCATGCATCAAAACCATCTTAAAACAATAAAAAAAACGATTCTGCTCCCAACCTTGCGGCCGCAAGGTCCAGTCATTTTTTGTCGGACCACAAGGTTTGACTCGATCAGACCTGGCGGCTGGGGCTCCCACAGCAAACTTGGTTCTTTTTTTATTAAAAATCGTTCGAAACCATTTTGTGACCTTCCGAATAACGTTTTTGACACCCGAACTATTTTTTCTAGACTTCTCACACCTCAAAGATCATATCTTGTTAATATAATATATTTTTAATTTTAATATCTATTTATTAAATTTTTACTTATTTTCGTTCAAAGTTTACAAACAAAAAATCTTTGCGACCTTTCAAACAATGTTTTTAACACCCAAACTATTTTTCCTAGACTCCTTGTATCTCAAAGATGATATCTTGTCAATATAAGTTCTTTTTTATTTAATTACCTATTTATTATTTATTTCACCAAGTTTTCAATCGAAAAATAATTGTGACCTCATAAACCACTTTATTAATGCCCGAGTAATTTTTTTAGACTCTTTATATTCCGAAGATGAAACATTGTTAACCTCAACATATTTTATTTATTAAATATTTTATTATCCATTTATTCTACTTTCGACAACTTTTGTGAATATCATTATTTAAAATAATCCCACGACCCTACAAACCTAACTTTTGGCACTCGAATATGTTGTATAGGACTTTTAGGAATCTTATCAAGGTCATGATAATTATTCTAATATTTTACCTAATTAATATATTTAATTAGTGTTTTATCAATCTAATTTCTTAAAAATAATTGATGAGAGCCTAGAAATAATTTTTAAATTTTTTTATAAAAGTTCTTACTTTGTTATTGACATCACGGCCATACAAGACTAAGGGCAATGACCTATTCATAAAAGGTTGTGTGATTGGATTGCTTGTTATTTGTTTTAGTTATTATTTGATTTAATTGTATATTGCACCGATATTTGATTTGAAGGCTAGATTGGACCTTGGGGTGGTATGCGAATAGAGTTCACCTAGACGATGCTTGGTAATGGATGAATTGGAAAGTTTTATTTTTAGATTGCCTGCAGGCGAGATTTTGAGATGTGATGAGTTGGATGTGATGATTTGAAACCGGCAAAGTAAGCCCAGTGATGAATTGAAATTGGCGGGTAATTCAATAATGACTTGAATTGACTAGCAAAGTAAGCCTAGTGATGAATTGATACTGGCGGGAGTCCAGTGATGATTGTGAAGTGGTGAATAAGATTGACGAACCATAGTTATGTAACGGCATGATAAGCTTACCCCTTTGTTGTAGTTATTGGGATGCACACTAGGTACATAACTTAGGTGTATCTGCGACAGCAAAAGGAAGTGATCTCATGGGACAGGACATAGCTAGCGGTTGGGGAGGAAAGATCTCGCGGATGAGATCTTAGACCACATGATAGGATAATGGATAGTAATAAATCAATTTATGTGGAAAATCTCTATTTTACTTCTTCGTACCATATTTATCATGCTGTTTGCTAATTGTAAAGTAAGAGGAGTGGTTGGATTGGATTATTTTATTGGGTGATTTATCACTCATGGATACGTCTGTATCCTGATAAATCGATTACTTCGGCGATCAATTTGCTAGATGGTGCAAGATTCAACGGAGGGGATTCAATGATGGTGCAGTTCGACACGTAGAGAATATCAGAAACAAAAATCGAGTATGCTTGGAATCCGTATCAAGCCTAGAGTTGGCTCTGAAGTCGATGTATTTTGAATTAGTAAATTTATCTTGAGATTGTAATAGCTAAACTTTATTTTGGAAAATTATATTTATTTAGCAAATTTTCTTAAGATTTTATTTTCTATTGCTCCCTGAAAATCAGGGCGTTACTTGTAAACCGATCAACACGGTCAAGTAGTTCTCATCCGAAGACGATGTGATAGGCCCTGACAATCGTGGGAGAAGAGATCGAGGTCATCGAAGAGGTTACCCAGGAAATTAAGTACCTGTGTTGAAAGATGATTTTTGTTCCTTCCTCGTCTAGGCTACGATCAGAGATAAGTTGGAAAGGGTAGGATCATTGTGTGAACGTACCGTGAGAAAACTTAAGTCTTGCATGTATGACTAGCAGTTAGGGCTAATTGTAGTAATCACGTGTTTGGCCATGTGCACTTTTTGCATAGACATGTAGTACTTTCTGCATAAATACTTTCAATTGTTTTGTTTAAAAAAAGAAGAAGGAAAAGGGAATATTTGCATGTCATTGTATAGAAAAATTCAAATTTTGTTTTATTCTTCCAACTTCAAAATTCTTGCCACATTTCCGTAATTAGAAACCCCTAACTTCGTATAAACCCCAATGCCAACGTCAACACCGCATCATCAACATGCTTATGTCAATCTCGAGGTCAATGCAACACAAAGCCAAATGAGATACCAAGTAACATGGAGGTTATGCAACTTCTACAAGCGATTGCCACATCAACTATTTCGACACTCCAACCTCAAGCATTGTAGACTCCTCAAAATAGTAGATCGAAGAATAAAAGCATGATTATGTTAGAGATTTGCAATCGTCACCCAACTATATACACTGCAAACTACATCCGACGACGACACCATTGTAGTTCAAATAGATCAAGAAGAGTTCAAGGTCATGAATAATTGAGAAAGCGACGACCATTCTCTTAGAGGAGGTTCTATTGTTGTAAGGGGGATAGAAGAGCTCTTGCCAGTTATTCATTTAAACTCTACTTCTCATTCAATTGGTTTTATCCAAACTGCTCACTATTTCTGATCTCACTTTACACTTTTTACAATCACCTTCATTGTGAATCTTCACTATTAGAACTATGAATTCAATTCAATCCCAAATCGTTGAACTCCTTGTGAATTCCAAACACCGAATCCTTGTGACATTTTGTGAGTTGGTTATTCGTAAAGATCATCTGATCCCACCTTTCTTAATTTGACTAGATTTGATTGTGAAGTCAACTTTTTACTCAATTATGAGTCTAAACTTGCTAATTCCTTGCATACTGCATTCTTAGAGCAATCCTCGTCAAACTTGGAAAAGTGCACTCTCAACAAATTTTAAGTAATCCTCGTTAAAAGTCGTTTAGGATCCATTTGAAACCTTCAATTCTTTTGATGTCACAGTAAGACGTGTCTCCGACCTTTCAAAACACTCAATTTGCATACCTAATTCGATTTTCAATGTCGGAGTTGTCAAGTCCTTGAACTCACATATTGTTGTTATGCTTCACTTTCTTTAAGCTTTGTATCCTGTCTTGAGCTAGTAAGATCTAATCATCGTTCTATCAATGACTTTTTCTATTTCAAAAATGGACTAATAAGCCATTGATTATTTTTCAATTGTGCCCAATATATTTTTAGATAGCCAGAGTTAGATGCTTGTTTTGAAACACGTATGGCCAACGTGGCACAAAACAAATATCTGGTTCGATCTCATCGTTGGACCTTGTAATCCTTTCAAAACCTATCGTAGTAAATTTATATTTTTGGTATGAGAATCCTTGTTTATTCCATAGCAATATTTGGAAGTCCAAGTATTTATGTGTTCCATTCACATGTTAGACTTTTTATCAGCACTATTCCAATGATGAAATTCTTCAAATCCAAATCATTGAGATACTGTGGTTAACTTAATTCTCGTTGTCCTCATGTTCTAACTCCAACTCAAACCTAATTGAACCTTAATTCGTGGAAGAGGAACTATTTGTACTTTCTATTTGGTGCCATGACCTTTGGACTTTTGGCTCATGTTGAGACCTTTTGAACATTTTTTTATAATCTTCTCATTCCTTTTGGAGAAAAGTATCATCCACCATCTAAGAGGTAAGGAGTCTTACATTAGACTCTACATCAACGAGATTATTCGATTGCACGGAGTGCCGACATCTAGAGTTTCTGATCGAGACCCCCGCTTCACCTCTAACTTTTGGGGAAGCCTATAGAAAGCATTGGGAACAGATATCCGCCTGAGCACAACTTTTCACCCTCAAATTGATGGACAATCTGAGAGGACGATTCAAACCTTAGAGGACATGCTTCGAGCTTGTGTATTGGATTTTAAAGGAAGTTGGGAGAGACACCTACAGCTAGTGAAGTGTGCCTATAACAACCGTTACCAAGCTAGCATCGGGATGACCCCTTATGAAACAGTGTACGGACAACCATGCCGATCACCCATCTATTGGACCAAGGTTAGAGAAGACGCTCTGCTTGGATCTGAGCTAGTCCAAGAAACTACTGAGAAGGTAAAGGTGATCAGGGAGCGACTTTTGACTGCGCAGAACAGACGAAAGAGTTATGCTGACAAAAGAGTAAGGCCTTTGATGTTTAATGTGGGAGACCATGTGTTCTTGAAACTCAAGCCGGGCCGTGGGACCATCTAATTTGGCAAGAAAGGGAAATTATCACATCGCTGCATTGGTCTGTTTAAAATCTTGGAGCAAATTGGAGAAGTAGCCTATCGCCTCGCTTTACCACCGCAGATCGCCAAAGTTCACAATGTCTTTCATGTTTCTATGCTGCGGAAATATATGACCCATCCCACCCATGTGCTCAATTAGGAGGAAGTCACACTGGATGAGGATACTACTTTTGAAGAGCAACCAGTGAAAATTTAAAATCTTGGAGAAAACGTTACCCGATGACAAACAATCAAACTACTCAGAGTCTTATGGAGGCACCGATGACTAGAGGAATCAACTTGGGAGTGTGAGGACATAATGAAGGCCAATTATCCATAGCAGTTCCAAATCGAAGCTACGTCTTAATTTCGAGGATGAAATTATTTTAAGGGGGATAGATTGTAAAGACCCGATATTTTTAATTAATAATAATAATCATCAAAACAAAAATATTATTTTTGCTCGTTAGTTTGTTAATGCAAAAAAATTATTTATGTCGTCACACTAAATTTTAATTCCATAATTGATTATGCTCGCGCGTGACCAACGAAATAATTCTTTATTGTATGCATGTGTGTACACTGGATCATTTTACCCAAACCTTAACCTAACTAAATCCTAAATTAGAATCCTAACCAAACTATTACCAAACCCATACTCCACCATCACCTCACATCTCCTTTCCCCTTATTTCCATCTGAAACCCTCACCCTCTCCCTATCATTTTCAGGCTCCCAAATCCCCTATTCCCTCCATAAAACCCTTTTCTTGCAACACCACATTTTTACCCATTGGATATTAGCCCTCATGCAATCCAAAACCCAATTTAAAACCCTCCCTTCATCCATTTTATTTTTTTCCCAGCGTTCCTCCCATTTCTGCAGAGAGAGAGAGAGAGAGAGAGAGAGAGAAAGAGGGCAGCCGAACACCATAACCTCCGGTCGCCGCTCATCCTCCTACCGTCGGCAGTCACTACCTCCTCGCCACCACCTCTAACCAGACCACCTCTTTCGGTCCACCACCCCAATGCTATGTTCTCTCCGTCTCACCTAGAACCATCGTAACCTCCTCCTCTTTCGTACATCATCATCTCCACCATCAATTGGCCACTCCACCATCGGACCCACCTCCTCCAGCTAAGCTCACTTCACCACCGAGCTCCGCCGTCATTCCGAACCCACCTCCACCAGCCGGGTCACCATCACCCCATAGCTTCACTGCCACGTACCGAACTCCGTCGCTGCTCCGAACCTCTTAGTAAATCGTTTCGCCGGATGCGAGGTAGTTCAGAACTCACCTCCCTAAGTATATATCACGTGTCTGTATTGATTTTAGCGTTTCAATATAATTGTATTCGAATCCGACATCGCCGATCAAGTTCGGCCGGACACCATGATTTTTTCTACGAAACACAGCCACTGGGCTTTGAAATTTTCTTGGATTAATTATAGTTTGGTCCCCTGAGTTCGTTTAGCTTATGAATCCAACCCTTGAGTATTAAAATCTAATAATGTTAGCCCTCAAAGTTAATTAGTTTTGGTTCAATATGAATTTTATTGCATAATTAGTTATCTCATGAATAGTGTACCAAACGAATAACTTCATCGCATGGTAGTGTATCGGGTAATAAATTTTATCGCATGATTATTTTTATGGCATTATTAGTTGTATCACATGATTATTTTTGTGGCATGAATAGTTCTATCGTAAATTTTATTTTATCGTTCGATTAAACATTATTAGCATGTTAGCCTGTATTGTGAAAATGTGGATTGTGTGAAATGTTGTTGTATTGATAGATTGGACAAATAGGTTCCCGGGGGTTGGTTGTGATGTGCGGATTTAACATATTAGACGTGAAAGTAGGTTTAATGGAAAATGGATAATGTGAGAGTATGTGATCTTGGATTCCGGGCAATCTTGGTTTGGAACCCATGGTGATGTATTGTTGATGAATGATTGGTGGTGATTTGTTGAAAGTATGGATTTACGAACCCAGGGTACGGCATGGTGGTGGTCGGCTCTCAGATGTTGGGACAGGACATAAGGGTGGCATTGTGGATGTGTCACAACCCAGGCTAGACAGCACTTGAGCATTGCCAGTGAAATTCAACCTGGGCTAGATGGCGCTTGAGCGTTGCCGATGAAGTTTTATCCGAACTTATGGTCGCGGATGGGTTATCCGAGTACATAACTGAGGTATCTTTCATTCGGATCTGGAAAAGGGGAGTCAAACCACACCAGTGCCTTACGCCAGAGGTTAAGGATAGGAACGGATCTGTGGATAAGATCCTAGATTTCACATAGGTTGAAGAATAATAATAAAATGATTAATTGTTCGTTTTTTATGTTATGTCAATGCATTTCAATTATATTATCATATTGTTTGTAAGTTATGGGTTCGGGTGGGTTTTGGCTACTGAGCGTCATCGCTCGGGGTATTATGTTGCCCTGGTAACTCGAACGCCATGTATCGAAGATGGAACAGAAGTGTCGTACGATTCAATCAAGTTCAATCCTTTTGAGGAAGAAGCTGAAAACCTTGGTTTCCGTGCACATAGTCGCTCTGATTAATTTAAGTCGACTTTATTTTGGAAGCTTCTAAGTTGATTTCGAAATTGTAATATTTCGATTTATTCGAAACGGTTGTAATATAATGAATGATGTATGCTTTTGAAATGGTAACGCAGTTCTATGAAATCTTTTTGTAAAAATAATCTTTGAAATGTTTATTAATGTCTCTGAATTTTTGGGACGTTACAATTTTGGAGGAAATTACGATGTCTCAAAGCTTCAAGAGAGCTTCATTCAACTCTTCCTTGCTGGGTTTGGTTTGATCGGTTGAAAACCAGGAACAAATAGATTGGGAATTTATTGGAAATAAAAGGTGGATTGAAGAGGTTGTTTGTAGTTCGGAAGGACTGGGCCGTTGATCTGAGACCCAATTATAGTGGATGAGTAGGGGTGTCCGATTGGTGTGTGTGAGTGTCAATTAAAACAATATTTTATAAGGATAGAGAGAATAATAGAGAGGATTGGTGTGTGGTTGAGAGAGATTTGAATAGGTAAAGTACTAATTGCATTCTTATGAATTTAATTTAAACTTAACTTTATTCTGAAAATTGTCATTTGTTGCGCTAAAAAGTAGTTATTTCTCAAAATATTTGGGTAAAAGTAAAAAAATTTACTTTTCTGATTCTTTTCTTTGAGACGAATCATTAATCTACTAAAATTTAGCGCAAAATTAACAAATGCGAAAAAAATTTAAATAAAAACAAAATTCTCAAAATTAATTGAAGTCCATAAGAACGCAGAAAAAATATATACTGTTGATAGCCATTTGTGCACCCCTGAGCTACGAACCTCCGTTGCACTCGGACAAGGGTAGGCCGTGGGATGATGCATCTTGTTTCTCCGATACAGGGGTACCGGTCGTAATTTAGTTGATCTTTCAGGGCAACAGAAAACAACTCTGATTTCCAATTCCCGCCCAGAATTCGGACAGGCGGACCACTAAAAAAAAAAAAAAAACCTAAAAAGCGCACTTTAACTCAAAAGGGGCTACTCCCAATATTAGTACCTAGCTGCCTTCTCTCCTCTTCTCTTCTCTACACCTCTTGCATTACTACAGTCCGGTACTTTCTCTGCAGCTCTCTCTCTCTCTCTCTCCAAAAGATTTCAAATTAGGTCCGTCCTGCTTCTGCCATTCTCGTCATCAAGTACTCCTAGCCTTTTATGCATGCAGTCCATCTCTAACCCGAACTTCAAAACAATCGAAAAATCTCCCTATTTTTCAGTGACTGAAAAACCCTAATCTGGACCAATTTCTCGTGGTATTTGACTTTAATAGTGTATCTCTTTGTTGTTGTCGTTTGAAGATATGGAACCTGGAGACATGGCGCTTGAGAACGAGATGAAGAACGAAGCCCCTGTGGAGTCTCCAACCTCTGTGCTTGAGGACGAGGTTCTATTTGCTGTTTCTCTCTTTTCCCTCATTGTTGACGCTTCCTATTGTCCTATTCTATCGTCTGTTTGTGTTACGTAACCGGATCTGTACACACGGCCCCACTCTGTCCTGTTCTTATCTTCACCGTGTTTGATTTTTTGGGGTTTTATTTGGGTCCATGAGAGTTTCTACTTTCTGATATAGATACTTTGGAAATGCTTTGTGTTGTGTTTGATATTCGTCTGAATGGAAAAGTGTTGTGTTAAGGCTGTGTTTGGAGTGTCTAAAAAAGACAGTTTCTTGTCCGGTGTAGTGTATTCGTTTCAGTTTTCAGTTAAACTCTCTTATTTTTGGTTTGTCTTGAAGATTGAAATGGGAAATGTGCAAATATGTGGATCTATTTAAAAAATGTTAGGAAAATAATTTTAGCACTCCATTTTTTTACGATGTCACTCCAAAATTTGTCTTTTATTATGCTTTTATTATGCCTTCCTATGTTTAATTTTTAAACTAAAATACAAGTATTGAAGTGTCTTCATAAAAAATAGAAATCATAAAAAAATAGAAATAGAGTGCCAAAATCATTTTCCAAAAATGTTTGGTATAGACAAAAAAAATTCAATATATTCAGAAGAAGACCACTAGTAAAAAATATACAAATGCGTTTTGAAAAACTGGTCTTTTTGGACATTTCAAACATAGCCTAACTAAAGAGATTTTTCATTGACATTTCGTTTTGGGAAATGATTTTCACTTTTTGGGTAAATGATTTTTACACTCCCTTTTTGGCAAATGCACTCCACTTGTCTTTTAGTAAAAAATGTAAACATGAAGGTTTCACTAAAGGACAAAAAATTGACTGCATTTAGCAAAAAAGAGAAAAGAATTTTTTTTCCCCTGTACTTTTCTTGGGAAACTGTAAAAGGGTTACTTATCCAATGTGGATGCTGGTTATTCAGCTGCTTCTGTTGTTGCTTTTATCGTGCACTGGTGGATCAGTTGTTGAGCTATTATCATTGTAAAGTAGTTACTGTTAGTACTTTTTATTCGTAGTTTGTAGTTCTCCATTTTTCGCTGCATTTTCTGTTGTTGAAGTAATTTTGTCTTGGATTTGGACAACTATTGATCCACTGGAATCTTTAAAATGCTTTGTCTTATGCGTCAAATAATTAGGATACTGTTAGTTCGTAATTTATGCTTTTTGTGCTTTATCAGTGTTCAATTCTCTCATTGTGTAGTAATCTCATATATATTGCTCTACACTTAAACCTGAAGGATGTATCCAAGGAGGAAATTGGAGTCAAATTGGAGGAGGAAATATTTCTTGACGCAAAAAATGGAGATTCTTCTCTTGTATCAAGAGCTATGGCCGAGGAGGAGGTGAAGTTGCAGGAATCCCGGGTGAAAGAAGAGGGAGAAAATCATCCCACAGATGAACTACGCTTGAATGATACCCAGTTCACAAAACTGGATGAACTTCTAACACAAACCCAGCTTTACTCGAAATTTCTGCTAGAGAAAATGGATGCCATTACAGTTGTATCCACTTATACCCTTTCTAGATGAAACTTTTATGTTATTGTTTTCTCTTTTAACTCATTAATTCTCATGAATGATATTCTTAGAATGGTGTGGAGGAAGATGATGACACTGTTAAAGGGAAAAAGGGAGGTCGTGGTTCAAAAAGAAAAGCGGCAACAAACTACAACAATGTATGTCTTTCTTTCTGTTGTCTAATTTCATCTGATTTTGATATGGGAGTTTTGCAGTCTATATTACCTGGACCCTTCAATGCCATCATGCTCCATCTTTGAGCTCCATGTTCTTCCTAGTGTCTACACATAAATACTTTGTGGGAATTTGTACATGCACCAGACAGGGCAATTATTTGGGTCTTTGGAGTTCCTGAACGCAAAGTTTTACGCAATCTCATGCCATGGCCCATGCACTCTTCCTCTACCATGTATATATAATATAGGTTTTTGTGTGGAACATAATTCATACTGCTATGTGTCAGTATTGTTAATTAAGAACAAGGAAGCTGAAGCTTCTGAGTTTGATGGAGAATAACATTCCATTGATGCAATTTTTGTGATCCCTATCAAGAAAATTAAGTTGATTTTAAATCTTCATATTTGTACTGAAGCTACACCTTGCTATATGAGTGGAATAATTTTGATTAGTACTTGGATTATTTTCATAAAATGCAAAAACTTTGATCTATGGATTGTTTGAGTAAAACAGTTGCGGTACTGCTAAGATTTTTTACATTCAGCTGGAAGTAATGCTAGATGCTTCTGATATAAGATATTCAGATGTCAAGGTTAATTTGTTCTTGCTTATCTCAATTCCATTTGTACTTGTCAATTTGTATTTGCTTTCTTGCTGGAGCCTGGTAACTTTGACATCTTAGGTTCACCAAATTACCGTCTCTGCGTCTTGTGATGACGATCCCCATATACTTCCATTTGGTGAGCTAGTTGGGACACTGGATTTTCTTGCTTGAATGAAACCTTTGGTGTATCAAGTGTCACTGGATAACAGGCAGCCTAGCTACATTAATTCATGTACAGAGTTTGTGCTATACTTTTTTGCTTAATTTTGTGGTCTGGCATCTCACACAATACCTCTGTTGTGCTTTATTAGATAGTGTTATGTTTTAGTGATGAATCCTCTGGATGAATACCCATTTATCCGCAGCATGTGATCTAATAATAGTATGATCATTTGGTTTGTTCTGGGTCCTGTTCGAGTTTTACGTTTGGTATCATAACTTTTTGGTCTCTTAGGTGTAATTGTTCCTTGTCAATTTATTTCCTGGCCTGCAAACTACAAACATGGGAACTTTTTATCCATCTCAGAGAAAGGCCAAGAGAGCTGTTGCTGCCATGCTTACAAGATCTAAAGAAGGCACTGATCCTGAAGATATTAACCTTACTGAGGAGGAGAAAACTGAGAAGGAGCAAGCTGAACTGGTACCCTTATTGACAGGTGGTAAGTTAAAGTCCTATCAGCTTAAAGGTGTGAAGTGGCTGATCTCCCTTTGGCAAAATGGACTGAATGGCATCCTTGCTGATCAAATGGGGCTTGGGAAGACAATTCAAACTATTGGCTTCCTTGCACACTTGAAAGGGAAGGGAATGGATGGGCCGTATCTGGTCATTGCTCCACTGTCTACGCTCTCAAATTGGGTTAACGAGATATCAAGGTAACTTTCCTTGGGATTCCTTATCGTAGACTGGGGCCCTAGCGATTGGATGTATGGTTTACCTTTCTGAATCTTTTTGTTTGGTGAATTATCTTAAATCATGGATTTATTTTATTCTTGTGGTTTATGAAATAATGAAATACTGAAACTCTGTTGGACTTCTCTTTTTCCTTTTTGTTGAAAGGTTTACGCCGTCAGTGAATTCAATTATCTACCATGGCAGTAAGCAAGAAAGGGGTGAGATAAGGAGGAAGTTCATGCCGAGAACAACAACTCCCAAATTCCCCATCGTAGTTACTTCATACGAGGTTGCACTCTCTGATGCCCGGAAACACTTGAGGCACTATAACTGGAAATATATTGTGGTAGACGAGGTAATCAGTGAAAGACTCTCTCTCTGTTGTAAGCATATGCTCAGGCTTGCATTTTTTTAATAGACACTTCTGCTCTGATATCTGAACCATCTATCTTTCATCCTGAAGGGGCACAGGCTGAAAAACTCAAAATGCAAATTATTCAAGGAATTGAAGCTTTTACCCGTTGAAAATAAGCTTCTTTTGACTGGAACTCCTCTGCATAACAATTTGGCAGAACTTTGGTCATTGTTGAACTTCATTTTGCCCGATATATTCTCATCCCTTGAAGAATTTGAATCATGGTTAGTATGATATTGGCTATTTTTGCTTTCCTTTTTCTTTGTAGTTGAAGTATGTGAATGACTGTGATTTATTATACTCCTTGAGCTCTCTCAGTTAATTAAATGAATTTGTATGTTTCTTCATAAGAAAATGCTCGGACCAATACTTATAGCCTCCACACTCTGCCGAGATTGCTACATGTTTATCTGCACTAATAAGCATTTAAATCTTGAAGGAATGGTTATTCATGTTATTTCAAAACAGGTCATCTGAGGCAGTCTTCCTCGACAGGAGTCAAGTTCTGCAAATAATTGCAGATAACCAAGACTGCCAATTAAAGGATTAGCTATTGTCTGCATATTGTAAAGAGGACATGTCAAAATAGTTAGTTACCTCACTTCTGTAGGCCCTCTGCTCTAGTTAGTTATCCATACTGTCTTAGTTGGGCTCTTATGTTATCAGGATTGAGTGCTGTGTTTGTGAAGCACTAGGACCCCATTCGTTTTGGGATTTTGGACTCTCTCTGCGCACGGTCCCCAATAAATTCTCTCAATTATTACTCTCATTTTTCTTTCTATCTCTCTCCACTCATTACCCAAAATCCAAATCCTAAAACAAACATGGCCTAGAAGATTTCATTAAGCACTTATTGGGAATTTTTATATCCTCTTACCCGGAAGAAATGGTAAAATGAACAACTTTGTTATATGGTAACTGAAATAATACAAGTAGACATTGTATATTCTGAGTATGTGGTGTGCGAGGCAGCCGAGGCTGATCCATTCCTCAATGACATCCATTCCTGAATGATTTGACCTATGGTTCAGCAATATTTTCTGTGAGAACTCACCTTTAGTCCCACATCGGGAAAGTATATAACCATCAAGTGGTTTATATAGTAAGTCCGATCCCTCCAGCTACTAATAACCCGAGGTTAATCTTTTGAGCCACGTGGTTAGGCTAAGAGTTATCAGGTCAGCTGGTGTGGGTCGTTACAGTTGGTTTCAGAGTACAACCTTGGTCTACATGGTGGGGGCCACCTTTAGAATCTGGTACGAGCCTGATGTGCTGTACAAAGCTAAGTGCCGTACCATGGCCACTAGGGGAAGGTTCCTAGGCCAATGCAATGAGGATGTTGCATCATAAGATGGGGAGATTGTGAGAATTCACCTTTAGTCCCACATAGGGAAAGTATAAAACCATCAAGTGGTTTATATAGGAAGTCCGATCCCTCCAACTACTAATAATCCGAGGTTAATCTTTTGAGCCACGTGGTTAGGCTAAGGGTTAACAAGTCAGTTGGTGCAGGTCGTAACATTTTTTCACATGGAATACAGTTGAAGTTGGTTCATTTATAATAGAGATCAGGATTTGTATATTCGTTGTGGGAGATACTTATTTGCACTGATTTCAGTCTTCTTTTGCCTTTCCCGTGCAAATCATGTTTTTGCACCACAGTTGGCCTTGATTAGGAGTTTTTATCTATGTGAATTTTTATGGAGTTATGTATGAGGAAAATTAAGGTCCAGTGACCGTTTGGTTTACTTCCCTTGCCCTTGCTATACATTAACATTTCGGTTATATATTTAGGTTTAATCTTTCGGGGAAGTGCAGCAATGAAGCCACAAAGGAGGAGATTGAAGAGAACAGAAAGGCTCAAGTTTGTACTCATTTCTGGTTTTGGATGTTTTACCTTGCTTCCAACATTTTAAGGGTTCCGTGGATATTCTTGATGTTTTTTATACTGGCAGGTAGTAGCAAAACTCCATGCAATCTTGCGTCCCTTTCTCCTTCGAAGAATGAAATCAGATGTTGAGCAGAAGCTTCCTCGAAAAAAAGAGATTATCTTATATGCTACCATGACTGAGCATCAAAAGAACTTCAAGGACCATCTAATAAATAAGACACTCGAAACTTATTTGCGGGAGAAGGTGGATACAGGTAAGAGAGTAAGGGCTGCTTTGGCTAAGATACCAAGGAGGGTTTCTGAGATTATACAAATTTAGTCTGGAGGAAAAAAATGGTGCCTGTCAATTTGGTAGTTGTATGATTCTTTTTTAACTCAGAGTTGTGTGATACTGTGATTGTTCATACTTAACTAAGAAGCACATGTACGGGTACAGTAGAACAACAGAACCTTACAAAATGTGGGTATGCGTACGGCTATAACAAATGCGCATTTATAATATTACATGTCAAATAAATGAAATAGATAAAAGACTTCGGCGATTAAGAATCCAACAACAAATAACTGTTTAAGGCCAACCTTAAGGTGCAAATCAAAATTTGATACTGTTATACTAGAGAACCTATGGACAGAAATCTTATTCTACAATAATTGCAAGCATAGAAACATTAAGTCTTATAAACTTAGCTCCATTTTTGTATTGGGTACGGCTTGATATATATTGGGGTTCTTCTGAGGTTTGGCAAAAATCGTAGGAAAAAATATTGGTATGTGTTCTGTGTACCCAGAATGTATTTAAATGCACCAGGCCACAGTACCTGGTACCGGTACATTACAGGTACAAGTATGGCGGGGTTTTAGAAGTACCCGTGCTTCACAGCTTCACAGATCCTAGTATAATACCCCATGTTCTAAATCTAGCAGGCTTTGTCTAACATATAAATGGCGTATGATTTGCTTCAGATTTCACTTTGAATGCTTCTGGTGCTGGAGCGAAATTCGTGTTTTAAGTTTGTGACCAGATTTAGCTGAGATAAGTTTAACTTGGTGACTTAGTTTGAGATGGTATCATGTTGCCATCAATTCAAATTTCACAGTTCACACTATAAATATCTTCATGGTTCCAGCCTTGATTTGGTATTCGGTGATCACTTGTCGTATACATAGGTTATAGATTCGGTTCAAATACTCATTCATTCAGGATATATTCTGCATTGGTAACTAGATGATTCTATCTAATCATTGTTTGATGACTCTGATCTCATTCCAGAAGCATGTCTTACAAATTCCTCTGCTAAGTTTCAGTTTCAAATGGCAGGACGTGGTATGAAAGGGAAGCTTACCAATGTGATGCTTCAGCTTAGGAAGAACTGCTACCACCCTGATCTTTTGGAGTCTGCGTTTGATGGCTCATGTATGTCTCTTCTAGCTTCTTTTACATCTTAGCAAGCTGGAGTTCCACAATTTTGAGAAATTTTTGTGCGTGGCTTTCATGACAGACTTCTATCCACCTGTAGAGCAGATAGTTAATCAGTGTGGAAAATTTCAGTTGCTGGACAGATTACTAGCCAAGCTATTAGCTCGCAAGCACAAAGTATGTTGTCAAGTAAAGTAGTCAGTCTTTTTCTCACAGGTTGGATGTTTCTCTTATGTTTGTTTTGGCAAACAGGTGCTGATCTTCTCTCAGTGGACCAAGGTTTTAGATATAATGGACTATTATTTTAGTGAAAAGGGATTTGAAGTTTGTAGGATTGATGGCAGTGTGAAACTGGATGAAAGGAGAAGACAGGTAAGTGCTTCACTGTAAAATTGAATGACTTCTCATAGTCAGCTTTGTACAGTTGCTGATATGGTATTGAGTTTGTCTGTGCAAAACTGTGGCTCTTTCAAGATAATTATATGTTTTTGACTGGCATATGTAGACTGGTCTATACACTTGAGGTTGATTGTAGTAGCACTAAGCTAATTTTGTGGAGAAGCTGCAAACTATCTTGACTTCTAATGATACTTTTTCTACTTGGAAATTGGAATCATGACATATTAGCCAATTTAAGTGTGTATTTATCTTTAACTTATGTTGTTCTTGGTTTTGCATGATGTAAATTCATCTCATTTTTTGCATTACTCTTTCTAGTTGATGGGCTTGGACTTGGTAATATTTTCTTCTGATTTGCCCCCATCTTTTGTACTTTATCTAAGCAGAAGTCTTTTTTTTTTTTTTACCTATGTATCCCTGAATTTTATCTCCTGGAAATGTCCTCTTTCTTATATCCTCTTATTTTTTCAGAGTTCAGACTTATGTCCCTTCATCTCCAGTTTTCCTATTATTTGGAAAGAGATGTGCTTGCTCATGAGTTTAGATGGTGTCTGGCTAAATCAAATTGGTGGTACTCTATACATTGGAGGGATGAATGATTATAGTATGCTCAGTGCTAGACTCATCCAGAGAATAATTATTATATTTTGGTGTCCCTTGTTTGTTCTTAGATGGTATGTTGTTAACCATACAATCCTAGACGCATGAATAGTAGGTGTGACACGGCACAACCTATGATACACGGATCCTCGTTTTTGGGCGAAGTACCCGTGTTGACACGACACAAGTGTGGGTGCGGGATCCGCACGGGATTCGTCGAAAAATAATCAGACCCGTTGGAACAGTTGGAACAAGAAGAGTCATCTTCGAAGAAGGATGGAGTAGATCTGGCTTATGGTCGGAGGAGAAGATCATCGGAGCAGATCATCACCGTCGAAGGAAGAGCAAATCGTCACCGTTGAGAGAGAGAGAGAGAGAGAGAGAGAGAGAGAGAGAGAGAGAGAGAGAGAGAGAGAGAGAGAGAGAGAGAGAGAGAAGAGTCATCGTTGAAGAAGGATGGAGTAGATCTGGCTTATGGTCGGAGAAGATCGTCGGAGCAGATCATCACCGTTGAGAGAGAGAGAGAGAGAGAGAGAGAGAGAGAGAGAGAGAGAGAGAGAGAGAGAGAGAGAGAGAGAGAGAGAGAGAGAGAGAGAGAGAATGATGGCCCAACTGACTTGTATTTCGGGAAAATGATGGCCCAGGACGTGTTTTGATAATTAATACCCGCTAAGGACATGCTGAGAACATTTGTTAATGCTGAAAATGTCCTTGGCGGGTATTAATTATCAAAACACGTCATTGGCTGTCATTTTCCGATGTATTTCTCACATAGTTGGCCATGGCCCATAAGACATCTCATTTATTAATGGACCACAGAAACATGTGTTTACCCTTTATTGTTTAGTACATCTTTTTTGAATTTGTTGGAATGAATAAAATTTCAAATTAAATGATTATATTATGGAAAATAATTTCATATATTTCAATAAATAATATAAAAAATTCTCTCTCTCTCTATATATATATAAATATTCAGCGGATCCCCGCACCAATGTCCAAATTCGGATACATATCCCCGAATCCTCTATTTTCTATTTTGAACCCGCACCCAATTCTCGTACCTGTGTCCGTGTATCATAAGGCACAACAGGGATTCGCTGGGGATATGTTGAAGGAGATAAATGTTAATATGTACTTTATAAGTATAAAGTAGGTACTAGGCATATTTAAAAATTTCATAGGACAACCAATACTATGTTCAAGAACTAAGCATCTAAGGTAATTTTAGCCTTCCACCAATTACTAAAAATTGCATTTTGAACTTCCTAAAATATCATTTTGGCATTTTAATGTCCCCAACGATTGCGTCTCGCCACCCACGAGTACTGCACACGGACACGGATATAGGATGCGGACACAACATTGACACGCGGACTCGTCATTTCTCCGAAAATTAGGACAGACACATCGGGGATACATCAAATGTGATGTATTTGTATTATAGAGGTATGTTATAATTTCATATGAACGTCGGAGACATTAACGAGCCCTTAGCATGTTCCAAGAGTGTTGCCAACATGTCCTAGAGTATCCACAATGTGTCTAAGTAAAATAAATATAATAAAAACATTGGAAAAGTATTTAGGCATGTTCAATACGTGTCCGGAGAGTGTCGTGTCGTGTCTGTGACCAACACGTGTCAGACACAGATACGTGAGGTGGGTAGACGTGTCCATGCTTCTTTGTTTCTTGTCTATAACATGTCTCTGGAGCCTGTCACATGTTTCCGCATGACACATGATGCCTATGCAAGTTTGTGTTTTGTAGGGTTGAATAGTTATTGCAATTATGGTTTCTAGTTGATAAAGTTATAATGGCAGGTGGGGTGTATTTTCTTCCTATCTTATTTGCTGTCAATTCTTTGTTCTTCTCAACTGCAAAACCTGCTACTTTTCACTGTTAATATTTTTTGGTTTACTGCTAATGTTGAATTAAACATACAGATCCAGGAGTTCAATGATGTGAACAGTAGTTATAGAATATTTCTTCTTAGCACTAGGGCTGGTGGGCTGGGTATCAATCTTACTGCAGCTGATACCTGCATTCTATATGACAGTGACTGGGTAAATTCTTTTTATTAAATTGTCATTCTTTGTTTTTGTTTTGTAGTTTTGTGCCGCATCTTACTTTGCTTTTGTTTGTTCCACTTTGGAGGCATTTGACATTTTGTGATTGTTGAAGAATGTGTTGCTTTTGCATCCCAGAATCCTCAAATGGATCTACAAGCTATGGATCGATGTCATAGAATAGGTCAGACAAAGCCTGTTCACGTTTACAGGCTGGCAACAGCTCTATCAGTTGAGGTATTTTATAGATGCCTACTGTTTATTGTTGTATATATTTTGCTTGAAGTGTATATTATTGTGATGAAACTGAAGAATTGTACGTTATCAGGGTAGGATTTTGAAAAGAGCTTTCAGTAAATTGAAGCTCGAGCATGTGGTGATTGGGAAAGGGCAATTTCAGCAAGAAGGAGCCAAGGCTGGTGGTATAGATGGCATGGAGGTTTGTGATACTTGATGTAATTAGATTTTTTGTATACCAGCTACGTAGCAGGGATACTTCGGGTACATGTTCCGGTGTCACCTGCTTGTTGGAGACTGACACGGGTCCAATGGGCAATTCCAAAGATACTGTGTCCATGTCCTTCAATTTTTTAAAATTTAGGTGTAAGAGTGTCGGTGTCATGTCCGTGTCGTGTCGCGTGCCCCTGTTGGTGCTACATAGTATACCAGCTACATCCTACTATATTTGGAGTCTCTTCCAGATTGTAATTTGGTTAGATAGTCAGTCCAAGTCCTAGTGATGCTTTCTTATTTGATTATGGACGATTCCAAGAGCCCTCGTATTTTCATAGTATTGAAGTTCCATGATGAGTACAGCGTTACATCCTCATAGTAGTCGAATTTGGCAAAGGGTATGAGATACATGTTTGATGCCTAGCTGGCTGTGGACCCAAAGAACATTAGTTGTCAAGCTTACTAACCGGGGCAGGTGGCCTAGCTGTTGTGCAGCTGCACTTAGGTGCAGTGAGGGATGTTGATGAGCTTGTGGTTTAATGGATGGGTTGGGGTTTGGATATTGTGTCAATTTCTTCTAACATTAGACCCAAAAAAAACAAAAAACACTTAAACCATGCATGAACTTTTCATTCTACAAGACAACCTCTACTTCAGTTCTGTGAAAAAATAAACAATTATTTAATAGAGTAAAACTTGGTTGTCTTACTTACCCTTTGGCATAAAGCAGAACACACATAACTGGAGCTGGCACTCATACTGCCGAATCTGGTTAACGTAGCATATGGCATACAAGAGTACATGTTGGTGTTTTTGCGACTTGTTTTAGTTGTTTCAGGTTTTCATGCGAAGTTCAACATTTAACTTCTCATTACTGATTTTTAATTTCATTTCATCCGAGTTGAAGATTCAACATTTTCATGCATCTCGTGATTGCCTTGTGAACTTGCCCTCTGATACGGCGTGAATTCACCTCTTCTGTTTTCCAGACTTATCCTTTGTTTTGATTGGAGATGTTTAACTATTTACTTCACACCATAACCGGTAAAGCCGTTATCTATTGCTTTGTTACATCAGGAAGAGGAGCTGCTGGCGTTGCTCCGTGATGAAGAGGATGATGAAGACAAGATGATACAGACAGATGTGAGCGATGAAGATTTGGAGAGGATCTTAGACCGCAATGATCTCATTGCTGGCGCATCAAATAAAGATGGGAAGCCCGAGTTTGCTGCTAGTTCGCTTCCGCTGAAAGGGCCTGGCTGGGAGGTTGTGATTCCAACTGCAAGTGGTGGTGTGCTCTCCACTCTTAACAGTTGATATCATCGGCAATATGTTTGTGAGGCGGGCCCTTGTAGGATGCGGGTAGTTCATGATCTGGAAGTTCTGATCCAAGGCTTTCTTTCGGTTTTGTGAACCAATTCCTGGGATGGGGTATGGTTTCTAGAAAGGGAGCTGTTTTTGTTGTTGTAAATGTAAAAATCCTGTGTCTCGGTGATTAGGAAAAGTTGAATTACTTTCTATTTGACATTGCACTAAGGGTTCGATTATTGTCTTTTGTGCTTGTTTGCACTAATTCTAGTTTTGGCACTAGCTTCGGCTTTTATTATTTGGCAGCATTTAGGCGGTCATTTCATGGGTTTAATCTACTACTACTATTTTAGATCATTTGAGAAAGTTATGGTACACAGGATATACTATATGTCTAAATTGTACACCCTCTAATAAGAGATGTGTATCATAAGATTGCCCTTCAAAGAATTGCTCATTTCAGAAATGGACAAAAAATGAAGGGTAAATTTCACCACCTCACTTGAGGTTTTCCTACCCCCACGTTTTGAAAAGTGACACTGTACCCCCCTCAGTTCTCGTTTGTGAACGCAATTAATGAAGGATGGCTCTATTTCGTGGTTGCCCTCATCTGGTTTACATTTATTTGATTTGATACTAGTATTACACTAGAAATAACAAGATTTTTCCAAACAGAATATAAAACTATATACATCCACACAAAAAATTGAATAAAAGAGCAACTAATATGACCACAAAATTGTCGGAAAGGGGCGTCCAGAGAACGCAAGGTAGAGAGAGAGAGAGTCTGGCCGTTAGGGTGGTTTCCTCCCCACCTCCTCCGCCTCCCCTTCTTTCGGCCCCCTCCCCCATCCACTTCCTTCCTCCTCACCACTCAATCCCCCATCTTTGGCCTCTCTCCTCTCCTCCTTCTCCGCTCGCTCGGTTCAAGGTCGTGAGGTGGTTGAGACTCTCTCTTTTGGGAGTTGAGATTTCTCTCTCCCCTCCATTTTTAGACCCAGGAACCAGATCGAAGGTTCTAGATCTGGTTTTTCTTGGAATCAGCGTACCGGCGATAAAGACGATGTTTGCAGCGGCTTCTACCTCTAGTCTACGACGGGAAGAGTTTGAGTTGGAGCGGCGGGTCATCCAGTAGGGCTTGCTAAGTGTCCATACCTGTCATCTCAATTTCAGCCTCTCCAACCCCTCCTCACAAGTGTGTTCGATGGGTTCGGGTTCGACGTCGTGGTTCCATACAGAGTTTTTTTTTGTTTTCCCTGTTTTTCTTTATGTTTTTTTGATTTATTTTCTTTTGTATTTTGGGACCAGTAGTATCCTCTTATTATAATGTGTATGTTTTGACTGAATTTGATATAATATTGGGATGATTTGATTTGCTCGAAAAAATATGACCACAAACAATTTTCTATGGATCTACCTGGAACATTTTGTTAAGTCATTTACTTTCTCTTCTATTCTAAGTCTAATGTATATGGATCTTCTAATAAGTTCTTTTGTTCTTTTTCAATCTGGATTTCAGTCTTTAAAATTTTTAACTGGATTAAATGTCTTCGAATATTTGGGTCTTTTCTTCTTTTCCTTGCAGTGGGGATGTGGGAGTGGTGGTTCTCTTGAAAGTCTCACATAGTCTTTTTGCCCATAATCAAAATGAGATAGTAAAAATTCAAATTTAACAGTCAGTTTTTTCCTTCTCAATCTAATGGTCTACCTTGAATAGTTTTCTAGTAAAATAAGTGAAAGTAGAGATCATTTGTTAAAATTCATAAATTGATCAATATTGTTAAATGCAAAATCACTTGCCAAAGTGGAGAGTGAGCTTCACCTACTAATAAAACATTTGCTTTATAGAGAGTGAGTTTCACTTTCCTATGATGGTTGTACTTGATTGAGAAATGTGAGGACCATTAAATTTGGTTATTGGCAAAAGGTTGCTAGTTTTGGTTATCCAAATGCCAAAATTTTATGAGTTGCTAAGTTTGGCTATTACAGTTTGAGCTCCTTTTTAAGCAAACATTGTTAACTGTAACAATCTTTTGATTTTGATTATTACATTGTGGATGCTCTTATACTACAAATTTTCACTAGTTGTCATTACTAGGCACAAACCGTTTCATACTCACACTTTGCCTACTTTTAATTCTTCAAAGAATACTAGGGGCATCAAATGGGGGGTTTGGGCCAAATTGAGTATGTTACTAAGTTGTAAGTGGGTTAGGTCTGTAATGAGTCATCGACCCATTTACCTCCATTAGTTATGAGTCCAATTACTTATACCTAACTCGGTCCATAAGAAGGCAATTACTTATACCTAACTCGGTCCACTTATATCTATGTGCATTAAAGTTACCATATTATCCCTATACACTAAAGTTCTGCCATAAAAAGCTTGAACAACTAGTTGCAATTCACCAATGTAAGTGGTCCTAGCATCTGGTTGAGAAGAGGAGATAATTGGTCAGTGTATAGGAAAGGGCAAAGGGGCAGACGGAAATGCGTATGTTGAATTACCATGTCAGTTGGATATCGAAGACAAGGAAATATCAAAAGCTCTTTTCTCTAATTCGGATGGAGATGATGAAGTCTTTTTTTTTTTTTTGGGTAAGTGATGATGAAGTCTTTACTCCTGACAAAGAGAATTTTACTCCAAATACTCTTATTTCTCTTATTTTGAGGTCCATGAAGAATGGGTCTTCTCATGTCAACCAAATCATCATCTTTGAAAACCATGGTGATCTCAAAAGGTTTTTTTCACTAGTTTAGATGAAAATGAAGAACCCTTTACTCCAGACAGAGAACTTAACTCCTAATACTCTTCTACTAAGGTCCATGATGAAGAAGAGTAAGATGAAAGAAATCAAACAGTCACAACTGTTATAAGAAGGCAATCTTGCCCCTTTCAGTCAAAAAAAAACTAGACACCAAAAGTGCTCAAAGAACAAAAATCACTAAAATAAGGGAAAAAGGGAATTGCAACCACAAGAAATTTGCATTTCTCTGGAAGCAAACAAATTCAAGCAAATTATACCACGGCCACAAAGAACAGTTTTCTTTCTTTTCACACAAACAAGTTGACTTTAAAGAAGATAAAGGGGAAAGAAATGTAGGAATAATGAATTAGCTTTGATCAAATGTCACAGAAACTCAGCTAAAAGAATCCGGGAAGAAATTTACTAGGGAAATGGAAATAAATAAAAACAGAAACATAAAAAAACAAGCTTAGACTATCCATTTTTTTTCCCTCTTAATCATTTTTGTTTTCCTTGAGAAAACCATACAGAAATTTGTCATCAACAAACAACAATACTGACCAATGCTGGGTCTCATTCTACCAAAATGCGAGGAGGAAGCAAGGAGTGACATAAATATCATCAACACTTTTGATCTTAAAGAGAAAAACCCAAAACCGTTACAACCTTGCATCTTACTTTCAGAACACAGTACAAAAGCCAACAAAAAATTCCAAATAACGGCATCGGTCAAGCTACATAAGAGACGATATGATGGTAGTAGAAATACATTTTAAATCAAAGAAGTTTCCATTGATTACTTGAAATTAGAGACGAATGAGAGAGAGAAGTTGATTTAGTAGTCGGCGAGAGAGGAGAGAAGGACGAGATCGACCGATGAAGAGTTTTCTGTGGTTGATTGATCTACATTGACAACGGTGTTGGTTATGTTCATGACTTTTTGAGTCATTTACGTTGACAGGCCTAATTGAGAGTAATTAATAAAAGAGAATTTGCACTTATACCCCCTGTACCATCACCGATTTGAAGATACACTCTTTATACTTCAAATTTAAGCACTTACACCCTTGTCCTTTAAAAAGAAGGAATGAGAATTTGCACATTCACCCCATGTTTTTTTCCATATAAAGGGTGTAAGTGCTAAACTTTAAAGTACAAAGGGGTGTATTTTTAAATTGGTGATCGTTCAGGGGTGTAAGTGCAAATTCTCCATTAATAAATGAGTTTTATGAGTTTTGACTCATTCTGGCCCAACTTAATAATTGTGTTGAGTTTGGTTTGGTCTATTTTCCAGTGGGCGGGTTTGGATTTGGGTTTCAGTGGGTGGGTTTGCCAACAGTAAGATTACTACAAAGCCCAAGCCCATAGGCACAATGTGCCATACTATAGGTAAACTACGATACCACAATGGCCCATCGTGGACATAAAAATATTACAGCATGAAATTCTTATACAATCTCAATTTCCAATTTTCCAGAAAACAACTCAAGGAAAATGGAGAATCACAATGACTGAATGGAAAATGGTGAATGAAGATGACTGAATGGAAAAAATGTGAAAATTACATACAATCTCAATTTATAAAAAATAACAAACAAAAAAAAAACATTAAGGGAAAATGGTGAATTACAATGACCTGAAAATCAAAATCTTATTGGGTAAAAATGAATGGGAATCTGTCACACCCTAAAGAGACAAGATCCAGAATCACCTGTCCCAATTGATCATCTCCCATGTCTGCTGTTCTGAACTTCTTTTAGGGTTTGTTTGGAACTAAGAAGAAGAGAAAGGAAAGGAAAACATAACAAAACAAAATAAAAAAAAAAATTCCCTCTTTCCTTTGTTTGGTTTGAAAGGAAAGATGGAAGAAAATGACAAAACTGGGGCTTAAAACACAGTAAATTTGTTTCCAGACTTTCCTTCTTAATTATTTTGTTTTGTTTTCCTTCGTTTTACTCAAATGTCCACACGGGGCATTCATCACGCGGTTGTGTGATGAAAAGAGTTCAGGACAAAGGAAAACTAGAGAATGCGATAGAATCATGTGGTCTCTCACAAGGGACAAAGTGAATATAAGGTTTACAAAAATAAGGGACTGAAGACAAAAAAATGTGGCCCGAGAATGTCTATACTTCAATCTCTTTTGTCTCTGCACAATCCGTTCATGTGAGGCATAGAAGAGACAAAAGAAATTGCCGAGAGGCCGTTTGAAAAATCCAAGCAACTCGTAATCTACTCTGTTTGTTGTATTGTACAAAACAATTTGCCCAATTTCAGAAATTTTTCAGGATATGCAGCGTTGATTCTATTGTACTATCATATAACAAATGCTATGCTGCCTGGTCGTTAATTTGAGGGCTCCAGAATCAGTCAGAATGCGCGAAAACTGGCCCAGATATCCGGTTATAAAAATAAAAAAAAGCTATAAGGTGTGGCGATAGACTTTGATGGAGAGGCCTTTAGGGAAATCGACAAAAGGGAAAGCAAAAGCTTGGTCCGTATCATCGGCTAATTCCCAGTGGAAGTTGAGGACTAGGTGGTGGATAAAAATTGCCATCTCGAGCTTGGCAAGTTCTGATCCCGCACACAGCCGTGGTCCACCCCCAAATGGCATGTAGTTATTACTCATTGTCGCGCCTGTGGTTGAAGTACTAGATGAAGATCCACTAGTGTTCTGCACCAACAAAAAGAATATTCGTGATTTTTGTAATGAATTTCAAATGATGTTTTTAATAAAGTTAGCACTCCATCTATGTAAAAATTGTGTCTTCTGTACATAAAAGACGAATATGGGAATGAAAAATTGCGGTGAAATCTCTTATAGCTAGTGATATAGTGTGACGTAACAATAATAGTTGACAGATGTGTTGGGGTCCTAACCTAACTACACTTGTACCAAAATACGAGAGACCTATCCAAAGCATCAAATCAAGGACATCATCCACCATGACAACCTCTTGATCTAAAGGGAAAAAAGTTGTCAAGCTTTGTAGCTTCATACTGAAGTTAATTGCTACGAAAAAACTCGATGATATAACATGATTAGAACATCTTGTTACATGAACACAACGTAAAGTATAAATGGGTTGCATGAAGAAAATAAGTTCATCGGAAGTTGGTTTCCGAAAATTATGAAAGTTGATTTTTTGAATATTGTTTGGAATTTAAATTCGGAATTATATGGATGTATTTAGTAATTAACTTCCGATTTAATCGTTGTTGCTCGACATTTACTTAGCGAAAGTTGCGATTGTTTGTTTGTATTGCTTGAGAGTTATTGGCACTCGACTCGACACTATTCATAGCTACGGCCAAGCTCGAATTTTCCTACTCGAGCTCTGGTTTTCTCCACAACCAGCCCCTAAGGTAGCTTTGCTCTGGCTCTATTTTCGAATTGAGCACCATCGCCCATGGAGGAGGAAGATGGAGATGACAGTGGAAGAAGATGGAACGGCGTGTTTTATTTAAGACGGGTAAGGGATAAATTAATTTTTACACATTAAAGCATTTTTGTCTTTAAGTATGTCAAATTTTAAATGGATTACAAAGAGAAAAAAAAATGGATTGCAAATAGTCCACCCCTATATTACTACTTGTCTATTCAACATTTTCCGTAGAATTTAGGCCTAGTTACATTTGGCCCCTAAACAATCACACTTTTTAAAATTACCCTTGAGCTATAAGACTTGACACTTGACTACCTTAAATTTCAATTTGGACCCTTTATTGGTCTTCATGCAAAAAAATAGACAAAAAGTCTAGCATCTGAATATTATCAATATGTAGATTTATACGCATATCATTCTTGACATTTGGAAGAAATAACAGTTGGAAGTATTTTAAGATCTTAGGAGGTAATTTAAAAATGTGTGAGGGTTTAGACAGTTTAAGATAAGAAAGTGAAGGGTTAATATAGGAGGTAATTTAAAAATGTGTGATAGTTCAAGGAGGTAATGTGTAACTAAGCGTAGATTTTGTTTTGCTCTGCAGCCTCGGACTAGGAATTTTTACCTTGGGAAACAATGACTACAGATCGAGGTAGCAATCCGTTGTATTTATTCAAAATGAACGTACATATAGTTTTGGAGCCGATTAATATTCATTGTTGTTAGAACAAGAAGGTTCGTTTGAGATCGTAGAGGAAGCAATCGCCCTCAGATTTATATTTGTTGCTCCGGGTTTCTAATAAATTGGAGAGGAAATTAATCACCATTTTCTAGTTGTAAAGTATTGGTCGTGTATCAAGTGGGTGTTTGCCCGTTTGGTGTAGCTTTTTTAGGTTGATTCTGAATTCTGGTTTCTGATTTTACATATTGAAATTGTTTGGTGTAGATTCTGATAATGCATTATGCCAGAATCACTTTTTAAAATTGAAAGTTAGCTCCGGAGCTACTTTTGGATTCTCATTCTGGCTTTTCAAATATTGATGACTATTTTAACCTTCGCTCTTTTAATAAATTACGTTAGATACCAAAATACTTATAGATATTACTTGTATACATAAGCATTTATATATTATAATGTATTTGTATATACACTCTATACGTATATGGATTTGTAGGTATTTATATTATCTTGATATAAATACATCGAGGCGGTTCCGCGGACAACCAATTAAACACCTAAAAAAACACCCAAAATTTCAATCTCCCGATCAAAATTTTATGATCCGAACCGTTCAGTGTGTGCATAATGTGATTTTAAAGGTGCCCGCAAGAAATTAGCAAAAAAATATGACCGGAAAGTGCTTGCTTTGAGCCGTTTTTAATTGAACCGTTCATCAAATCTAAGCTAAAAACTGTTCAGATCAAGCCCTTCTCGATCTTTTTTTTTTTTACTAATTTCTCGCGAGTACCTTTAAAATCACTGATCACATTGAGTGACTCAAATCATTAAAATTTAATCAGAAACTATGAGGTATTTTTTTAAGTGTCTAATTAGTTGTTCCCGGAACCGCCCTGTATACAGGTGCGATTCTGCGGACAACCATTAAACACCTAAAAAAATACCCCAAATCTCAATTTCATAATTTCCGATCAAATTTTTATGATCGGAACCGTTCAATGTGTGTAGAATGTGATTTTAAGGGTGACCTCAAGTAATTAGCAAAAAATATGACCCAAAAGTGCTTGTGTTGAACAGTTTTTAACTAAATCGTTCATTAAATCTAAGCTAAAAACTACTCAGATTAAACTCTTCCCGGTCTTTTATTTTTGCTAATTTCTAGCTGGTATCCTTAAAATCACGTTCTGATCACATTGAGCGGCTCGGATCATTAAAATTTGATCGGAAACAATGATATATTTTTTTAGGTGTCTAATTAGTTGTATCCGGAACCACCCCGATAATCAAAATAATCATAGTTTAGCAATTAGTAAATATTTTGATATATATCAAAATATATATATATATATATATATATATATATATATATATATATATATATATATATATATATTTTGGAACGGTTCAAGGGACACCCTAAAAAAACACCCATAATCTCAATCTCATAGTTTTCGATCAAATTTTTATGATCCGAACCGTTCAATGTGTGCAGAATGTGATTTTAAGGGTGCCCGTGAGAAATTAGCAAAAAAAATGACCGGTAAAGGTTTGATTTGGGCAGTTTTTACTTGAACCGTTCAATAAAATACTGTTCGAAACTGTTCGGATCAAGCCCTTCCCGGTCATTTTTTTTGTTGATTTCTCATGGGTACCCTTAAAATCACGTTCTGATCATTGAGCGGCTCAGATCATCAAAATTTGATCGGAAACTATAAGGTATTTTTTTGGGTGTCTCCGAAACCGCCCCGTATATATATATATATATATATATATATATAGTGAGCTTCCTGTGAGGACCTTAAATAGGCTCCTTAAGTGCGGACCTCCTCATTTCTCTCATTTCCCGATTGAATTTCGATGATCCGAGCCGCTCAATGTGATCAGAACGTGATTTTAAGGGTATCCGCAAGAAATCGGCAAAAAAAATGACCGGAAAGGGCTTGATTTGAGCAGTTTTTGTTTGAACCGTTCAATAAAAAACTGTTCGGATGAAGCCTTTCCCGACCATTTTTTTGACAATTTCTCGCTGTAACCCATAAAATCACGTTCTGATTACATTGAGCGGCTCGGATCATCGAAATTCGATTGGGATCTATGAGGTCCGCACTTAAGCTAAGTAGGGGATCCCTCATAAGAAGGGGACTCATATATATATATATATTTGATAATCTCTATAAAGATCTTTTCATATGAGTAATTTAATATTGTATGCTACTACTACTACTACTTAATATCATCTTTCAAATATTACAAAAACATTAAAGTTTGCCCACCCAACTTTATAATCCCATGTCCGATTATTCTTTGGCCATGTTGTTTGTGTCTTTTAGTTTAAGCGAAATTAATTTTCGAAACTACAAAAAAAAAAAAAAAAAAACTTGATGCGCAGAGATAATAAACTTTATGACGAAAAAGAGTGTCTAATAAATTACTCCATAGATTAATCCATTACTTGGCAGAACGGTTCAGCCACTCCTCCCCCTTTTTTTTTATTTTTTTTTATTTTTATGGTTACTTCTGCCACCTTTGAAAAAGAAGAAAACAAAAAGAAAACGAAAAGAAACCGGGCCGGCGCCCTCATATTGGAAATTACTACCCTTTTTCCTTTTTTCGAACGGCTCGTATTGGAAATTCGTTGAGCCAGCGTGCAACTGAGACCCACGAAAAGCACTTGTGCACGTGCACGGGAGATCCCACCCCACATCCACATGGGGAACTTTAAATGAAGTTGGTCCCCACCCCCACACGCACGCACGGGGTGTAGGGAAGGGAGTGGGTGTACTCGAGTACACCAAACGTATGGTGGGGACCCAATACCCGTACGTGTGTGTCCAACACTGTATCTCGTCAAATTTAATTGATGACGACAGTTCATCATCGTGGCCCACATCTACGGCGCAGAGAGAGAGAGAGAGAGAGAGAGAAACGTAGTAGACTGGAGTTCTTGGGCCCTGCTAAGGGTTATTAGCAGCCAGGCCCTGCCCAATCCAATGCTTAAACGTAGGAGATTAAAATCGCCAATTTTCTTAATTTGTCTCTTTTACTTAATTATAAGTAAGATTTAAATTGGATATCGATAAACATATAAACACATGTTGTTTTCAAAAAAAATAAAATAACGGTTATAGACTAGTTTATCAAGTGTCTACAACTTAATTTGACAGCGTGATTCACGTTGATAGATTATAGACTAAAGTTTATCTGCCTTTGTCTCTGGCCGAACATGGTGGTCCTGTGATGTACAGATAGGCCTATGTGGAGACGTGGATTAAGATTTGTTTGGATTTTATGGAAAGAAAAGAAAATTAGATAATATTTTCTCTTCCATGGTTTGGATTAAAAAGAAAGAAGGGAGATGTTAAATCGTTCATTTTGTCTAGCTTTTTAAATTGATCGCGTTATGTTAAACAGATTAGACATTAGTAGCGAAATGAACAAAACACATTTATTTTTCAAAAAAAAAAAATTAACGGTATCTACGAATTTGAGACAAAATTTCAAGATAAAGTCGGGAATTTTTTTAATGTCTTCACCAACGTCCAGTCAATTCTATATCGTACACTAACACTAGAGACAAAAGCAAAAAATTAAAACGGTTCAAATCATGTTCGTAGACCTGGAATAGAGATCATTTAACCGTATCAGACTAGCTGTGTGCCTCAATCAAAGCAGGCCCCCATCCCAATCCGGCCCCAGATGCAACCGACTGTCTTTAATGAAAGAGGAATTTGGATGGACCTAATTTTTGGTTCATAATCATTAGCAGTAGGGCTCATTAATAGTGACTTCTGATTAATACTAGTCCAACAATAATTGTAGTTTACCTTTAGAGTCACCAAGAGGAGAGGGTGTGTGTTTCCAGGTTACATCAAATAAATTTAGATTATCTTATAGATAAAACGGCCGACCTTTGTGTGGTTGGTATAAGATTATAGGAAAAATAAAAATCTAACATACTTTATAAAAAGTAAACAATCAAAGTTTTATGCGTTTAAGTCCTTGGAAAGTGTCGAGACCGCATCGAATTTTTTTTATTTTTTATTCTTCTTGGTTTGTTGACAACCCAATTGGTTGTCAATAGTATAAACGGATGCAGTTAATACGTAGTACATCGAGACACAAGGTAAGAGTCTAGGACTCTAGGGGAAGGGAATTCGCACGGTCACGTGTTCATTATAAGTATTTCAAAAGGAGAACTGAATTCAACGGACCTGCCATCTCCATGGATTAAAGTGATGAGGTTGGTCGAAATGTGAAGGATCCAAATGCACGGCCGCAACCACCGGCAGCACCTTCCAACCCCTTGGAATGTCATAACCTTTTTAAAACAGAACAAAAAAATGGGGTAAAAAATGGGTCAGATTCCGGTAACTCTCTCTCATCAACTGAATATCTTATGCTGAGAGTCATCGCTTTGAATGAGGGTAACTTTGCCTATATATATTCGGTGAGAAATGTACGGATTTTGATTTCGTAATTTGAACCGCTTTTTTCTATGAATTGATTGGTTGGAGCAGACCGTGCAAAATTCACCTCAATTGAATGTTCGATCAAAAACCCAAGAATTGAACTTTTAGATC
This sequence comes from Rhododendron ovatum, assembly GCA_019656835.1. Taxonomy (NCBI): domain Eukaryota; kingdom Viridiplantae; phylum Streptophyta; class Magnoliopsida; order Ericales; family Ericaceae; genus Rhododendron; species Rhododendron ovatum. Next base: position 22,231,020 of record CM033790.1, on the reverse strand, counting down.
AAATACTTACCGATATTTGGTTGAGCTAAACTTTTGCCTGAACTCCGAACAAATCAATTCATACAATATAAGCGGTTCTAATTAAATCCACAACTTACCTCATCGAACATGGTAAAGTTACATTTACCCAAAACGAGGATAAACAAAATTGCTCTCTCTCATGCCACATACCTTTGTACTTTACATCTTTGATTGCCTTTCGGTGCATAAATCTCACCACGTTGCCAAATCTTAAAGTCTCATTAATAACCTTCACAAAATCAGATATGTAATCCTCAATTAACGGCCTGTAAATACATGTAATCACGAAATAAATTGGACATATTAATCAAGTGGGTGAGCTTACGCATTGAGTGAACTCCATCTTTTTGTAGTCTTCCCAATTCAATTCTCTCTCTCCTGATTGCTTCTTGGCCTTGGCAATTTCCACGTGCTCTTCCTAAATTCAATTTATGGTCCCCAAACCAATCAATAAAAGGGAACAAGTCATAGTCTGCAAAGTTTATTATCTTCTATAATTACGCAATCAGGGTACGTGTTTGAGCGAGCTAACCCATCCCACGACTAATTTTTGGGGGCTAATCCTACCGTCTAGACTCCACAATTAATTGGGTGTCCCGACTGAGACTCGGGCTTTAAATTTTGATAGCAACTATGAGATTTTTAACGTGAAACCTAGAAACAATCACATAACGTGAAACTTAGAAACAGTCACACGCATTGACAACAAATAATATATATATCGTGAGTTATCCTCTGCAAAAATAAATACTAATAGTTTTGTATAGATACAAAATAAGTCGCAATTTCTTGATCGCCAAAAATAAGTGGCCATTTGTACCGAAGTTTTAGATATGGGTCAAAAATTAAGGAACGGCACCTCAATTAATCCTGAGGTACCATATATCCACCGTCCACTAGCGAGGCCCCACTTGAAGCCGGAGCAATTGTTCCATATAGACTGACCCCAAATGAGTTGATAATATTTGAGAGGTTTCGAATCTGAGACCTTATAATCCCTAAGTCTTAAGTTTTGATCATTAGGCCAACCCATTGAGTTATACATTTGTATGGACAAAGGCATTTTTTTTTTTTGGTACCACAGAAATAAATATGGAGAAAGATGATACTTACTCTCAATTGCTGAACAGCTCTGGGACAACCTTGCAGGAAATATATGGCTAAAGCTATGGACACTGAAGAAGTTTCATGGCCAGCAAAGAGCAAGCCCAGCACCAAGTCCAGAATTTGTTCCTTGGAGAGGTCGGAATGCTTCAGGACCCATCCAAGAAGATCATCATCGTCCAAATTCTCAACTCCCTCCCCCATCTTCCCAATCCTCTCTTCCATCTTTTGCTCGATAAATTTCAGGATTATCGATCGAGACTGTCCAGCAAACAAAAAAAGAGAGAGGAAACAAATACAAAATTCAACTTCGTATTGTGATAGAAACAAGATAGACAGAACAACATTTAGAATATTCATAAATCAAACTAAATCGAGTCTTGTGTCCCGATCAATTAGGACCAGCTACATAAATGTTACGAATTACGGAGAATATTCTAATACTCCACGCTTCGGCGTTCCACATATACAATAAAAACAAAGGCAGGCGCCCGTGGAATAACTCAGAGAGTACAAGTACTATGAATTAATTAAAAGACTCTCTCAATAGTGAAGTTACCTTTAAGGCCTTTCTATATGCTGTCCCAGGAAAGTTCAAAGGAGCGGACACCACTCCTTTCATGAAAGTAATGTACTCTTTTTTGAGCTCTTCAGTCTCAGGCTTCCCAGGATCCAAGCTCATGATATTTTTAGCCATCAAATTGAAAGTAAACTGCAAAATTAATCAATTAATCCTTCACAGTCTCACTTAAGCAACACATCAGTTGAAAAAAAAGAAGAAAGAGGACGAGGGGGTTTTAGACAGGCTCAACAAAGGATGAATTAGAATCCTAAGGAGTTAAACGTGATGGTCAAGACGTGAAACTTAGGGTCTGCTCTCACAAGGTTAGGTGCTATCAATTCTCGTGAGGTCAATCCATGCGAAATTAATTCTGTGCCAATTTTAATTAGCCTGCACTAGTGGATAGTGGAATTGGTCTCCCAAAAATTAGTCAAGCTGCGGATAAGTTGACCCTAGACACCCGGAGACATCAAACAAAAAAGAAGAAGAGGGGAGGCTGAGTTAATTAGTACCTTCTTGGCTTCATCTTGAGCACAAAAGGTTGAATTGTCCTTCCAAGAGCTAAGCACAAGCAGGGTTTGTTTCTCAACCTCTGGCAAGAGATGAGTTTTGAGCCTAGCATTGCTCAAGAAGTTGAGAGATATTATCCTCATGTCTCTATGCATGTCTCCAACCAAAACCAACATAGACCATTTTCCCAGAATCCCACCAATACTGCTTGGGTAACTACACTCAAACAACCTCCCTTCATTCTGCAGTATGAATTTGTTCAGCCCTGCATCTGCCGACACTATCGTCGGCCCACCGAACAAATTCGACTTGTAAATCTTTCCATACCTGCAAATATTCAACAAACTCGATTTATCAGTTCTCTTTTCGGATTTCCCACTTAATCGATCGGTTGCTATTTCAGGATCAGTTTTCACAACACTTCTTAATAACTTCTCAATCGAAACTTTTTTGCTACCACTTTTTGAGGAAATGGAAACTAAGCTAAAGTTTCTTTCTTATAATTAATCTCAAAATTATTTTGGCACAAAAGAATCTAAGACTAAAAGAAATTAAGCAATTGAAGGGACAATTGTGGTGGGTAAGGTGAATTAGCAGTAATTTACCTTGATATGTGTTGCTCCATGAATTCACCTATGGTTGTGGCTGAGTATGGCCTTAAATAGCCAATGGTCTCGCCGATGAAAGGCCAACCCATGTTGCCTGGTGGGAGATTGAGAGTGTTTTGCTTGCTCTTCTTGACGACGTTATTGAAGATCAGAACTAGAGCTATGACTGATGGAAGAATAAAGAGTAGAAATTCCAAGTCAGACATTTAGACCGACTCTCTCTCTCTCTCTCTCTCTCTCTCTCTCTCAATCACGCAGAGACTCACACTTAAGCAAGGCAATCACTAGTGAAGTCTACCCACTACTTTTGTGGAGTTCTTGTGCATTTGATGAAAAAGGAGCTCAGAGCTTTAGAAATCTGGGTTATTTCTTTGCAATAAACCAATAACTTAATGGGTGCTTTTTAGCCAATGAAAGAGCCACTTATATAGGCTTCTTTTTTGTCGTCTTGCGGATTATCAGTAGTCATCTCTATTATTCGTGTACTTAGGTTCCAGGGAGAAGAGGTATTATCCATTGAATGACGTAATAGTATCTGATTTTATTGGGAGTTAGGAATCTCCTACTAGTAATTACAGTACCGGTATCTTGAATGGTACTTTCTTGTCTCGATTTGTTCGTTCACTTTTTGATTTTTTCATATTTCAAAATATTTGTCCGTTTGATTTTTTAATGAACTAAATGTCCTTTTTGTCCTTGCTTTTTTTCAAAAAACAGTAACTTTTTAAAAAAGTTTAAAGGGTAAATGTTGGAAAGTTAGTGTTTGTAAGTGTAATCATTATGTTCCCTAAAAAAATTGAGTTTTCAAAAATGGACAAACAAATCAAGACGGAGGGAGGGAGTAATTAGCTGGACTTGCCATAATAGGTAGGTCTTTCCTAATATGCCCCTAATGATTTACTATTAGTATGTCATAATTACACAATAGTAGCTATAGTATGATTTGTATGAGACTTTTTCTCTCTTTTTTTATTTTATTTTATTTAAGAAAATCCTAATAAAATCTATCGTGGGAGAGAGGAGAGTGGAACTCTTGCCAAATGAAGAGCTGATCATACCTGAACTACCAACTGGGTTAATAGGTAACTATGAATTTTAAAGTCTAGTTTACGATCGTTATAAGCCCTGGCGTTTGGGGCACACGCGACGCATGTGCAACCTTGATAAATAAATTCCCTCTCCCTCGTGCTTAAAACGAAACCAATCAAAGAAAAAGAAAGCGAACAAAGCAAAGCATGTGAACCACAAATGAAAACAAATTTCACCCAAAACCCAATTGTAAGCCCCTAGCCGTGTATGAAACTTCTTTGCAAAAATACGATGGTAAAATCTCAAAGTGGCACCTGAACTTTGCACCAAATGTCACAGAGACACATGAACTTAAGTTTATTTCAATTAAACACTGGTACTAACAAAATCTCCAAATTTAGACACCTGAACTTAAGTTTATTTCAATTAAACACCTGTACTAACAAAATTCCCAAATTTAGACCCCCGCCGTTATACTCTGTCCCACAAATTGCTGACATGACATCTCCAACCTATTTAAGTTCCCCCATTGCACATGTTTCCAACAGAGGACAATGCACCCAAGCAAAACCCATCATTAGTCCGCCGAGCAAAAAGAAGAACTAGGTTTGGGCAAAAAAACATGGTTTGGAGGGAAAATGACATTAACCTAATTGATTTCCCTCCATTTCTCTCTCCAGAAGTCTGCCTATGGTTCCACCATCTCCCTCACTTCAACCCTAGACCTGAAGTTTGCCTATGGGTTTCGCTTAGGTGTATCTCCCTTGTTGGAAATATGTGCAATGGGGCAACTTAAATGGGTTAAAAATGCCATGTTAGCAATTTTTGGGACGGAGTATAACGGCAGGGGTCTAAATTTGGGAATTTTGTTAGTACAGGTGTTTAATTGAAATAAACTTAAGTTCAGGTGTCTCTGTGACATTTGGTGCAAAATTCAGGTGTCATTTTGAAAATTTCCCAAATACGAATATGAGGAGTGGTAGTCAGGAGAAACTGCTATGTAAGGGTCATCATTTAGCCCGAAGGCCTGCGACCCGCCCAAAGCCCGCCCGGCCTGCCGGGCTTTTACCCAGACAGAGCCCGTAAAATGGGCGGGCTAGCCCGGCACGTAGTTTGTAATGGGCGGGCTCGGGCCTATGAATTTTTACTCTGCCCGGCGCATGAGCCCCCTCAAATTAACAGCTCAATCCGAGTCGTTCATTGAATATAAAACATTTTTTCAAGAGCTCCCTCAAATTAACAGCTCAATCCGATACCTAGAAATACTCGATTCAACCATTTAACTTTTCATTGTCCTAAAATCTGAATAAAAACTTAGATGATTGGATCGAGAAACTATAGGCATTGGAATTAGTTGATTTTTTGCGAGAACCTTTGAAAAAATGTATTACAATTAATGAACGGTTTGAATTATTTGTGTGGGATCCATAATGGGACCCACACTGGATCTGTGCAGGCAATCTGTGTATATATGTGTTTGAGTAGCAGCGTTCATTTTGGAAGGGAAAGTCTTAAAAAAACCCTTGAACTTTCAAGAACTTTACAAAAAAATACCTAGACTTCAACTAATGACAAAAAAATACCTGGACTCACCATTTCGTTAACAATTAGGCCCCACCGTCTAATTCCATCAACGTGTAACTAATGGGGCTAACGGAATATGTTAACCTTTCTTCTTCTTCTTTTTACTTTTTACTTTCAAAAATTACTTTTAACTCTTTATTTAATTTAAAAATAAATAAATATGTAATAAAGTTTTTTTTCTTACTATTTATCAAAAATTACTTTAACCTTATTTTTTACTACTATTTACAAAAATAACTTTCATTCTCTTTTTTTTTACTTTCCACAACCCCCCCCCGGTCTCTCTCTCTCTCTCTCTCTAATTTTTTTGACCTTACACCGCCAATCAATCCCACAACCAACCACCAAAGCCAAAGCCGCAATTTTAGAAATTCAAAATTACATTTAACCTCCTGTCTTTAACCTCATTTTTTTTACTTTCAAAAGTTACTTTTAACTCTTTCTTTTTTAGTAGTAGACAAATATGGAATAATTTTTTGTTACTATTTATTAAAAATTACTTTAACCCCCCATTTTTTACTTTCAAATTACCCACCCCTCTCTCTCTCTCTCTCTCTCTCTCTCTCTCTCTCTCTCTCTCTCTCTCTCTCTCTCTCTCTCTCTCTCTCTCTCTCTCTCAATCTGCGTGATTTAAGGTTTGGACATTGGAAAAATCTAAAATTCCCCTATTGGTTGGTTGTGGAGCTTATTGGTGGAGTAGGATTGAATTTCTAAAAAAAGAGGGAGATAGGGAAAGGTAAATTTTGAATATAAAAAAACTGGGTTAAATAATTTTCGTAAATTATTAAAAAAATGGGGGTGAAATTAATTTTTGGGAGATAGCAAGAAAAAAAGAATTTTATTGCATATGTATTTATTACTAGAAAGAGAGCTTAAAAGTTAATTTTTGGAAGTAAAAAATAAAAAAAAGAGGTTTAAAGTAATTTCAAATTTTTGAAAGTGGGGCTAGGGCTTTGGCTGTTGGTTATGGGGTTGATTGGTGGTGGGGTCGAATTTCTAAAAAAAAAAAAGAGGGAGAGAGAGAGAGAGAGAGAGAGAGAGAGAGAGAGGAAAAAGTAATTTTTGATAAATAGTAAAGAAAAATACTTTATTGCATTTTTATTTATTATTAAAAAAAGAGTTAAAAGTAATTTTTGAAAATATAAAGTAAAAAGTAAAAGAAGAAGAAGAAGGATAACACCTTCCGTTAGCTCCATCAGTTACAAATAGGGATGACAATTCAACCCGCCCCGCCTCGCCCCAATCGGGGCGGATTTTTGTTGTATTTTTCTGGGGTCGGGTCAGGGTTGGGGAAGAATTGGTGAACCCTGGTCAGGTTTGGGTTGGCGTTACTCTGTTCGGGTACCCGACCCGACTTGAAATTATTTTATGCATAAAAAACTATTTTTATTCTTGTATTTTTACTCTTACAACTAAAATACCACATAAAATATTAACTATTTCTTCCATGTTGCTTTTAGATAATAGATTTTGTTTAAATTATAATAGTTATTTCATAAACTTTTATTGTTTGTGCTCACTTATTTTAAAATCTAGAACATATTTTATCAATGAAAAAAAAATTTGAGCGGGGGTACCCATAAATTACCTAGTCCGGGTTCGGGGCGGGGTCGGGGGCAAAGGTTAAATTTTTGGGTCGGGTCAGGGTGAGGCAAAACCCACCCTGCCCCGCCCCGCCCTGCCCCATTGCCATTCCTAGTTACAAATGGATGGAATTGGACAGTGAGGGCCTAATTGTTAATGAAATTGTAAGTTCAGGTGTTTTTTTTGTTATTAGTTAAAGTTCAGGTGTTTTTTTTTGTAAAGTTCTCAAAAGTTCAGGGGCTTTTTTTGAAAATTTTCCATTTTGAAAAGAGCAAAATGTGAGTTAGTCTCAAAGAGGAGTCTATGCCAAAATTTGATTTCTGTTTATATAGATAGAATAAATGGGAAATGCTATGGTGTCTACCAGCCAAAAGGGGGCACCATAGCACATTGATTATGCCTCCCAAAAGTTTTTTGTAATGCTTTCGAGTGGTTATATTATACCATTTTTAAAAAGTGTTATGCATTCGAATGGTTTGTTATTACATTTTTGAAAAAGTGTTACGACCCATTATAATAATAATAAAAAGGTTATGCCCCTAATCCACACAATGGCATAACATGTTATGCCATTTAATGGTTTTGCTTATGCTATAAATGATTTTGTTATGCCAAAATTTACGATGTCTCTAAAATGATCAGAGACACCATAGCACTATCCATAGATGATTTAAGGTACTTGTCTAGTATATAAAATCACATTGAATGATTTATGGTCACCATCTCTCCTCTATCTCTCTCATCCATCCCTTTATTTTTGTGGTAAATTACGCTTTGCATTAATAGAAATTAAAGTTCGAATATAACTATAGGGTACGGGACCCCCATAATATCATCTAGGAATTTTCCTACAACCTCAGTTGGACAATCATTAAAAGCCAAGCAGCTATTGCCTTTGACCTCCGTAACAAAATTTGTCATACCATCCGCACACTGATTAACTTCACGGTAGACATGGTTAATCGACCGTATTCCCAACTCCTGCATTAGAGTTGTTGATGTACAAAATTGGTTCGTCAATCCGAGCTCCGTCTTCTAAGTGTTCCTGCAAAACAACGTCCAATGACTAGGGGTGCTCTCTGTCGGGGACCCTTCGATGATAAAGTCAGTTTGTGGATTGGAAGGAAAATGCTCTGTAACTTTTAAGAAAAAACAGAGTCCGTACCTTTCTTCTTTGCCGGCCCTCACCTTTATACGAGCCCTTCCCACTTGGGCGGTTTATGCGATCGTGGAGGTTGGTAGCGGTTATCTCCGGAGGAGTGGAGGCAAGTTGTGCTGTTTTCCCCACTGGCCGGTGTTACCAAATTTTCTGATCTCAGTCTAATCGATGGAGAATATCAATCGACGGGAAACTGTTTTGTAATTTACTGGAATGTGGGATGTAAAAGGTAGAGTTTGGTTTCTTGCCGTTTTTAGGACTTCTTTAGAAACAAACAATGAAGTAGGTGAAATATGAAAGAAGAATAATAAATGGACTTTATTAATCTCCAAAGTAGAAGTACAACCGACTAAGATAGTCGAGTGAACGATTACAAGTTATAACTACTTCTAGAAAAGAAAAGATAAAGGCCTATTGGCATTTGTTTGTATCTCGAAAACTGTCGCGATCTCACACATAAATAGAGGCCTTCCCTAGTTTGAATTTAAATCTTCCCCCCAAGGTAGCAGTTAAGTTTTCTTTCCAACTCTGGTAAATAACTTCCACGAACAATGAAGCACCCACGTTTGGAAAACTACCCCCTTGATCATAAATAATTGCTCCTTTGATCATGAGAAAACTGAACATACTCCTATCTGACACCTGTAACTTGATCGACGGAAGAAGCAAATCAAATAAAACTTAATTGACAAAAGAATATGTCATATATTGGCCAGTTGATGTATAAGTAATCCCAAAAAACTTTATCGTAGTTTTATTATAACTACTTAATTAAGGCAACTAGAGCCACCTTTCATTTTTCAATTATGCCCTTCTATTTATGCCACGTGTCATTCAATTGATGGGGGGAAAGCAAAAATCACAGTTATGGAGCAAACAACTGGTGGTGAATCATGGGATCGTGGGTGGTTTCTAACCGCCCCTCCAATTCCGGGTGTGAAAGCAAGAAAGGCATGGCTTGCCGAGCGTCCTTCTGAAATTGGTTAGATTGTTCGATCCAGTCTGGCCGAGAAACGTTGGGTGAGAGAGTAGGGGATGCGTGTCGCACGGCCCCTCATCGTTCAGTCATAAGTTACGAAAAACGTACTTATCAAGAGTCTTGCATGATACTCCATAATGTTACTAAATTGGCGTTCCATGTATAGGAGTATTTCCCATAATCAAAGAAAGAAATAGCCGTTATAGCATCTGTTTCCACTTTATAAGGTCCTTGATGGCCATCACTAACAGCCCCCAAAGTTCAGCTCCCACTGGGCTAATCCTCCAATTTCTAATACAAAGCCTCTCACGCAATTGACATTGTTGTCACGAATTAATCTTCCTCCAGTCATTAAGTCTGAACGCTTGAGAGCTCCATCGATCCGTCTTGAATTTGATGGAGTTTGGGGGAATCCATTAATTTGATCAATTTCGTGCTATATGTTCGTGCCATTCAAAGGATCATGCAATTGCGCGCATCTCTTTTAAATTGCTGCCACACCCTTCGGGCTTGCTTTTTGCCTTCTTTTTTTTAGGGCACTGTCTTTTTAATTGTCCTCTCTTAATTTTTACTAAATTTTGATATAAATTTTACTGCAAAACGTTTGTCTTGACAATGAGAATCGTAAAGTCTAAATATATAGACCAAAATTGAAAAAAAGGTCGTATAAGACGACGGTAAACAAAAGACTGCCTTTAGTGTCATCTTCAGTGAATTTTCATCTTTGGCCAATATTTTCATACTTTTCCGATTCTTTTCGTCTAAATGAACGATGTGATGTAAACATTATACCCAAATCTAATAACATATATTTAAAAAATCAAATAAAAATAAAATTAGTCCAAAGGAGGCTCGAAGATACTTCTTCTCACTGACTTGCTGCCATCGAATTCATAGTCTCATCACTAGCACGGTCACCACCACCTTAAACTTGTCAATACAACAAAAACCTCATTTATTTCTGAAACACAAAAAAAAAAAGACAACACAAACCTCGCAGTTGAGTCTGGACTAGACGAGTTTGTGAAAAAATTGAAAAACTTCTATGCTCAAGTCCTTCCATGCTAGTCTCGAGTGGAATCAAAACGACGCGATCAAACAGCAAGCCAAGATACAACCTAAGCAGCCTCTTGAGTGACCTGATACGGATCAGGATTCCCTCGTGGAGATGAAGGCCGCCCGTATAGACGGGTTAGCAAAACAGATAAAAAAACATGGCCCTTGCCACAGTGGAGGAATTAGTCTAGGCAACAAACTCGCCCTTCACTTCAGAAGTTATGTAGACGCCATTTCAACTGAAGTGTGTAGGTTGGGGTTCCACGGAGAGTCGCTTACGTGTAGATCTCGTGTGAGCTGGAGAGGTGCAATTGGTCGATGGTTAGTAAGGGGAGAGGAGGAGCAATCTTGTGGGGTGAGGGAAAGAGCAAGAAATACAAAAGAGATAAAGGCAGCGTGTCCCTTGTTTCTTTCTACGAGGCTAACGTCTAGCTTTTCTGGATAGAATGAGTGAGATCACTTTTTCTCCTGGGAAGAATGTTCTCATTCCTCAAATTTAGTGTTCACACACTCTTTCTCTAGAAAAGTCAGCTCTCTCAAATCAAGAGGAATGTTAAGGGTATTTATAGGGCACTTGGGCCTAGGTCAGGCCCAGGATGGCGCTCCTATGAAACCCCTACATGTGTCCCTCCTGTACTTCTGGGTCTTGGAGAAACTCGTCCTCCCGCGGACTCTTTTTCGCGGGAGAGCTCGATTCTCCGTGACGCAACCTCCATCCCAAGCCACCAAGCCACAAGAAACTCCCAATATTTTTCCCACCGGAGCAAGGTCGCGACCCACGGTGATCGTGTTCCCATCGCAGAGCTCCTTTCGGACCTTGCCTTGTGACCTGGATGAAACTCTAGGGATTCTTTGATTAGATCTTTCTTCCTAATTGGTAAACTTCATTGACTCACGGGACTTCACCTGTGGTCCTCTACTGCTAAGGTTGTCTTAGAGCTCATTTCTCCATTCCGCGGACCAGGCTGACTTCCGTGGGGACTACATCTTCCGCGGACGTTTTCCGCTGGTGCTTCCTTCCATTTTTTTTTATACACGTGTTCTTCCCAAATTGGATGGTCAAACCTCCTTCTTCGGGTCAAGGTTTGACCAAGATCTATTTTGCGCGCGGACTATATTGCCACGTGTCCGTTGCCAATTGGAGGGTCAAATAGTCTCTTCTGATCAAGGATCAATAATTTTGACTGCACCTACAAAATGTTATAGGCCCCAGTTGGAGACATTCAGAGGCACTACGGACTAGTGCGGAAACTTACAATTCCTTCATGCATCTCCAGGCAGTCCCTGATGGACATCATATGCCGAGCATTCCTGGTCACGCTCAAAGCAAATGCTCGAACATGGTTTAATAAGCTCCAAACCTAGTAACTTCGAAGAGTTGGGTAAGAGCTCTGTAAGTTACAGTATTTTATTATCGGGCAACGATACAGTAAGCCGTCCGCCTATTTGCTAACCATCAAGCAGAATAGATGGAAATCCCTACGGGTATCCACGGCCAGGTTCAACAAAGCAGCCATCAAGTGGAAAGTGTGGATCGATGATATCCTGCGAGAACCATTTTCCTCTGGTCCTACACTTTTTGTTTGAGGATTGCCTTTTGCTGCCACCAATTGGATAGAATGATATCCTCTATTCAACTTCTATGTTTTGCACATGAACAGACTCGACAGAGACACCCCGGTCCAGTTGGTTGACCAGAAGTGCCCTCCGACGGGTATGCGCATGCGCTAGTATTTTATGCAATGAATCAGAAAGACAAAAATATAAATTAAACTCAAAAAAATATGAAGACGAAAACTATTCAAAAGCATCTGTCTATTATCAATTACGCTTTTCCTTTATAAAGAAGAATTTTTTTTTAAAAAGATATGTCTGTGCATGAAGGCACGATTCAAAGAATTTTAGTATTCAATATGGCTTTGAGTGTCCTGAGCAAACTGTTCATACCTTAAGGTCTGATGCAAGTTGATAATGAGTTTGCAACAATTGAATCGTTGAAATCAATTGCGTACCGGTAAGAAGGCGTTTGCGAATCATAACCATCAATTGTCTCCAATAAATATAATTTTCAGCAATTAAACACCACGTTCAAGCATAGGATTTTTCATTGCCCATCCGTACCTGAACAAATTGCCCTCCCACTATTGACCTACCTCACAAACAAACTTGAATCAACCCAAAAACTATTTTTTATTTATTTTTAATAAACTTACATTTACGAACCAATGGTCTAAGACCTAATGGCTGTAGTAAACTTAATATTTTCTCCATACTGGACAAATCATAAATGTAATAAAACCTAGTTGATTTGATGATCTCAAGTTCATAGTCAATACTTACCTACAGAGAGTATACGAGAACCTCATATTATCTATGAAATTTCTGTTTTGGTATTGACTTTTTAAAAAATGAGAGAGTTTTTGAATCGGATTTTGAATAAACATGAGAGAGACAAAGGGATTGATTTGGATCTTTCCAAAAATGGCCAACCCTAAGATCTCCGCCGTTGTATTCAAGGGACTACTTTAGACCGTTAGATTTATGTATGTATATAAGATTCAAAATTAAAAAATTAACTAAAAATTAAAAAACAAGATGAAATTTTGTTGAAAATTAATTTAATGGTCTGCATATGATATGATAGAGAGGAAGAGATAAAGATAGAGATAGATAGTTTGGCTGCATTATTGTTTGACAAATAAATACAAGAAACTTTCAAGAAAAAAGGGGGCAATATTAATTTCTCTATCTAGCAGCCTCTGAATAGAGATAACAACTTGTATTAGCCGACAGCTTCCCATGCTACCCACCAAAATATTTTCAAATCATGATCCTGTGTATAAAGTTTCGAATGACAAGTCAATGTTGGAGGTGCCTTAATTAAAAGTAAGCGAACCTTCGAGGGGCAAAATCATAAGGAAAGGGGAAGAGATCATTGTGTCAGCCTCCTGAGTAAAGAAGAGAGAGAGAGAGAGATAGATGGTCAAGTGTCAAGTCCGTCCCCCACCAAACTTCATGATTAGCATGAATGCATGCATTATATTAAATGAGCAACCAGAGGAGGCAGCTCAATCATTGCGCACGCGTGGCTTGATTCGCAGAAACGTTTTCCTTCGTAATATACCCTCTCACCCAAATCAATCATCAACTATAGTATTTTGGAGCAGCCTCCCCAAAATGAGTTGTTTTTTAAGATAACTCATGTGTTCTTATACGCACATTGATTAATATAAGGAATCAATCTCATCGTTCACTCGCGAGCGGCCTAATATAATACTTCCTCTGTCCCATAATGTTTGGCACTTTCACTATTTCAGCCTTATGAAAAAATTAGCTATATCTTTTAATCCATAATATTTTTTATAAACAATGTGGATCTTGTTTGAGTTTAATTAGTTCTATTAAACAAAGTTCAAAAAATCGCTTAAAACATTATGAATTGAAAGATATAGGCGATTTAAAAATGGCACGCATTCCCGAAAATGTCAAACATTATGGGACGAAGGGAGTAATAGTTAGAGCAAAGTTTTATTTGACTGCCCCCAAAAGAACTGATAATACCCTGATTGAATTGATTATAGAAATATGAGTGTAATTAATCGATTTATTAGTCAACAAGAAAAAATATTTTCTAGACGAGTGAATAAATTGACATTGAAATAACAACGATTAATTACTATTGCTATAAAACAAGTTCGTATTTTACCTTCCTTAACTTATAATGAAAATTTTGGTCGGACACTCTAATGGAGTTATTTTAATTTTATTCTAACTCTTAGAAATTCAAATTTCTACCGGAGTGGTATATCGTGCTATACATAAAGAGAGATCCACGTGTATTGTATATTCCAGAGTTAGGCTTGTCTCGAAAAGTAACTATTTTACTTACGAACCCTGCTAACCACACAGACATCTGTGCACAGATTTTGTTGTGGGGCCCATCATGGGTCTCACACAAATAATCCGAGCCATTCATTAAATGTTAAACATTTTTCAAGGGTCCTCGCGGAAAATCAGCTCAATTTAATACCTATAGGTGTTGGATCCAATCATCTAAATTTTCATTCAGATTTTTGAATAATGAAAAGTTAGATAATTAGATCGAGCACCTATGAGTATCGAATTGAGCTGATTTTTTGCGGACACCCTTGAAAAATGTTTTACATTTAATAAACGGCTCGAATCGTTTGTGTGAGACCCATGGTGGGTCCCACAACAAAATTTGTGCACAATGTGTGCATAGATTGTCTATGTGGACAGATTTATCGTCTACTTATAAATGTTCAACATTACAAAATCATGCTAGGTCAACTTGTATAGAAAAACATCTAACATGATTACGGAAAGACAAGACAACCCATCAGAGAGGGTGCTGTCCGGGAGGTACGGCGGCGGCGGCGGTAAAGGCGGTGGGGGTTGTGAAGGCGGCGGGGGTTGTGTGTTGTCCTCTAGGGTTAGGTTTTTGTGGTTTGGGCTGTAGTTAGGTTTATAGGCTTTGCCCTTTGGGCTGTTTTGGTGGCGTTGGTTTCTTACGAACCTGGGCCTTTTGGATTTTTGCCTTGGTTTGGACTCAGTCTGTTGGGTCTAAATCAGTTTCCTCCGTGCGGTTAGGAGAAAAAGGGTCATGGATGGTCAGGCCGGTGTATCCATGACCCTATTAGCTTTGTACTTCGTGTTATGAGTTAATGAATTTTTTATTTTGCCGATCAAAAAAAAATGTAATGTATTAGAAAACAAAAATCTTATGATATAATAAGTATATGTTCTGATGTAAAATACATATCTATTTAACCGGTCCCCCAAGATCAAAATTACGACTCCGCCACAGACCATATGCCAGGTTCACTGGCGACGCTACACGGAAAGGGGCGGGGTCGGCTGACCCATGGAAATTTTGTTTTTGCTAATTATGATAATGATAATTCTAATTGGTTAAAACTGACCACATCAAATTATTGTTTTGACACTAGTCACCTCTGTGGGCTACAGACCACACCAGATGATTACTCCTTGCCACATGCCCCGCTCTGGCGACGTTCTCACGTGTTACTCCTATTCTCGCTCTCGCTCTCCCTCTCCCTCTCCCTCTGTATGGAATATAATTGTTATTGATTTTGGGCATATAAGGATTAACTTTGTATTAAGGGTTCGTGTTACTAGAATTGTGAATCTTTGATACATCTATATTTGTTATGACGGGTTCATGGTGAACTGAAAAAAGCGACAAAAGAAGATATTGATCATTACCAAGATACTATAGTGGCCCAGGAAATGGGGCTTGAACCATTCCCGAGCCAAGAACCACCGAGTGTGCTCGCATTGGCCCAATAAGGTCACCACGAACCGCAGCTCCACTCAGATGCTCATGGCTTGGCATCACGGCATCACATCGCTCGGGTATACTGAGCGAGGTCAAGCTATTATTGCTCATATGACTTAAAAGGCGCAATCCTGTCCTCGTGCACCCAATTGCTCGGCCATGTACGTCATCGTGATGTAGGCTGAAGCGGCTACAACATGTGGGTCATCATTGAGGCCAGGTCTAGCCATGTGCCCCGCAATTGCCTTATTCAGTACGTCATTTGTGATGTCACCCGAAGCAGTTATTTGAGTGCCTCCACGCACTTTTACTTGGTTGCCAAGTAAGGCGAGGTCTATAAAAGGAAAGGGAAGATAACCTAGAGAGGTACGCCATTTCTCCCTAAGATTAGACCTACCTCTCTTTGGATCTAACTTGATTGTCAGAGGGTCATCGTCTGCCACCAGCCCTAGTGACTTGTTGCAGGTCAAGTGAGGCGAGCTGTGTTGTGAAGATGAAGCCAGGAGCTAAACCAAATTGATAGGTGCTAAAAAGCACCCATTTACTCCCTCTAATTTATACCTTGTTTATCCATTTACCTTGTTACTTGACGTGTTTTAGTGTTTTATGGTGTTTGCGGGCCTCAAACCGATGGGTGCGAAAACGTGTAAACTGGATTGAGTAATAAGAAGATTAAAAGAAGCTTGGGGTCATAGTGCAGATTGTCTAAAAGTTGCTTGATTAATCTGTTATTGCCCAAAGTCCAAAGGGCCTTAATGTAATTCATGGCTTAAAACCCTACACTATAAAGAATGATGCTATTGACATCAGGCGGCAGTTTTGGACGAGAGGGCTCTCGACCGACATTAGTGGATTTTCTAGCATTCCGACCATGACTTCATCAATCCATACCTCTACGGTTCCCATTCCCATGGCCGGCTAAACCCCTTGTCTAGGGGACGATAAAACTCCGTGCTAAGTAACTTCTTTTATGCATAGGTTTTTGGATTTGTTATTCGAATTGATTGTAAGACTAAGAATCCTTTTCGTTTCAATTGAATGAATTGATTTTAATTCTTTCTATCAATTGAGTATTTGTATTCTAAATTTCAAATACCTAGTTTTGCAATGATTTTCACTGATTGTGATTAGAATTCTAAGATAGATTATGCTCGTAAAATGGATCATGCTATTAGGTGGCTAGATCGTGCTACTGAGAGACGGTCCGTGCTATGGAATAGTCTATGTCTTTTAACAACCCAATTATTTCCTTGACGATTATTGAAAGTGTTTGCAAGCCCTAGTGATAATCCCTTTTGATTCGACTAGATAAACCTAACCTATGTATATTGTTGTTACGCGGTTGGGGTGGATTTGAAACCCTAGATATTTTCCCCCATCATTTCTAAATCTTTTAATTAAATTGCTCTTTGGTTTCATTAGCTTTTCAAAACAAATCAATGAATCAAATCTTTACTTTTCCGAATTAATCTAGAAGTTGATCGAAATTAGAGTAACTTAGCCAATCTGTCCCTGCGGATTGACACTCGGTTTTGACCACTATTCTATGAAGTAGTAGTTAACTCCAAACTTTTATAAATTAATTTTTGACATGGAACGACACGGTCACAAACCTACTGATCCATATCCAAACTCCATAGATACAAATATATTACTCCATCCTTTCCTAAATGAGAGTCCACCTTCACTATTCTGGTGCACTTAATATAATGTTTATATTTTTCAATTTATCATATTTTATATATGCAATATGAATTTTGTTCGATATGTGAGATCCCACATCGGTGGGATTTGTGAAATGGAATTTGTATATAATGGTATAACTTAAGATTAAACTTTTGAGCCATGTGATTAGACGAAGGGTTAGCAGGTCAAATAACGCGGATCGTTACAGGTGGTATCAGAGCTGACACCAACTAAAAGTGTGAGGCGGGTCCCGTGAGGAGACATGCTTGGGTGGGCCCGACAAGTGAGGAACTTGAGGTGCTTGTCGTGTTTGGACGGGTGTCACGCCCCGATCTCGCATGACCCGAGCACATGAGTAAAAAGTTATAAGTCTTTAATTAAATAAAGAAATGAATATCCATACCGCAAGGTCCAATTCCGAATACTACAAAATCTATTCAAATCGCATCCAAATTTGATAAGATCTTTACACAATTTAAGAAGGATGCTTGTTTCCAGGGCTTTTTCAAAACGGTCAACACCAATGATAAAAACCTAGACATTTTAACGAAAAGACTAATGAGATTTTCAACTGCTCCACCATTAACAAAAAGAACCAAACACAGATGCTGTAAGTACGTTAAATGTAGCCCGTGCTTAATTACAAACTCCTTCAAAAAAAAAAAAAAAGGTTCCATGGCGTAGGCCTTACAGTCTTCAACTACAAAAGAAAGTACATGTTTTTCTTTCCATTTGAAAAAAAAAAGACATAGCAAAACATTTCTTGAGTAGAGTACTTTAAAATTTTCCATTACATGCCAAAAGAATATCTACATGTAGTAAAAAACATAGCCTTCAAGACATAACAAAACAACACTTAGATCAACTCGTCAAAGCACGAAAGTTAGCTCCACCACCGTGTCCATCAAAGCTTAACCTTTCCTCCAAACCTGTAAGGTAGGAGTGAGCACGACCCCCCACACATAATCTACTAGAAACTAGAATATGCAAGTAAACATATTTGAAAATAACGAATGCCTGTACCCATGTACCCCATTTATTAAACTTGAAACTCCATTTGTTATTATAAAATCCACAATATACTTGCTCGACACAATTCATAATGAATATAACTAAGTCCGAAAAGATGAAACTAAGATTCTTTAAACATAAAACTAGTCAAATTATCAAATTCAAGAACGAGAAAAGAATAGCACATAAAACAAAAGTCCAAGTCATCAGAGTTGTGTAGTAATCCTAGGCCACTGATGAGGTCCCTAATCATCCAAATTTATGGCCTACTAATCCAAAGGTCTATGGGGCACCTTATCCCACGAGGGTTTACGGACTATACACCGATAGATAACTTGTTATCCATATGTTTCCGGCTACACAAGTGTAAAATGGCCAAGCCGGCCTCCAATACATGGCTCACTAGCCCAAATAACTAGTATCAAATCCAAATCCAACATGTTTGCTATCAATATCAAATTCTTAACATTCACCATAGAAATCAAGAAAATTCAAACCTCCAAAAATCAAATTTTATAGACTATTCTCATTTTTATTCACTTAATCAAATCTTTAACTACCATTTGATTCACGCCATTTGATTGGCCGGAGTGAGCCACCAATTGCCTATATAAAGGGCCCTTAGAGTTTCGAAAATAATACACAATTCATCAATTCCTTCATCTCATACCTCCAAACTTTGCAGAAACCGTCTCTCATATCCTCTCTGCAAAAGCCCTAAACTCATGTAGCCAGCCGCAGTCCAACGATCAAATCCCCGAAGTACAAACCCTAATCCTAGGGTTTTCAAGAAGCAAATCAGTCAATCACACTCAATTCGAAGCAATCAAGCAACTGAGGGATCAAGGTGGTGAAACCCAGGGGCCTATGGTTTGATCTCTTTTATGTTTTTGTGCATTAATCGTAGCGTTTTATTTTCTGTTAATCATTTAGTCTAGTGTGACGAAGAACATTGGTTGGGTCTTTGATCCTTCAGCCGATACATTAATCCAGAAGGATCCCTCGACCGTGACATCCATTCACTAGCTGCGGGATCCATTTTCCTGGGACAGTCTGTTGTGTTCTGTTTATTCTGATGCATGTTTTTGCTACTGTTCTGGCTCACCTTATCAATTGTTAAAGGTTAATAATCAGATTATGTGTTTAGAATTAAATAAAGCAAATATATATCATGTGTTGAATGATTATGGGCCAGTCGTGAGGGTGCCTAACACCTTTCCCTTATTGTACTATTGGCTCCCGTACTTGGAATCTCTATTTGTTTTTCCTAGTTTTTATAAACTAGGTGGCGACTCTATTTTGATGATAATCGTTATCGTGTGGCGATGTTCCTAGCCATGGGAATATCCACGATCTTGGTTTATGAAGTGGAAAGCAAACTAACAAACAATGATCAATCTGTATGGCAATACCCCGTTTGGGAGGTGTCTACAGTTTTTGGCGACTCTGCTGGGGACTTGAGAGCCATAACTAGAAAGTTCGACACAAGATTAATATTTGCTTTATCTAATTCTTTAATCATATGCATTGAGCGGGCAACCTCGTTGAGTTCACCTAATATCCCGGCATGTCACGGGCTATGTTAAGGGTTCCAGTAAACTCCACAGTCACTTGTACCTAGTGGTATATCAAAAAGGGAATCACCCAATCACCGCCTATGATGGGTTGGTGAGAGGACCGGTACCCTTTGACAACGGAGCACCCTTGAGACTACCCAAACCTTACATGTGTCAGAAAGCCATAGAACCTATCAAAATAAGACAGGATCCTGCAGGTTAGGAATTTACTTGCATCTTTTCTAGAAGTTCTTCCTCACACCTTGTATATGTTGTTGTAACATCGCTTTCTGTGCAGAAGGTTTGGGACTTGAACTAAGAGCCCTAACTCTAAGTCTTTATAGTTGGGCACTAAGGCATAGCATTGCCTACAAGGCATGTTTTTGGTATGTTGAAAGCACCATTGCTTATTTCTCACTTCTACTTTGCTTGAACCACCGCGAAGCATGGATTTCTAGAACAAATCAAGCACCCAAAAAAAAAAAAAAAAAAGGCCTTGTCAGCAATTGAATTGGGTTTGCTTGAGCAATCTCTGTCTTGCTTAGCTGAAGGAAAGGAGGAGTGTGAGATAGTAAAGCAGGTAATGGATGATGGTATGCAAAGTCAAGGATATTATAGAACTGACAATACTTAATTCTCGATGGATGATTCAACATGACAAGTTTAAGACTTTAATTCCTATTTCCAAATCGGTGTAGCAACCCATCTTTTAAATTCAAAATTTTGAGCATGTTTACTACAACGAGCCGGTAAGATTTAGGAGTTCGTCAATGTGCTGACAGGTAATCATGTGGATCCCAATTACCTCAATCATATTTTGAGAAAGAGACAAAAAAGGAAAAACTTGTTGAATGAGTTTCTGAAAGACCAACCTCGATGTGCTTTGGTAAAAATGAGTTTTAATAAACACTTGCTGAAAGAACAACCTGAAGCTGGTAGAAAATTACGTTAGCATTGTTTGGAGTGAATAACCAAGTATTGAAAGAGAAAAAAACTTTCGAAACTTTTCTTAATGAAAATGGCTAGTGATGATCAAACTCTCAAACAATAAGTTTTCCCTAAAACCAAAAATTATATAAGGTGGAACATTCAAATAGCCGCTAGCACAGTGGTGGACTCTGAGTCTACTCTCCATTGTAGTCATCTGCTCAGCTTTTTTGGTCTATTTTATAATGTGGATTGGCTTGGAAGTAGGATCTTAAGTGGCATGCAGTATTTGTAAGCAACGAGTCTTAAGAATCATCCATATCAGAAGTTGCTGGCTATCTATGGTATCCGATAAACTCATGCATACACACGAATTGCTATACATCACTCATCCATAATCTGTGTAAGTAGCTATGGTGCTATGTATATCATTTCACTTGTCTTTCTCTCACCATGCAAGGGACTGAACCAAAAGAGGAATCCATCACCCTCATTTCTTCCCATAACACATTGCATAATCACGTGTTAATATTGGGTATCATTTGGTTGAGCCACCACATCATACTAGGGGCAACTTGCATTTTAGGGGGCAATAGGCGTAGGTGCATTGCAGGATCATTTGATTTTGTACATCTCAACCTGAGCGTAACTAAGTTCTTGCTTTTCCTAAATTTTGGGTTTGGTCTAAGGCGTGATAGTGATGGCTAACAAGAAGATTGAAGCTCTGGCTGCTAAAGTTAATGTATTGGCTGAATCAGTGGCTGCCCTAACCACCATTGTTCACAGTTTGCAAAGAAGTTCTCCACAACCTCCACCTCCATCTCCCCCTGCTAGATGGACAGAGAAAGCAGTTTAAGCGGAAATTCATTTTGCCAAGGAAAGATAAGGGAGAACAATGATGAACCTGCAGCCTCAACACATGGAACAAGTCGAAGGGGAAATCACCCAACCAAAAAGAAGCCATCCCAACCATACTGTTGTCACTAATGCCAGCAGTGCCATGTTTCCACTAAATCCATCCCAACACGCCCTTGCTCACCAGAACCCCACTTCCAAAAATCCCAAACGTCGTGCATTCTGTCATCGCTAAAATCTTAACTCATCCCCATCTCAAGCCCTGGCTACTCTGGTTGAATAAAGACTCCTCGAACCTTTAGAAACTCAATCGCCCCGCCCACCATTTGGCCTAAACTATGATCCTACTAAGCACTGTGCCTACCATCAGATTTCTGGGCATGAAACTAATCATTGCATCCAATTGCAACGTGATATCCAAGAGCTCATTGATCAAGGGGTGTTCTAATCCAACTAAGTCAAATATTTGAGCGGCAACAGCCAAGTCTGTCACGTCTTAGTCTGAGTGTTCAGTCAATGTTTTTTTTAGCTTCTTTTTACAATCTGAGTCTTGGATTTATTTTCTTTTAGGAGTTTGAGTCTTGAGCTTATTTTCTCTTAAAATTAAAGTCATTTTGTTCAACTCTTTGCACTCAAACATGAAATGTGAATCTTCTTAGACTTGAACTACGAATGGCCTGATTCTCTTTTTGAGATACGTAGGCATCTTATGGTCGGCCACAATTTTGAAAATATTTTCTCTTGTGCTAAGTTGCTGTTATAGAATGTTCATTATAACGTTAAATGTCAAAAACAATCCTTGGGGATTTCAAAGTGATTTCATGATATCTTTTTGAAACACATCATAATCACTCAAGTTGTCAAAATCAAAGAATGAGTTTTCAAAACTATGACCCATGTCATTTCTATTGAGTTAAGAATTTGTAGGACCACTATTGGAGATGGAGAATAGGAAAGAGAAAAGATAAAGGGAAAAAGAGAGAAGAAAAATAAGCTCGCTAGATTGAAAACCTGCAAGGGCGGTCTAGGCAAAAATTAGAGCATGAACAAAGAGAAGAGAAGTCAAAAGTCGGCCATGTTTTCATGCATCTGTTATGTGTCTCAAACACTGGTGCTCAATTTTAAGAAGTTCACTTGGTTAAACGTCAAAGCTCTTAGCTAGGATCCCTGTCACTTTGTTGTATGATTCAAAATGAAGAGAGGCATTCATTTCATCTGTCCAAACACTTCCCTTACTAGCCACGTTGAGCCTCAGGATAATTCCTTTGAAAAGCGTGCTAAGCAGTCATCCCCTACGCTGGGGCAAACAAAAAATACAAAAAGGATAGATGAAAGGAAAATCAATGGAAAAAAAATGAGCATCCCGTCATACAAGGGGCATTTTGAAGAAAACATTTCTCCAAATCCATACAAAGGACATTCTGAAGAAAATAACTC
The DNA here is from genome assembly GCA_019656835.1 of Rhododendron ovatum. NCBI lineage: Eukaryota > Viridiplantae > Streptophyta > Magnoliopsida > Ericales > Ericaceae > Rhododendron > Rhododendron ovatum. The sequence goes on along the minus strand of CM033790.1, from coordinate 22,208,032 downwards.
TTTCACACAAAGTGAGATAAGAGACGACAAGAGTTGATAAGAATGTTAAAGATGGTTGTAGCTAGCTTTTAAAACTCAAGCATTAGTAGAAGTTAGGTTTGAGCCTTTACATCCACTTCTTTTCTTAAGCTGAAACCCCAAGCCTACATTATGGTCCATAACAAAGTCCTCTTAGATTGAGGAACATGACTTAGCAACAGGGTCCTAGGCACTAGGGGCATAACTAGTATGGAAAAGTAACGCGATAAGCAAACATCATGGGGTACGTATCACTCTGGCAAAGTACACATCATGAAGAATCATATGGGATAAGGGGCACAACTAGGCCCTCCTCTATTCCCCTCTCAAAAGTATCCAACCTCCCATAAGGATAGCTGCTTAGCAATTCAACTCATGACGATCGACTCAAAACAATGACCTCACCTAAAATGACTAGGGGCATGGGTTTGTGAAGCTATGTCTCATGGCAAATTGAGTGGTATAGATATGGAGCATGATTGATTGAATGGTATGATTTTGAAATCCTCGAGGAAAAGTTTTCAAAGTTAATTTTATCGTAAACATTCTTGACACAGCAATACAAGCACAATTGCTTTTACAAACTTTCAAGGAGATAAAATGAGTTTCTCATTTCATGAGAAGTGTAGCTAGATGGGCCCTGGGTCAAACAATATTTTCAGCAATGTCGCTAGAGTGTTGTAGTCTGTCTTGTCGTCGTCACTTGACTAGTATAAAGTCATTGTCGGTCTCCCTAGATCAAAGAGAAGTATTGGCTGGATTGCGCGAAAGTTGAGATGCCCAAAAATGCATTGCATGTCATCCTCAACCTGTCATATGCACTTATCTTTTGACCCTAAAAATGGCTAGAGGAAGTAGTCACTTTGGTTGCATATCACTAACTCCAAGCATGAGGAGCTCTTATTTCAAGCAAGAGTATTGTTGTTACCAGCAAAATGTTTCCAAACAAAATTCATCGATCCTCAGCAAGGGTATTTAAGCATGATCATTGTGACCATCATCAAAGGGAGCAAGTGTGAAACTGTGTCGCCCTTAGTCGATATGCATGGTTTGTTAACAATTTTGCAGGTAGGAAGCAAGGGGCAATGAAGAGATACGCCTTCAAAGAGCTCAGTCTAGAAGAAGCCCTATCCTGGAAGAAGTACCAGTGCTTTAACCCTTTTCATGAGGGACTGTCATGTGGCATTGTCAAGAGCATGCCAAAAACCACTGCCAAGTAGCAAGAGAAGAATTGCATTCATACATTGCGTGTCTCCATGCTAGGGGCAATTAGTTATGCATAGTTGAATTGGAATTAGGCATTCATTGACTAAACAGGGGGCTTCTATTCCTTCCTAAACACTGAATATGCATATGTGTTGCGTTGCACTATGTCACCCAAAATGGTTCAATGTTTGAACTAGGATCCTTAACAGTGTGGTGGCCTTGCCCCTAGCGGTCAGCATAAAAGGATTTCGGCCAGTGGTCGATTCCAAAATTGCCGCATGTTGTTTTCTTATCCATGTCGTTTTCTAAACTATTCGAATGTGGGATTGCAGGTAGTTCTGAATGTACTCCACATTCAAGTGACAAGCAGGCTCTCAGTCTTCATAATCACTCCAGTATGTTGAGTACTACTCGGAGTTGTCATGATCAGAAATCCAAATTTCAAAGAAGCTGAAGTCCTCCCAAAGGCACCTGTATTGTCAAAAGTCCTCCAGAAGGCATGTGGGAAAGCATTTGTGTTGCTAAAGTCCTCCAAAAGGCATTTGTGTTGACAAAAAGCATTCAGCCTCTGAAAGCGTTTGTAAGGCCAACTTCCAGAAAGCATTCAGCCTTCGGAAGGCACCCTGTTAGTGGAGGTGATGGAAATCTACCTAACAAGGAGGCAAAGGTTAAGGCTCAACATAGGTGACTACACTTGGTTCCAAAACTTCACAAGAATCAACCTTCGCAAAGAGAAACTTCAACTTCACCACATGCCCAAGATCATGCCCAAGACTTTCTCGAGTGAACACCATTCCCAAAGGATCTTCAAGTTGTCCCAAGTTGTTTCTTCTCTCTGTCAGCCACATGAGAAGTTGTTCGAATACCACAACATCACAAACTTGAACATCTTGGACCAAAGACAATCCGGGAGGGATGTTTGGAGAACAATCATCGAGTTTCTGCTCTATGAAGTCCTCTAGACCCGGTGGGAGTTCAAAAGCAATCTCATTTGCTTTTGGTAGCACACACTTGTACTAGCTCTCTATCTTCCCAATGCAAGAAGCAAGGCTCATTGCTCACAAAAATAGACATTTCTTGTTCTCTACTACTACAAACAATGTGGTCAAATCCTTCTTCTTCATCACCACCAAACTCTTCTTCAAAATTGTCGTATATGGGATTATCCACTAGCCCCAAAGACCGGATTATCCCCAAGATCTTCATGTGAGAGTCTCTCCTCGCATTCAAAGATAGAAACGTCATCAATATCCTCATTTGCATACTCATCATACACGGGAATTCCTTCAAGATAACCTCCAAAGTCTTCATTTGGAGACGCATCAAAGAGGGGTTAATCTTTACACTCATCTTCAACCGCAACTACACAATCATCTCTAAGAACATCCTCAAGCTCTTCACTTGGATATTCATCAAATATAGCAATATCATGTAAGAACTCATCAAAGTTACATTGCTCCTTGTCCTTCACAAAAGTAACCGAATGGAGGCTTATCTCTCTCTCAAGCACATCTGATTTTAGGTTTTCGTATGACTCATAATCATAGTGATCATCACTATTCCTTAATGAAGCGAACAAATGTTGCACCTTATTCTCTTTTCAACAACAATAGTTGCACCTTGCCATGTCAGGTAGCAACTTGTTTACTCAACTCTTGAATCTCATTCCTCTTGCGATTTGGACTGCCATGGTTGAAATCATCATCATTGTTCACCAAAAATCCTTTACCTCTCAACCTCCACCTTCCCTTCTTCTTTTAACTCTATCCCTAAGTGTATGAGGCATTCCAATGGTAAAATTAGCCGTCTCAATCACAGAACCGGTCAACACAGTCCTAAACCCAGTCAACTCAGTCAAATCAGTGAGTTTCACTCAAACACATGTCAAACTTCGAACAATAACCTAATTAACTCAGTGATTTCAACCAAGACACCCAAAAACTCGATGAGTTCACACAAACATAGTCAACTCAACAAACCCATTATTTAGTGAAATCAGGTCAAAATCGACAACAAAATCACAAAATGGAGACTAGAAATCGAACGCACAAGTACATCAAACCTTTGTGATAGCTGTAGTTGTCATGTAGGGCCTCAAAATTCTCGAATGCCCCTAAAAAAATGAATAGATCTGTCGACAATAGGTTCAAATATAATTGTATACTGATCGACACTCCGAATCAGGTTCTAAAGGTTCGAATCTAGCTGTATGGTGTGACTTGGGTTTTATAGCCTTTGAATCAACACACTTTGGTTCGAATCAGGTGTGAAAGGCCTTGAATCCTCCGAGCAAGGTCAAAATCCTACAAGATTTGAAGTTTTAGGCACGAGATCTTAAATGGAGTCGACTAAGGGTTCGTTGGCTCAAAATGGGTTGCAGCAGTGATTTCAACACTAGGTTAGTCGATTTAGGGCTGTTTTTAGTGACTTAGGTCTGAAATGGTGCACAGAAATAGGTAGATCTAACGATTAGGGTAAAGTTAAGGTTCCGGCAATTCTTCGGTGAGATATTCCAGCAATATTTTAGGGTTCCAACAAGATTTCCGATTTTCCGGTGAGATGAGTGGTTAAGATCGAGCCTAGACACTGTGATACCAAATGATACAAACAAAATTAGAGGGATAGATTTAATAAGAGAGAGAATCCCTAAAAGGGAACGCAAGAGTCTATGCTCTCTAATTTCTATTCTCAATATATCAAAAACAAACTAATGAGGACACAAGACACTTATTTATAGACTTGAAACCCTACACACACTAAAGGACACCAAAAAGACACAAACTCTAAATCCTACTGCATCAGATTAGTTGACGAAAACAAACCATATCAATTCCAAGAACCAAGCCGCAAACCGCAGTTATAGTTACCACCGAAACTACAAAGAAATGAATTGGAATCTGCCCCAATTTCCTTCATAATCCAAACAAAATCTCCTCTAGCGCATCCTTCATTATTACTGCATAGCTGTAATAAGGGAACGTTGAGAAGTGAATGACCTCAATTCATCTATTTTAATGCATAAAGGGGGAGCCCTTTTTGGTATGGACACAAAATGAAGCTAGCTCATACTCTTAAATTTCAAAATTACCCGTACTCTAATCCTAAAGCTACAAGGCACCTTAATTAGTTTCCAACTATCCTGCTTGAAGCGAACCAAGCACTGCAGCAATCTCACCAATACACATACATGAAATAAAATGCAAATGATGATAATTAGAACCATAACATGCAAAAAATTGAGAATGTGGCTCTAGATAGCTAGCGAGAGACCCTTCATCAACAAGGTAAGATTAATTTTGATTACTGTCTCTAGTCCTTCCTTGAGAATCAGATCCTCCAAATTACAGCTAGTATGGGTCCACCTCAATCTCACCTGACACAAGTGTTCTTAGTCATTATGAAAATAGGAGGAACCGAATAACCTCAACAATCATACAACCGCTCATTGATCTGGATTACAAAAGGACTTATGGTTTCGTAAAGTTACAAAACAAACAACGCAAGCAAAAAGAAAAAATACCAGCTAAATATAAAAGGACATAGATTTGGATTACATCTCACTAAATTTTGATTGATAAGTTTGGACATTATAATCTAATTCTGCAATAATACAACCGCTCATTGATTATATTTCGGATTCCTTGTTCAACTTTCTTTTCCCTTAGCTTTGTTTGGATGAAAAGGAGAAACCGAATAACTTCAGTTGAGGTATATTTCCAACTTCAATATCTTTCAAATAGATTTCAAGCCAAAAAAGAAGAAGAAGATACTCTTGTTTTTAGTTTCAATGCAAAGGAAGAAACAAGAAAATACAAAACTTCAACTCTGGTTCAGCTTGTTTTGTAATTTCAACAAGACCAATGATGACACAGTGTTTTTTCCTCACTTGGACACAACTTTCCAACTCTAATACCGAAAAAACAACAAAACCAGAGGTGGGGTTCAACCAAATGTTTCTTATTTTGCATCCAAATAACAAATTTGATTCCTCGTTCTCTTCTTAGCTCCAACCTAGTAAAGGGGTTGTCGTTGCCGCTTACTATGGGTTGGTTCTATCCCCACCGAGAATTGGCTTTAATTCTTGCCCAATTTAATGTGTGAAAGGAAAATAAAACACTTTTTACGATAAATATGAGAGTCAAAAAGCACCCATAAGATTCTACCGAAAAATTAATATGATGAAAATAAGACTATAATTAGCCAGTGCCTCTATGAGCCCAACCTTTCAATCAAAAAAGAACAACAAAAAGTAGCAAAAAATGAAAGAAAGCTCAACTTCTATTCAGGAGAGGGATTGTTTGGGCCTTTTGGCGAGTAAATTTTGTTGTGAGCTTGAGAGAAGTGCAACAGAAATGAGAACCTAAAACAAAAGACAAAACAAAGAGACCCTTTCAAACATTGACTTCATGCTAAAAAATGCTTGAAATACAAGAAGATAAAAAGCAAGTAATAGGAGCACACTCTCCCAAATATTTGCACACCTGCAGTCACAAACACTAATTCACCCACCTACACGCACACTCACAGCACAGCAAACTCATAATGTCACAAAAGGGGCAAAGGAGCCCAAAGGCAGCCGTGTCCAACGAGAGTCGTACGAAAGGTGATCATGGTGGTCGTGGCATGGGTAGGGCACAGAAGAGGTGGATCAGGAATGAAGAGAGTAGTGAGAAGAATACATATATGGAAGAGAGAACATTAATGATGGAGATGTAATCGTAGCAAGATGGCAAAATGCTAACAGAGCCATATCTTTGCAAAAATTGGGTTCAAATATGCTGGCGTCACATAAACTGTTCCCTATACCTCCACCAAAAAGAACGGGGTTTAGATGTTAGAACATCATTAAGTAAAGATATTATAGATAGAAGGGGGAAAAAAGTGAAATAGGAACACATTAGTAACCGAAGAGAAGAGAGAATAATTGTGCGATACCTTTAAAAAGAAGGAGAATAAAAAAAGCAAGAGCAAGCAGTCTAAAAGAAGTGATAAATTCTAAGTTCAACAAGCACCGATTTTGTTTTTATACTACTGCTTTCGAAATGGCCCTTCTTATGCCATTTGGTATAGATTCTATAATCCATAAAATTTCAACGGAGGCTTAACTGATGAAGACAATCTTTCAAAAAACTTAATGAAGTATCCTAAGATTCTAGTACAAGTACTCACAGACATTGATATCAAATTAACAAACGTCGTCCCCACCCATGACCTCTTCAATATATTGGGTGGACAAAAAGAGAATTTAAAACCAAATTAAAACAAAATGAAGATCCAAAGATGAGACAATAGAGATCACACCAAACACTATAACACCTGCAATTGGACAGAATCGCATTTGGAAGAACAATTGACTAGAATGGATAACTAAAACTTTAAGAAGTAAGCCTCATCTGGGTAAGAGACATAGTTATAATATCAAAAAAGCATAATGTTCCCTATCTTATGTTCATCTATGAAGGAAGAAATTCAATGTTTTTCATTTTTCAAAATGGTTTCCTATAAAGAAAAAAATGCAACATAAGTTCATTATCAGAGAGAGAGAGATCTATTTGTAGCCTGAAACAGATCTATATGGACAACCAAAATGAAAACTCTACCAATCACCATATACAAGCTATACCTATATTACTTGGCCATCACCCACCTTTTGTTACAAAAAGTACATTCAATCAAAGTGCTCTATAGAAAACAGCTATTCAAAAAACAATTGGAAGCAAAAATCACAGTCAAATATACACTTTAAAGCTAAATAAGAAAAGTAACTCAATGCGAAACACAAGCACACAAATATTTTCATGAGGATCAAAAAAATGCTTTTTATAGATGTGCATACTACTTGTAGTGCATCAGCCTTAGTTCCTAGAAAATATCAATGACAATTGCAAGTTCTAGGTATAGCATTATCACCACGATCTTGAGAATACCATTTCCATTGGTCCTATAAGCTACATAAAATCATAAGAAAAAAGTATATGTAGAAACAGAATACTCCATTTAGTACCATGAAAAAGTAAAAGACGGAAGAGTGCACTATAATGCTTGGATTTTAAACACTGACAAATACCAAATTGATGTCTTGTGGCAAGAGAAAAAAAAAGGAATGGATTACCAAAACAGTAAGGCCAATAAAAGTCCCATTCCGACAAAACAAAATTATGCAGATTAATCTTGTCCAGTTTTCTTCTATTCTTTAAGAAAGCAAAATACCATGTGCAATTAATCTTCTAGTATGATGTTCCCAATTCAATATCAGGGTGCAAATCTGCATGTTTTTCCTCTCCCTCACCCAACCCTTTTGGGCGTGTTTGATAGGAGGATTGGGAGGGGGGATTGGATTAATAATCCCATGGGGCTCCTAATACCTTGTTTGGTTAGGTTTTTTGAGGGAGGGATTAGTTGTCCCATGGGATTGTTAATCCCCCAAAATGGGGGTATTAGCAATACCATTGGGTGGGGGGCGGGGAGGGGGTTTGTTACTACGAATCCCATCCCCATGGGATTGAGCAAAACCAGTTTAAAAACCCACATCAATCCCAATCCTAATCCTAGCCAAAACAAACATGTTATTTACAATCCTACAATCAAATCCTGTGCAAAACAAACATGAATAAATGATTCATCCCCTCATTAATAATCCCACCTCATTCTCAATCCCAATCCTAATCTCACCTCATTACGAATCCCCCCAAAACAAAATCTGCAATCAAACACGCCCTTTATCTTCAGCCACAGCAACAATTCTGCCTATTATGAATAGTGTGAGAAAACATAATTCACCAGACTTCCTACAAGGGTCAGTTGTCCTTTCACGCCCCAAAACCGGTTTGCGCCCTCCTGATTCATTCCAAACTACGCGCCTTTTCTTCAAAGAACAAGACACTGAAACTTTAACAATAAATACCTAAAATACCTAAACATGTTAAATCCTCCATTGGTAAACTAAATGGGCATTTCCTTAAAATCACAGAGAGAAGGTTTGGCTTGCCAAAAAATTCTCTTTATATATAAGTGTATTAATATAATCTTATAGATGACCCATACTAAACTCAGTTTGAAAACACCTTTTAGATTAAGCATGTGTGTGTTACAATGACAAAATCACACTTCTATAGGAAAATAGTTGTTCACACTGGTATCACACTGAGAGAAAAGCAATAATTGCTCAGTGTTGACCTTTCTCGTCATTCTTTGCCATTGACATTGATATCAACAAATAAACATCTAGACATGTGAAAAATTAAAGAAAACATAGATCAAAAAGTGAGCCTAAGAGAAATCAGTAACAAAGAACAAGCCTTAAATTGCAGCTCAAACTTGCAACTAAGAATTGAGGTTCACTGCAACTGCACTCAACGCATACCGTAAGAATAATAGAGGGGAAAAACATCGAGAAGGAAAATGCAATGAAATAAGTCATTTATGGCATGCCTTGCGTCGTGTTAATAAATGACTTTCCCACACATATTATCCCCTCTCAAAGTATACGCATGATATGCACTACCTTAAGTTTTGAAATGCAACTTGCCTTTTATAAGATATTGAATTATAATGTTCTGTCCACAGAATTAATTGGGCAACTGGAGACCATACTTCACTAAGATATCACTACCTAGAGATGATGCAATAGAGGCTTCACATGAACAAATAAATTTTAATTAACTAAAGCAGTGAAGATCGCTTGGCAGACGAGCACTAAGTTAGACATCCCCTTAAAGAACCAGCGAATGGAAGAGGTAAATGAGCAATAGTCGAAATGAAGCAATTAAAATTGGGACGTAGTGACATGCAAAAGCCCAAGAGAAAATAAGGTGTGAACTTCTAATTTTAACAGAAGGAGAAACCGGAAATCTTTAGCAAGAGATCTAAATTTGTGGAAAACATGTGATACATAAAGGATACAAAGTATCATATTTTAATGTCGGCCCAAATTGAATTTTCTTTTTATGGACTCCTACATCTTTCATGACAGCCCTTACTTGGCCAATTTGCATGGAAATACCAAAATCTACAAAGACAAAGCAAGGGGGACTATTTACACAGAAACAACAGAAAATCCTTGTGACTGTGAGTACCCAGAGACATTGACATCAGATTAATAAACACCTTCCCACAAGGGATCTTGTCACAAAATATAGGCTCTAAGCCCAAGCCATGTTTATTTAGTGTGTCAAAATTATATGAACAGGTTTCATGGAGAGATTTAGGGGAATCAATTTTGCCAACAAAGGAATCTGGCTAGGAAAAGGGCAGTGCAATGGACCACTACATTAGGAAATTAATTGACAATGACAAAAAAAAAAGTTTATTTGGTGTATCTAAATTAAATTCTCTATAAATATGAACAGCTCGGATTGGTCTGGAACAGAAACCGTATACATAAATCCATAGTCCAATGCATTTAACACGGTTTTTAATTTTTCAAAACCATAATCAAACCATACTACTGAAAACTGAGCCAAACGATTCGGTTAGGTTGGCTTTGGACTGGATTCATGGTTTGACGGGTTTTTTGCACACCGCTAATTTCTATTAGGCAAGGATAAAGATTCTAGTGATTTCCATTCAACGTTAAAAGCATAATCACTTCAATTTTAACAACCACGACAACACATGGGAAAAAACTTGCATGAAGTTTTGGAAGTAGCAGAAGGGGAAAAGAAACAAATCAGAGATCCAAGGCGAATATTTTCATCATGTAGTCAAGAAAACCAATAAAATGCCAAACGTTTACTATCGAGATAGCAAAACCTAGGGGAATGCGGCTTGACGTCATTAAACTAGCGGTTGAACGACTACCTCATAGAGAGCAAGTTGTGTTTCCTTAAACTTGCGATAGTACCGCGTTCAGTTCAGCTAAAGAATACTAATACCTGAGCCCATCTCTCACCCTCCTCTACCTGTTTGTCAAGAAATGGACAGGCCTCCATGATGAAGTGGACATACTTTGTTTTGCCCCATCCCAAGACCACAAGAGTAACTAGACTTCTTTTGAAGAACTTGCTCACAAATTTGATGCCGTAAATTTATTACCACCCTCCTGTGCTCATTCGTTTCAATCTTTTCTTTTAACTAAAGTACAAAGAGTTTCCATCTTTGCTGCAATTAAAAAACTGTCGTGGCCGAAAAAGTTATTGCACAATGTAACAGTTTACTAAACCATCATGACAAGTTTCTTTAATTAAGCTCTGCAGCTTAGAGTGACCCATGTGCCATCTCATCACACAATTTCATTTCATTCCACTAGAAGAAAGACGTCTTTTAATGGTGTTTTGAAACACTGCAAAAATGCCTTACTTTTTAGTAAAGGTCCACAACACAGGCAGTGGCTTCTGTTGCTACATTTTTTATTGGTGAGAGAGCATTGGGTCTATCTACCGCAGAAGAGAGTTGTCACACATTTACTGTAAAAAAAAACCCAAGAACATTGATGATGGAGAAGCCGAAGGACTGATATGATTTTCCGTTCCAAATAAAACCATGCAAATTTAAACTATTCCACAAAAATCCAACCTAAAACTGGCTTATTCATGTCTTGAATTGAACTATTGAAGGTTATTTTGGTCAAAAGGGGAAACATAAAGACATGGTACAGAGAGCGTGTACCACGCAACAAAATACAAAAGTCCGGTTCAGTAGTCAAACAAAGAGAACAATCTCAAAAATACCCTCAAACAACCCCCAAAAAAAAAAATGATGGAGAAGGTCAAAACACTCACAAGGGACGAAAAGTTACCGTTCTATGCATCTTCATGTTTTATATACAAGGAAGTGAGCCAAAACTGTATATCTTGCTGCCAATTTGGGTGCCAATAGAAGAAATTCTGATGAAATCCAAAGAGGAGAGAGGGAAACCTCAAAGTGGGAAAGAGGGAGGAGACGTAGAAATTGCGAGAATGGCATTTTTTTCAATTTTTTTTACAAGATAAAGAGTTAGTTATCCCAGTTTAACCCATGCAATGATCGTAGATAATGGATACTTAGAGGAAACCATTGAAGCAGTTCAAAAAAAACACAAAAAGGAAATAATGATACAAAAAACCTGACATGGCTTCGAAAAGAGGCAAACACCAACTCGTGCTCTCCCTTTCCTATCAATATAGTTTTGCATTAGTCGCAACTTAAAATCAATTCAAAGCTGATATACATATGCATAAACATTCCGATTCCAAACACAAGTTGCTAAAAACTCTGAATATATATAATGCCAAGCATAACCTGAAATCATTAAAAGAAAAAAATAATTCAAGTCATCCGTATTTTTTTCTCAACAAATAAGCTTAAACACCCTTGAAATGCTCAAAAGACATACTAAGAGTCTAAGATTTATCTCCTTTAAATATGCCAAGTAACTACTTTATGCTTATACATATTAAGATTTTATCTCCTTCAATATATCCCCAACGAATCCCTGTTGTGCTGTGTCACACCTACTATTCATGCATCTTAGATTGTATGGTTAACTACAACTGGGCATACCATCTAAGAACAAATAATGGACACCAAATCAGATAGAAAGACGACAAGCTATCCTCCATCAAAATATGGACAGCAAAAGTGCAATAATTTTTCTCTGGATGAGTGTAGCACTGAGCATACTACTATCATTCATGAGTCCGTTATTTCAGATGTTCACACGGTACATTTTTTAAAGTACCTTTAGCTTCAATATCCAAAACTAAAATTGCACCAAGCTAGGTGCATTGTAGAACCACGTAATACCTACAATGTAACATTGGTATAGAGCAACACTAATTCGATATAGCCAGGCACCATCTAAACTCATGAGCAAGAACATCTTCTCTTTCCAGATAATAGGAAAACTAGAGATGAAGGGATCTAAGTCTGAACTCTGAACAAATAAGAGGATATAAAAAAGAGGACATTTGCGGGAGATAAAATTCAAAGACAAGTTGGGAAAGAAAAAAACAAGATTTCTGCTTAGAAAAAGTACAAAAGATGGGGGGAAATCAAAATAAATTATTAGCAGGTCCAAGCCCATCAACTTGAAAGGGTAATGTAAAAAATGACGTGAATTTACATCATGCAAAACCAAGAACCATGTAAGTTAAAGATAAATACACACTTAAAATTGGCTAATATGTCATGATTCCAAGTCTAGAGAACAGATGTCATTAGAAGTCACAGATAGTTCGCAGCTTCCCCACACAATTAGCTTAGTGGTACAATCAACCTCAAGTGTATAGACCAGTCTACACATGCCAGTCAAAAACATATAACTATCTTGAAAGAGCCACAATTTTACCATATCCGCAACTGCACAAAGCTCACTATGAGAAGTCATTCAACTTTACAGTGAAGCACTTACCTGCCTTCTCCTTTCTTCCTGTTTCACGCTGCCATCAATCCTAAAACTTCAAATCGCTTTTCACTAAAATAGTAGTCCATTATATCTAAAATCTTGGTCCACTGAGAGAAGATCAGCACCTGTTTGCCAAACAAACATATGAGAAACATCCAACTGTGAGAAAAGGACGGACTACTTTACTTGACAACATACTTCGTGCTTGCGAGCTAATAGCTTTGCTAGTAATCTGTCCAGCAACTGAAATTTTCCACGCTGATTACCTATCTGCTCCACAGGTGGATAGAAGTCTGTCATGAAAGCCACGCACAAAAATTTCTCAAAATTGTGGATCTCCAGCTTGCTTAAGATGTAAAAGAAGTTACAAGAGACATACACGAGCCATCAAATGCTGACTCCAAAAGATCAGGGTGGTAGCAGTTCTTCCTAAGCTGAAGCATCACATTGGTAAGCTTCCCTTTCATACCACGTTCTGCCATTTGAAACTCAAACTGAGCACGGGAATTTGTAAGACATACTTCAGGAATGAGATCAGAGTCATAAAAACAATGATTAGATAGAACCATCTAGTTACCAATGAGGAAAATATCCTGAATGAATGAGTATTTGAACCAAATCTATAACCTATGTATACGACGAGTGGTCACGGAATACCAAATCAAGGCTGGAACCATGAAGATTATTTATGGTGTGAACTGTAAAATTTGAATTGATGGCAACGTGATACCATCTCAAACTAAGTCACCGAGTTAAACTTCTCTCAGCTAAATCTGGCACAAACTTAAAAACACGAATTTCGCTCCAGCACTAGAAGCATTCAAAGTGAAATCTGAAGTAAGTCATACGCCATGTATATGATGGACAAAGCCTGCTAGATTTACAACATGTGGTATTATACTAGGATTTGTGAAGCTGTGAAGCACGGGTACTTCTAAAACCCTGCCGTACTAGTACCTGTAACGTACCAGTACCAGGTACTGTGGCCTGGTACTTTAAATACATTCCAGGTACACAAAACACATACCGATATTTTTTCCAATGATTTTTGCCATACCTCAGAAGTACCCCAATATATATCAAACCGGTACCCAATACCGAAATGGAGCTAAGTTTGTAAGACTTAATGTTTCTATTCTTGCAATTATTGTAGAATAAAGATTTATGTCCATAGGATAGGTTTATAGTACAATGGCATCAAATTTTGATTTGCACCTTAAGGTTGGCGTTAAACAGTTATTTGTTGTTGGATTCTTAATCGCCAAAGTCTTTTATCCATTTCATTTATTTGAAGTGTAATATTATAAATGCGTATTTGTTATAGCCGTACCCATACCCTACATTTTGTTAAGTGTTCTGTTGTTCTACTGTACCCGAACACGTGCTTCTTAGTTAAGGATGAACAATCACATAACTATGGGTTAAAAAAGAATCATACAACTACCAAATTGACAGCCACTATTTCCTCCAGACTAAATTTGATATAATCTCAGAAACTCAAACCCTCCTTAGTATCTTACCCAAAGCAACCCTTGCGCGAAGCAAATCTCTTACCAGTATCCACCTTCTCCCGAAAATAAGTTTCGAGTGTCTTATTTATTAGATGGTCCTTGAAGTACTTTTGATGCTCAGTCATGGTAGCATATAAGATAATCTCTTTTTTTCGAGGAAGCGTCGGCTCAACATCTGATTTCATTCTTCGAAGGAGAAAGGGACGCAAGATCGAATGGAGTTTTGCTACTACCTGCCAGTATAAAAAACATCAAGAATATCCACGGAACCCTTAAAATATCGGAAGCAAGGTAAAACATCCAAAACCAGAAATGAGTACAAACTTGAGCCTTTCTGTTCTCTTCAATCTCCTCCTTCGTGGCTTCACTGCTGCACTTCCCCAAAGCTCAAACCTAAATACATAACCGAAATGTTAATGTGTAGCAAGGGCAAGGGAAGTAAACCAAATGGTCACTAGACCTTAGTTTTCATCATACATAACTCCATAAAAATTCATATGGATAAAAACTCCTAAACAAGGCCAACTGTGGTGCAAAAACATGATTTGCATGGGAAAAGCAAAAGAAGACTGACATCAGTGCAAATAAGTATTTCCCATAACAAATATACAAATCAATCTATTATAAATGAACCAACTTCAACTATATTCCATGTTGGAAAACATTGCTGCACCATAGGTCAAATCATTCAGGAATGGATCAGCCTTGGCTGCATCGCACACAACATACTCAGAATATACAATGTCTATTTGTACTATTTCAGTTTCCATAACAAAGTTGTTTGTTCTACCATTTCTTCCAAGTAAAAGGATATAAAAGTTCCCAATAAGCGCTTAATGAAAGCTTCTAGTGCATCACAAACACAGCTCTCAATCCTGATAACATAAGAGTCCAGCTAAGCCAATATGGATAACTAACTAGAGCAGAGGACCTACAGAAGTGAGGTAACCAACTATTTTGACAAGTCCTCTATGGTTTACAATATGCAGACAATAGCTAATCCTTTAATTGGCAGTCTTGGTTATCTGCAATTAGTTGCAGAACTTGACTCCTGTATAAGAAGACTGCCTCAGATGACCTGTTCTGAAATAACATGAATAACCATTCCTTCAAGATTTAAATGCTCATTAGTGCATAAAAACATGTAGCAATCTCTGCAGAGTGTGGAGGCTATAAGTATTGGTCAGAGCATTTTCTTTGAAGAAACATACAAATTCAATTAATTAACTGAGAGAGCTCAAAGAGTATGATAATTCACATACTTCAACTACGAAGAACGAGGAAAGCAAAAATAGCCAATACCATAAGAACCGTGATTCAAATTCTTCAAGGGATGAGAATATATCAGGCAAAATGAAGTTCAACAATGACCAAAGTTCTGCCAAATTGTTATGCAGAGGAGTTCCAGTCAATAGAAGCTTATTTTCCATGGGTAAAAGCTTCAACTCCTAGAATAATTTGCATTTTGAGTTTTTCAGCCTGTGCCCCTTCAGGATGAAAGATAGATGGTTCAGACTTCAGACATTATAGCAGAAGTGTCTATTAAAAAAATGCAAGCCAGAGCATATGCTTACAACAGAGAGAGAGAGAGAGAGTCTTTCACTGGTTTTCTCATCTACCACAATATATTTCCAGTTATAGTGCCTCAAGTGTTTGGGAGTTGTTGTTCCGGGCATCAGAGAATGCAAACTCATATGAAGTACCTACGATGGGGAATTTGGGAGTTGTTCTCGGCGTTTACTTCCTCCTTATCCCATCCCTTCCTTTCTTACTGCCATGGTAGATAATTGAATTCACTGACGGCGTAAACCTTTCAACAAAAAGAAAAAAGAGAAGTCCAACAGAGTTTCAGTATTTCATAAACCACAAGAACAAAAGAAATCCATGATTTAAGATAATTCACCAAAGAAAAAGATTCTGAAAGGTAAACCATATGTCCAATCGCTCGGGCCCCCCACTACTACGATAAGGATTCCCATGGAAAGTTACCCTGATATCTCATTAACCCAATTTGAGAGCGTAGATAGTGGAGCAATGACCAGATACGGCCCGTCCATTCCCTTCCCTTTCAAGTGTGCAAGGAAGCCAATAGTTTGAGTTGTTTTCCCAAGCCCCATTTGATCAGCAAGGATGCCATTAGGTCCATTTTGCCAAAGGTAGATCAGCCACTTCACACCATTAAGCTGATAGGACTTTAACTTACCACCAGTCACCACCTGTAAATAAGGGTACCAGTTCGGGTTGCTCCTTCTCAGTTTTCTCCTCCTCAGTAAGGTTAATATCTTCAGGATCAGTGCCTTCTTTAGATCTTGTAAGCATGGCCGCAACAGCTCTCTTGGCCTTTTTCTGAGAAGGATAAAAGGTTCCCATGTTTCATGTAGTTTGTAGGTCGGGAAATAAATTGACAAGGAACAATTACACCTAAGAGACTAAAAAAGTTATGATACCAAACGTAAAACTCGAACAGGACCCAGAACAAACCAAATGATCATACTATTATTAGATAACATGCTGCGGATAAATGGGTATTCGTCTGGAGGATTCATCACTAAAAACATAAAGCTATCTAATAAAGTACGACAGAAGTATTGTGCAAGATGCCAGACCACAAAATTAAGCAAAAAAAGTATAGCACAAACTCTGTACATGAATTAACTTAGATAGGCCTGTTATCAAGTGACACTTGAACAAAGGTTTCATTCAAGCAAGAAAATCCAGTGTCCCAACTAGCTCACCAAATGGAAGTATATGGGGATCATCATCACGAGACGCGGAGACGGTAATTTGGTGAACCCAAGATGTCAAAGTTACCAGGCTCCAGCAAGGCAGCAAATACAAATTGGCAAGCACAAATGCAATTGAGAAAAATAAGAACAAATTAACCTTGACATCTGAATATCTTATATCAGAAGCATCAAGCATTACTTCCAGCTGAATGTAAAAATCTTAGCGGTACCGTAACTGTTTTACTCAGACAATCCATAGATCATAGTTTTTGCATTTTATGAAAATGATCCAAGTACTAATCAAAACTATTCCACTCATATAGCAAGATGTAGCTTCAGTACAGCTTTAAAGATTTAAAATCAACTCAATTTTCTTGATAGGGATCACAAAATTTGCATCAATGGAATGTTATTCTCCATCAATTAAACTCAGAAGCTTCAGCTTCCTTGTTCTTAATTAACAATACTGACACATAGCAGCATGAATTACGTTCCACACAAAAACCTATATTATATATACATGGTAGAGGAAGAGTGCATGGGCCACGGCTCTGGTGCACGTACAAATTCCCACAAAGTATTTATGTGTAGAAACTAGGAAAAACATGAAGCTCAAAGATGGAGCATGATGGCATTGAAGGGTACAGGTAATATAGACTGAAAAACTCCCATATCAAAATCAGATGAAATTAGACAACAGAAAGAAAGGCATGCATTGTTGTAGTTTGTTGCCACTTTTCTTTTCGAACCACGACCTCAATTTTTTCCTTTAACAGTGTCATCATCTTCCTCCACACCATTCTAAGAATATCATTAATGAGAATTTATCAGTTAAAAGAAAAAACTATGACAACGTAAAAGTTTCATCTAGAAAGGGCATGAGTGGATACAACTGTAATGTCATCCATTTTCTCTAGCATGAACTTGTCCCAAATCGGAAGAAGTAGAGGACCGATGTGGTGGAGCCCTCATCTCAATGTTGTAAATGGCGCTTGGCGGCGCCAAGCAATTCGGCGGAAATTTTTTTTTTTTTAACAAACCATTATCCAATCAAACTATATTCCATGTATCCATAATGCAAGTTCAAACTTCTACCCTCTTGATGATCCTCTAAGAACCCCACAAGAGACTAATCAAGCTACTAATTTGACCAAAACAAAAAACTCTAAAAGGATTAAACATGCAAAGCCCTGATCGAGAGAGAGAGAGAGAGAGACGAGACAGAACTCAAAAGAGAGAGAGAGAGAGAGAGAGAGAGAGAGAGAGAGAAACAACTCAGATGAGGTCACGAGAGAGAGAGAGAGAGAGACTGAAGAGAGAACCGAGAGAGAGCGAGAGAGAGACATACTGGTGGGACCGCCGATCGATGACGATGGGACCTCGACGCCTCATTCATTGCTGGGCTCGGGCTCGTTCTTCAGTTCTTGTTCTTCGATCGACTGGAGTGAGTGAGAATGGGTGTGGGATGTAAATGTAATTGTAGTATATATATAATATACGGGACGGTTCAAGGGACACCCAAAAAAACACCCCAAATCTCAATCTCATAGTTCCCGATCAAATTTTTATGATCCGAACCGTTCAATGTGTGCAGAATGTGATTTGCAGAGTGCTCGCGAGAAATTAGCAAAAAAAATGACCGGAAAAGGCTTGATTTGAGCAGTTTTTATTTGAACCGCTCAATAAAAAACTGTTCGGATCAAGCCCTTCCCGATCTTTTTTTTTGCTGATTTCTCGCGGGTACCCTTAAAATCACATTCTAATCACATTGAGCAGCTCGGATCATCAAAATTTGATCGGGAACTATGAGGTGTTTTTTTGGTTGTTCCCGGAACCGCCCCGATATATATATATATAGAGTTCCCATCTGAAGCGGACGTCCTTATTTAACCAAAATGCGGACTTTTTGTTTAAGCCGTTGGATCTCATCCAACGGCTGTGATAAAAGGGAACAAATTCGCGGGTTAAAATAAGATGGGTCGGGTAAAAAGACCTCGCAGGTCGCTCGGTCAAACACACGGGTCTCTCTTCCTCTACCGTACGACTTCGGCTTCTGCAATTTCAAACACACACACTGATAGAGAAAGAAAGAGCGAAGAGAGAAGAAGAGACACGAACACGAACGGAAGCAGGAGAAGATCGAAGAGACGAAGTACAAGAAGATCGAAAAGGAAGACACGATCGAAAAGGTATCTCTCTCTCTCTCTGTCCGTTTGAATCTCTGTCTCTCTATCTGTTAATGTTAGGGTTTTCTGTGTGAACTCAAAAAGAGACCACGAAAAGGAAGACACGATGAACAAATCGAACCCACGCTTTCCTAATTTTTCAATCTATTCCCCTTCTTCGACCTAATTTTTCAGTCTATTCCCCTTTCCTAATTTTTTAGCCATAATCAAAATCAAGTCCGCATTTTTGGCAGCCTTCTCTTTCCCTCCCTTGAGTCGTTTACCACAACCCTTTGCCCTCATTTGAAGTGGTTCTTTCAAACCATGGTCACGAAAAATCGGCACTTGGATAGAACTCCCTACACCATCTTGGCTTACTTTTTTCATGTCACATAGCTTCTTTTGACCCGAACTCAAAAGTTCTTCCACAATTTGTGTTCCGTCCTCAGTTAGTACAGCCTCATCAATTAAAGTGGAAGCAAGTTGGAAGAGTCTATTTCGCCGCTCTAACAAAGACGTGTCACATATTTCTTTGATGCCCGAACCCAAGTCATCTCTCACTCGCATAGCCTTCACTGATTTTGTCCACCTCCGCAAGATGTATTCATTAGGCAAATCTTCCATTTGCATTCTAGAAAAGTAAGCCAACATGTGCCGACAAGGAATTCCGGCACACTCAAACATCTTACAACTACAACGGACATGGTTTGACGACTTATCTACCACAACCTCACGAACCCTCAAACCACTCCCTTTTACCCTTTGAACGGTGTAGACACAATGATGTTCATCCTCGTTTGTTGCCGTCAACTTATACGCCACATTTTGAAAGAGCTCCTCTTGAAACATGTAAAATATCTCAATTGTATAGATTTCACTCATTGTCGATTCCATGGAATACATAGTTTTCAAGTGTGGTTTCTCATTGATGTCTTTATGATCCATATCCAACTCATTATGGCGTACTTTGGAAAGTGCCCTCTCAAACCGCGTCACAAACTCCAACAATGAATTTTCTTTAGACACATACCTCTTGAAAAATGCATGAGTAATTTCGGCTCTTTGACTACTAGTCATGTGAGCAGAAAAAATGTGTCTCACGTATGCAAGAACCCATCTCTCACGAATTTCGTATAAGTTTTCTAACCAATCATTGCCGGATAAGTTAGCTTTGTTTACCACCTCTACCCATCCAACCTCGAACTGTTCAGGGGTCTCGGAATTCCATATACAATTCTTGAACTCCGCATAATGCTCTTTGTAGGCAAATGCACTTATTTTTTCGGAAAACTTATTCGTAATGTGTCACATGCAATACCTGTGAAGCGTATTCGGAAGAGCAACAGTAATTGCTTTTGTCATTGCAAGATCTTGATCAGTTATAATCATTTTGGGAGGGCCTGCGGGCATTGCCTTCAACCATTCGTTGAAAAGCCACTCAAAAGACTCGGCTTTTTCATCACATAACAATGCACACCCAAAAATAGTAGTCTGCCTATGGTGATTAAACCCTAAAAGAGGTGCAAAAATCATAGAATAACAATTTGTGTTGTAAGTCGTATCAAATAACACCACGTCCCAAAAATACGTGTACGACTTTCTAGCGGTTGCATCCGCCCAAAAACAATGTGTCACCCTCCCCTCATCATCTGTCTCAATTGTAAAACAAAACCAGCATTCTTTTCTTTTTCAATCTCAAAATGCTCCTTCAACAAATTGGCATCATGTTCGACTAAAGAAATCTTCTTATCCCTTTTATAATTATACAGGTCTTGTTGTGAGCATCCAACATTTTCAAGACCTCCCGATTCCAACTCAAAAAGACTCATTTGTTGACAAGTTGGGACATTTGCTGCTGATAGTTGATCTACTAAAGCTTTTTTGGCAGATGACACCTTACGAAAGCATCGCAACAAATGCACCCTCCTCGGAGACGTAAGGGGGTGGTTATGACCCTAAAAAAATTGGGAGACAACATACTTTTCAGCCTTCTTCACAACAGCCAATTTTGCACCACAATTCTCTCTAGTTGTCCCCCGTTTCCGTTTAGATGGTTCAGTATTTTTTTTTTGGACCGCCTCCCCTTCTTTGAAACAACAATACTCCTTTCTAACAACTACATAATCTTTATTCTTTCTGCTAGAACTCGATCGCACACCAAATCCTCCCTCTTTACCATATCCTTTGTAAAACTTTAGAACGTCCTCTAATTTGTCAAATTTGTCAAACTCTTAGTTGATTTTCGGTATGAGTTCATTCTTAACTTGGGGGATGTAAATTACTTGAGAAGAATTACCGGATGATTCACACGGCATATTAGAACACTGCTTACTAGAACCCAAAAGACCAAACAATAACAATTGATCAACTTCGCATTCAATCACACAATTGCATTTTTAACCAAAAGAGAGAGGGAGAGAGACAGACCTTGGTTGGTGGTTGGTCGGTGGAGGCATATCGCTTTCTTCTTGTCGATCGATCTCCATATCTAGATGGGAAAAAAATAGGAATGAACCTTCACAGTCAAACTGATTTTGGTGCAAAACATTTGGTAAACAAGTGAAACTTCAAGAGCATGAAAAGATAGTTGAGTTAAGTTTTGGGCAATAAGAATCGGGTATAGCTAGCCCAAAAAAAGAAAAAAAAAACAACCCTGAATCAAAAAAAAAAGAAATGCTGACTTGATTTTTTCGGAAAAAAACCCTAAGTAAAAAAAAAAGACCCTAACTCAAAAAAAAAATTACAGAACAATGACATTGCAGGAAGCTAGATTACAGTAAAAAAAAAAATGCGGACTTGATTTTGATTATGGCTAAAAAATTAGGAAAGGGGAATAGACTGAAAAATTAGGTCGAAGAAGGGGAATAGATTGAAAAATTAGGAAAGCGTGGGTTCGATTTGTTCATCGTGTCTTCCTTTTTGTGGTCTCTGTTTGAGTTCACACAGAAAACCCTAACATTAACAGACAGAGAGACAGAGATTCAAACAGACAGAGAGAGAGAGAGAGACCTTTTCGATCGTGTCTTCCTTTTTGATCTTCTTGTACTTCGTCTCTTCGATCTTCTCCTGCTTCTGTTCGTGTTCGTGTCTCTTCTTCTCTCTTCGCTCTTTCTCTCTCTATCGCTGTGTGTGTTTGAAATTGCAGAAGCCGAAGTCGTACGGTAGAGGAAGAGAGACCCGTGTGTTTGACCGAGCGACCCGCGAGGTCTTTTTACCCGACCCATCTTATTTTAACCCGCGAATTTGTTCCCTTTTATCACAACCGTTGGATGAGATCCAACGGCTTAAACAAAAAGTCCGCATTTTGGTTAAATAAGGACGTCCGCTTCAGATGGGAACTATATATATATATATATATATGATTTTGTAAAAATTACATAATAAGCCCTTTTAGTTTAATACTATACATTTTAGGCATCCAAAGACGCCAACGACACCGCCAAGGCTGCCAAGACCACCTAGGCGGCCGCCAAACCTCCCTGGGCGCCAAATCAAAAGCCAAGGGGTATTGGAGTGGCGGTTGGGCACCTCCAAGCGCCATCTTACAGGTATCCTACTTTGCTTAGTTTTGTGGAGGACCGATGTGGTACTAAAAAGAAGAACAAAGGGAGTTTATTTGAGCATGAACTTGTCACACATCAGAAGAAGTAGAAGGCTTAAGAGCAGTCCTTTCCCTTCAAAGCTTCCTGGTGGACTATTCCTATGACCACACGCGCGTACCCTCAAAGGCAGCATTCATGACAGCCATATGAGGTTGTAGTCGAAGTAAAGTTAAAGCATTCATAAAATAGATTTATATATATATATACACACACACACACACACACACATGAGCTTTATATGTATATATACTAGTGTAATGCCCCGTGCTTTGCACATTACGCGCTCACTGCTCATTGGTGTAATTGATATTTGGGAAGCTAATATACGTATGTTGTTTGTATTTGTAACGATAATAAGTAGAAAAAAAACATCATGACAATAGAGTATGGTACATAATTATATTCATGATGGGTGAAAGTCCAAATTTGTAGGTTGTTCACAAATTCATACAAAATACACTGAATTCCCACAAAAAATGATCCATGAATCTTTTGCCTTTCTGTGTTCTGTTGCCTCCAAAAAGCTGCAGCTCAAAGACAACAATT
The DNA here is from genome assembly GCA_019656835.1 of Rhododendron ovatum. Classification (NCBI taxonomy): domain Eukaryota; kingdom Viridiplantae; phylum Streptophyta; class Magnoliopsida; order Ericales; family Ericaceae; genus Rhododendron; species Rhododendron ovatum. Next base: position 22,184,935 of record CM033790.1, on the reverse strand, counting down.
TTGAAGGCCTACATGGGATATTATGATACTACTCATGACCACATAGTTGCCTCCAAAAAGCTGCAGCTCAAAGACAACAAATTTTGAAGGCCTACATGGGATATTATGATACTACTCATGACCACATATTGGACACTATAATCTACACCACAAGAATAGTAGAGGGAACGTTTACAGACACAGTTCAGACTGCATGCTGCTGATTTGAGGCAATGAAAGAATATTATATTCTCCAATTGGCAATTAGATTTTACTAATTACTACTTATTGAAAAGGGACAACCTCTACCTTGACCATCTAGCTTTATCTTCAATCAAGTTCCCGAGCTTGCTTCTTCCATCTTCCACAAAACAGCGACAAAGCATCTCTACATTTGTCAAATATCTGGAACAAGTTCTCTCCTACAGGTTCCATTCTTCCGTTGCCTTGATTGTCAGTATAGGTTAACAACCTCTCTCCCTACAAACCACAAACTCAATTTGAAATCTGTGATCACAATGATTGACCCCATTAAAATTAGTAAACAACAGAATTGCTAAATCACTCTCGCAAGAATGGAACCCATAGGAGGGGGACTATCATTAGTTGACAAGTATTAAAGAAAAGGGGCGAAGGAGGTAGTAAATCATCGTTTTAAAGGTAAAATCATCACACAATACAATATTCTTATTATTTGCTTCTCGCTAACTGAACTATAACAATGATTTATATAAACAAGGAAAGATAAAAGACTAGGCAAACAAAAAACTATAGGTACACACATGAATAATAAATATGACCATATATACAAGGACCTTCAAACTAAAATGAATCTTAGCTCTTCATCATTGATTAATCTACAAAGAAACATGGAAAGATAAGACTCATTATAAACCTGATAACTTGGACTTGAGCTAATGAAAGTATCAGCATCAATAAACCCATCCAACACTTTAGATAGCTCCATAAACCTTGTCCAACCCCAATCACGCTCTTTCTGCAAGAATTGATGCAATGTATCTACAGAATTCACTTCTAATGCTTTAATACTAAACTAAGTAGAACCAGAAACTCCATTACAACAGAATTCCCAACATGTAGCCAACTAACCAGAATATTTGGATTTCTTTGGATCTTTATTCACCACTGCAATAGTGAACAATGCAAAATGACTCCATCCTATTTTAACCCAAGAGAAAAAAAAAAAAAAAGAGAACAGCTAGAAAGCAAGAAAATAGATTATCAATGACCATTTGTAGTTCAATAATTACAACTTACAAGCATACCTGAAAGAAGTTTGTCGTGATTAACCACTCAAAGAAATAAAGAGAGATAATTGCAGACATCACATCCTTGAGGATAAATGAGAATATACCTACCGCAATAAGAAGCTTACACTAGAACAAAGTGCAGCAGTTTGCACATGATCACAATTCACCGGCACCTCTCCTATGCCTAACCAAACCAAACCGAGCCTTAAGTCCCAATCAAATTGGGGTCAGCTAACACCTCTCCTATGCCTCCCGAAGAAAAAAACTAGTAAATTTTTCCAACCTCTAACTATAGAGATTTTTTGCTTTTTTGATATCCAATAGATATATAGAAAATGCCTCAAGGGGATGACTGCCATTTACAAAAGAAGGCCAAGGATAAAAAGGCCCCCTACATCAATCGCCCAAAAACCAATCAAAGGAAAAAAATCCATGCACTATGTACTCTCCAAAAGCCAAAAAAAAATCTGATCAAATCGAGAAATAGGTGATTGCACACCCTTAACTCCCAACTATGCAAACTAAGAAAAAGACTCCTAAGGCTAAACATAGTCCTCTCCACCCCATCTAAATATCTGCTATTCCACTCTCTTTGAATTAGCCACATCAAGCAAAGCGGGACAAATCTAGCGCTACCGTCATAGTCTGCCCATTGTAGCCCCAAACCATTCTTGAATCAGCTCTTTCACCACAGATGGAGAAGAAAATTACGGAACTATAGGGAACTAGATAGAGTGCTCTAAATAAGAATAACTCTACCCGCTTGTACAATTAATGCCTTTTCCAAGTAGTAAACTTACTCTCCAATTTCTTTTCAAAAAAAAAAAAACTTACTCTCCCATTACCACCAAATCGCAAACTGCGTTGTATTTAACAGAATATCCAAACGGAAGCTCCAAATAAGTACCATATATAAAAATTGTGCAAGCAGAGACATTTAAGTTCCTAAAGGCTGGTGGCTTGCATTTACTTTTGCACAAGAAATATCTCCGCTTACACAAATAGTTTTTCTTCTTTGGAGTGTTACTGGCACAGCATAAAGGGACACTAACTTGTGCAATTAGAAAATAGGGGGAAAGAAAGGAAAAAATAAGTATCAACTTTCAAGCCATTGGACAGGTGCACTTAGTAGCATTTTCCAATAAAGCATCCCGTAAATAATGAAAACAGCGTACAAGAATGGATTTCCTATTCTAATTCTATCTGAAAAGAATACCCAACAAATAGTAACTATACAAACAAAATTAGTGGAAATAAATCCCCCTCCCCATAGTCTAAGAGATCTAATGATGAGAGAGCATCTAAATCATTTTCTTTTTGGTGCTTCGGAAAATTAGAGCATCTACACCATTAAACAAAGAAGTTCTGTAAGTTAAATAGCATGTTGATCACTCCATTATTTTAAGAAGTTCTTTCTTAAAATAACATGTTGAGCATCTACGAATAGGATGCTTCAGCCCCTCAAACCACAACTACGTAACTATAGAGAACTAGATAGAGTGCTCCAAATAAGAATAACTCTACCCACTTGTACAATTAATGCCTCTTCCAAGAAGTAAACTTGCTCTCCAATTTCATTTCAAAAAACAATTAATGCCTCTTCCGAGAAGTAAACTTGCTCTCCAATTTCATTTCAAAAAAAAACCTTACTCTCCCATTACCACCACATCACAAACTGCCTTGTATTTAATAGAATATCCAAACGGAAGCTCCATAAATGTCCAACAAAAGAGCCCTAACCTACACCCATGTTAGCTACCAAGATCTCCACATTTACCACCCCATCTACAGTAGTTTTACTATTTGTTAAATGAAAAATGCTAAGCACCGCCCCAAGGGCAGTGGATGATGTGTAAAAACTGTAGCGTTATCGGTGAAAATTTTATCAATATCCGTGAGATGTGTCTTTATAATCTAACTTGTTTGGCATTATATGTGGCAGTGTTAAGCAAAAACCTTGTTAAATTGATCTTAAGACCAAGCACCACATCAACACAAATCAACATACTCTCAACCCTCTTAACAAATCAAAATGGGAGCCACTAAACCATTCCACACCCCACATCAAAGTCAATCAATCACCATCAACTACAACCCTCTGGGATCACACGAAGAACCCCACTACTGTAATTATAAATGGTTAACAAGAAATATGGCCCCCCTGCCTCCACCCTAGACCTTTTAAAAATACCCTAGCTACCCAACTGACAGTCATAGATAACTACTTAATTGAGATGCTAAATGTCAGGGATGAAGCATGCACAAACCAGTATGATAAAGTTTGATTTCAGCCAATCATTTCATCAAAGCAACTAAAAGACAAACGGTACTAACAGACTAATCAGATATCCCAAATGTAAGGCAGTTATCACAAACTCACAACACATGAGGCTAAACTGGTACGAGTTATACGGAACCATTTGCTAAATTATATCCCTATGCAAAATCTAAGGTTTGGATCAAAATCCAGAAAATATCCCTTTCTCAACCAGTACAATAAGGAAATCATATAATCATGTCAATTATAAATTAGACCAATCCATAGGTCAAGAACTTCAAACCATAGCAAGTTCAAGCCAAGCCAAGAGGCTCATACATGCTCATGTCAAGTGTGCATTAACATGAATCCACAAGAAGAAAAATGAATGGTGCAACCAAAGTATATAACACTGCATTTTAAGAATCGGTCCCAAATAATGAGGAACCACCATAACAACAAAAGTGAACTAAACAATTAGACTAAAAATGTTGCTATCAACAAAAATCAAATGCAGGTTCTACATACCATTTGTAGCCACCAACCTCAAATGCATTACTGCGAAGTTCTCTCTTGTTAATCTGTTTATCTTCCGTGTATACTTCCCATATAACTCACAAGGTTTTGGTCCTGCAATGTCATAAAATAGCAAAAACCGAAGTTAATCGCATAATGGATGCATAATGACAAAGCAGGTAACACAGATTGGTTGACAACTTGATACTGGTAGGAAAATTTGAAAATTGTTATTACAATGAAGACCCAAAACTTGATTTCACAAGAATGCCAGCGTACCACCTCAATAATGGTTTCCATAGTATTTCACTCCATCTTTTGTACTACCAAATTTGTTTACATTACCTCCTTGGAACTACTTGAACCCAAACAAATCCTTTCAAGTCTTGTGTTTCTGCTACACCTACTTTAACTTCTCAATTTATTTATTTGTTTTTTCTCTATACCAAATAATAGTCTGAACATACCCTTATCATCCACGGGCAACAACCACCATCCCCTCCAGCCCTTAACCTCCCCCTCATCCACCACCATGCTAGACATAATTAATCAATTCCTCAGCATAAATAATTGCATATAGGTGAACTGTAGCTAACTGTGCATGAAACATGACTGGCTTTGTTTGGTTGAGAGTTTAGTTTAGTTTAGTTTTGGTAGTGGATGGAGAGAGAAATAGGGTAATGATTGAAGAGAGGGGTAATGATTGGAGAGAGATAGAGAGAGATGAGAAAGTAATAATTGGAGAAATAGGGTAATGATTGGAGAAAAAAATAGGGTAATGATTAAAATCTAAACTAAAACTAAAAATGAAATGGCAACCAAACACTACCACTATCTTTTGCTTTAAGTAGGTGAATAATCCCTACTCTAATATTCTATTGCATCTCATCTTCATTAAAAGGTAGTTAACAAAATGACACCATTACCCTAAATTCATAGACAAAAAAGCTGCTAGAAAAAGTCAGGTACGTAGAGGATCGTTACGAAGACTATCTTATCCATTTAAATCCACCTAAACTCACTCAAGGTCAGTGTTCTACAAGTTGACCAAAAAGGACACCCAACACCTAGATTTTAGGGGGACCCCCAATGCCAAGATTTTAGGGTCTAGAGGTAATTAGGTATTCTTACATTAGTCCACATCACCAATTAATCGGGTGGGTTGCGATTTCCTAAAAGAATTTTGTGGTAATATGTGTAACAGTATTACATGTTCTTCAAACAAAATATATATACATCACACATGTCGTAGCCCTAATTTTGCTAACAAAATATATAAATGACACATAACAAAATCTAGAAAAACCATCTAATCTCCAAGCACCGACTAGTCGGCCCTAGGTGCCTCTTCCACCCAAGTACAACCTAGCGAGTTATAGAACATTCCAATTGGTTAAGCTTTACTGCAAAATTTGAGCAGTTCACCAACACCTTTTTTTAGCAGTTGATTACGAATGGCTTTGGTGGTTGATTAAGAAACACTTTTTTTAAGCAAAGGAAAAGCATCTTTGTTTGGCTTCCATCAGCACTAGCCTTTTGCAAACATCTACAAGTTATCTATGCCTCAGCTAATACTAGCAATAAATCTCAGATTTCATCCTTATACCCATATTATATCTTATTTTGTTGTTTGTGTATCTCTCTTTATTTATCATGTCAGGAGGAGAAAAAACCAACATCAGGTACAATAAGGGCTTCTTAGTTGGTTTGGGACTACACTCCTCCAACAACCTATCCAAGGAATGGACTCGAGGATGCAGCATGAAAACTTTATTTGTAAGGGGCGTTTTACTTTATTTGTAAGGGGTTTTGAATTGAGAGAAATAACTTCACAGGATAAGAAGCATGGTACAAGGCCAGGCCACACAGCAGGGTGATTGCTCCAAATACAAAGAGAATATTCCCCACTCCTAAATGAAGAGTCCGACAATCGTCGACTTGTTGCCTGGAACCCCCATAACGCGTAGGTGGCCAACTGCTGCACGGAAGGTGTAATTAGCGCGTGGATGCAAGATCCGGAAAATTCCATCAGTTCGTTCCAGATTAGCATTGGGGCGGAAGGAACCACCAACACAACAGTCAAACTCCCCAAGAACTCTACGCTGCGAACGTCGGGGCCTGGTTAAACATGCGGTGCAGCAAGCATTGTGACACCCACAGTCTTCAAAATTGTACAAAGAACACTACACATAAAAAATAATGCATAAATCAAATCTAAGAAGTCCTAGAAATCAGATCCACTAACTCAACCAAGATAGAGAGAGATGGGTTTGTCAACAAGACTTTCCTGGGCTTTCTTCACCATCGAAATAGGACACTCCGTCATGACAATAACCCACGAGGCCACAGTTGCCTATGCCGCCATGTATCTAATCAAAGCTCCTTACAGGTACGTTGTAATACCCATCATTCCTCTTCATCTCGGGCTTAGTTTAAATAAAATTCAAGCTTAGACAAGAATTCTCATGAAATTAAGAGATAGATGACACATTTAATGGACCTTTGTATTTCTAATGCTGCCAAGAGAAAGAGAGAGTCCTTGCAAGCAAAAGTCTAATTTAGCAGAGAAATCATGGAATTAATCCTTTGCACTTTCTAAATAAGCATATTTCATCACATACGTTTTCAGTAAGCTAATTTAGGATTGACTCGTTCAACCCTCCAACATATTTTTCTTGCCTTGCACCAAAGCCCCCAATTGCAAAACAACCAAATCAAATTGCATATCTAATGGCACATGTTTTAGTCCTAGTTAAAATAAGTACCATATATAAAAACTGTGCAAGTAGAGACATTTAAGTTCCTAAAGGCTCCTGGCTTGCATTTACTTTTGCACAAGAAATATCTCCGCTTACACAAATAGTTTTTCTTCTTTAGTTTGTTACTGGAACACCATAAAGGGACACTAACTTGTGCAATTAGAAAATAGGGGGAAAGAAAGGAAAAAATAAGTATCAACTTTCAAGCCATTGGACAGGTGCATTTGGCAGCATTCTCTCGTAAATAATGAAAACGGCATAAGAATGGATTCTATCTGAACAGAATACTCAACACATAGTAACTATACAAACAAAATTAGTAGAAATAAAGGAAAAATTACAATAACCCCCTTTAACTACCACCCAGCCACACATTGCCCCCGTCACCTATAAAATCCAACACTTAAACCCCTTCAACTACCATTTCGCTGAAATCATGAGGATGCCGTTTGTAGTCTGTTAAGTATTTGGAAGGAACTCAAATAGTGGACTACTTTGCCCTCATCTCCCCTTTCATGTTAATTTGGAAGGAACTCAAATAGTGGACTACTTTGCCCTCATCTCCCCTTTCATGTTAATTTGGAAGGAACTCAAATAGTGGACTACTTTGCCCTCATCTCCCCTTTCATATTAAAAACCCATCTCTCTCTAAACTACAACTGCAGTTCTCTGTCCCTCTCTCATCAACTCACCAACGCCCCCTTCAAACCCCACCTTAGGCAACGCAACAAAACACGCCCTCGGTAAAAGTGGTGGCGCCATCGAGAAAACCCACCGGTCTGACTGGCCCTTGCTGCTACTCCCTTCCCCCCTCATCCTTTCCTCGAACTCCCTTCCGACGTCACCAAAACGACAACGCAGCTAATCGTCCGTTTCAATCTTCCATCGGACCGACGACTCATCTCTCTCTCTCTCTCTCTCTCTCTCTCTCCGGAGGACCCGCTTGATCTTCCACAGCTTGCATGAGCCTAAGCACCGGTCTAGCATTTTGGGAGTTGAATAGAAAGCGAGAAGCTCGTACAAACCTCACTGGGTGTGGCGAGGTTTTTGAGCATCGCTAGACCATCTCTCTCTCATCGATACGGAGGCTAATTCAAACGGTTATACATCGTCACAATTCTACCTCGTTGACGTCATCATCATCGCCGTTGTCGACGTCATCAGCGTTTATGGGTTTGTGCTTCAATTTCTGATTGGGTTTTCGATTGGGTTTTGTTGTAGTGTTTCCGATTGGGTTTCCGATGGGGCTGGTTTCAGGGATGGTTTTTTTTTTGTTTATCAAAAGAATTTTGTGATTTGAATAGCCATTTGGTTAGGCGGTTGGGTGGTGAACTTATTTGGTGTCTAGACAAAGGAAAAATTTGCACTTTTTCTTGCCAATTTGCTTAGAATCTCATTGAAATCTGTGTCTCATCTTGATTTTGATTTCGTGCTCCATCCGAGTCACTTGACTAAGTCAACTCATGTTTTGGTCTTCACAATACCAAACAATTGCAGCAGATTCTCCCCTCCTTCTCACCCCCTGCTTAGTAAACCCTAATTTCACAAACCCTAGCAGTCAAATTAGAACACACGTTGATGAAACCATCGTAGTCTATCATAGCTGATTTCTTCACGTTTGTGAAATCCGTGTTTAATTGTGCTTTTGACATGTGAGAGTTTTCAGAGAGTGGTGAGGTTGAACCCCTGCGCGTTCCCCGGTTTGTACAATGCAGAGTAGGTACATGTAACCCAAAAGAAAATGGGTAATAAGGTAAATCCAACACTTTTGTTAACGGCATCTTCACGATTTCAGCGAAATGGTAGTTAAAAGGGGTTAAGTGTTGGATTTTATAGTTGAAGGGGGCAATGCGTGGCCGGATGGTAGTTCAAGGGGGTTACTATAATTTCCCCTAAATCCCCCTCTCTGTAGTCTAAGAGATCTAATAAAGCATCTACATCATTTTCTTTTTGGTGCTTCGGAAAATTAGAGCATCTACGCCATTAAACAAAGAAGTTCTGTAAGTTAAAATAACATGTTGATCACTCCATTGATGCATTTGCTGGAAACAATTTACTCATCAGAAGTTCAATTATGAACAAGCATAGATTATCGGAATCGTTATCCACTCCCCTAAATATCTATTGCAGTAAACTCTATTTTGGAGGCTACAGAAAATATTGATTAAGGAAATTTATACCACAGACGTCACTCCATTCAAAACATCTTTCAATGAATCAGGCAAAAGAATATCTCCAGTTAAGAAAGGAAAAGTGCACTTCATATGTCCACATCTATGCAGTCAAAATGAACATAAGAGCCTCTTTTCAAACCTTTATACCAAAGGACTTTGCTAACCCAAGCATCATTTATAGATGACATCACTGACCTAACAGTGAATAGAATCAGCAACCATTTTTCTCTATGATTTCTGTTTCTTTCAATGGTGGGAGAAACCAATTTCACATACATGTATATCTCAAGGGAATATTAGAAGATTTCTCACCAATTGATGCCAAACTCTATGGCCCAACACTTCATATCATCAACATATAACACAAAGACACATAAATATGTTTAAATTTATTGAGCCTACATGATACATATTACATACCTGAGGGCATCACATTGGCTAAACACTTGCTGATTGGAGATCTACGCGAACTTCCCAGTCTTCTCATCAGCAATCTGATTCCGATAAAAAGCCCATACAGCCTTCATGCATAGTTGAAGATCCTCACTGAATGCTGCGAGCATGTCTGCCTCGAACTCCCATGCCAAATTGAGGCCTCTCCTTCTTCAAATTCTAGATAGAAGTTCACTAAAGTTATCTCCAAGTATAACTGAAAAATTGAGCTGCTTGTAGGCTGGATTCTGAAAAGAATTTGGATTCCAAATATCAATGAATTTGTACCATTTTACGAGCTTAGCCATGGCTGATTTCTCCCATGTATTTGCCTTGGTTTCTAGACTTCTTCTTTTTGTTGAATTACCCCTTCAGCTTTCGTCTCCACCATTGTGCCTTTCAAATGATGCATGGCTTCCTCTCCTATCCTGCTCCATCCTCTTTCTCATCGAATCCTCAAATGCTCACAAACATCATATTGATCATGAAATGATTTTGTAAAGTTTCAACAGTCGACCCAAGTAGATTTGCGGGAAAAATGGATGAATTTGAAATATAAATTGTACTTTTTCTCCCATTTTTTTTTTGTTTTTGCAAGAAACTAAAAGTTGAGAATGGGTAGGAACTCCTATTTCTTCATGGATGAGACTCATAATGACATCTTATGAATTAAAAATTCTGACATCAATTCTTGAACTTTTTACTCTCTTTTTTTTACCGCCAAGCGCCCAGTATCAATCTAGCCTACTCCCAAGAGTTGGGTTATGGCCTGCTTTGGTAAGCCAAGGCTGGCCGACCATTTTGAGCATTAGAAGCCTCCACATCAAAGGCTCGACTTAGCAATGACTCAAAAGCAAGAACTCTCATGTTTCTATAAAATTCTTTAATTGAAAAGATATTTTTCCCCTTTGCTTTTTTTTTTTGCCATTCCCCTACTTAAAAGGAGCCAAGTAACACCATATATACATACATAACGGTGCTATATGAACATATACATAGTGATGAAAAGACAATGAGCCAGCATATTCAAGAGTACTGATACCTTAGTGATGAAAAGAGGAAAAAACAAAGATAAAGCTTGAAAAATAGGCGAATACCTCCTGCATTGGATTCTCTTATATTGGGGTGATATTCTTTCGAATTCTTTTATGCTATCACTCCCTTAATTTTCTCGTTCTACTACAGAGAATATCACCAAAATGAATTAGCCATTTGTGATCTAGTTTCAACCAAGAGCAACTACGAAGGAGAAGTCATAAGTTGAAGTATACCTTCTTTGTTTCGTTGAATACTTCATTTATTGATTGCACTTGCTGCCAATGCACAATCAAAAAGAATTGCTGCGAATTTTGTTCTAATCTTCCAATTCTGTCTAAGGGAAAAATTGTTAGAGGGGGTGAAGAAAGAGAAGAAAATTCTTGCTAGAGCAAATATCAGAGCCACATATAGGTTATTATTTTAAAAACTGTACAAATAGGCTATTTACTAAACAACTGATACTCTAGTTAAGTTTGAACATGACATTCTTCATCCAAAAATCCATGTCTATTGCAAACAGAGCCTAGTCAAATTAGATCCAATGAAATTTAACATCAAATTCACAAATCAATCAACGTGAAGAAACAAACCAAAATCTATGGAGCATCATCTTATCCACAACTACTAACCAGAGAACAATTCATGTAAGCAAGAACATGTTAGACAGTAAAAGTAGAAAACAAAATACTTGTATAGACATGGCATTCTTCTTGGATTCAAGCTGACTTCTAGCGCAAAAGGATCAAATCATTGATCAAAGTCGCATAAACCACAACTACGTTTGACTCAATTTCAGAATAGATTACAAAAAAAAAAAAATCTGTGAAAGTACGATAAAAAGATGTATATATATTGTGTCAGACCATAAGTCATATAATCAGCAACCGAAACCAACCATCAAAACCCTAATAACCCAAACACATAAAACCCTAATTTCACCCTCAAATTTTGATTAAAGACTCCACCAAACCTATCGATACCACATAACGTTCCCCAAATTTGAACTGAAAGCTATCTATCCTCTGTAAATAGAGAGAGAGAGAGAGAGAGAGAGAGAGAGAGAGAGAGAGAGAGAGAATAGCCGAGCACTCCTGCCCTTTCTTAGTAAGATTTTGAAGACTGCTATATCCGATGACGGAACTATCGAGGGGCAGAGTGGGGCCTGTCCCCACCAATCCCACCTTTTTTATAGGTACATATTTTAAATTTTGCTGTGGTTTATAGAATACAAATTCATATCTACCTTCTTGTATTTATAGACTAATATCTCTTGTTCATAAAGGTTTTATATTTCCTGTATATCAATTAATTATTGAATCAGCTTTGAACACCAACATTTTATTGGTCAAGTGCTTAAAGTTTGGAATACCAACTTTTGCGTATAAATTGTGTCTACAGTTTAAACTTAATTCTTTCTTAGTAATATGGTGGCTATAAGAATCAACAAATGTTGGTCCGCAGAGCTATTGTGAAGCCGGATGCATCCCCAGTCACACCCAATTTCTTTTTTAGAGTTTAGTTTGCATAATTTTGATAGGTGTTTACAAAAAAATTATTCAACCATTAATAAAACGTAAATGACATCGTGCGATAATGATACTATGTGTTGTCCAATGATATGATAACAATATGTAATGTACTGTGGTGGAAATTTTTTAGTGGTGGAAACTTTTAGGCCCCTTTCACAATGGAGCTGCATATCTTTTTCTTGGTTCAAGCAAATCTTTTGAAAATAAAATCGTCAAATAGAAAAATGTTCAGATACTCTTCCCCACAGCACAAAAACAAAAAAGACAGAAAGTAAATAAATTGCCGAGAAGAAAAAAAACGTGTTTCGGTAGATTTATAGTAAGTACTCCAGATAATCAGTCGTAAGAGCTTTTCTTTTCCAAAAGGTAGAGGGCCTTATGTGGGATTGAAAATTAATATGACAGGAAGATTTTCCTCATTTAATGTGACAACAATTCGGAAGAAGTCCCGGTAAAGATTTAGAATTTAGAAGTAAGCAAAACAACTGTGTTCCATACATCATAAGTTCTAAAATAGAATGAAAAAAAGGTAGCAACAACTGAAGGAGGTCGATACTTATCTGATTGGACTTCATGTTATGTAACCTATAAGTACCTCATTTGGAGAATCCACATTTCAAAGTGTTCTGACTACACATATGCATCTGGCTTACAAGAATGGAGCCACAAGATAAAAGAGACCAATGTTCGGAAGACTCACCAATCGCTTCTCTTCGTCGGAAAGGGATTTTTCCATCTGATCAAATAGATCACTCCGCCTAGCTTGATGCACATCAGCATTTGCATTGTCAGAGCATCCAGCAGCAGAAGCTTTCGTAACGGATTATTTTCTTGGTTAGATGAGATTTCCCTAGACATTAGCAAAGGCAATTCTGTATGAATCACGGCTCTAACCCTCTTCTTACTGCATCGCAATGCTGTAAGAGAAGCTTTCATAACGGATTATTTTCTTGGTTAGATGAGATTTCCCTAGATATTAGCAAAGGCAATTCTGTATGAATCACGGCTCTAACCCTCTTCTTACTGCATCGCAATGCTGTAAGAAAAGACAGATGCATATATAAGTGTATAAGACTCCCATAACAACTTGCGCTTGAGTTTTAACCAAGTAGAGCATTACCTGTTAGATGCCCTTTAGTGTCTTGATGAAGAAGTTCTTTTCATGGTACACCAGTATTTTGAGTTTCATCTACGTCAAACAAAAAACTACTACCATACTTTTGGATCTACCATTAATGAAGGTTTTATGACTACACCGAACACTGCAAAAATGCAGGAACTATTTTCCGGGAAATATTACTACGAAAATTGCAAATGGGGCTTCGTCTGGCTCCAATTCCCAGCTGTTCTGATTGGGTCATACATATAACCTGTTTACAATATCCAGTTGGACCGGTTCATACTAATTATAACGTACTAATAGATAAATTAAAGAGATACCTTACGTGTTGTGAAAATAAATGAGCATCTTACATTTGTGAGCTATAAACACCTAAACCTAAATGCTATATATACATCCTGAATTTAAAGGCAAAACAAGATGTAATGGCAATGTTAACATTGGGTAAAAAAAAAAAAATTTGTGGTTAACATAACAAATAAAAATGGGCTTCTTGATTCACAATTGCTAATTAATATTCTTCTAGTTTTCCTAAGAAATCAACCAAAACGGAAAAGATACGAACGCAGCATAACAGCCAGAAACAACAAACACGGGTCCCAAACTTGCATGTATTATCTGTGGATGGCTTCCATCAAACAGTCCTAAACACCCTCAGAAGTGGACCAAGTAAAAAGTAGAAGATAAGAACCAACAAGTAACCACAAGATAATTCCGTAGACCATTATGTATGTCCTCTTAAACCAGTTTCTGCTATCTACATGCATATACAATCCAAATAGGGGAATCTTGATTCTTGATAATACTTGATGAGAAAATCTTGATGGCAAGAAAAAATTTAAATATTCATACGCATCTTTAACACAGAAACATTAGGGATGGCAATTTGAACCGAACCGATAACCGAAATTATCCCCGCACCATAACCGAAATTTTCCCCGTGGGTACGGGTATGGTTGGCACACAAGATAACCGAACGGGTTTCGGTTCGGTTATGGTTTAGCTGATACCCGAACCGATACCCGAACCGAACCGAACCCGAACTGAACCGAACTAGTAAATTACAAAATTACCCCTGCCTATATATATATACACACATACGTGAGTTAGGGTTTTCCAGTCCTATTTCATTTTCTCACTTCTCACTTCCTGGCGGTGATTTTAGATCTAAGGTCTCTCTCTCTCCCTATCTCTGCAAGAAACTCTCTCTCTCTCTCTCCACGAAGCAACTCCACTCCCTTCTCCCCCAAACTCTCTCACTTCATTCATCGCTGGCTGCGGAGCCCACTCATCCTCCTCCGTCATCGTACATCTTCAATAGGCCCCAATCGCCATCATTGTTAATTTTTTTCTTCCGGCCATTATGGGTTTCTGCAACTCCCACCTAAGGCAGAGAACCTCCTCAAATGGAGAAATTGATCCCACAACAAATTCAAAGGGCTGGAAGTTAATCAAAATCCCAAATTCCTCAAATCAAATCCTTTCTCCAGTCTCCTACAAGTCTGCTGCTTTAAAAAATATATATATGTAAAGGCCGAGAACAAAAATTAGATCTTCTGCTTCTCTCTCCCTACAGATCTCTGTAACTGTTGGTAGCTATTTTGTACTCTTTTTATGGTTTCAAAATCCACAGGTGCCCATATGAGTTGCTAATTTTGTGGTTTTTTTTTTTTTTGGTTTCTGATTTTGTACCAAATTCGGGTACCCAATCGGTTTCGGGGACCCGTTTGGTTCGGTTATGGTTCTTCCTTCCTCTCCCCGTTCGGGTATCGGGGCGGAAATGGGTAGGCTTTCAGTTTCGGGGATCGGGTACGGAAATCCCCATATCCGCCCCGAATGCCCCGATTGCCATCCCTAAGAAACATGACACAAACCTTTAGGAGTCAGGCGTACATCTCGTCAAACTAGCTTAATCCTCGTCTTCCTTATAGATTTGTCAGGAATAACTTAGACACATATTCTATCTTGTTTGGAGTGCCAACATAAATCGCAAACTACAGCCTCTACTTTCCAGAATAGCTCGATAATATGATAATCAATTCCATTGCTGTAGAATCCTTCGACTATGCGTGACGAATCCCCTCTAGAATCTGTTTCCCACGCTCCCAAGTAAGGATCGCCAGAGAATCTCATTCCCATTGAGAAAGAATCGGTTTCCAACAAGGACACCCGGTTGCTTTCTTCACCAATCCGCTCGAGTAAAGACAAGAAAATCTTATTTCATCTTTCCATAGTGGGACCGGATACATGTGGGAAGGGGGCTCGTACCAGCTACACACTCGAAAGAGGACATCCCTTTCATTTATCTGGATCTGACTATCAAGCATAAAAATTCCAAAAGAAACTAAAAAGGAAAAAAAGAGAGCCACCAAGGCAGAGAACATCAGCACAACGATAACATACTACAAAACGAATTACCTTGAGTTTACTCTAGTAGTTCGTACATAACATTTACCTATATTACCAAAGCATTTGCAGCTGACAGATCACTGTAACATACTCATGTTTTGCCATATATGCTAGAAGTCTAGACTCTAGAATTAACATACACACTCAGACACGAACTCCTAATCTTTGAATCTTCTATTCCTCTCTCACTCCCACTGTCGCTCTCGCTTCATGTAACTAAGATATATTTAATAAAGAAACAATGATCAAATGACGGTTTTCGGTTGAATTTTTTTTTTTACCCATTCTATACTCCTACCCGTTCATGAGGTCATAAATGGGATTTCTACGACCCTGAGCTACACATGTAAAGCATGGCAATAGAGTCAATGGACCAACAAGCATGGCAATAGAGTCAATAGACCAACAAAGTAATTCCAATGAGATTAGTGCACATCCTCCATTATGAACACCAGCACTCAAATAGCTTAGTTGGAAAAGTTCGGACGAGGCGGCATTGAAGAAAAATGCCAAAACTGATCCACGAAAACAGAAAGCAATATAACAAATGAAATGCTGCATTATAACAGAATGCTGCAAAATCACAGGAATAGATTTCATTTACTTTCTCCAGCAACACATCTGTACAGTGTGTCAGTTCTAGCAGGCAGAAATAAAACATTTGAATAAGGTACAGACTCACTGTTTATTTTCTGCAATTTTGAAGTTGCAGGGGACTTATAAGAATTACTGCAGTTAGTTTCACAATAAACAAATACAGCAGCCCTAACACTAAGGCTGTGAACGCCTACTATAAATCATGGATTTGTGGAGAAATTTATGATAGAAATAATAGGGAAAGTGGAAACCAAGGAATCCTAAGTCTCTACAGAAATCCTTGATTCAAAATTTCAAATACAGTCTAAGGTGGGGGTGTTGGGACGTGGGAGGGTCAGACGAGATTATCTGGAGGTACTTGAATCATCTACTATACACGCTTGGTTCAAAAGATATGTCAAACATGAAATATGAAATAATATGTTACTCTGCAATACTCTGAAAAACACACAATCAGCTTCACATCTTAACAAGCTACATGTTCTACTTAAAAATAGTGATTTTTGATACCTCGACAAGAGTAAGAGAGTATTTTCTAATACAATTATTTACTTGTAAAAAAAAGACGAGAGTAAGAGAGTCACAATATACATCATACTCCATAAAACAACAGAATAAATTGCCATTTCGTACATACTATATTTATCCAGTTGCAAATGCCGACCTGTTGCCCGAAACCCCCTCTTCCTCTTCTTCTGAGTAATCAATACCCTTCCCCACCGCCTTGTTGCGCCGCTCAAGGTTCGGCATTCTGAATTTCGTCCTCCAAGTATAAGTCATCTAATCAGCAACAGAAACCAACCATCAAAACCCTAATTTCATCAACTGAACCGAAACACATAAAACCCTAATTTCACCCCTAAATTTCGATTCAAACAGAGACTCCACCAAAACCTCTCAGATTCCGCAGAAACCATTCCCAAATCTGAACCGAAAACTACCTATCCTCTAGAGAGAGAGAGAGTGGAGAGAGAGAGAGAGAAGACGATAAAAAAAAAAAAAAACAGAGAGAGAGGGGGAGGGAGGGGAGGCAGACGCTCCTATGTTTCCTTCGGTGACAAGCTACATTTATCCCGCTCTTAACTCTAAGCTGCTTGACCCTCCGTTGATCCGACAGCTTATATTTACGAGCCGTTATCCCCTTAAACGGGCTCAGATATGGAGTATCTACACAACTTACAATTGGTTCACATAATTCAAGTTCAAGCTCATTGCTAAACCACTACTAAAACTCATTTCTTCCTAATCTTTCGCTCTAGTATTTTTTGGGTATTCTTTTACTTTAATAATTTTGTATTTAATTTATTATTGAAATTTTTGGAATTAATCATTCTTCTTAAGAGTAATCAAACAAGAAAAAAAACGTAGACTGGAATTGAAAAAAATCATATCGGATGACACTAAAAAAAGACATTTGTGTTAGTATTTTTTTTTGTCTTTAGTAAAATCTTTTTTTTTTCTTTAGGTCACATTTTTTAAATTTTAAATTCCTCCCAAGGAGAGGAATGACCAATTATAAAAAGTAGAATGTGATGGATCTGTATGCATTGAGATCAAATGATTCAACCATTTCTTCTTGTACTGTCCATATCCAATACGAAAGAGTTTACCAGGAACAGCTAGATCAATAGATGAATATGAGCACCATTTACATACAAAATTCAAGTGCACTACAATTAGTCGTATCGTAACATAACAGGCCTCCCATTTCAAGATGGAGCAAAAGGAAAGATCAGACAAACACAAAATACAGAGGGATTGGCCAAGCCCTCTGTTCTCCTGACTCATTACAGGCTCCGTAATCTAGATCTTTTATACCCAAGGAAAATAGCAATGCAATGGGAGCTCTCCTGTCTCTGCGACAAATCACTTGACCAGCTCTTTTGGTATTAGATACAGGAAAGCAAAGCAATAGGTAGCCCATTTGATGCTCTTACAGGACTTCCTAGACTAACACTTCTTAATACTTTTTCTTACGGATTCAGGCAAGCACTTTTGGATCATCTCTATGACACCCGCTTGACACAACCCTGAATCGTTTGCAAATGACTCCACAATCTTTGGTAAAATAATTTTATGGTCCTTTCTTACGCCAAAGGTAACCCGAATGTACTCTTCTTTCGCCACTTCCGGCTCTTGAAATACTCCCTTGGGTGTGTAAAGATGAACCTAAAAGTAACCAAAGATCGCCCTTTAGTTATTATCATTGAAGACAATGTTTACCCCATCATGCATCAAATTTACTATTCACGTATATGGGCCGCAAGGACAGGCACATGAAATAAGACAGCTCCATACACACAATAAACCCAATGCAAATGAAAATTGGATGTCAACACATGAAATATAACATCTCCATTAGACCAAACATTTAGGCCATACTAAAGCAATGAACTTCATCAGACCTACTGCAAGAACAACATAACCATGTAAATGGTAGTGCCTGTTCTTCCCGTCCCAAAACATTCTGTCAACAGGCATTCCAAGATTTGCACAATGGTCTCATATTGAAGCCGAAAAAACAGCAGTGGTAGTAATAATAAAAACATAAATCTATTGTTCGCATCTCAGGTTAGAGGAAATTTCCTCAGTCGTATATGGTGGCAAGGTTGTATTAACAAACGATATTCCAAAAAATGACCAATCAAATTTCTAGTTTCTAAGAAAGAAAGATGTGACCAACTTAAAAACTCAGAACTTTTGATTTCTTTAAAACTGTGGTCATAAATTTACCATAGTCCAATACCACACAATGGCAGAAAGGAAGTCTGTACTACCTATGTTGCGGCTTGTATAGTCATATTCGTCCATTTCTTTGTTCCTTTGACAACAACAAGGACATCTCCACACTATAGGGTTAACTATTCACCGAAAATATAAAGGAGATATGTGTCTATCTTTTTAAATTGAATTCATCAATCAATACATATGTTTGAAAAGTGGCCAAGAGAAATTATTATGCTGGAACCAAATGGAGAGTGCAGCAGATGCTGATGAATGTGAATATAAACCTTACTAGTTTCCAGGACTGAAAATGCCTTCTATTAAGGCCAGTGCTTCTTAATTTGGCAGATTGAAAAGCATGCTCAACATTGACATGAAAATAACAATCCAACCTATTTGCATCACATGCAGAAGAAACGCTGCTAGGAGATCATAGAAAATGAATTACCGCAGGATCAGAATGGCTTCCTGAAGATAGCGCAAAGTATAAAAGGGGTTCAGGATGGTCAATGCCAAACACTTTATGCTCATCTCCAATCTTGAACTTCGTTCTTGAAGAAAGTAACAAGTGAAGCCACTAAAGGAACAAATAAGTTGAAAAAAAACTCTCTAAACAAGGAAGATTCTTTTCTTCTATGTTGTTTAAATGGTTGACAGGACGATTTATCTTGAAATGATGTCTTTAAAATAAGTAAGAACAACAAAATATAGAAGGGAAAAATGTGAGTTCGAACCCATGAAAAAAAAAATCGCTTTTTGTCCTCATGATATACATCGAAGAAATCTTTAAGATGCACCGAAAACCATGTAACCAAAGAATACATGTGTGTAAATGAAAATAAATAATTGAAAAATGCGTTAAAATAATATCTGAGAGCCAATAGGTATGCAATTGTCCCCAACTTTCAATGGCCATATGAAAGATATGAAAACTGAAAGCTAAGCTCCAAGGACTATAACAGATGACTCTGAGGGACGTCAACAAATATAAAAACTCTAGAGAACAAAATAAATCTATTGCATGCATCTCAAGGTGTCTACCTGTCCACAACGAGATATGTGGCATCCGAAGATGAAATTTTGGATTGTACCAGCACTTACTATGTGACCACCAATTTTGTAGGCAACCTGAATTAAACTAAGTTATGTAAGTGTAAGAAAACTAAAATATGGACTTAATATTCCTTTGTCGAAACCATTGAGGTACTACTTACTTTCATGAGTAGAAAGTGTTAGATTTCTTGGAGGGTTCCAACCTAAAACCAATTGGCAATAGGTGGAGTAGCCTCTAGAATTTATTAATCAAGCTTGGGTGGCTTAGATGAGCGATGTGGGACAAGTCTAACACTCCCCCTCACGTGTAGCCCGGATGCACGTGGAGGTGACAGACCAGGAGCTGACTGACTGACTCGGGCGACAGAGACGACAGAGACGACAGAGACTTTCCCACGAGAGGTGAGGCCACCCAAGACCTAGCTCTGATACCATGTTAGATTTCTTGGAGGGTTCCAACCTAAAACCAATTGGCAATAGGTGGAGTAGCCTCTAGAATTTATTAATCAAGCTTGGGTGGCTTAGATGAGCGATGTGGGACAAGTCTAACAGAAAGACTCTCACATTGTTTTGTGGAGTCCCATAAGCCAGAAATGCCTATTCAGATAAAAGAGGAAAAGTACATTGTACTGTGGTCAAAGCAGAGATGGAAGTCCACAAAGTGGACTACCGTACAAAGTTTAAGTTAATAAGATTCATCAATACATGCATCACCAACATGTTGTGTATGTTGATCCAGAATGCTAGCTTCTCCTCGTGTTTCATCTTCCTGGGATCTACGTCCTCTAACTGACAAATAAGTGACCTATCACAAAACAACTCAATTAGCTAACATGAAACTGATATAAACAGGGGATTCAGAGTTATGTTGGCTTAATTCAAAGATACCCCACTGATGATTTTTTCCCAAACATGTCGTAAGGCTCACCTATAATCCTGTAACATGTACTCAACTTCACCTGTTTCTGATCATCTCTACATATAGATGCCACTTCAACCATTATGCTGTATGTCCCACTGAACTCCTTTAGTCCTTCCACATGGAAAGGATTATCTAACCGTACATCAAAAGAAGAATCTTTTCTGAACCTTGGACTCCAACTATCACATTGTTCTTTTGGAGAGAATGCGCTCATTGATGACAATGATGAACTAGGAGACGAGAGACCATGACTTGTCAAAGGTGGGTCTGCGAGTTTGCAGTATACGGCAGCCATGCGTTTGATCATATCTTCAGAAATCCTGTTAGCTGTCTCTGGAATGTGGTTTGAAATACGTGTGCCAAGATGCTCTGCACATTTGACGATGCATTCTGAGCATAACAAAAGTCATAATCCATTTTGATCATATCTTCAGAAATCCTGTTAGCTGTCTCTGGAATGTGGTCTGAAATATGTGTGCCAAGATGCTCTGCACATTTGACCACATTTTCAAGATGGATATCTGGGACACTTTGGGAGGTCAGAATACAATCTGCATAAGATGGAGCTTGAAAATGTCCTTGGATGCTTGGTTCATAGATGCTTATCTGAGTGGCTTTGTTGTTTTCATCTCCTCGTACAGTTACTATCATTTATTTCGTTCCCCAGCTTGATTGAAAGAACTGTTTTTGTCTGTATTCTACAGCATTACTGTGTCTAGTGTTTTGGAGTCCATGCTTCTTAAATTATCTGGATCCTTAGCCAAAAAAAAGGGAAAGACCATAAGAAAGCTCCACGTTACAGCGTGTGGTTTATTTCATCAATCAAGGTAATACTCCCCTTGCTGTGATAATGAAAGAAACAAACTCATAGATTGAAATTTGCAATTTTAGATGATTAAGCTTAGGTTAAATCCATCATAGACAAAGGTTGAGAATGACAGGCACAGACAGTTTTACCCAGAGACTCAGCTGGAGGAGAAGTTCTAGTGGGGAGAACTGAACGGTTAGATAGTGAAGATTGGGAGCGGTGATCAGCCATTTCTACTACCTTCTCTTCACCTATATCACTGAATTCATTCCATGGGTTAGCTTGAAAAGTTGCAATTTCCCTCTTTGTTGTGATGCTAGATCTTGAAATAAGTAGATGTTTTACCCTCGGGGTGGTCATTCAATAGGGACTTCAGTCTTTCATCTTTCATTGACAGGGATAGGGGAGTTTGTTGATCAAATGCTTACCGGTACAATGAGAAAAGATACTGCTCCAAATGCCCAACTTCAAGCTCCAATATGGCAATTTCTTTAATCAGTTCTGTCGCAGGCTGGAGTCAAATGAAACAACTCTTTCAATTCAACCAGAAAGAAGTACTGGTGGAAAGCAAAACAAGTGAACATAAGTCTCGAACGCTAAATAGAAATCTCGCAAAGATAGAAGAGACACAATTAAGAGAATTTTTAAAAACCGTTTGAAATGTAAAAAGGTTGGTACTATGTCGTAGTATGTGGAAAATAATTGATAGGGAAGATATAACAGCCTAAAATTGATACAAATGAGTTAAAGATAGATTTAAGCTATGTACTTTATAGTTTCCATAAGAAATAAAGGCAAAAGATAGTCTAAATATGTAGGGGAGGGGGTTGGAGGGGGAAAAATGGACACTTTAGTTAGATTAAGACAAGAAGCAGCTACCTTAGGAATTGAGGTTTCATTTGTGACATCATGAGAGGAACTGATACCCTAGTCCTTTTTCTTAGGCACAGTGAACGACAACTTGATCTTGCAATCTCTTTTCAAGCTGTAGAATCTGCACAGAATGGTGATCAAAATTACAACAGCATTACCTGAGATTCAATGCCTATCGCAAGACAGGACCTACTCATGCCATGAGCAAGAACACGAACCAATTATGCATCTTTTGAAACATTGTGCTTTGATATTGACATGTTCTCGTTGTAGACAGCCCAATTTGGCTTAACAAGTATTTTGGGTCCCACCTTAGGGGACGATCCCGATGATGAACATGTTTCTAATTGTTGTGGTTGACTTCACTTAAGCCCAACGAGCTTTGTGGGCCTTTGTAGCCCCTTAGAAAGCCCAATCTAGAGCTAAAAAGCCCAAATAGCCTAAAATCCAGCTTTTAAGGAAAATCAATTTGGAGGCCGACAGATCGATTTGAAGGTCGACAGATTGATCTGAAGGCCAATAGATCGATTTGTCTGAGGTTCTGAAAAACTCTTAAAGAAAATTGATTTGGAGGCCGACAAATCGATTTGGAGGTCGACAGATTGATCTGCAGGCCGACCGATCGATTTCACTAGAAATCTGGAACCTTCTGCAGCAACTCGCGAAAATCCCTAAACCGAATGAATTTACTTCGTAAGCACAAAATCAACCTCGGTGACCTAGTTTTCCATATCCAAACAACTAAATCCTACGGTCTACATTGATTCTCGTGCCCTATATAAAGGGGTTTAACCTTAGGGTTTCATACATTACATACAACTTTCGTACCCAAATTCTCTAAGCATAGTCCATCTTACCTCCATACTCTGCCAAACCCACCTCCCATACGTCCTCTACTAAACCCCTAACTTCCCATGAGCGACCGCATCCGAGAGATCAAATCCCCAAAGAACCCACTTCACTTAGTTCTAGGGTTTGTGTGAAGTCAATCACTACAATCAACTTCAATCCGAGCAATCCAATCTATGAGGGATCAAGGTGGTAAGGCCACAAGGCCTTTGGTATTCTTTAATTTTTATTTCATTGTTTAAATCCTTATTTTTGCCTAATTAATTTTTTTGTTTTGGCGTGAGGAAGAACACTGATCGAGACTCTGATTATTCGGCTAGTACATTAAACCAGCATGATCTCCAGCCGACAAATCTATTCTCTGGCCGACAGATCAATTTGCTGGGACAGTTTATTTTTCTATTGTTTTCTGTCTTATTCTGCATGGTGTCCCTTCCCCTATCCCGTGTGATTTATTTTCTGTCCTGAATCACTTTTTAAATGTTTAATGGCTAAAAACAAGTTTTATTTGTGGAATCAAATAAAATAATAATTAAGTTTATGTTAAACGATTATGGACCAGCCTTGTGGCTGGGCGGAGAGGGGTGCCTAACACCTTCCTCTCACCGTACTTTTGGCTTCCTATTCCAGAATCTCTACATGTTTTCTTAGTTTTCTTAAAACTAAGTGGCGACTCTATCGAATGTAACCGTTACCATGTAGTGATATTCCTAGCCATGGGAATATCCACGATTTTCGGTTTACAAATAATAAAACATGTGGCAATGATCACTATGTGGTGATGCCCCTTCAGCGAGGCATCCACACTCGTACCACACACTGAATCTAAATTTTTTGGATTTGAGTGTAACAACTAACGAAACATATAAACCATGGATTGACACAAGAGCTTTATACCTCTTGCCGCAACGAATTTTGAACTTCGGAGCTAGGCAATTGTTTCTTCTTGGTCTTGACATAGTCCTTCAAATGCCTCATATCCTGTTCACAAATGAAACTCCTACATAAATAAATAAAAATGTCCATGGAATTTTCTTGTTGGATGGTCCTTTATAAAAGTGTGATTGATTCAGTTCGAAGACCACATCAAGCCATTATTCTGCTAGAAAATGCATTGGATAATTGGGGACAGTAGAGAAAAATAATTTATCATCACCGGCTCAAAGCAATGATCCGATCGGCACCATGCCCAAGCATTTGATGAAAAGTTGTACTAAGGCAGGTAGCTAGATAACATAATCAAGTCACAAATAAAGTAGTAACCTCCATACTTGGGATAAATCGGATATGTTGTCCCATTGAATCAATAGTGATATACAATACTTTGTGGAATTATATAACCGATGCATATTCAATCCAAATTTTATCTAACACCAGACATGCAGTTCCCTTGGATAAGTAATCCAATGCGATGCTCATATCCGGTCAAACAAACGGCCCCTAACAGTACTTCAAAGCTCGAACTAGTAAGGCGAAAAAGGGCAGAAGAGAGAGACCCTTACCAACTTTAGCCGGTGAGAAACTTCTTGGAAATGATCCAAGCCATCATCTTCAAGTCCTCTCTTATCAGGGAAGATGCCATTGAAAAACAAAATTGAATGTCAAAACAGATGGAAGAAGCATTTAAAGCTTGCAACTGCATCTTTGGCTATATATCCATATCACTAATATATTGTTGTTGACAACCTCAAGGTACAGCTCAATTTCTTAACTTTCATCTCTAATAAGAACCAAACTCAACTGGATGCTTACAATTATCAGTGCTGCCATAACCTATCTAAACTAATAGCTGCAATATCCGCAAACTGGCACTCTACACACAAGGCTTTCATTTCTTAATACTATACTTGACATGACATTATGGAAAAAAGTAAAACAAGTTACTCAAAAGATGCAATAATAAAAAAGGAAGAGAAAAGGGATGGATGACCACTATTTTCCAAGATAATCAATCACCACTTGGGCCAAAGAAATCAAAATCCACATCCAGAAATGCCAAAGATTTTTAGTACTTGCATGCCAATTCAGGCCATAATCTTCTATGAGGTTGAAGAAAAGATGAACACTTTCACGGTTAAATGAAAACATAGTTTAAATGCAGGTTCTGATGATCTAAATAAAACAGCAAGAGAAACAAAATTCAAAAGACAAGAGTACACTTAGGTCATTCTAAAAAAAATTAAAGGCAAATACCAAAGCAATCAATAATTCACACAACAAACTAAAATTGCACAAAAAATTTTGAATTAGGTGCCCCAACAATGAAAACCTTATTCAAACTTCACATTCTTATGATTCTTTCCCTTCAATCAACTTTCAAGCATATATGAATCCTAATCACTCAAGCACGAAAGAAGCAAGACCAATAGAATAGCGGAAAAACACCTCAGCTTGGTATGCATGGGCTTCTAGTGAATTCACATAGTGGCATTTAAGAATATGTCGGGTATGGTATATTCGTAAGTTTTCCCTGTATTTCAATTCAAGATTATGTGATCAGTTGATTGCTTACATATGTCATAAAATGAAGTATACACGCAATCACATGTAACCCATAAGATGCTGCTACTTAATTCAAGATATTGTCACACTTAATGTGACATTTGTACACACATGTGCATTACTTGTGTATAGATGTGAGATTATTTCATCATAGCAAGAAGGAAGACAAGGGCATTAAAGACATTTTTTCACGAAGTCAAGAACTCGACGAGGGTTTTAGATTAAGTCACAATTCAGCAGCGAAGAACATAGATCGATGGAGAAATCGAATAACAAAGTCGATCTGTATAGAAATCGACAGATTGAGATCGGCAGAGGCTTTAGGTTTCAATTTGTGATCGAAATATGGTGTAGATCGAGATAGATCAAGCCTGGTGTAGGTTTCGAAATCAAGTGGGATTCAATCTTGTGCTTAGATCGAGGTCGAGATCACAGAAGAAGCCATAGATTTTGTCTTTTTCTTTTTAAGGTTTTCAATGGTTCTCGGAGATGATGGGTATGTTCAGGGGTTTACGGTTATCGGCGAAAATGGGATGATGACGAACAGCAGCGGACGATGGTGGCTATGGCGGTATGTGCCATGGAGTCTGTTAGGGTTCTATGGCTGCAATATCATGATTTTTGAGAGGATAGAAAGAGTGATTAGGGCGCTAACTAACCCATCAGAAATAGTATTTGAGATATTGGAGTATATATATAGCATGTGAGTACAAGATACACAATTACTAAGTTATCTGCATTCACTAACACATGACTATATAACTCCTTGCAAGTATTAGTTAAACACAAACAATAACAGAACCCATCTAGTCTCCAATCAGTGGGGGTATGGGTGGGGTAGGATTATAGACAGACCTAACCTTTGGTAATATATGCACAAAGTGGCTGCTCTTAGAATACCACTAAAACAGGGGTTCCCCAATACCTCCAAGAACCAAGGAGCTAAAGGAAAGTTTTGCTACGGAACCATGCCCCCAAATCAAAGCCGAAAGGTATCAGCGAGGGCGCCTAGAGACCCAAATCAATTTCAATTCACACTACCATGCTTCCTTCATTCATAGTCCAGAGCATTGGTTGAGGCTGTAGTCCTAACAAGTATTAATTAATTTTCTTATAATGGTATCTTAGCAATCATTATAATAATTATGGTTTATACTACTATACATTCATGCAAACTTACATTATATGCTCTTGAAGAAAGTTGGCAACTTACAGATTTTTCTTTATCTAAAATCAAGAGTGCCAAGGAATGCTCTTGTTAAAAGAAAGCGTCAACCAAGTGTGATACATTAGTATGTTTATTTCAAACCATATGGACATATCCGAGAAGCAATCAGCATGTTAGGAGTGTCGAGAAGCGTTAATGTCCAACAGGTGCTTTTGCAAGGAGACGAAGCTAGTTCGGGAATACAAAGAAGTGCTAGTGTCCGCACGTGCTCTGATAGGGAAACCACTCCTCTATAGAAATGTATGTGCCGCACACTATCTATGCCTCCAAAACCTATGAAGAATCTAAGAAAGTAAGGCACAAAATGCCAAGTCCGCAATCACTAAAAATCTCGAGTTATTGGAACTAAGATTATAGTCTCATTGATCACCTTGGAACTGGAAACCTTTGAGAAAATTAAACTCCATGTGTATATTAATCACATTTTGTATCACATTGGCATAGAGATTTATGCTACTCTGATTGAGTAAGAAACTCATACAATGAATTTCAAAAAAGAACAAAATGAAGTCAAAATACTTCTACCAACTAAATTAACCGATTTCTCCCAAGTAAAAACGGAGACACTAAGACAAAATATCAAATTTACAGAAACTAAGCATGCAATAACAAATTTATTACCGATCCCTATACAAGTATTGCGGAGGGCAAGAAATACACCGAGTGGAGACCCGACTGCAAAGAAGGTGTCCACCTGGCATATAAATTGAGGTAAAACCAGGAGCGTTATCCAATAATAGACTGGAAAACTTAAACTTGCATAGAGATAACCGCCTTGACATTTTGTGTGTTTGTGTGTGTGAGTGAGAGAGGGAGAGGTAAAACCAGGAGCGTTATTCAATAATAGACTGGAAAACTTAAACTTGCATAGAGATAACCGCCTTGACATTTTCTCTGTGTGTGTGTGTGTGAGAGAGAGAGAGAGAGAGAGAGAGAGAAAACAAGAAGAAGAACGAAGTCCAAAAGCTTAGACGACAAAATAGGAAAGTGTTACCTCGAATTCCAACTTCGTATATTTGATATAAGGAGTGTAATAGTTCAGCGTATCATTTTGTCCACATAGAAGATTTCAGAAAGGTTGATTTGCAGTAGTCGCCGATACTGTCTCATTTCCTGTTGAGGTAGCTCATCAAATCCCATATACCCTCTCAATATACAAAATACATATTAGCCACATCAATAAAAAAAACAATAAAGGGCCGAAGCACAAGAATGGGGGAGTGTAACAATAAAAATAATATTACATCCCCTACAAGTACCTTCACCACAACGCACAGTTTACAATTCGGTGATCCTTGTTTTTAGGCAATCAATCTGTGATATTAGCATATTCAGTAGGATAAACAAATATCTGGAAACTAAGGCACCTAAGTTGCTAAATACCACCTCCCTCTCAGCGGTTCGATTGCTTCGTCCTTATCACTCTCAGACCCACTGCAGGACAGCTTTCCTACATCGCCCGGTAGCACTTGATAATTCAGGTCAAAGGCTTCATTAAAATATTCCCTTTTGCAAGAAAGCATATCTCTAGAATCAAAAACCTGCCCGTCGTCATCTTTTCCCATTGATCAATAGCATCAGATTGCTTAGACTCCACCTCCATTGCAGAAGGTTCGTCCAAGTCTAATGGGACAGAAAACCCAGTGGGAAAAGAAGAATCTTCCATCTCCGGCACTGGAAAAGTTGGTTTTTCGGCTGAATTGTCTTCTTCTGAGGGACCTACCATTCCCTTAGTTTGATTGTTCAATGAACCAACGTTCTTGTTATGACTGGATTTAAAATTGCAGTCTGCAGATTGGTTGTTAGGAGTAGGGGAAGAAGATTCTTCATTTGCAAGGTGTTGTTCTTTATACATCCACTCCATTGGAAAGGGGGAGGATAAATTCTCTTGATGGCAAATAATATCATATGAGAGAACACTTCCCAAAGAGTGACCGTACAAGGAAACCTACAAAAGTGACAAGAGACGGAATCTTCAGCATGAATCACAATTGGGAAAAACTTTAAAGCTTATCTAGTGAATGTTCAAAACAACCACATAGTACCTTTCCATCATAACCAGGATTCCTCTTCAGGAACTTCAAATATAGTCGATTTAGTTGGTCAGAGACCTGGAGATGAATAATCTACTATGAGTCTACATATATTGCTAAAGCTAATCTTTGACATCTTCAATTAAATATAGTTATATATCAAGTAACACGCTATTTTCCTCCTCAATCCTTTTACTTTATTTCTAACAAAAAAAACCATGTACAAACACAAAGGGGTCATCCAGTTTTATGAAGCAAAGTAAGAAAGGTAGTATCCTTTTTCCTTCTAAGGAACATGTCTTAAGCATAACAAATGAAGAAGCTGAAGCCAATTCTATGGAAGAAGCAAAACAAAAAAGGGAACTGAACCAGCTTCCGAGACGAAGAAGCAGAGAGAGGCGTAGAAGGTGGTTGCATTTGATCCTACACCTATATAAATGATCCACCGGTATAGGTAGTAGAGTCAAAGATTTGGAGTATTTCAATTATCCTTCTTGTGGCTCCCCCTTAGTCATTGTATCAAGAACAAATGAAAGTTAGAGAAGCAGCCTAAGCACAAGAATAAACTAACTCTCTATATGCTTCATTTGTGATAAAAAGCATGTCAAAAAAAAAACTTGGCAACGCTAAAGGGAAGCTAAAAAGCAGATGCCAAGCTAAACTGAAAAAACTATGTGCAAGGGGTTTTGGCATATCATGACTATAGCCCTACAATGCACATGCTCAAGTTAAGATGGATCGTTTACAGTGTAATTAGTTGCTACAACTATTGCCTCGTGACCATGCATGCCGAAGCAAATAAAACAATCACAGAAAAAACTCGTACTTAAAAACTGGTCACAAATCTTTGTCTAAAGGTAATAGGATAGCATAAAACCCTAGAATAGCAAGAATGAATACACTTTCGAGAAAAGCTAATGATTGACTTGTAGTAAGAGTTGAAAATCAATATATAAGTACTTCTCATAAAACCACATTAACATGTTTGTCTAACGACAAAAAACACATTGTTGATGTTATAACAATATCTCTAATTCGAGCTTCCTTAGTGTGGAGATTTCAGTAAACCCATATGTTGAACCACATATGCAACTAATTCATAATCCTTTTGGTTTAAATAAAAAAAAATCAATTCAGATTGAGCAAATGGTAAGCTATATCACAGTCCTCTTACAGATAATTCCACATCCAGATACTCTCTAAAAATACATAATCAGTCATTCAGTTTTTTTTTCAGTGCAAGAGTAAAAAACATACCTATTGGTTGTGGAACAGAGAGTCTCACATAGCATTACGGGGCCAGGAGAGAGATTTGAGATCTGACTCTCTTGCAATTTCCAAAATCTTACAGCTGCAAAATGAATTCAGACGCTTAGAAGACTCATAAATGAGCTGAATGCAACAAACATGTTGGGGCCGTTACAGCAGATGATATCCACCGGCAATGAGGAACTAAAGGAAAGACACAAGGCCTCATTAACTCCCCAAAAAATGAGTAAGAACTTGAGTTCATCAAAATTCACGGCTCTCCTAAATGAACATCTTTGAGCAGCGTAGTGGATCCAAATTGATGACTGTAAAACAACTGATGAACGCATATGTTGACACTTCTACATATAAAAGAAATTACCGCAAGGACAATCGCCCATTTTTACCCGTTGAACATGAGAAGGCTTGAATTGAAGTGAGGAGAGTACCCATTTTTCAGTCGGTTTGTTGAATTTGTCTCTACAAACCCATATGCCATTAGACCATTTAGAAACACTTTTATCATTTTTTTTAATTGGCTAAAGTAACATTTTATTAAGGGGAAGGGGAATTCCAACCAAGGTTGGAAAGTACATCCAGATGGGACAAAGCCCAATCACACCTATTAGGACAAAGCCCATTACACCTGTTGGCCTATATGCCCAGATCTTACAATTAAAACCAAAATACCTGATGGCCTAAAAAAGCTTAAATTTTACAATTAAGCACAAAAAGGAAACCTAGCCCACAATCCCACAATGATGGTGGGCTAAGCCTATCCTGTGAAACCCTAAACCTAAACTGCAAATCTAAGCTGTTAAAAGGAAACACTTTTATCATTGAATGAAGCCTAATTAGTAAAGATTCGACAGGGGACTCAAAATTTGGTGAAGGCTTCAGTGTAAAATTAGGCTTCTCAAACTCTCAATTGAAAGCCTTTGAATGACATTTTTTCCCGAAAAACGGTCTTCCAAATTAGTCATGGTGAAAACGGGTTCAAAAATTGGCTACGAATTGGTACATACATTTAATCAAATGCTTGGAATGCTTTGAAAAAAACATCAGGAAGGAGAGAGAGAGAGAGAACAGGTAGTTTACCCAATTCAGTCAAAAATAAAAACTGAAAATTGACACCAAAACATCAATGAAACAACACTAATTGAATACCAAAAGGAATTATATGCAAAACCCATCATTTTGTACAACTAACAAAAAAGTTAATAGGGATACCTAGCATGGATGCATTTGATGCTAGTTTTCATGGCGGGTTGAGACCAATTTTAGGCGATTGAACCCGCTATACCGCTTAGCCACAGACACCCTTTTCCACATAACACAAACTACCTTAATAGCCCCAGTTTCTAATAAAAATAGCATTAGGGCCAGTCTCATAAACCATTTGTTTGGAGAATTTGAGGAAAATCATCTATGACCAATGAAGTCTCAGCACAACATAAGACTACCAAGTAGCAAGCAATTATGCATATATTCTTAACAAAAGCTAAATTCAGCATCCCCATGAACAGTAACTTTCATTTGAAAAACAAACAATGGAAAAAAAAAAAACACCACTTGAAGAGCGACTAACATTCAAATATCGAGAATTTGCTCAAACAATGCTCATAATTGAATTGACCTTAGCATTAAATATGCAGTCGTATTGCAACTCCATATAGCTGGTATTTGCATTGTTGACCTGTCAAAGCACAAAAAGATTAGATGTGTAATCCATTGCCATAGGGGACTACATAGATTTGGCTGTGCTTAGATAGGTAAATCTAACCGTAAATTACAAAATTGGAAACCTTGTTACTCCGAGAAAAAGAAAAAGAAAACTATGAAGCTATTGGTCACAATAAGTCAGGTCAAAAGGATACGAACTCGAATCAATTGAATAAGACACTTCAGATTGGGTAACTCTCATATCAATGAGTCTGATGAGATTCACTTAAATTCTTTGATCGAACGGGACCCAATTTGACTTTTGGATTAAATCACAATTCAAGTTGCCCGTCCACATAAAGAAGTAAAAATACCAATAAGCCCAAACCAAGAATAATTGAGGTTTTGGGGGAAGAATACAACTGAAAGAGAGGTGTTTGTTGCAATTGGTGGCTTGCGCCGACGATTTTCTCTCACACCGATCAAGCAATCTACATGGTTTGCCCAATAATGAACAAACGAAAAATAGATTGGGGTCCTTCATCTTATGGGTAGCTATGTGAGGTTCTTGGAGGAATATGCCTTTGCCTACTGAGAACCAAACTTGTTGTATGGCAATGGGACTCGATGATTCTTAGCTAGGATAATACGTTTCTGCCCTTTTCTTTTGTTGTTTTGTTGCCTTTTTGTAAGCTGTAGTGGTTGTTTGGCCATTCATGGCCTTTTGTTGTACTGTTAAGGGTTGCCAAACAATGAACAAAATTATTTACTCAAGAAAAATTGACGTAGAACTAAAACCGACTGCGCAAAATACCAGAGGAAATAAAATACCTTCTAGTCTTCTATTATGATACACAAAATACACCTGAAGAGCATATAAAATACAATCATACACAAATTAGATGGGTTCGAAATCATACAAAGGGCAAGAAAATCAAAGATTAGATAGGTTGGAAATCAAGAATCCGATTACCTGCCGAGGTCAGTTGTGGTGTCCAACTTCGATGGGTTAGATAGGAGAAACAAAGGGTGACATTGGTGGGTGGGTGTAGAGAGAGAGAGAGAGTACTGAGTTGCTTGTCGAAGAAGGGTTCGGCGATGGGCCATCACCAGAGACAGAGGTCCTCAGATGGAGGGGGCGTGTCGTGAACCTCGTTGCTGGGGTAAGCCGTAAGTGCAACGTTCGTTTCGTTAAAATTTGGGAGTTATGAAGACTGATGACGCAAAGAGAGACAGAGTATAAATTTAGGGTTATAAAGGTCGTATATCAATGGATAGTCCAAAGCTGTGGAGAGGAGAGGAGAGGAGAGGCGAGATGCGAGAGAACTGTTTTTACATTGCAATTCAAATCGTAGAGAAAGAGGGGGGAACCGTTGAACAAATTTGCAGGAGAGAGAAAGGGGACCTGAGTTTGGGTCTTTGGCAGGGCTACAAACGAGCCGAGCTGACCCGAGTTTTAGAATGTTCGAGCTCGGCTCGTCAAAAATTTAGTTGGCTCGAGCTCGTGACGAGCTGCAGAACTTGAGTTCGAGTTCGGCTCGAGATGTATTTACGGAGCTCGAGCTCGGCTCGTTTATGAAACAAATATATATAAATATATATAAATAAATATAAATATGTAAAAAAATATATATATATATATATAATATAATGGAGCTCGCGAGCCAATTCGAGCCGAGTTTCGACTAGCTCGAGCTCGGCTCGTTTATGAAACGAGCCCAGGACTCGAGCTCGTTCGTTTTTGTCTTGAACCGAGCCACGCCGAGCCGTTATCGAGCCGAGCTCCGAGCCACTCGCGAGCGGCTCGGATCATTTGCAGCCCTAGTCTTGGGGTTAGAGCCTTTGCTTTAACAACAATTAGCGTTTTTCCCGTTCAATGCACGGGATAACAAAAATTTCATTGGTTTATTTTTAGTCATGGGAATCGAACGGGCAAAAACACTAGTTTATAAAAAAGATAGTAATTTGATTTTTTATCCGTTCTTGTGTTCGATGCACGTTACCATTAGTCTCATTTTATACACTGAAAGATATGTGATCTCTCCCTCCCTCTCCCACGTTTCCCCCCTCCTCTCTCTCTCTCTCTCTCTCTCTCTCTCTCTCCAACTCCCCCACATCTCTCTCTTTTTATAAAAAAAAAAAAGTGAAAAATCCAGGAAATTAAGAATGAAGGTTTGGAGGCTTGTGGGCTCAGACACATTTCTATAATATATTAATTGATTATATAACCACGCATACTTTTTTTTTAAAACAGAACCACTACCACCACACAAACTCATACAAACACTTTACACACATACTCACATTTTTTGGTAGATCCCACATACATTAAAAGTGTAGTGTGTGTAGACCCCAATGTAAATATAAGTTAATATGTATAAATATTTGTGTAAGTGTTTGTGATTGTAGAATGATTGTTGCTAGAGGTGACAATCCTCCCCTTCTTCCCATATCCTTTCTTATCATATTTCTCTTGTTATATTTTGTTATAGTAAATTTATTTATCAACCAAACACCGAAAAATACTTTACACAAAAATAATTTGTTCCAAAAATCATTTTACAAAAATAAAATTTTTACATAAAATGTATATTTTTTACGTCGAAACAGACAAACCTAGATGGCATTCACTTTTTTGTTCAGCTAGATGATTAGAACAAATAATTTTCACAGGTCTTAAACTTGGCATGGCAATTATTTAGGAAATTTTTTTTTTGTGAGAAATCAGCTCAATAATTTTCACAGGTTTTAAACCTGTACAATAATTTTCACGAAAAATTAGCTCATTCCGATACCTATATTGAAAATTATTTGCTCCAGGTGAGGCGAACTTTCCAACAGATTTGCTATTCCGGGAAGGACTGATTTCCTAATACAAGTATCTAGTGTTAAACGTTTGCAATCTAAGGGTGGAGTGTGCAGAGCTTTCACTTCCATTATTGACAGTATATGGCCCATCAGACAAAAAGGAAAAGGAAAAGTATAAGATACAATCAATCGATTAGAATATTTTCAAATAACTTTCATCAGTATACTGATACAAACACACAAGATTTTGCATAATCTTTAAATTTTTAGGCCATGCTTCACTTCATTAAATTAGAGCACGCGTAACTCTTGAATATGAATGAACCAACATCGGGCTTTTGCAATTTAAAATCGTTCAACACAAAAACTAATACAGTAACATGGATAAGAACAAGATCATACTCTGCAAACAAAGTAAATTATGCTGAATGGGCCGGACAGATAATGAAAACCTTCAACAACCGCAGAAACACAAGAAAAAGCATGAATTATTCCTTGTCTCTTGTAATCTCTATTTTTTTTCCCTCCCTTCATCTCTAATTCATCTTCTTTTCTTTTTTTTCTCGTGCTCTTCCCCTCTCTCTCATGATTGTCTAAAACAAAAGGGAAAATGACAGCCCAGGACGTATTTTGATAATTAATATCCGTCAAGGATATGCTGAGAACATTTGAGAACATTTGTTAATGTTGAAAATAACCTTAGAGGATATTAATTATCAAACACGTCCTTGCCCGTCGTTTTCCCAAAACAAAAAGGAGAGGGGGATTTGCAAAGCACGAATTTACAAGGAATGAAAAATGATGCACCAAACTCACTGATGCGCCCACCACATCATCACAGGCCCTCGTTGGAGTGTTCAGCCCAACTTACTTTTTTTTCCCCTCTCATTTGGGAAGAAGTGCGGCCTGTGACCCTTAAAATGGATTATTTGGGTTTAAATTTGGGCCCATTAATGATGTTATGCCAAAAAAAAACGTTGGACTTATATCTTGGGTACTAAAATAATTACGGCATCATTAGGTTTTTGAGATTGTTTGGGGGTATAAGGTAAAAACCTCTGGGCCGTTAGCCCAGAACCAGCCCTGAGCACCACTGAGCACAAATCATACAGTCCCATTCATTCATGTACCTATGGTAATTAACCCACGTACACCGGTGATGCAGAGTATGTGAAACTCACACGTGCGTGTATGTGAGAACGTGTATAAATATGTGTGAATATGATTATGTGTGCATGGTAATAATTTCGTTTAACTCATTATCTCAAATCGTACATTCCCATCCACGTAACCGGACTGCAAAGAATTCAAAAATTGCTTGAAAACTCGATGATTTATTGGAAAGCCATCACGTTTGATGTGGCTGACGCATCGCAAGTGACACTAGTTTTAGTGAAGTATTCATTTGACACACAAATAACATGGTTTCATAAATCCCTCCCACAAAATTGTTGCAACGTTATTGCAATATACTTCAATATTTTTCCCAATTTGTCTATTCATTTTTTCAAACATAATTTCTTAAGAGAATATAGTCATTTTGTTTAGAAAGAATCATTAATTACCCATATCATACGTTCTTATAAACTTAACTTAAATCTGAGAATTTTGTCTTTATTTGAATTTTTTTTGCATTTGTTAGTTTTGCGTCAAATTTTTGTAGATTATTGATTCGTCTTGATAAAAGGAATCGGAAAAGTAATATTTTTTTTTTTACTTTTACACAAGTATTTTGATAACTAAGCACTTTTTTAGCTTCGAAATGACTTTTTTCACTAAAAAGTGGTAATTTCTCAAAATATTTGGGTAAAAGTAAAAAAAAAAGTTACTTTTCCGATTCCTCTCGTCGAAACGAATCAATAACTCACAAAAGTTTGACGCTAAACTAACAAATGCGAAAAAAAATTCAAATAAAGACAAATTTCAAATTTAAGTTAACTTTAAGAGAACTTTTTTTTTTGGCATCAAAGAAGAACATCATTTATATTAATGAGAATGAGAAGAAGATTACAAGCATTTAGCAAATACAAAACAAAACACAACATAACTGTGCTATCGTCTAAGAGAACTTATATGTAACATTCTTTAAAATTAATATGTGCGAAAAAAGTCTGAGCGATCAATAGGATGACGAAGTTCCCGATAGTTGTTTACTTTATGGAGTATGCATGTCACACAACCTTAGAAGTCTTTGTTCTAATTAGATCATCATTGCTGTCTATTGTTTGGGTGTGTTGTGATACTAGTATTTATCGTCCTTTAGCATGAGTATTAATGATATATGACACGCAAATCTAGTTTTATTTGAGTTTAAAGATCCTGAGAAAGAAAGGGTTGGAAGGCCTAGAGACACCTAATTTGGTATTTGAAAGTGTGTGCTATGGCTGAGCCAAACCCAAACAGATCATCAGCGGAAATTGTGGAAGCCGAGGGATTTCGGATGGCTTTGGATTGCTCTATTTGCTTGACTGAAAGATCCTATGTGGTGGAGGGTGATGCACAAGCTTGACTGAAAGATCCTATGTGGTGGAGGGTGATGCACAAGCTGTGATCAATATGTTGCAAGGAAAGAGTCAGATTAAAGCTTGCCTGGAAGTTATTGTTAGAGATACTTTATCATTTATTTGTCGTTTTTCGTCATGTTCTTTTCAATTTGTTCCTCGTAATGGTAATAGGGTGGCTAATGCTATAGCCAAATATGCCCTATCTTTAGACTCCCCAATAACTTGGCAACGGAATTTTCCGAGCTGGGTTCATAGGGAAGCTACTTTTGATGTTTCATCTTTACATTAATAAAAATACCAGTATCGATTGAAAAAAAAAAAAAGTGTGTTCTAGAACCAATTTTTTAAGAAGGTAATTTCAAATTTAAAAATAATGTGTTTACGCAAATAATTTTTCTAGCAATATGGATCTTGTTTTATAGATCTCGTTGAGATTTTTGAAGGGTGCAAAAAAAAAATTAATAATTTATCATTTATATTATTTTTGAGTTTGAAAATGTGAAATAAGTATTTATTTTTTAAGAAAGTGTTGTGAAACGGGGTATCGGACAAAAATAAGATTTTTTGGGCTAAGAAGAAATTCCCCGGTTGGGATGGGAATGTTTTGGTGATGAAAAGGAAAAAAAAAAACTATTCTACGGATTGGAAAATCCGATAGTGCAAGGTCTTACAAGTCATTCTGTAGGGCGCACATGGACCATCGATCTTGACAAGTAATGGTTGGATATAATCCGAGCTTCTACAAATCTTATCCATCCATTGTTTGGATAAAAATCCGAGCCGTCCATTGCCGAAATGAATAGCCGGATTGGTCGCACTACACGTGTAGTGCGAGGTGCCCTATAGCACCCCGGGTCTTGGCCTTTTATACTAGAGAATAAATTCTTCATACCGCCAATGTAAACATTTGTTTCCTCCAAATCAATTACATTGCGCCACGTTGTAAAACAGTAGTCTATATCAATAGAATATAACGACGTGACGCAATATAATTAATTTAAAGAAAATAAATATTTATACGGTGTAAAAAATTCATTCTCTTTATATACTATTTGGCCTTTTATACTTGGAAATTGGATCACCTACTAGGCTATTATCCCTTGACACAAGTGCTTTTTATCGCCATGGAAATATAGGAGATCGTTTGCGTGGGAGTGTAGTGTGGAGAGATCCCTTCCCCTTTTGGAAACCCGGTTCTCGACTAGATCTCTCATGTTTGGACGGGACGTTTCTACTAATAATAAGTTTTGAAATTTTTTTTTTAGTAATTAAGTTGTTAGGGTATCTACAATGCTATAATAAAAAATTGATAACCAAAAATTGTCACATTAATTTTTAATTATTCATTTAAGAGATTATTAAGGTTAGCAATGTAGATGTCTACAATGGCATAATCAATATTGGATAACCAATACTTATCACATTATCTTTTCAAACTACAAAAAAAAAAAACTGTGAACAATAGAAAATAAGTTTTTTTAAAAATAGTTTTGAAACTAATAAAAACTATTTACTAGAAATAGAAAATAATTTTCAAAACTTTTTTTGGAAAAAAATAATTTTAGAAAAACTGTTTTCTACAAAATGCATTTTTTTTTTCAAAAATATTGTTCGAAAAGAGAGAGGGGGAAAAAGGGAAGAGAAATAGGACATTTTTGTATAATGATTGGCTTATTTGATTGAGAATATGTAGGGTCTATTAAATTTAGTTATTGTCAAAATGTTGCTAGTTTTGATTATCCAAAACCAAAAATTTGATTATTTATAGGGAGGTTGCCAAGTTTGATTACAGCATTATGAACCATATTTTGCACCAACATTGTTATCTTTAAAAACCTTTTACTTTTTGATTATCTCATTGTGGATACTCTTAGGTATTTTTCGATATTGAATAAAATGTTGAGATATGTCAAGTTGTTTCTGATAGTGAATAAGTTCTAGATGAGTTTGTGAGTAGAATTACTGTAGAAAAAAAAAGGTTTTTGTTGACAATTTTTTTGTTAGGTTGAACAAGATGGTAAAATACTGAAACTTGTTGATTCGTGTGAAGAGATGGGAAAAATGGTCGAGTTTTTTTTTTCCCGCTTTTTCATAGGTCCTTGAGGCTTGAAGTGATCCTCTCTTGAGTAGTGGCGGATAGAGGATTTTGACTCTGGGAGCTTGGCTTAAAAGACATATATTTTTTATCGATACATATACTTATTATATCATAAAAATTTTGCTTTTCGATTCAATACATTTGTACATCAAAATGATTCTTTAGGCTAATTCAATTGCCATGAGTTTATTTTTTTATTTATGAAAGAAATTGAGAAATAATAATATAAAATAACTGATTTTTTATCAAATCAGACCAAAATTATTAAGATTATAAGTAGTCATACAAGAATAATTATCAATGATATTTAAAATCAGGTATGTACAAAATAAAAAATTTTAAAACTCGAACTATCGGAGAGCTGGGGCCGGGGACCCCGACCCCAACATAGCTCCGCCCCTACTCTTGAGCCAGGGAGGCACTTGCTCCATCCAATTCTTCCATCGGGAATTACGGAGAATATCATTTTTTGCGTGACTTGAGTTCTTTTGATTGGTTGATGTTACCACCATGAAGAGGAATTCATTTTTTCAAGATAAGTGTAAAATGAAAAAAAAAAATCAAAATGATATTCAATTTTTTTAAAGAAGTGTGTTACGAAAACATATCAAACGGTATTTGATAAATACAATTCTTAGCTTTGCGAATGTTCTTGATGAGGTAGAGAGAAAGTGAATTGTTTTGACCATTGGCGAACCATAAATTTGCATTAGTGGGGTCACATATTATTTACATCTAATAAATCTTTTTCTGTAAGAAGAATAGTACTAGTGAATTTCACACACCATTTTACGGTTGAGAGTAAATTTGACCCATATTTTCATTATTTTTTTAAAGTAATACACGTTTATTTCCCGTAAAACAAAAATAATGCATATCGGTAACTGTAGATGTGACTTCAACTTATAATTAACAGAAAAGCATGTGTCAACACAAAAATAAAGTATGAAAGTTTAGCACGCTAAAAAATAGTCTTACAAATATCCACATAAAGAAAGTTCTTTTATGGTAACACTATCATAATTTTGATATATGTAAGGTTAGTAATGCAAATCTAAAGAATGAGTGCTAGATCCGCCCGCCTTGGTTTTGACTAATAAAATGATTATGAGAAAGATCCACAAATAAGGGATGAGCTCCTTTGCTGTCCATGAAAATAGACTACTCCAATTTGCCTGTTTTTGGGTCCTTTTGGGACTCATTTTGATGATTCAAATCATTAATATTTTAGAGCTTGTTGAGAACATCAATTACTTAACAAAATTTGGTTAATCGGATATCATTTGATTTTATTTAAGAGGATATTTGTAGTAGAACATAAGAAGATTTCAACGTGGAAACTCATTTCCAGAATACATTTTTAAAAAATAAGTACTTATTTCATATTTTCAAACTC
Organism: Rhododendron ovatum; assembly: GCA_019656835.1. Classification (NCBI taxonomy): domain Eukaryota; kingdom Viridiplantae; phylum Streptophyta; class Magnoliopsida; order Ericales; family Ericaceae; genus Rhododendron; species Rhododendron ovatum. Next base: position 22,144,146 of record CM033790.1, on the reverse strand, counting down.
AAAAATAATGTAAATAAAAAATAAATTTTCAATTTTGTTTTTGCATCGTTCAAAAGATCTCATTGAGATCTTTCAAAAAAGATCCATATTGCATATTTTTATATTTCAATAAGCCCATTATTTTTTAACTTGAAATTGCTTTCTTAAAAAATAAGTACTCATTTTGCGTTCTGGAACACATTAACCCATTTATCTAAAGACAAATGGATTCTAAAATAAAATTAAGGAATTTTATCAACCTTATTTTGGTATGAAAATGTTTTCAGCGATATCTAAAATAGATACGACTTTGTGCATCAAAGTAAGCCTGAAAGGACCCACAAACAAGCAAACTGAACAATTCAGTCCATGAATTAAACATTCTTTTTTTTTTTTTTTTTGATCATATGAATTAAACATTCTAGACCATCCAATTCTTGCAAAGGACCCAAGAAAATTCAACTCCTAATCAATGTAATCTCCCATTAGCGATAGAAAGGGAGTACAAAATTTTCTTCAAAGAACATCATAGATCGGATTTGCTTTTGCAAGTTCGGTAGGCCGACTATAACATCAAATTCAATCGCTAATGATATAGGTACTGACGGATGGGGAGGGAAATCGTATCGACTGGTCGCGCCGAACCGTCTCTAGCCACTGGACGGCCGATCCGAGCAGTCCAAAAATTTTTTAAAAAAAAATAGAGGGCCCGTCGTGAGAATAAACGGCATCCAAGATGTGTAGGGTACTTGATCCGAGCACCCTTTTTTCGTGTATATATGTATATACGTTTATATACACAAAAAAGGTGCTCGGATCGAACACCCTACACACCTCGGATGTCATTAATTCTCGCGTTAGGCCCCTTGGTTTTTTTATTTTAAAATTTGTGGACGGCTCGGATCGGTCATCCGATGGACAAAGACGGTCCGGCGCGGCCGGTTGATACGATTTCCCTTCCAGCCGGTCGGTACTCATAGCAGTACTCCATCCGTGTCCGTGTGGGACTCTTCTTTTCCCCGTAAAGCAGCGGTGGTGGTACCGCTGGAGACGTGGCCTAGGCGTGCGACCGGACCCGTCGTCTTGGCCAGAACTGATGAATCGCGTCCCCCTTTCTTACCAAGGATTACTAGTGTGCCTGCCAGATCCTATTATGCATTGACCTAATTAATTTTTCTCAACTGGTTGTTCGGCTAAATAATTTACTCTGAATTATTTTTTGTCCTTATTTAAAAAAAATCGCATGTGTTAGTTTTTCGTTAATTTTTTTGAGGATTATTGATTCGTTATGATAAAAGGAATCTACAAAAGTAAAAAATTACTCCATCCGTCACAAATTCTTTGTCTGGTCCGCAAAACGGAGTGTTAAAAATAATACAATTTTTGCAAGAAAAAATATTTGTTAAAAAAATTTTGAATTTTTTCTTGAAAAAATTGAATTATTTTTAACACTCCGTTTTGCGTCCCAGACAAAGAATTTGGGACGGAGGGAGTATAACCGAAACTCAATTTTTTTGAATAAAGACAAAATAAATCAATAAGCTAATTTTTTCGTCTTTATTCAAAAAAATGGATTTTGATCATAATTTTTTACTTTTTAAATTCCTTTCGTTATGACGAAACAATAATTCTCAAAAAATTAACGAAAAACTAAAAAATGTGTTATTTTTTGAATAAGGACAAAAAATAATCCAAAGTGAATTATTTTGCTGAACAACCCAGAGGTGTTTGGCCGGCCATGATTAAAATACCATTCTAGATGGTTTTTATTTATTTATTATTATTGGTATTTTGTCACTCATTTCAAAATCAAGTTTACAGAAATGCATTTTGAAAAATGTAAATCAAGAACAGAGGATTCAAAAATTCATCTCAAAAGGAGTTTTTTGGATTCTGATTATACTTTCCATATACAAAATTGTTCATTTTCCTCTCACTCCATTTTATTATCATTTCTTTTTTTTGCATTGCTATTTCGATCACTGATTAGTGCCGTTTAAAGTAGTCTTAAGCCCTATTTTTTGAAAATTAATTATATTTAGAATATAAATTCTTGTATAATAAAACTCTAATGAATGGCTAACCATTATAGTTTACTCATAAATTACAAGTGCAAACGTTGGGTGTTTTTGTATGGTATAAATTGGGCAATAATATTGGCAAGACAAGAGTTCCAAAGTTTGATTGTTTTTACGAAGATTATCATAAAAGGCAACATAATTTTTCTCGTAACCCAAATATATTAAAAATAGGTTTAACACAAACAAAACACAACCGAAAAAGCCGAGCAAAAAGAAAAATACAAACAAAAGATAGCACCAAAAGAACCGTGTTCTTAAATTAACTACAAATTGGCATAACAGTAGTATGATGGCTAGAACTTCTTTTTCTGATAAATAAAAGACAATTAACCTGATAATGCATATATTCTACAGAACAAACCTATTTCCAAAATTGGTTGAACTAACGAAATTTGTTGTAATGAGCTTATTTAAATCCATTTTCACTCTCTTCACTTCCTTAATTTATCCAAGTCTATGAGAAGTAATGGCGACAACAGGTGACAGATTATGGGGCTCAATTTATCCACTAAGTTTTAAAAATTAATACTAGTTATTTATTTATTTATTTGTTTATATACATGTATGAATTCATGAATAAACTTATCATTTTACTGTCTTTCTAAATAAAATTGAATTTCTTAAATTTGGTTCAATTTGTGTTTTACTGTTTTGATTCATCTTCGAAAAATGAAAGATGTTGATAAAATTATTATAAAAAAAAAAAACTTTAGAGGAGACAAAATGATCTATAAGAAAACTAAAACATTTTTAGACATTATAAACAGAACTTGGCTGAGATATTGGAGATTTACTCCCAGCCCCTGGAATAAGATACCATTTGACAGTGGCTGTCATATGCCTAGCTCGATCCTTACTAAATTCTCCATTTTCACGTCTATGGACAACTTCTTTTTTCTTTTTCTTTTTTGTATTTATTTAGATCTTATATATACTCAAACAAAGAAGATCACAATAGAAAGAATGAACTGAAAAGACAAATAAATGTATTTATATCTTCTTTGTTTTAAGGAAATCAAAAAAATAAAAAGCATAGATATTAAGCATATTTCAAAGTAGCGTGGTTCAAATGAGTGCAAGTGCAACTGGTTTCGATTTGTCACTAATATCTTATTTGGTAAGCTCGTTTATAAAGTTGGAACTATCAATTATCGAGATAAATGATCGAAATTCAACTGTAAAAAAATTTCTTGAGTCATCGGTGGTGAGAAGCATTGAACAAAGTGGACGCTAAAGTTACTAACCAAATTGAACTTTATTTAACTTTCTTAATTACTACTTCAATCACCTGTGTATGAAGGGTGCGGCTGAAGTGTGCCACACCTGATACCTAATGTGTCTCTAGCACCTCTCGTTAACAAAAGCTTCGCCCGAATCACATGTCATCAGCATTTTCCCATTAGCCGTCAGCGTCCCATTTGCCCCTTCTCTCTCTCTCTCTCTCTCCGACAAAACTGGCCGCCCCGTTAACCCATAAATACTCCCAAATTAGATACAGATCGATATACAGAATAATACAGGTACAGTAACCGCGAGAGAGAGAGAGAGAGAGAGAGAGAGAGAGAGAGAGAGAGAGGGGGGGGAGAGCGAGATGTGGCGGTACGTTGCTCGAGGCCTTCGAGTTCCATCGAAGAGATTGATATCCGGCGAATCCGTCAAACCCAACGGCATTCAAAGATCCTTCTCCACCGAATCAGTAAGATTTTCTCTCCTTCTCAAAGTTTCCACCTAGCTTTGGATCTTTGTTATCCTCCTAATCGTAGGATTTTTTTCTCGCATTCTCATGTTGTTATGATTGCTATTCGCTAATCACTCTCTATATGTCATTACTTGTATTCTCGTAGATTGTAAATGATTTCAACGTCGTACCTCAGTTTAAGCGGAACTATATCGAATTCCCGATATAATGCGCTGGTCCTGTTTGTTATTAATTGTGGTTTATTTTCTTGAGAAATTGATTTTTAGAGACTGGAGGGCGGTTACATTGGGAGGGTCATGCTGTTCTTCTGTTATCCCTTGCCGTTAAAATATCAGTGCTCTTCTATTGTTAATTATTCCGAAGAATCTTAACACGTATATTATAAATTCTGTTGGTGAGGCATTTGGATATGATGGATAATAATGAGAAATTGTGATATTGAAGACATATGGAAAGGTTTGGCGGAGTGGAACATTACAATTTTGATGAATTAGTGTTTCAATTGTAAAATAAACATAAAGTTTGATGTAGGAAGTGAGCTGAAGAGGAATCAGTTGAGGCACTAGGACCGGATAGGATTCCCAATTAAGGTGCGGAAATGCTGAGTTGAGGTGAGTATGTCCTGGGTAATATGGTTGTTCAACAATTTTACAATGGTTAGGAGAATGGTTGAAATCTGAAGAATGAGTATTTTAGTGACTTTTTGTATCAACAAAAGAGACATCTTAAGCTGCATCAACTGCAGAGTATATTATGTTTTTGAGTCATACAACGAAGTTAAGAGAGAATTATTGAGCAGTGTTTAAGGATGAAAAACAATTTCAAAGGATCAGTTTGGTTTATGCTGGGTAGATTAACTATGGTACTAACTTACTAAGTCACTTATTGAGGAGACTAAAATGGAACAGATAGAACAAAGGAGACCTCCATTTGATTTTTACAGATCTAGAAAAGTCTTAGGATAGGGTGCTCAAACAAATAATATGGTGACCGTGGGTGTTAAAGAGAAAAGGAGCAACAAACGGGCAAATTGATATGATAAAGGACATGTATAAACTATAAAGTATTTGCAACTAAAATTACTTCACTTGCAGGAGAAACAAGTGAAATAGGATTGCAGTGCCAAGTGTTGTTATATGGGATGTAATGATGGGCCGCTTTGAGACAACACATGTATTAGTGTAGCTAAAATGACCATGTCAAGGTAGATTTGCTGTGAGATTAAAAGGGATACAGTTTTAAATGAAGAGGTTTGTGGGTTAGTGGCGTCAATTGAAAGGAAGGTTGAGAAAAAATTGGCTAAGATGGTTCGGTTTCCGTAGAGAACAATGTTTGCAACTTGAAGAAAAGCAATTGTGTAGCTGTTAACGAGAATGCTACGTCGAGGGTTAGACTTGAATTGACACGTGATGTTGTAAAAGAAAGATATGAGTTTGTTAATGCTTAATTCATCGTGTAACTCTTGACCAGGCTAAATGGCAACTAAGGATTCATGTAGCCAAACCTACTTGATCTGTTCATTGTGTAAGACTTGGTTTTGTTTATCTGTTCATTTATTTGCATAGCAATGTTTTAATTAACTGTAATTAGTAGATACATGTTGGTTTCTAGATACAATGTCTGTTTCATTATATTTGCTCTTAATTGTGGTTAATCTCATTGTGTTATTCATTTGAAGCAGATTGGGGGAAGATCCTCATATACTGTGGTTGATCATACGTATGATGCGGTTGTCGTAGGTGCGGGAGGTGCAGGGCTCAGAGCAGCCATAGGGCTTTCTGAGCATGGATTCAATACCGCTTGCATTACCAAGCTATTCCCTACTCGCTCACATACTGTTGCAGCACAGGTATGGTGGTATATTTGCTTAGCGTAGGTATTTTTTGGCAGCTTTTCAAGCTATTCATGTATTTGTTTACACATGGAAGTTGGAACTTGGGTCTGAAAGATATCCAATTGCAATGTAGAGACCCGACTAGAAAAACGAAGGAAAAAGAAAAGAACTCTGTATATTTAACCTAGTATCCAACATGTGATGGATAAAAAAATGTCCAGTTTGATGCTTGTTTAGGGACATGACAACATGTCAATCACCAACTACATTGGCGTTTTTGAGCAGCCTCATTGAAGCCCTGGTATAGAAAGTGGAGGAAGACTTTTAATTTGGAATAATTCATTTGTTTTCTTGTTGATAAACTATGCTTTTTCCGCACATGGACATGCAAACGTTTTGTGCTTTTTTAATTGCTTTATTTTCTTTTTTCTTTTGTGGATATTGTTTGGACTTTAACTTTTTAATTGATTATTACAGTAGTTTCTAGAAATCGTAATCTTAGAGCCAGTAACTTTAAAATATGGAATGACATTACAAAAAAGAGGCCACTAAAGACTTGGGAAAAGAAAGAAAGCTGGCTGGTTACAAAGCTTTTTTTAAGTTAGAGCAATTAGTTTATTTTTCAGTGCACATTTTCTCATGTCGCTGTAAGTTTACAACTTTTGGTTTTAAAATCGGGCTTTTAAATTGAGATAGAAAAATTGGATGTAATTGAAGAAAAAGTCTACTAAAGAAAAAAAGAGAGCACATATTAGTTTGCTGCTTCCTATGAAATCTATGCACATAATTTTGGGGGTGAGGTTATTACAGTGTAGGCTTTAGCAGATAGTTTGCTCAACTTTCATGAGTGGGTCAACAGACAGTCCACGTGTATCGGACTTCTTGTCAAATATTTTGTGGTAACAATGGATTCAACCAACAAACTAGAAGGGATCTCTTTTGAATGAAGAAAGCAAGGTAACAAGCACATTAATTAAATTGGATTTTTAGGCCAGCCCTCTTTGATGCCTTCTAGCCTTGTTTTGAGGGCATGGTTTTGCGGGATAATGTTCCTTGAGTTCCTCATGTTTTTGAGGTAAAGGGGGGCTGCTATTTCAGTGATAAAACTTATGAGAGCAGCTACTTTGTGCATATATTACCAAAGGTTAGGTATGTCTTCAGTCCTCACCCATCGATGGGAACTGTTATTGTGGTTGATAAGTTATAGAATGTGGTGTTATCCTTGGTATAAATAAAGGCTTTTCTTAAAACTTGTCTTGATTTTTGTTTGTGACATTTTCTGCTAGAAATACTTAGTTTCCGCCTTCAGAACAATGGCTTGCATCGACCTCATTGGGCACTTACAAAATTAAGTTTACCGAATTGTTCTGGCTGGCTTTTGATCAATCATACTTTATCTTGTCACCATGTGGTTTCCTTTTTATTTTGTTTTGGTTGATGAGATGGATGTATGACTAATCTTACAGGGTGGTATAAATGCTGCACTGGGGAATATGACGGAAGATGACTGGAGGTGGCACATGTATGATACAGTAAAGGGCAGTGATTGGCTAGGTAAAAATGCTTGCCAGAGTTGATTCTTTATTGTGTCTGTAGTGACAGTGTTTCATACGTGTTAAACCTTGTCGGAATCATGTATACCAACTTATTTGTGTATGACTTCCAAATTTTTGGGTAATGTGAGGTTTTTTCTACTTCATCTTCTTGTATCTTTTACACACTAGTTATTCTACAGGTGACCAGGACGCTATTCAATACATGTGCAGAGAGGCACCTAAAGCAGTCATAGAGCTTGAGAACTATGGGTTACCATTTTCCCGAACTGAAGAGGGTAAAATATATCAGAGGGCATTTGGTGGTCAAAGTTTGAACTTCGGCAAAGGTGGGAAGATGTGATTTCTGTTTCGACTCTTATTGCATGAATTCCTTAAAGAGCTATCTGACCTTGCTTCCTTGCTAATTTCTATAGGTGGACAAGCATATCGCTGCGCCTGTGCTGCTGATCGTACCGGGCATGCTCTCTTGCATACTCTCTATGGCCAAGCTATGAAACACAATACACAATTTTTCGTTGAATATTTTGCTCTAGATCTCTTGATGGGTAGTGATGGTAAGTTGATGTGTAAGCACTATCCTGATCTGCACTAAACGTTGATTTTGTTCATGTTAGAGGGGTTTTTTTGGTAATGGGAAGAATATCCTCCTTGTAAACAACTAGGGTTCATATCCTGGTGTAGTTCGTTTCATGATTGTTTTAGAGCCATACTCTGTTTGGAATACATTTGGTATGCATATGGAGAATAACAGACAAACATATTGTACAGACGAACATATGTGTGATTAAACTTGGTATTTGTAATAATCGCCATTCTGAATGTCTTACATTGTCCAGTTACTTGTCTGGGTAGTACCGTACTCTTATAACAATTGTAAGTCTTACATCCTGCAGTAAATTTGAATTATTGGTTTTCACAATAGGTAGCTGTCAAGGAGTAATTGCGTTAAATATGGAGGATGGGACATTGCATCGGTTTCGCGCAGCATCTACAATTTTGGCCACAGGGGTATTCAGCTGTTATTAAATTGTATTGGCATCAATTTAGTGATGCATGTATCTATATTTATGGACGTATTTTTTTATGTGTCTCTCAGGGCTATGGTAGGGCATACTTCTCTGCAACCTCAGCTCATACGTGCACTGGAGATGGAAATGCCATGGTTGCACGTGCTGGGCTTCCTCTAGAGGTCTGTTTTCTTGGTTTTCAGTTAATTGTTTTTTCCCTGTTGGACTAGTGTTTTCGTCTTTGCATCCAAAATTGTCTTATATTTTTCTTCTTGCAGGATCTTGAGTTTGTGCAGTTTCACCCAACCGGCATATATGGGGCTGGTTGCCTCATCACGGAAGGTTCATTCTTTCTAGTTTCTATATTATGCTGGGTACTTATCCATACTGTTATCGAAAGTACTATTATCATAAGCCAACGCAGTGACACACCTGTTGGTGTGAATGCCTTTGTGAAGCCCGCTCACACTTGTACCTTTTCCCGTAGTTGTCCACAACCTACAACTGTTGAACATAAATTGCATCTAAAACTAATGAGGCTAACACCGAAAATTGAGGTAAATAGCAACAACCCACAAGCCCCATGGTCCCAACAGTTACCTTTTGGCTCCCTCTTGTTTCTTCGGATGCCTAGATCCATCGTCTTCACTCTCCATTCCCTTCTTGAAGCCTCATAACAGTCTCTCTCAGGCTTCGTCAGATGACAAATGTGCATACCAAGTTTATACATGTATTTTTATGGGTAGTAAAAGGAAAGTCCATGTACAAACTTGCCCATGTACCTCTAATGCACCAGGTGTATTTGTATTAAACCTGAATTATTGGTTGGTAGTGCCTTTTTGCTGATGAGCGAATGTTGAATTTGATGTGAATGCTGGAGTCTGGATATGTATCTGATAATTCGTGGTGCATCCCGACATAATGTTTGTTGGATTTTGAGTAACTTTGTATCCAATTGGGTAAGTATTTTGTGTGTGCACACACCCTTGAGTGATGTAACATTCAAGGAACGCTATCCAAGTTAGATAGTTGGCTCCCATTCTGCCTTGTGTTGATGTTCTTTGATATATCTGTTTTCAATTGCAAACTCTTGTAGAAAAGAGAAAAGAAAGTAATGTTTGTACAGTTGAAATTAAAATATATGTTTTTTTTAATCTTCTTTCCGCCACTTGTAGGATCTCGTGGTGAAGGTGGTATTCTGAGGAACAGTGAAGGTGAGCGATTTATGGAAAGGTATGCACCTACTGCCAAGGATCTTGCTTCAAGAGATGTTGTTTCAAGATCTATGACTATGGAAATTCGAGAAGGACGTGGTGTAGGTATGATCTTATCCCTACAATTAGGCTGTCATAGAATTACAAATATGGTGAAGTGTTGTTCGAAATAGGTGAATCTGGGAAATTTGCCACACTACAGTGGTATGCTTAAAGTAAACATGACCTGCTGGTCTGATTTAGTTGATAGCCTTTAGTGGTGAAGTTTTTTGGCTAAAATTTAGGAGAATTATTATTTTTGAACGGTTTTTATTTTATTTTTTATGAACGGCAAATCTAGGAGAATTATTCCATTTTGGTGCTTAACTATATATTTCTTTCTGCAGAATTTGTATTCTATTACTTGCTTAATTATGCTGACACCTCTTTGACCACTGATCTGTTTCTTGTTATTTCCAATGATCTTTCTTTTGCTCTAATATTGTGTGATTTTCCATAGGACCGCATAAGGACCACATTTACCTCCACTTAAATCACTTGCCCCCGGAGGTCCTCAAGGAGAGACTTCCTGGCATCTCTGAAACTGCTGCCATTTTTGCTGGTGTTGATGTTACAAAGGAGCCAATCCCTGTTTTACCCACTGTTCATTACAATATGGGTGGGATTCCCACTAACTACCATGGGGAGGTAACAGCTAGATTTAACATTTTTTGTTGCTACTATGGAATTCTGCTGTTTGTAGTTTTTGTCACGAGATTCTCTTTCCAACTAATGAGATGATTTCTTCCCCAGGTAGTTACCATTAAAGGTGATGATCCAGATGCAGTGGTTCCTGGACTAATGGCTGCCGGGGAGGCTGCCTGTGCATCAGTTCATGGTGCCAATAGGCTCGGTGCTAATTCTCTTCTTGATATTGTTGTGTTCGGTCGAGCTTGTGCGAATAGAGTTGCAGAGATCTCACGACCTGGCAAGTTGTTGTGTCAAGTTTCTACTATGACGTCTGATGAACTATGTGCTAAAAACTTTTAAATGACTTCACTTTCTTTTTTTGTGCAGGGGAGAAACAAAAACCTTTGGAAAAGGATGCAGGTGAGCAGACTATTGCATGGTTGGACAAGCTAAGGAATGCCAATGGTTCAATTCCAACTTCAAAAATCCGGTTGAATATGCAACGAATTATGCAAAATAATGCTGCTGTGTTTCGAACACAAGAAACACTGGAGGAAGGTATGCCATGAAACAATCCCCCAAAAACATTGAAGAAAAAAACATCCAAAAGGATATGTTTCTCTTTTTTTCCCCTTCTCTTTGTCTCTACGGAACAATGACGAAGGAGGAGGAGATACTGCCATTTGTGACCGTGTCATGCTCTTTCAGGTTGTCAGTTAATTGACAAGGCTTGGGAAAGCTTTCATGATGTTAAGTTGCAGGATCGGAGTTTGATATGGTAAATTTGTGTGCACCATAGCAAACTATTTGTGTTGTACGTAAGTCTATTTCATTTTAATGGGCCTCTAAAATGCATATTTGTCCAGGAACTCAGACCTCATAGAGACGATAGAGTTGGAAAACCTCTTGATCAACGCATGTGTTACCATGCATTCTGCAGAAGCCAGGAAAGAAAGCAGGGGCGCACATGCACGCGAAGATTTTACGGTTAGTTTAGATTTTAGATTCTTTTTCCTTAACATTTTCTGTCTCCTTGGTTGATCCGTGATGGAATTAAATGTTGTATTTTGCAGAAAAGAGATGATGAGAATTGGATGAAACACACGTGTGGGTATGTCCTTTCTCCCCCTATGACTTTGATTGCTACTTCTAATATCTGGAGGTTTGCTATCCTTCCTAAAGAGCTGGTAATGATACTTCAATGTTTAGTTTCTGGGCTAAAACAAGTGAATTGATTCTAAGGCTGCTACCGATAATTTTTTGTTTTAATGCCTAAGTGAATTCAGGTGACCAATCCTAAGGCCCCCTCATACATTATGGATTTACTACAAACAGGGAATTTCCCGTGCCATGGATTACCGATAAACGGGGATACCATTAAATGTGTGTCTTGTCATGAGATTTGCAAACACAGGGAGACCATGGCCTATTGTCCTAACAAACATCTAGGCCACTTGCACCTTACATGGTCAATTATAGAACATACCTTAGCATTGAGGGAACCTGCCAATGTTAAATACCATCGCTTCTCGAAATTTCTGAGTTGAACTGAGTTTGAAATTTCTAAGTCCCTTGATGTACTTTAGCAGCAGTCAGTCCATGGGTCTGGAACTCCACAGCATGAATCTGTCCAACGGACCCAGCCAATATGGGGTGCAGATATTTCAATAAGAGTCGCAGTATTTGGAGAAAAGATAGAAAATTGGTCTGCCTTTCTTATCTTCATACAGAGTGGCCTTTTTTGGACCTTTATGGGTTGGGAACACCTTCTCTAATTTAGGGTGTAGAATGTGTTGGTATAAATAAGGGATCTTGATTTTAGGGTTTAGAGTGATTTGGATAAGATTCCTCGTTGAGTTCGAATCCATGTATTACACCTTGACGATTGTAAATTTTTGGTCTCATTGTTTCTTTCACCTGTAAACGCTTGTTTTCACTATGATGTGCAGATTTTGGGAGAATGAGAAGGTTCGGCTAGACTACAGGCCAGTCCACATGAATACCCTAGACGATGAGATTGAGTCATTCCCACCGAAAGCTCGTGTGTATTGATAATATATCTGCTGCTTGTGATGAATGGGTTGGTGGTGATGAAGTGCCAGCTGATTTATTCAAACCTGAGATTGTGATGAATTTGTTTGAAGCGCAAGTATTTTTGAATAATTACCAGTGTATTAACAAAAATCTGGAATCATGGCAAGTGAATAATGCCTTCCTGGAGCATCATCCTTTTGGGAATAGTTGTTGAACTCGTCAGCGAACTTGGAAAATCTGGAATTGTTAGGTTGCTTTTGTAACGACGTTGGGGAATTATTCCTTCCTCCTACTAAGGAGAGCAAACGAACAGAGCCACGCCGAATTTTAAAATGTTTAAGTTAAGTATTCACGAACTCGAGCTCAATAAATCTGAAGAGCCAAGCTTAAGCAGAGTTGACCTAGGCTTGAGTCGAATTTGAGCTTGCTCATGAGCCTTAACAAGATGAAAATGTTGTATGTTGAAACCACCACTAAACTTATATATATATATACTAGCGTTGTGCCTGTTCGATGTATGAAAAAAAATAATCACATTGGTCCGCCAAATCACTAGTTGATAGGAAAAAAATCCATTGGTGTCTTTGTGTCCGTTCGAAGCCCGGGGCCAAAAGAATCATCAATGTCAGAAATATAGTTCGAATTTTTTTTAATATTTAATATTGTTTGCATTCTATGCACGGAAAGTTTTATGTCTACATGTATGAATATCAAATTTAGAGTGTAAATAAAATCAATTTACAATCGTGAAAATTATAAGGTAAACAAAGGAAACAAAATAAAATTATAAAGTGTAATGTTTATTTGTTTCACCATAATCGGAAGAAGTAGAGGGAGCCAAACACTTTACTTTTGTACATTTTTCCAGTGAAGAGCATGTATGGCTTCGGAAGGGAAGAGTTTCTTTTTTCTTTTTTGGTCAAGCGGAAAATCATACATTAACTTAGACGATCAAAGTCTACAAACCAGATAACCGGCATTCATAAAGGTTCAAAAAGACTACGAGAGTCGTAGACTAAATCCTAAGATGGCCAACACCCATAGCATCGGCCAAGGCAAATTCCCTAGCTGCAAAAGGAATGGAGCTAGAGACTACTAAATTTTGATTCTGTTGCGATCCAAGTCTGGCCAGGCAATCGGCAGTTTGGTTGGCTTGACGATAGATGTGGACGACCGATGAATTTGTCCGGGCAGCAATTCTTCGAGCTTCTTCAACTACGTGACGGTGAGGGTGATCAACAGGTGGTCCTTCATTGTAAAAACCAACTGCCACGCTCGAATCATACTCTATGGTAACATTTGACATGCCCTTTTCCAAAATGATCGTGAGACCTCTGTAAATAGCCCATATCTCTACTTCCAAGCTGCTGGTGCAGGTTGCTTTGCCATAATAACCCAGGATCCAGTTCCCCGAGCTATCTCTGATCACTCCTCCAAAGCCAGCCGTATTGGTAGACTCATAGAAGCAGCCATCCGTGTTCAACTTTAGATGTCCTGGTGAGGGTAAAACCCAAAATACCAGAGTCCCATGATGTTTATCATTGGCATGCGAAGCCTTAAAAGCAATAAAAATTTCCTTAGCGTAGATATTAACTTGCCTTAAGCACATAGTTGATGTTGTTTCAACATTGTCAAAGCTCATCTTGTTGCGAGCTTTCCATAGTTGCCAAAGTGAAACCACAAAAACCATGGCCCAAGGCATGTTAACATCCAAACGAAAAAGGAGTTTTCTTTTTGGCATTGAAAATAATCCAGTCTTTGACTGGTAAATTAAGGCTCGCACTTAACCAATGATGATGCCGGAGGCATTTCCAAGAATCTACAGCTTTAGGACAAGTGCGAAAGATGTGATTAATGTCCTCAGGGGTTTCATCACATCTAGGGCAGTAGTCCATGGGAATAATGCCCCTTCGAACTCGTAAAGAGTTCGTTGGGAGACCATTGTGTAACACAATCCAGAGAAAGAATTTCAGTTTTGAAGGAATTTTTAGTTTCCAAATCCAAGTCCATTCAGAGGTAGTACTAGAAGCAGGGTTAGTAATGTTATAAGCTGTCCCTACTGTAAAAGTACCATTAGAAGCACCTACCCAAGTAGGATGATCCGGGAAAATGGAAAACAAAGACATATTTAAAGCAACAATACCATCAATAGTAGCAATATCCACAATTTGAGATATAGAAGAGAGGTCCCAGGTACCATTGGTAGTAATGATAGAACTCAATTTAGTATTGTTAAAACAGTGAGTACCAGGAAAATTATGAATTAAAAGAGCATCTCCATACCACCAGTCCAACCAAAGATCTATGCGTTGTCCATCTCCAATGACCCATTTGATCCCCTTTTTCAGGATTTTTCTGGATTTCATAATGCTACGCCACACAAAAGAGGTAGGTTTCTTACCTGTCCAAGAAAAGATAGAAGTATTCTGCAAATATTTATCCCTAATCAAAGATATCCAGGGATTTTCTTCTTGATTAGTGATCTTCCAGCCAAGCTTAGCTAATAGAGCAATGTTCTGATGCCTAGCTTTTCTAATTCCTAGACCCCCATTAGGCTTATTCATGCAAACTTGATTCCAGTTTATAAGGTGAATCTTCTTTTTTGTTTCAGTATCTCCCCAAAGAAAATTCCTGTTAAGTCCGTCAAGCTTCTCACAAACACTTACAGGAAATTCCATGGTCTGCATAGAATAGCTAGGGATGGTGGAGGACACAGATTGTATCATAGTAGCCCGACCCGCGAGATTCATGGCATTGTTTATCCAGCCAGATAGTTTACCCTGGACCTTTTCCACAATGTTAATAAAGTGATTTTTGCTCACCGTACCATGTATAAGGGGAATACCAAGATATTTTCCCAAATCGTTAGTAAGCTGGATTCCCACAATATTGCTCAACCGATTAGCCCTATCCCTAGGCACATTAGGAGATATGAACATCTTAGACTTGTTGAAACTAATGCACTGACCCGACATATCACAAAAAGTGTTGAGGGTATCAATCATGGCATGGCAGGTATTAAAATTATCTGCACCAAATAAGATCAAATCATCGGCAAAAAATAGGTGAGTTAGATGAGGGGAATGACGAGAAACCTTGATTCCTTTCCAACTACCTTCATTAGCTTTCTTATTAATAAGAATTGATAATCTTTCCATGCAAAGCAGAAAAAGATAAGGGGAAAGGGGATCCCCTTGTCTAAGCCCACGTCCAGGAGAAAATTCAGGGAGAGCCTCTCCATTCCACAAAATAGAAGTGGATAGGTTAGTAACACAAGTCATTATGAGCTTTATCCAATTAGGGCTGAAATTGAAAAATCCCAAAGTGTCAGCAAGGAAATCCCAAGATATCTTGTCATAAGCCTTTTCCAAATCAATTTTAAAAATCATTCCTGAAGGGAAGAGTTTCTGGTTATGTATCTTTTCTCCTTATTTCTATGGACCCACAAAACTTTATTAGTTTTGTTGGTCATTTTTCAAATCTATCTATCAATGTATTATAGAAATGTGTTGAAGTCTCATAAACCTCCAACTCCCAATAGTTTATTTTCTAAATTTTTAATTTTCTTGTAAGTTTTAAATCAATATACCATAGAAATGTGTTGAAGTCTCATAAGCCTCCAACTCCTAATCGTTTATTTTCTAGATTTTTAATTTTCTTTTAAGTTTAAAATTGGGAGAGAGAAAGAGGGTGAGAGAGAACATGGGGAGGGGGGTGAGAGAAGGGGAGAGAGAGATTTTGGGGGAATGGGGGAAATATTATTCAATGTCCCATGAGCATTGTCATATGGCGGCTCAATTTATCTTTCCATGACATAATTTTTATCGCTCGCACTACAAAATATCAAGCTTGTGCAAAATTTTGTTGTTTGTCCTGTGCATCGAACGGGTACAACACTTATTTATAGTATAGAAAGAAGTAATGGGTTACAACACAGATGAGCAAAATTCCTACTCCCGTTTCTTCCCCCCCTTCCCCTCCCCCTCCTTTCTCTCTCCCTCTCTCAATATTTTCATTAAAAACTGAAAATTGTACTGTAGAAAAATTAGGATTGAGAGATTAGAGTCTTTCGGGGTTAAACACGTTTGCTGACTTGAGAAATCTCTTGAGTTCCTTATATATGGTGGTTAGTCATATTTCAATTTTAGAAAACATATTTATTCATGCTGAAAATCGATGATGTGACACGTTGTATTTGATTCAAATCTTTTTTTTTTTTAAATGGCAAATGTAGACTTGTTGGGAACACGATAGAAAAAGAGAGATGTTGGAGATGTTGGGAACAAAAACAAAAATAGCTATTGGCATTTTAACTAAAAAAGAAATAGTGTACCAACCCTTTTGCGATCAATCTGTACGAAATTTTGGTTTGACTTTATTTAGATTTTCCACAATTAATGGTGAAATCAAACTCTTAGAATTAGTCGAGCTGTACATAAACTTAGGGATGCTTTGTTGGCCAATTGGCCTCCTATAAATTTTAACCCTTTCTTTGCTCTCACCCATCAACAAAATAAACGCATTTAACCCTATGCATTTTAGGAGTAATTAGATTCGCGTGCGAAAACCCCCGTTCTCACATTGCAAAAACCACACACCCCTGAGCATTAAAATTTTGAAAAATCGTTACTTACTCATAGTACAGTAATTAAGATTAATACAAGATGTCGAACAAAAACAACCCACACGCTCGGACGCTCCCCCCTCCCTCCCTCTCTCTCTCTCTCTCTCTCACACACACACACACACACACACACACACGGCCACACCCAAACCCCCCAACGGCAACACCCACAAACCCCCAACGGCAGAAACCCTCTGCACACGAAACCCCATCCTCAAAAACAACCCACACGCTCCCTCTCTCTCTCTCTCTCTCTCTCTCTCTCTCTCTCTCTCTCTCTCGCGGGCGCGCGCGCGCGCACACAGACACGGCCACACCCAAAGGTCCCAAACCCCCCAACGGCAACACCCACAAACCCCCAACGGCAGAAAGCCTCTGCACACGAAAACCCATCCTCTCTCCCTCTCCCTCTCCCATGGAAACCATAAACTCAAGACCACCATTCCAAACTTCCATCCACCGCACACCACAATCTTCACGATTATCTACTAGGGTTTTTTTTTTTTTTTCCTGACAAACGCTAACTCTCTCGATTTCACATCTCAACTCGCAAAGTTGTTCTACTCTCTCTCTCTCTCTCTCTCTCTCTCTCTCTCTGTAGTTCTGATCCATTGATTCATCTTCCTGCCATACTCGCAACGAGTTCATCTCGGCTGTAGAAGCAGTAACGGGTGGAGAGTCGGCGTACTTCCTTCGAAAATCAGACGCCATCTCACACGGCTCACCTTTTCAGAAAGCGGCTGCACTTGTTGGTTTGGTTTGTTTATCTTCTCTGTCCATATTGAGTAATACTTCTTCGTTTCCGCACACATACACATGTTATAAACGATGATAAATGTTCATATGGAGGATGGGACATTGCATCGGTTTTGCGCAGATTAAATTGTATTGGCGTCAACGTACGATGTATCTATATTTATGGATGTATTTTTGGTATGTGTCTCTCAGGGCTATGGTAGGGCATACTTCTCTGCAACCTCAGCTCATACGTGCATTGGAGATGGCAATGCCATGGTTGCACGTGCTGGGCTTCCTCTAGTGGTCTGTTTTATTGGTTTTCAGTCAATTGTTTTTTCCCTGTGGGACTAGTGTTTACGTCTTTGCATTCAAAATTTTCTTATATTTATCTTCTTGCAGGATCTTGAGTTTGTGCAGTTCCACCCAACCGGCATATATGGGGCTGGATGTCTCATGACGGAAGGTTCGTTCTTTCTAGTTTCTATATTATGCTGGGTATGTATCCATACTGTTATCAAAAGTACTATTTTCAAAAGCCAACACAGTGATACACTGGTTGGTGCAAACGCCTTTGTGAAGCCCGCTCACACTTGTACCTTTTTCCGTCGTCGTCCTCAACCTACAACTGTTGAACTATATTGCATCTAAAACTAACAAGGCTACCAACGAAAATAGGGATCAATAGCAACAACCCACAAGCCCCATGGTTCCAACAGTTACATTTTGGTTACCTCTTGTTTCTTCAGATGCCTCAGATCCATCGTCTTCACTCTCCATTCCCTTCTTGAAGCCTCATAACAGTCTCACTCAGGCTACATCAAATGACAAATGTTCATACCAAGTTTATATGTGTACTTTTTATGAGTAGTAAAAGGAAAGTCCATGTACAAACTTGCCCATGTACCTCTAATGCACCAGGTGTATTTGTATTAAAGCTGAGTTATTGGTTGGTAGTGCCTTTTTGGTGATGAGTGAATGTTGAATTTGGTGTGAAAGCTTTACTATAATGAATACCTCTGGAGTCTGGATATGTATCTGATAATTCGCGGTGCATCTCGAATCTCGATATAATGTTCTTTGTTGGATTTTGAGTCACAGTTTATTTTTAAGGTGTTACTCCCTCCGTTCCAAAATAATAGTCCCTTATTCCATTTTGGGATGTTCCAAAATGCAATTCCCATTCCAAAAATAGAAGTGGAAATTTGATAAAATTCCAAAAGTGTCCCTCTTATTTGTAGACAAATGGTGCAAAATAGGTAGAATATAGGGGTAATGGTGGAAAATAGGTGTAATGATTACATGTCCCTAAAAAAGTTGGAATTCCAAAGAGGGACTCTCTTTTAGGAACGGAGGGAGTATATCATTGGCAGTGTTCTAAAAATCGCGTTTAATCGCCGATTAATGGGCGATTAATAGGTTTTATGGCCTCTCCGATCAGATTAATGCTTGGGCGTTTGAATTAGGCGGTCTAGAGATTAATCGGGATTTGGCGGCGATTAATAGCCCATTAATCAGCGATTAATCGGTTAATCAATTAAACGGCGATTTTGAGTGTGAGTCCGATGGAGACGAAGTTATGGATGGATATGGAGAAGAAAAGGAGTAATTGACTAATAATTTCGTACTTGGTTTCATTTGGTTTGAACGTTGCACTTTGTAATTGACTGGTAATTTCGTACTTGGTTTCATTTGGTTTGAACTATGAACATTGAACTTCTCATTATGGATTGACTAGTTATTTCGTAGAACCTAGTTTCTATGTCTCTATATTTGAATTGTAGAGAACTGTCAACATTTAAAAGCGTTAACATTGAGTATCCAATAGCCAAAGAGAACTAGGAAATTTTTTGGGAGAGAAGATATATCACAGCAACTAGGAAATCTGTGATTATTAATGGTTGGGAGGTTGCAGAATATTTTAAAAAAAAAAACCCGACTAATTGCTAAAAGGCGATTAATGGCCGATTAATAGGTCTCGAAGCTTGAAGGTGGTCGGCCGCCCGCCTAGCGCCGAGCGCTTTTTAGAACATTGATCATTGGTAAATTATAGTTAATGCTAGAGACAAGGTGTGGAATGGGACTAGGTTTTGGCTTAATGTTGGACCTCTCTACCTACTATGAAGCTGCAATCTAAGAATTTTTTCAAAAATAGGGAGCACATATGGTTAGATAAAAAAATAGATTTAGGATTTTGTAGGATTGTATTACACAGAATCACAAGAATGGTAAGAAAACATTATGTAGCAATAGTTGGGAAATAGGTTGGGAACCTTTACTTCTAATTTTAAGGAGGTCATACGGATATGTTGATTCTTTATCAAGTGTAATTTTGTTTGGAGACTTTTCCCCATGTCATTTACTCTTTGCTCTAAGTCTTACATGGAAGAATATTGTTTACAAGTTTACTTGTTTAATTGTTGAAATCTTATTTTAACGGAAACCACATATGACTCCATAGGGATGTCAATTCATAAACCTAACGAACAAGAAGATGATACTATTTTCGTTTCACTAGTATCTTCCTCTATAAAAAGTATGCAACATTTTAGAGATCTTTACTTTCACCTACCCCAACAATTTTTGTCTAGGACTTTGGTAATGGCATAACCCTAAATTGATGAAATTATAAATTTCTTGATTTTTCTTCATGGGTTTCCTGATTTTTGTCGTTTCTAAATATTCTCTACGAACTACATATTTTATTCTGTTAGGCTGTTGGAAATACTTGAAAGGTGAATAAATAATGTTAGGGTTAGAAACTGGGGGAAGGAAACAATTTTTTCTATGTTGAATCTGGAACTCCTCAAGACACGCGGCAACATTTCATTTATGATTGAACATCACTGTGTACTCTAAATAGTTTTTATTTTAGTGACTCGTTAAAGTATTGTTGGTGGAATCAAGTTAATACCAATATACCATGTCTTTGCCAGTTGAAGCCCTGTTCTTGCCTCACTTGCGTTTTTTTTTTTTACTATCAAGTTTTTCTTGAATTAGAATCTAACAAGCTAATGCTGTAGTCTTTTGTGTATATGATGTAGTGGATATATGTTGGTGAGTTGTTTCACTTTGTACTATTTTTCTCTTTGTTCTCTTAGTGAATTCTACTCCTCCATTGTCAAGTCATGACAAATTTCTTAGATATCTGCATGGGCAATTCATCCTGTTGTTTAAACGGCTCTTAAATGGTGGGACAACAAGGTTCTTTGGGTTTGATGTTCTCACATTGGCTTTGATTCTGTAATTGTTATACGCCAAGGGGTTTCTAACTAAGATTTGGTAAATCAAGGTTGGGCCATGGAGTCATCAAGTGGATGACTCTATTTGAACAAGTACCTTTCTTTATTTTCTCTGTTTTTTTGTTTTTCTTCTTCTCTTTTTTGGATCATGATGGGGCTAGGACTTAGGAGATCATGAAGTACCTAGGAGATCACGATGGACTGTTATGGGGTTGAGATCTAAGGAGCCATCAATTTCACAGTCAAAAGTTAAGACAACAGTGTTGGTGAGTAGAATCGACAGAGACATTGTGCTTTGTCCCATATGATTGCTACTTTTGCATTATTTAATTTCCCTTTTAACCTTTGCCTTTCCTTTATTTTTCAAGGGTGTTGATTTGAGAGTTGAATCAACTTACCGAACTCTACTATCGAAATCGAGTGTCCTATGTAACCCTATCTTTCTCTCTTCTTTCTTTCTTTTTCTTTCTGTGGTAAAAGTTTTATAGAAAAAATCTAATATGATACGTCATTGAGCAATAATCCATATGCTGGTTTGTGTTTTTAGTGAGTTTGGCAAACATCCAGTTTTAAATTTAAATTGATGCATTAGTCATGCAATGGATGTAATTAGTTTCATTAACGCATCAAGCCTAACATTTAAATTTGATGCTTCAATCATGGTTTGCACTAACTAGGCTATTAGCAGAATGAGTTTTATTTTGGTATTGTTTTAGATGTAAAGGTGCATATTGGCTTAGTTTTATCATCAACATAAGCTAAGAGAGCCCCGATTCCTTGTTAGAGTTATCTTCTTAGTAGCTTTATCAGTTTGTGGTACTTTGTGCAACAATTTGGGTTGCAATTGACTTATCAATAAAGAAAACATGATTAGGTGATTAGGTTTATTCTCTTTCTTTTCGTTTTTTTGAATTCAACTTGACTTGATTTTTCTCCGTAGCTTGGAGTCCACGTATTTGCAAGGCATGGAATTATAAGCTATCACAAATGAAATGCCTATGCCCTTTTGAAAGCTGATCTTAAAATCAATTCTCGCATTACTATGAGCTATCCTAATTAGAACTTTTTGATTTGCTTTAATCATATTTAGATGCTGCAATAGTGGTTTTCCCTTTGTGTCTGTGCATGATTTTTCCATGTAAAATAGAATGGAAGAATTAGAGGAAGGGCGAACAACAGTGGTTTGCAATTTTTGCTTTTGAGTGGGATAGGCCAAGTAACTTCTCAAAGGTGAGCAAGTTTAATCTATTATCATTTTGGGGTCAGATTTCGCTAAATGGTTTTTCTTTTGCTATATTGATGATCTACATTATAGCTATGCATGATTAGATCATTTGTGCCATATGGATAACATTGGAGTACCACATTGGTTTCTCTATTTTCCTAAATGGTTTTTGGGGTTAGCTATGCTAAATAGTTTTTCTCTATTTTTGATGAATTGGTTTCCGCTTCTTGAAATCAGTTCTCTCATTACTATGAGCTATCCTAATTAGCACTTTTGATTTACTTTAATCATGTCTACATGCTGCCATTTCCTCTATCTCTCTCTATAGAAAATCCATCTCAGATAAGAAGAAACCCGTGGTGAATCGGTTTTCTTGGCCATGAAGCTCAGTTGTTAATGGAAATAGAGAGGGCCACCACTGCCGCTTTCGGACCTGAGGAGGTGACCTGTTCCGTGCATCTGAAGAGGAAGGCGGATCAGGAGTCTGTGCCAAACTCAAGCTCGGTTCTCACTCCTTCCTCGTCTCCTACCTTGCAAGCGACTACTTGCTTAAATGTTTCTTCCGCCCTTGTCCTTGCGTGTTTTTACGTGTCCTCCCTATGATCTACTTAGAAATAGAAGCCGTAGCTATTTTCTACTGGTTTGAAAGAACCCCAAAATACTCTATTAGAAATAGATCCATCAAAGCTGTAGGGGTTTTAGTTTGTGCTGTATCTCTCTCACGAGTGCCCAAGCCTCCGTCCACTCTATTTCAAACGTAATTTATTTATTTAATTTTTCCTTTTTCTGAAATTCCAAGCCCAAATCTCTCATGCCACAGCCACACTGCCAAAAATAAATCTGTACAAATCTTTTTTGGTTAAAATCTGTACATTAAATTGTTTTGTTTTGCTCTAAATATATATTTTTGTTTGACAATGTTTTATTTTGCTTTGTGTTTGCTGATATGATTTGGGTTTTGTTTGTTTTGAGGAAAATTATTGTAGCCCACAAGCCTAGTATATATGTTTTGGACACTCTGGGAGTATTAGTTCCAAGTAGCCGAGACATTGAGACAGCCAAACAGGGTTGAAGCTTGCTTTGGTAGGTATCTCTTTTGCTTTCATATCTGTCAAATACTCACAATATAGCTTTTCCAGTGTGCTTGATTTGCAGTATGTTTGAATATGGGTTGCTGATGTTGAATCATTCTCTCTTAATTACCTATTAGAGTCGTGCGTTTGGGTTATTTCTTCCTTAACTCTGTATTAGTGTTTGTGGGTTTTTTTGTTGAACAAGTTGAAGTTAAATGGCAAGGAAGAAGATCAGAGATTATGATTTGAAGAGGTTGTTGTAGGGGAACACTATAAAAGGCTCGCTGGAAAGGAGTTGGGAATTCAAGTAATCGGCTTAGCCAATAAGCCAAGAAGGCCATCCGGTCATGAGTGACCGTCCGACCTTCACACGCTCTAGTGGTTTGAACAGAGAAAGCGGCAAGAAGTGAATTGGCCGCATGGTTCTTCTGAGAACCAGCTCCTTCCATCCCTTCGTCTCGCCACAACACAAGCTGTGATATAATCTGTCTATACCTCAATCGGTTCAGTCAGATTATTCAGTAAGATATGGTTTGATGTTTGAGGCCTCACTTTACTAACGGAAGTCGGTTCCTTGTGAACTCCGTTTGCTAGGCGCGGGTCCTTCCCCCTCCTAGTAGTCAGTCTGCTCTCTCGAGCAGAAAGCCTTACTCTTGTTTAGTTCGAATGTAGCTCGCAGGAGTCAAGGGGTTGTAGGGGCAACACTACAAGAGGCTGTCTGGAAAGGAGTTGGGAATTAAAGTGGCACATGTAAGTGCAAATTTCTTTCATTCAATTAAATTGGTGCAATCGTGTGCTACTATTTTGTTTAAGAGGTTTGAGTTAAGTTTATATAGCAAAGTAGTGGTGTCAATCTTGAGCAAGAATAGAAAATGAACCCTCTTGGTGACCTTATCGTACCCCTCTTGATAAATTACATTTTACAATTTTGATTTGACCTCATCTTTCGTGGTTTGGGTTCTAAGGTCTTCTTCAGTAATTTAATTTGGACGAATGCAAGGTGGAAGTTTTTTGAGCATTGAAATAAACATAATCCTGTATGATATGGCCTAAACCATTTTCCCCCCTTTCTTGTGTGTTTATCTATGAATATGTTGATGTGTTCAATTTACTAGTGCGGTGAAATGGCATTATTTTAGCTCGTGAGGTTGCAGGTTTGAACTTTAGGGCAACCAATTTCTGCATATAATGGTGTCAGGTGTGTACCAAATCTATCCACGTGGACTCCATTAATGTGGACTAGATAGGGTGTACTCCTTGTCTCTATGAGTGTTACTTGAACAATGAGCTGAGCACTTTCTTGGAGGTTTATCGTAGTGAGATCGAAAAAGTACGCTTTCTTGAGGGTTATTGTTGTGGCAAGGAGATGAATTTCTAGTCGAAATATTCAAATGTTCAACTGCTTTTTATTCCTCTTTATTTTTAGTCACTGCTGCATTTGCCTAGTGCTGATTCATTTCTCAAAACTACAGCACTAAGGTGGTATTTTCTTTGAAATTTCAGATGTCATTGGCAAGATGTTCAATTGAGAAATACGCACAAGTCATCTACACAGTTCTGCTTTGGAAACAGTTATCGTGTTCAATTCTTCTAGCTAACAGCAATTGGTCTCCGTTAGTAGGTACTTACTACTAAGAGCACAAAATGACATAGGTACCATTACTACATACTACATCATACTCTCCTACTAAAAAGAAACTTGTCCTTTAGGGGTTGTAGTGCTTCGACCCAACACGACCCTCATAGCACATCCAATCTTAAAACATGAGCTTGTTTTTGTGCATGTCCACCGCATCATGCTTGTGTGTGAGTAAGCAATCCACTTGGCATGTCTTGAACAACGCAAAGCTACATCTAAGTGTTTTCTAAGACATCCTCCCAAAAAGTACCTTGACCAATTGCCATTTGAAGATTCAAAGACAAGGAACATGCCACCCAAGACTTTCTTGAGTGAAGACCATTCCCAAGGGATTTCCAATGCTTAAGATAAGTATCAGTGAATTCTCTATCTAATTTTCTCTACGTTTTCCTTCACATGGTTTACATTCGATTGTTTTTTGATAAAAGCCACTACATGCAATGTACAATTGGAGGAACTCGCTTAAAATCGATGATTATTGAACTACTATGAATGTATAAGGCTACGACTTAGTATAAAATGTTTTGGAATATGTTGCTTTCATCATTGTCTTGGTGAGTGATTATAAAAATTGGTGTCGAAGCCATAAAACTATTGTGTTTGTCTGTTTCTGTGAATAATTGTATTGCTTGGTATGTCTGAGATGATTTTAAGGAGATAAGAGAATAACATGATTTCAAAGAAGCTAATATTTTTTTGTTGCATTTGGAGAGAGATGAGAACAAAGAGTTAGTAGTAAAAAAAAACTCCATTTTCTGCTTGATTACTGGGGAAGAAAAATATTGTAGGCAAGGCTCATTTAGTTGGTATTCACATTCAATTCCACAAAATTCAAGATCCAAACACATCGTAAAAGCTCAATTTCCATATGGGGGTCATATACTGATGAGTAATTAGTGATTTCAAAAAGGTGGTATTTATTCTCCAAGAAAAATGTTTATAGGCTGTGGGTCTCACAAGTCTTGGATACATATATCTACTCTACTGGTATTTGATCGGGAGCTAGAAATTTACTTCTGTCATTTATTTTTCTTCGTACTCTTGTTGGCAAATATTCTGTATCTTGTGATGGTGTATATACATTATACATAGATATGCATAAATGCTGTTTTGATTGTCAGATGATTTTGAATGGATGCGCTTTGCCCTTGGTCACTCCGATTATTTTCCCGAAGGTATTCAACTCAAAAGTCTCATTTCTCGGGTTCTTATGGTGGCATCCCTCCTCTGCCTTCCCGTGTTTCATATCAAAGCATTAGAAGTTCATGGAAACCCTTTCAAGGGCTGACATTGCAGTCTTCCATTGGTACGTAGACATGGTTGTCAAGTTGATGCTCTCTCGTTTGTTTCATTTAGGTTGCATGTTTTGAAATTAGATCCTGGATTTATATAATTGGAGTGATTTTTGCGGTAAAAAAGCTTAGTTTCTTGTACCCAGATTATATGATGTTAGATTAAGGAATATATGGCTTTGGTTCCCGCTAAGTGGCGTTTTTTCAATGTAGTCATTTTTCTTCAAAATCTTAGTCGATCAAGGCTTGGAATTATTTTGGCACGAGCTTCTTTCTACCTACATTATCCAGCAATGCGTGTATATAGGAGGCATGTAATAATGGAGTACTGCATAGCATATATCTAGGAGGCATATGTTATGGTAGATTGAAGTCGTCAGAGAGTGTTAAGGCTGTGGAACAAAAGTATTGCCTTCACATTGCTGCTCTAGGATTATATATCTAGATTGGGATGGGTCCCATAATACGTAGTACATAACCATTAAGACATCTATCATAATCTTCGACTGCGTGACATACCTATTGAATTTATGAACCTGTGTTCAAACAAAATGCCAAACAGGATTGTGAAGCTTATCCTAAATAGACAGGGGAAGGCTTTGTTGAGTTGAGATGAGATGATACTTTCCAGCCTGTTCCATTTTATTTATTGTTCCCTTCTATTTATTAGCCATGGTTACAATGTTAAATTATTATGCAGTTGATTAAGTCATCTAATAACAGTTAGCAGTGACTTTTTCTGTTTTTGAAATTTTTTTAGTGATTGTAAGTAGGCATGTGTACTCATGTAAGTTCTTGATTTTCCGTTTTCATATTAACTTGCAACCTCGTGATTATACACAGATTTGGGTACCCGCAAATCCTGGAGGGGCTGAGAGGCTTGCCCCAGGCATCATTGAATCTGAGTCAGATTTCTATCTCCACAGCTTTTGGGGTTTGCCAAATGAGGTATGTACCTTCTACCATAGAACCAACTAAGAGGTATACCATAAATTTGACTTATTGATTTTTCCCTTTTGGTGGTGGTCTGGTGGGTGATAAAATCTTTGACGATCTTCTCTCTCTCTCCCTCCATCGGGGGAAAGAAAGAAGGAAAACAAGAAGAAATACAAAACAAAACGTCCTAAAATGGCTAAAAATTGTAGCTTATGTTCTGTCCTGTAGCAAATACATGAACGCTAAAATGTTTTGTAGGTCACTGAATACAAAGAAAAATGAGTTATAGAAGCAAGAGGGGCAGGAAAAAGGTTTTTTATTTTATTTTATAAAACAGGAGCTCTAGGATTGGAATGATGTGGAAATAAATGCCAACATTCAACTTGTATTGGGTCTTCATAACATGGATGGCTTCCAGAAACTTCCAGTTCTTAACACAAAATGTTGACTGCACTCCCTCTCATGATTAGTGAATGATTTTGTTATTTTTAATTAAGTTAGCTGAGTGGTTTAGTAATGATTGTCGGACTTAGTTGTCAAACCAAAGTATCTCATGGCCTTCACTATTGGTTATGATCAAAAGAAGAATATTGATGCAGCAGTCAAAAAGGTTGGGTTGATCTCTCTCTCTCTCTCATCGTGATTCCATGGTTTTACAGTTATCACAGAACTTCACCATTTTGTTGTTCCATTATGATGGTCAGACAAGTGAGTGGGATGAATTTGAGTGGTTAAAGCGGGCTATCCATATAAGTATCCGGAAACAAACTAAATGGTAAATTTGTTATGCCTACTACTAACTCCTAACAACGTTTTTAGATAGGCTATATTGGCTTTTTATTGAAGCATATTTGTTCAACAAAATTTTACCTAATTTTATCTAAACTTGCTGAAATTTATGCAAGGTGGTATGCCAAATGTTTTCTGCATCCTAGGATCGTGGCAACCTACGAACGATTATGTTTTTATTAGGGTGAAGACCTCGGGGTCGAGCATTTTGATCGAAAGGAGTGAGTGAAAATTTCATTATCTTTTTGAATGAAGATGTTGTTTAAATGGATCGGGTTTATTAATGTTATCAATTAAATGCAAATATATTAAACTGGAGAGGAAGCATGGATTGGAAATTTCTCAGCTTGGTTTTTGGAGCCAAATGGTGGTTTTACATGGCAGATGACCAATAAGAGGGATGACAGTGAAGTTCACTAGTGAGATGATTTGCATTTATTGTTGCTTCGTCAGATAAACTTGTACTGTTGCTAGATACTCTTTTTGATAAATTTTTTTAAAAGTTTGTCCTCCAGAAAACCGGAGAGAGAGACGGTGCACTGATCCACACTTGCCACCATGTGCAGCATATGTACTTAGTTTACATCTATTTTATATGTCCAACCAAACTCGTTTTTGGGTTTTCACATAGCTTCTTCATATGGTAAATTGTTTTGTTGATTATCTTTAGTTGAAACTTCACAGATTTGTTGAAATCATGGTACTTGTGTTTTCTAGAGGTGCATGGCACTGTGTTTGGCATATGATTCAGGTACAAAACATTATCTTCACGTTCTCCTATTTCTCCCCACCCTTCAAGCTGTCTTTGGTAAGTATTAAAATTCTTATCTTGTAATGGATAATGACTTGGTCCACGGCTGGGGTCTTGATTTTGCTCTGTGAAAATGCATAGACATCTGTAATCACCTTGTGCTGTCTCTATTCATATGCTTGTCTAGCTTATAATTATAATAGGGAAATGGTAACCACTGCCCAATGGGTATTGGATAGCCTCAATATATGTGTAATATGTAACCCAAGACACTTCTAGATTTCAGAACTAGGGTTACATTTTACTCGTAAATACATATAATCTTTTAATAGTACTATAGGCTTATAATTGAACTATAAAAGTATATGGAAACAGGGATGTGGGTGTGCTTTTTTCCCTTCTTTTCTAAAGTCAATTATCTTTTCCCCTGGGAATGCTTATGTGGAATATTTCCAATTCATATTGCAGGGAATACTCCTTTCCAACATCTCGCGGCTACATCGCCACCACTCTTTAGTGGTAATGATTGTAGCTTTTCATGTAGTACGATACCCATAGTTGGTAGGCGGAAGCTACGACCTTTCTAACCCGTCCAAGATCTTCCATCGAGATGCCTCGAAGTATTTGTTACCCTACTTCAAAGGGCGAGAAGGTAAAGTGGTGGTGGAGAACTCTAGCATGTCTCCCATATATCATATCCCTCCACGATACATGGAAGTATTGGGAAGCAGCATATTGCCTGTACCCATTCTCGGGTTGAGTTCTTGACATCTGAATTTTGCCGGGCTTTTGACAGATTGCAAGATGATTTGTCATGGTATATTTTACCGTGGCATATCTTGGTGTGGTTAGGAGAAAGGAACTTTCCCACTTCTTGAGGACCAATACCATGGAGAATACCATTTAGATTTTAGAGACGACGAGGAGTTTCCTTTCGTTTGCATGTTATGGGGGTAGGACAGGTTATTGGCATGTTTGGATTGGTCTTGGAGTTGTCTACACCTTGACGGTGTTGGTATGCATGGGTCCTCCATACTTGGGATGTATGTTGAAGTTCCGGGATACTTGGGATGTATGTTGAAGTTTCGGGAGTGAGAGAGAGGCGGCTTTTATCCATTCAAAGATGTAGGATACAAAGTTCTGGGAGTGAGTGAGAGGCGGCTTTTATCCATTCAAAGATGTAGGATACAAGGATAGGGCTCTTCTGGTCAGGCTTTGTGTTTTCTTTCTTGGGGAGGTTACTACAAATGGCATTTTCTAGTTAGTACTTAGTAATGAAATTTAAAACTTTATGAACGAAGTTCAAAATATCTAATTGGTGTCAGTGGGTACGACTATTATTTATATTTTCATCTCTCCGGTTCTAAGGTTGATTCTCCTTATTGTTGCATATCCAACTTTATTGGGTCTTTTATGCAAGTCAGAAATTTTTGAACAAAAAAAAAAAACGATTACCAATGAATCCAATGAGCACGCGAAAATGTGCGGAGCACGGGCATTACACTAGTTTTAATAAGTAGCCGCCACATTATTTCTTTCTTTTTTTCACACCCATGTTTAAATAGCAGCTGTCATAATTGCTTTCCTACTTTTACTAAGTATGTTTACATTGCCATCATGCTAATTATTTTCCTGTTGAAATTTCAATACTTATTTGAAAAATTTTCTTCAAGCAGTTCAAAGTCTAGGGCATATCTATTGACACTTGGTTTGGCAGCAACCAATATTCTAGCAAGACTTGTATGGCTGTCAATCCGACCAAAAACTATAGTAGCAGTGAGGACTCCACATTCTTTTTCTTCCTGATTTAATTGCCCTTCTCTCTTGGTTGAATTTCCACCAATTCAATCTTAGAAACCTTAAAAAAATTTGGCTGCAGGTAAGTCCTCAAGGCGTGGAGTGTCTAAGGGCTTGAGGTTAAATTCCCATCTTCCAGATTTTGTAATTTCTGAGCTGATATGGTATGAAGCTTCTGTAACTCGTGCACTATTTCCATCTTGTTTAGTTCCGGTGAATCTTCGTATCATTATAGGAAAGTAACATAGAAGTTCGAGGTTCGAACACAAAACATAGCTGTATTCTTGACCACGTGAAAAGCTAGAAATGTTTCCTTTCTAACTGATGAGTTTTTTTAACTTTCATAAGAAAAATAGAGGATCCAATCGTCAACATTTGTTTTAGGACGCGAACGTTGTTTAGGAAGGAAAAGTGTGTAGGGTGTTAATAACCCTAACACATAGCAATCTTATTTATATAGACGACTCGCATATTAAATAAGTTAACTAAGCAATGTGGGACTACTACTAATACTATATTCGAACACTCCCCTGCAAGCTGGAGACTCTCTAGCTAACAACATAGTAACCAACGAAACAATTACCTCAACTACTACCAGTAATCACTAAAATAACCAACTTGCTAAAAATAATGACCAACAACAACCAATGGAACAACTTCAACGAGCAACGAACGACTTCAACAAGCAACGAACGACGGCAACGACCAATGAACGACATCAACAACCAACGAACGATTTCAAGGACCAACGAACTTCGGTGAAGTAATACAGATCACCATGTTCAGCACCCCCACCAATCTTCCTCCCCGTCTGGAGGTCCTGTCTGAGCAAGCGTAGCAGTGGTGGAAAAACCCACAGATGGAGGCTAAGTTGACAAAAGGTGCTGGTACTAATCTATAGAGATAGTCACCACATTGTCGGCAGAAAACGGAGTAAGTTATCCAACATCCTGAGCAATAGCAACCTAATGAGCCTAAGGAAACCCGCGAAGATGATAACTATACTCCACAGTATGATTGGTTCCTCAACAATAAGTACACAACTTGGAATCATGGCCACGACCACCTCCCCCTGACATGTGACAGCCAGTACAAAAACAGAATCACAACCATCAAAACCATGGCCAAAGCCACGTCCACTAACTCTAGAATCACGACCACGACCATTAAACCCAAAATCACAGCCATGACCACGACCATGGCTGAAGGAAGAGCCAAAACTACCAGAAATAGCGGAAGCTAATGCTGAACGATTAGGAAAGGGGACAAACGTAGACACAGATACAGATACAGAAGACTGACGAAGGTGACTAAATACCTCACTTAGAGAAGGTAAATCTTGAGATCCCAAGAGCTGAGGACTAACAGGATCATAGGTGGATGATGCACCAAATATAAATCGAGCAACTTGCATACGCTTACGCTGGTGTCGCATAACCTAAATGTCAGATGAAATAGGCTCACAAAAATATTGAGCTCCTCACAAATACTGCGAAATTTGGCATAGTAAGCCTCCAAGATAAATCACCCTAGGATATAGAAAAGGACTGATGAAGATCATACGTCTGACGGAGATTATTAACATCAGAATACATCTCTTGAACCTGTGTCCATTCATTTTTAGAAGTATCTAAGAAAACAAGCGTGCTAGCAATATGTTCTTCCATACTATTCCACAACTCAGATCGAATTTGGGCATCCTCAGATACCCATGCTGAATAAGTAGAGGCCGTCTTTGTGGGGGATCATCGATCAAATAACGATACCGTGTCTGGCCCAAATAATAAATTTCAACTGCTTTAGCCAAACAGCATAATTTTTACCATTCAATGGGATGGAGGTAATAGAAAGCTTCTCCTGAAACCGTGAAGAACTGAACGAACTACCCGTAATAGTGGAACTAGAACCGGAACTAGAACCGGAACTAGAATAAGACTTTTGCTCAGACATTCTACCGAACAATGGAGAGGTAACCAAAGAATAAATGGCCACACAACTTCAATCGACTAACCAATTGACTAAACAACCAACCGATCAAATCTTGGTTTCCCATTAATCAACAACCAATAGTAAATAAGCAACGAAACGAATCACCAAACCTCATCAACTAACAATAATCCCCAACAACACAAGAAACACATGTGATCGAAGAAACAGAACAAGAAACTCATGGAAAACATTTACCGGAGCGAGATCAGATCTGGAAATAAATGCAAAACCTTGCTGATTAATTGCAGCGACCACTGTAGACCATCCAGAGAGCTAGCAAATTGGAAACCACAACCGGGTCTCAAAATCATATAAATTAGCAACCAAGAGGGTCGCCGGAGACTAGCGATGGTCGGCGATCGCTGACAAGGCTGTTTTAGGTATTGAGTTGAAGTTTTGAAGGTCAAAAACGTTGATTTGGGCTTCGATTTTGGATTTCGAACATCAAAGGCTTTGATTAGGAGTTTTTTGAGGGACTGGACTTCGATTATGGCTTCGATTTAGGGTTTCGAAGTCTGTTTGAGGGCTGATTTAGGCGATTAGGGCTTCGATTTAGGGTTTCGCAAGGCTGGCGAGGTCGATTTAGGGATACAGTGAACTGGGTAGTGGTGATTTGGGGTTTCGGCAGGTAGCAGGAAATTAAGGTTTTCTACGTTGGTAGTGTAGTGGTTTAGAATTAGGGTTAAGGTGGGGCTCTGATACCATGTGTTTAGGAAGGAAAAGTGTGTAGGGTAATAACCGTAACACATAACAAACTTATTTATATAGACTACTCACATTAAATAAGTAAACTAAGTAATGTGGGACTAGTACTAATACTATATTTTAACAGCAAACACATATCACACATACTTACCCTTCTGAACCTACTATCTAGATTTCTGTGACGTTATGTGCCTGGGTTTTATTTTTATGTTTGCCTTTTTTAAACTAACTTGCTATGTTTCTGGCTCGTAGACATGATTTCAACCCATCTTATAATTGTTCATTTCAAATAGCTGGATTTGATGAGAAAGTAAAGGATTAAGGGCTAAAATTAGAATTGGTTTTTATGGTATCAATATGTCATATTGATATTGTTTATAATGGGTAGATCTCTATGTTTGGTTGAAGCAATCAAAATATTTTAGCAATGCATTCTCTAATGGTATGTTAGAATTCAGTTGTTGATATCTTAGAACTAGTGAACTTACTTATCCTTCATTTTTTCCTCTAATGTCAATGTTTCTTGGTGAATTCTAATTTCATTGTCAAATTCCATATAGATATTTCATTTGACCAAAGAGGCGATGAAATGTCATATTTCTGGGATATTCATGAAAAGTAGCCAGTGTGATCTTAAGACTACTTTCCTTCCACTTTTAGGCAAGAGTTGTGTCATTTTTCAAATTGTTTTGGTTTATGTACTTTAGTTTGTTATGCCTTCGTTAGAAGCGTTTCCTTATGTCTGAGCTATACATCCTCCTATTTAATTTGAAATCAAAGTTTAGTCATTTTCTTTTGATTCTTCTAACTTATTTGGATTCCTTTTCCAGACCTTTCTCTTTGGGACTTCAGTACTAGCATGAGGAACACTTTGTGTAACCTTTTGTGTGGTAAGGAGTGGGGCAATTATAGCCCATAACACTTTCTAGACTTTATCTGATCGAACATTAAACCTTACCTTGGGTGTTTATTTTAGTCTATGACAAGAGGCAATGTTGTGAGATGGCGTGAAAGTCATGGGCACAATCTGCTGCACCCATTCATGATATTGAACCATTTATTGAGTTTATAGTGGCAGCAACCCAAACGAATGTTTACTGATGGCCCACTAAATGTTTATTATCCATGTATGTATGGGGAGTGGTTTTCCTGGACATGCAATATTCATTTACAATGTTGGCTTCAGTCAATTTTTGTGGATAAGTAAATCGTTAGCTTATGAATTGATGATTGGTTTACATTTCGGCCAGCTGTTGATATTTTTCTATAGCTCTCAAACGATGATATGACTCATTTCAAAAGTTATTCTCTATGATTACCAACCAACGGGCATATATGAAATATGTAATCTGCTACCATCTGACCCTTTTGCTACTTAAACCAGTGCATGTAATATGCTTCTATGACTATTTCAATTTGCTTCCTGCATTCCCAACTTTACCATTACGGGCAAAACTATTCTGTAGTATATTAAAGCCTATTCTCTTTAACCACAGATCAACGGGCATGACATTTGTGCTGTGCACGAAGCATTTGATTTAGTAATTATGTAAAGTATCTCATGACGTCTCGATAGACATTTAACGTCAATCATATAACCTTTAATTGCATACAATAGAGTTTCGGTGTTCTGCATTTCTTTTGTAGTCATGAATTGCATTGAAGGAAATATTTAGATTATTCTGTTGAAGTTCCAACTTCGAACTGTTCAGATTAAAGCAACAATTCTGTATGGTGATTAACAAAAGTAGATATAATTAGAAACATTGGCGATGATTATACATGATCCAAGTAGGTGACAAAGTTTGAATCTTCCTATGATAACTTTTTATGTATAGCAATAATGGAAGTTCATTATTTTTGTTGAAGGTTAGTGAAAATTCATTATTTGGTTGTAATGCTTTGAAAGTTATAAGGGAATTAAACGTCACTGCCTATTTTGTTTCCAAGTGGTTTTGTTGTTTTTCCTCTTCAAATTATTTGTGCACGTTTTTTAAAGGGAGACCATTGCCTAATTCAACTTTCTAACGCAAAAATCATGTACAATTTATTACCTAAGCCTAAGCAGAGTTGTTGAGGGTCAAATTCACCTGCTCTTTAAAGTTGTATTTAGGGGATATCAGTATAAGATAGTGTGATAAGAAACAACCGCGTGCATTGCAAGTGCACTTTTACTAGTCTTATGGAATATATAAGAAATGCATATTTGGATTGCCTGGGAAAGGGAATTTAGTGCCTATACTTCCGAAGAGATCCCATGAGTGAAGATGTTTTGGAAGTGTCTTTGGGTAATTATTCCTCCTTTTGTTTTCTTTGTTTATTGTAGGATATCCATGCCTAATATGACCAAACAAAGGGCTGTCATGAAGCCGTAAGGGTCCATACAAAGTAAATTCGATTTGTGCTGCCTTGAAATGTCTTTCTCACAATTAGGGGCTGAGATTTATTTTCTTCCAATTTTTTTTTTATCGGTTTCTTTACACATTCAATGGCCAAAATTTCATATTGAATTGACAAATGACTGCATGTACTTGTATGTGTGTGCATTCGTATTTTTTGCTTGTTTCGTTGATTTTGACTTTGAACAACATAATAT
Source organism: Rhododendron ovatum (assembly GCA_019656835.1). Lineage (NCBI taxonomy): Eukaryota > Viridiplantae > Streptophyta > Magnoliopsida > Ericales > Ericaceae > Rhododendron > Rhododendron ovatum. The sequence continues at coordinate 22,108,680 of CM033790.1, read as the reverse complement.
ATGTATTGCAAGCCTTGTGTTCGATCCCTTGAAACCCTACTACTCTACCATCCGAAGATGCTAGGGTTTTCTGCATTCGTCTCCCACTGCCCGTCTCTGCTTGATACAACTTGACTTTGGACTTCCTGTGTTACAATGAACGCATTTGAGTCAAGCCTCTCTTCCCTCTCTCTCTCTCATATGCTTTCACGGTATTCTATTTTGTTATGTGATTGGTTTTTGTTTCATGAATTTGCCCTAATATCTAAGCCTACAAGAAAAATTCAGATCAAGAGGACAAAGTTATGAATTTACACAAGCAAGGGGAATGGCGGACTTGTAGTTTTGGAGGCACTGCAAGTCTGGAATGACCCAAGCAAGCCCCCTTTTTTCCTCAATTGCTTCCACCCTACCTCAAAAGTTCACTTTAGTTAGACAATTCCTTACAAAATGGAATTCCTTTGGTAGTTCATATATGTATCATTGTATTGAATGTTCTAGTTTTTAATGGTGTTGTTTAAGTTGTTAGATAGAAGAACCAACTAATCCAAATAATCATATCTAGATGTGTGAGGCTAAAGTTGTTATGCTGACGCAACGACTTCTGATTTTCCCTCCTCATCTTTTCCTCTGAATGTAGTTTCTCACATTCAGTTGAAATTCTTGACTTTTGAGAAATTGGGTGGTTTGGAAATTTCCTAGACCTCTTCATGTTGCAAATCCATACCTTAGCGCAGTTTTTAGTTTTTAGTTTTTGTGATTGAATGATTATATTACATATCCCGCCTCTCCTAGTCTTTTTGCTATGCTGATACGGAGTGGAGGTCCTCATATACAAAAGTTTCTTTCTTAATGTGTTTTCTTGGCCGAAACAAATGAGTTTCCTCTTGATCCATTTTAAGCTATATATATATTTTTTGTTATAAAACACCTTGCTTGCGCCGAAAGTCTTTTGGATTGTTGTAACTTTATCAAATGATTATTTAAGTACCTAACTTGTCAGCACTTTTCCACATATTGCCACTTCTAATTGCAAGTTATAAATAGGAAGGCCAAAGGCCTACATAAAAAATTGTGGTTATGTTGACTAAGGTAAGATTTCATAGTTCTTAAAACTATTTCTCACTCCATAAGTAGATATTGTTCTTAGTTAACTAGAAATTTCTCTTAGTTGTAGCGTTCTTAAATTTATAGTTCTTGATTGTATTATTATCTGTGCTACGGTTTGAAGTTGGTATGCTTGGACAAGTGTCATAGCTGCATTTGCCATAATTGGTAGAAGGTGAGTGCCTATTGTTTAGTCTCTTGGTTTTGATATGGAGTAATCATTTTATGCAACTGTGTGATTACTTAATCTCAGAAGAGGGAAAATCTAAATCTGATTTTAATCTTTGCCTGTGCATATGTTTGCTTCAGTGGACATAGGAAATTTAATTCTCATGTTGTTTTTAAGTTTGTTCCATGTTTGTTTGTGCAATTAACTTCTTGTTAGGAGTAGGTAGTTGGGTGGAGTAGGTAATTTTTTGAAACTTTTTTCGGAGCTTATGTGGAACTCTTCTACCATGCTAAATGTTTACAAGATTTCAATCCATGAGTAATAAATGTCTTGTTGTTTCGTTCCTTGTTATAATCATATTCTTATGTAGCTTTTACATAAAATTGCTTCTTACATTTGCATGTTCTTACATTTGAATGCGCTTGATCGTGGCACGCCTCCTCATTTTTTTGTCGGATTTTGTTGATTTGAACAAAAGAAAGAAAATTAATTGATGATAGATAATTGTCAGGTCACTAAGACATTGACTAGAATCTAGAAAAGTGAGTCACTTCCAATAGTGTGTTGCACGGAAACTAGTCATTTCTTAACTATTAAGTAAAAGAGGCTTAGAGCCAATTGAATGGCTTGCCCATTTTTTGGCCGAATTTTTCAATTGAGCCTCTCAATTGGCCGGCCTCCCTTTATAACTCTAAGGGTAATTTTATCTTCTCAGCTCTAGCACTCTGCTGACGTCATTGTGATTGCATTGTGCAGGGTTCATCGGTTCCCCTTGCATGTAGTGCACCGCTATTACCTATACACACTTCAAAGAGGAAAACAAATTTTTCTTGAGCCATCACCCGTTGTTTGGTAAACGATATTTGGCGATGTTGTTGGCGATGCTGGTTGAAATCTCAGGGGTTTTTGCTCTTCCTTCGGTAGGTTCTTTTCTCCGAGAAATCGGTTCTTCTGGGTTTATGCATTTTTCTCGTGGGTTGTCGCAATTGTGCGCTGTAGATCGTCGATATCCGACCTTGATGGAGTTATAGTTCTCCCTCTGATAAATATTTAGGCATCGCTTCTGTTGCTATGGTTTTCTCTTTGATACACACACACACAGATATAGGGTTCATGGTTTAATGTGCGTTTTGATTTGTTTTGTTTGTGATGTGCATTTAGTTTGTAAATTTACCATACCAGATGTCCCTGATGCATGTGTTGCGATGGAACTTAAGAGTTATGAGATGTGAAATTATGGAAGTTGTTGTGACTATAGGCTAGTGATATAGTTTTGATTGATTGTGTATTATAGACCTGTTTGTAGTGATTCTTAAACACACACACAGAGAAAGAGTTTCCTAGATTTATTATTATTCTGCTTTCTGATTTGTTTTGTTTGTGCCGTGTACTTGGTTTGTAAATTTTATCAGACCATATTTCCGTGATGCATGAGTTTTGGTGAAGTATAGAAGTTATGATATGAAATCTGAAATTTTGGAAGTTGTTGAGACATTAGGCTCAGTAATAGAGTCTTGATTGATTGTGTTATTCTTCACAGAATAACACACAATCAACCAGTTTGTGGTATTTTCACTTCTAATATATATTTGATATATTAAGGGTGTATTCAATAGTTTTCCGCTAGTTTTTTTGAGCTTCTTTGGCGCATGGTATCGACCATTCTTTTATATACTTTCTCCATTGTATATATGCTAAGGTATGCTTTTAGTTGCTGAAAAATTCTGTATATGTTTCGACACCAAAATTTGGTTCAGTGATATGTATAGCTCCCACAAAGTGCTGTTGTCGTTCTTATCTTTGTATATTGATTTTTTTGTTGGCAATATCTGCTGCTAATGAGAAACATAAAAGTGGATTTATGAATGCACTGTGAAAATAAAATAATTAAGCATTAGACCTCCTCTTTCATTAGTTTATATCCCTATCTGAATGTAGCATTCCCCCCGTATATAATTTATATGCCTGATAATGTCCATGATCTGTGCTTAGGTTTATTCGTAAATTCAATACTCAATATATTCAGCCTAATAACTCTAACTTGTTTTATCATCTTGTGTTTTGTGCATGTATTCTTGTGGTGCTGCAGTATTATTATGGTGATCCATGCTTCGTTCATCCGTTAGTTTTATAAAGACCATCAAAGTTGTTTGAATAGTAATTGACGTGATTACTATGTGATTACTCATGGAGGTCATGATGAAACAATTGCTAGCCAAGCAGAGCACCAAGGAACTGATCATGCAATTTACCAAGTCTAACATGACTTCAAGCGTGACTATACAAACATCTTGGGTCTTGCTGATAATCTGACTTGGAATCTGGAAAGTTAGCTGGTAGAGTGGTTAGATGCTCTGGTTCATAACTCCTTTGTGCGCTATAGCAATATAGGTGATGCATTACTATTTGGTTTCACGCTTATATACATCATTCCAATTGGCATTTACTTGGTTATCAGAAAGGGAAAAAAAAGAAGTTGGCATTTACTCATTCTTCTGTGACTTGGCTTCTTCTTTGCTTCTAGGTGTTCCTCACTACTGGTATCTGAAACATGTTCACGCGCAGCTTGATTTACATGGCTCAGCGGTATGGCTCTTATGATTGTCGTGCCAATATTTTCCTTTCCCTGTATTTGGATCTTGGTGCGTGTTCTTCATAATCTATCCTGTTAAGTAAAAGAGCCTAGAGGCCAATTGAATGGCCTGCTAGTTTTTTTGGCCGAATTTCCAATTGAACCCGTCAATTGGCCGGCCTCCTCTTATAACTCTAGGGGTAATTTCGTCTTTCCAGCTCTAACACTATGCTGTCGCCATCATGATTGCATTGTGCACGCTTCCCAATGCAAGTTGTGCACCACTAGTCCTTATACACACTTCCAAGAGGAAAACAGATGTTTCTAGAGCCCTCATCCCTGGTTTGGTGAGCGATATTTGCCGATTTCCTTGGCGATTGGGACCTTTGCAGGTTGAAATCTCAGGGGTTTATGCTCTTGCTACGACAGGTTCTCCTTGCTTCTTCTCTCTAAACTTCTCCGAGAAATCGGTTCTCTTGTATGATTAGTTTATATATTTAGGCATTTTTTCAGTTGGTTGTCGCTGTTGTGCACTGTAGATCGTTGATATTCGACCATGACAGAGGCTACAGTTCTTCGTCCAACAAATATTTAGGCATCTCTCCTGTGGCTATGGTTTATATATATTTACAAGGAAATTCAAATGCGCACACAGGGGGAGAGAGAGAGAGAGAGAGAGAGAGAGAGAGAGAGAGAGAGAGAGAGAGAGAGAGAGAGAGAGAGAGAGAGAGAGAGAGAGAGAGAGAGAGAGAGAGAGAGTGTGTGTGTGTTTCATGGATTTATTATTATTGTGCTCTCTCATTTGTTTTGTTTGTGGTGCGGACTTAGTTTCTAACTTTACCAAGTCAGATTTCCCAGATGCATGTGTTGTGGTGGAGTTCAGGAGTTATGAAATATGAAATTTTGGAAATTGTTGTTGTGACTCTAGGCGCAGTAATATAGTTATGGTTTTCTTGAGTTTCCTCTGTGCATGATCTTCACTGTTCCCTCATATATTTCCTTCCTCGTACATATGCTATGGTATGATTTTTGTTGCTAAAAAAATTTGTACATGCTCCCGCCCCAAAATTTGGATCTGTAATATATATGGCTCCTGCCAAGTGCTTCTACCGTTCTTATGTTTGTGTTGACGGCTTTGTTGACAATGTCTGCTACTAATGAGAAATGTAGGAGTGGATTTATGAATGCACTGTGACAATTTATTAATTATGCATCAGATCACCCCTTCCATTAGTTTCTATCCCTATGAATGTAGCATTTTCCCTGTGCATAATAATTTATATATTTGATAATGTTCATTATCTGTGCTTAGGTTTATTTGTAAATTTAGTTGTCAATATATATAGACTAGATGTTTCTCCCCTCAAATTTGGGTCAATTATATAGCTCTTAACAATTGCTATTGTTTTACTTATCTTTGTATGTTGATTCTTTTATTGAAAAAATCTATTACTAATGAGAAATGTAGAAGTGGATTTATGTATGCACTTTGGAAATAAAATAATTATGCATTAGACCTTCGCTTTCATTACTTTATCCCTATGAATTTAGCATTCTCCCCGTATAGAATTCATATATCTAATAATATCTACTATTTCTGCTTGGAATTATTTGTAAATTTAATAGTCAATATATTCAGAGTAATAACTTCAAACAGTTTTTTTGTTTGGTGTTTTATCTCTGTGTTTTTTTGGTGTTGCAGTATTATTATGGTGGTTTGTGCTCCCTTTATCCGTTGGTTCTATAAGGACCGTCCAAGTTATCTAAATAGTAATCAACGTGATTACTATGTCACTATCGATAGAGGTGACGGGACGATTGCTGCCCAAGCAGAGCACCAAGGAACCAACAACCAAATCCAAAGATTCAATCATAATACAAAACCATTATGTTTTTACTTTTTATATCTCAGATGATATAATGTATAACAATTCTATACAAACGTGCTATTTGCCATCCTCGACGTTGGGCCACATAGAAAGCCAAAAGAGTCATATATAGCTGCTGTGCGAATTATAGATCAAGGGTAAGAGATACAAACACATATCTAATTATATAGATTAGCCTCAAAAGCACTTTACTAAAAACTACAGCTCTTAATAACAGCATGGTGCCAACCACAATCTCTTTATGGGATCAGTTTAGTGAATTTGAAGCTACTGAAATGGCAAAATTGCTCAGTAATTTTCCTATGGCAATTGGTCTCCGGCTAAAACTATCATTGAACTACGGTAATTTTAACTCTACCACTTCCATAATTACTTATACCTACTTATAGTATACTTATATTATATATATACCTGCTTATAATCATCTGATAACAGCTATAAAAACATCACAGGTCCTGCACTTGCAATGCATGGTTCATCTGCTTTCATTTTTAATCCACCCGTTCCAGAAGCAGTTGCGTTATGCACATGGTAATATCTCTATACTTGCACATAAGTAATTTTAGGTAACCATATTACTACAACTACTAATACTAATCAAAAAATGTAACAGGTGCATGACAAACACTGGTAAGACCAAAGACCTACCACAAGGACCACCAACTGAAGTTTAATAGTTAAAATCAACTGAAGGATGATGATGAGTATGCTCAAGATAAGTATCGGTGAATCCTCTATCTAATTTTCTCTATGTTCTCCTTCACATGATTTACATTCGATTGTTTTTTGATAAAAGCCACTACATGCATTGTACAATTGGAGGAACTCGCTTGAAATCGATCATTACTAAACTATTGTGAACGTATAAGGCTACAACTTAGTATAAAATGGTTTGGAATATGTTGCTTTCATCATTGTCTTGGTGACATTTGATTGTTTTTTGATAAAAGCCACTACATGCATTGTACAATTGGAGGAACTCGCTTAAAATCGATGATTACTAAACTACTGTGAACGTATAAGGCTACAACTTAGTATAAAATGGTTTGGAATATGTTGCTTTCATCATTGTCTTGGTGAGTGATTTTAAAAATTGGTGTCGAAGCTGTAAAACTATTGTGTTTGTTTCTGTGAATAATTGTATTGCTTGGTATGTCTGAGATGATTTTAAGGGGATAAGAGAATAACATGATTTCAAAGAAGCTAATTATTTTTTTGTTGTGTTTGGAGAGACATGAGAACAAAGAGTTATTAGTAAAAAAAAACTCCATTTTCTGCTTGATTATTGGAGAAGAAAAATACTGTAGACAATGCTCATTTAGTTGGTATTCACATTCAATTCCATAAAAATTCAAGATCCAAACACATCGTAAAAGCTCAATTTCCGTATGGGGGTCATCTACTAATGAGTAATTAGGATTTCAAAAAGGTGGTATTTATTCGCCAAGAAAAACTTTTTTAGGCTGTGGGTCTCACAAGTCTTGGATACATATATGTGCTTTGCTGGTATTTGATCGGGAGCTAGAAATTTACTTCTATCATTTATTTTTCTGCAAATATTCTGTACCTTGTGATGGTGTATATACATTATACACATATGCATATATGCTGTTTTGATTGCCAGATGATTTTGAATGGATACTCCTTGTCCTTGGTCACTTTGAGTATTTTCCCGAAGGTATTCAACTCAAAGTCTCATTCTCGGGTTCATATGGTGGCATGTGTTTCATATCAAAGCATTAGAAGTCCATGAAAATCCTTTTAAGGGCTAACATTGCAGTCTTCCATCGGTATGTAGGCATGGTTGTTAAGTTGATGCTCTCTCGTTTGTTTCATTTAGGTTGCATGTTTTGAAATTAGATTCTGGATTTTTGTAATTGGAGTGATTTTTGCGGTAAAAAAGCTTAGTTTCTTGTACCCAGATTATATCTTACCCTGAATAATAAAAGGGAAAATGACGGTTCAGGACGTGTTTTGATAATTAATACCCGCCAAAGACATTTTCAGCATTAACAAATATTCTCAGCATGTCCAAGGTGGGTATTAATTGTCAAAACACGTCATTGGCCGTCATTTTCCCAAAATAAGGATGAGTTTTCGCTTGCCATTTTTCAATTTGGGACACATTTGCCCCTCAATTGAACTGCCACAGGTTTTGAGGATGAGGGTAATTTCATCTTTCCAGCCTAGCCAAAAAAAACATGAAGCCACATCTCCCTCTCTCCTTCTTTCCTTCGTCTGGTTCAGAAAGAGAGAGAGAGAGAGAGAGAGAGAGGAATTTTGGGGGTTCCTTTTGTTCCTCTACGCTACCGCTTGCTGTCAAGAGGTTGTTGAGATGTGAAGACAATTTTAGAGTTGCAGTAAAAATGACCCGGAAGGTTTTGGGTTCCGCCCAACGCAGGTTTTAGCGTTTTTTAGAGTTTTCTAATATTAGCTTGCTTGCACATATAAAAGCAAAGCTAGGGCTGCCTCGTTTTTGTAACTCTGACATATTTTCATCATAGTGAAACACCCCAGCACCCCGTGGACGTACGATTAAGCAATCAGCTTAAATCGGAACCACGTAATCTCTGTGTCTTGTTCTTTTCTTACTTTATATTATTTTCTGTTCTTGGTTTGTTCTTCGATTGTGTGCGTTTGTTCGTGGGTTTGGACATTCGAATCCCCAACAAATGGTATCAGAGCCCATGGCTGACGATCTATGGGAAAACTCTCAACGCACCATTGAAGGGGCTTGCACGGAGAACACTCGTGGAGTGGTATAAAGTCCAAAGGTGACTCCCGATGAAGCAAGGTGGCTCGATGTTGAAGTGCTGTATTGGATGACTCATTGTTGATAGAGTTGACTCATCGGGGAGCATAGTGCCGGTGACTAGGCACGTTGGCTCTCAATTGAGATGACTATGAATTGATTGAGTGGGTGCAGAATAAGCCCAGTTTGGGAGATAGGGTTGAGAGTATTAGATCAGAATCAAGGGGGAGCTTGGATGCAGAGAGAGGTTAAGGCCCAATGTTCGGTTAACACATGAGGGGGAGATTTGTTAGAACATATGTGAACGTTGAGTCCCACATCGAATAAACAGAAAATGAGTTGGACCTTAATATACAATTGGATGGCTCACCACTTATAAGGCTTAGCCTTTTAAGTGGATATGGGTCATTCAATGTATATTGGGTTCAGGCGATGTGGTGTGGACTTTGTGGATACTCCCCAATGGATTTGGCCTGCGCGCACACGGAAGACCTCAGGCAGATCAAACTCCCAACAGAGGTAACCATTGCAACTGTTGTTCTTTTCTTTTTCTTTTTTTTTTTACTTTTTCCTTGTGCTCTGTGCTTATGCGTTTTTCATTATCCTCCTCTTCGCTTTAAGAAATAATTGTAACTTATTCCGACCGTTCTTGTTTGCACTTCACACTGTCCTTGCGGCCTGACATGTTCCGCCTTGAATGTTGTGTCCTCTGATTTTGTTGTCGTGTTGAAGTATCCCGGTGAAGCCACATAGAGTATTGCTACCTCTTGAGCTGGCAATAGCTCATCTGGGGTAATACACCTGCTTTTTTGATGTTTCTACCCTCCCTCATCCCCCGTCTTCGTCTCATTCTCTTCTCTGTACAATGAAGGGGCTGTTGTGTGAATCGATTTCATGAGGTAAAATTTCTGGTAAACTGTAGTTTTGGATTTGTGATTTTCTGGATTTGGTAAGTCCTTATTTTCGATTTGTGATTTTTGAGTTTCGATTTTATGCTTATGGACTGTATTTTTTTTAAAGAAGGATTTTATTACCAAAGAGGAGACAAGATAAAAAGAAACTAAGGGGCATACCGCATCTAAACTGGCTAGCAAAAACTGGACACCAAAACATAGTAAACAAAATACAAAGGACTGGCCTAACTACTACTAGCTACAAAACTTTCTCTGAGATGTTCCAAGCTCTACATAAGATTCTATCCATACAGCTACGGCCACAGTTTCTCCAAGGGAACACTCTATCCCGCACGTATTTAACAATCTGCTAATAAATGGAGTTCGGAATGTATTGCTTGTTGCCAAAGATTGAGTCATTCCTAGCCTTCCAAACGTAATACACTGTCCCAGCCATAGCTAGCTTATAGAGAGCAGAAGGGAAACCTTTCTTCTTGAGGTGTTGAATAGCCCAATTAATTTCATGCTCCCACTCCCCTGGACATCTAGACATGCTAAACAAAAGGAGAATTTTGCCCCAGATAGAAGCTGAGAAAGAACAATGAAAGAAGAGATGCTCGTGGGACTCCTTCACATTCTGACAAAAAACACATTGAGGGTCCAATCTCATCCCCATGATAAGAGTCTATCCTTGGTAGAGAGCCTACCCCAGCAAACAAGCCACGTGATAAAAGCCCATCGAGGAATACCTTGCTTAAGCCATACAATATGAGCCCATGGAACTTTAGGAAGAAGGTTCCTGAGAGCTTCCCAAGCAGTTTGAATTGAGAAGATACCACTGGGGGCAAGCAGCCATCTCACAGAATCTTCCACAGCTAGATTAGGTCTAAGAGTTAAAGGTGTGATCCTCATAATATGCATGATTGCCCTATTTCTCTGCCTGGGCCAGTGTCAACCCCCATTGTGAATGATGGATTAAAATTTGGCTAGAAGGGAGCTTCCAACATTGCTAACTATGTCTTCACCATACAGTTTGTAAAAAGGGCCAACATCATGCCAATAATCCAGCCAAATGAAAGCAGTATTCCCATTACCAATCACATACTTCATTAGGTGTTGCACTACCTCTCTGAGATTAAAACGCTTACGGATAGTCCAAGAAGAATCCTGAGGCAAACTCATCTGCCAAAGACACTTTCTCATTATAATGTATGAATGCACCCATTTAACCCATAAAGAATCAGATTTTTTACTCAAAGCCCACAAGTTTCTTGTCATGGTAGCTTTATTCCATACTTTGAGAGGTTTGAACCCCAAACCACCTTCATCTTTTGGAGTACACACCCATTCTCATTTAATTTTCACCCCAGCCTGCCTGAGTTGAGCTCCTGTCCACAGAAAAGCTCTAAGCAAGCTCTCAATTTCCTCTAACAACTTCTTTTGGACTTCATTTTGACTGTTTATATGGTGTAATTTTGAATTTTTGGATTGGATTCAGATTTTTGCTCTCAAACTTTGATTTCTGGGTTAGGTTTTTTGCTCACAGAGTTAGATTTCCGGATTCAGAATTTTTGGGTAAGGGTTTTGATCAAAGACTTTGATTTTTAGTTAGGGTTTTGATTTTGGGGTTTTAATTTTTGGTTAGGATTATTATTGTATATATGGAGTAACTCTGTGAATTGAATTTTGGGTTACGATTTTGTTGCTAGAGAGAGACATGAGCTGATTTGAAAAATTGATAGAAAATTGAGGGTTATTAGATTGTGAATATTTTCTTCATCAAGTGCATGCTTTGTGATAGAAAAAAAGGTTGATTACAATAATAATTTGATAGGTTGTTAGAATTGCAAAAATTGGGTAATGTATTTACCCAATTTATGTCAAATATAGTTAGTAACTGCAATTCTATTCAATGACAGGTTATGAGTGATTCAGTATCCCTAATAGGCCGATGGTGAAACAATTACAATGTTAATGAAGGTAGTGCCTTGGCGGGGTAACTTTTGTTGCAGCCATGAGTATCCTCATGCTTTTCCTAATACTTTTCTGAGCCCACTTGATGGTCATATGAAGAACCAAACAGGTGGCTATGATGCGTTATAAGCTAAGCCAAATTTGGCAAAATTAGGGGTTTGGTTGTGATGATATTTTATCTGGTGTTGATGATATTAATCAAAAGTGAATAATCAAAACTTGCCACATCAGATTTTGATTATCCATTTAGAAGTTGTTAAAGTAAGCAATGTCAAGTCTTACATTGTTTATATTTTGCTCGTAATCAAAATGAGTTGGCAAAATTTAAATCTAACGGTCAGTTTTTTTCTTCTCAATCTAATGGTCTACATTGAATGACATTATAGTAAAATAAGTGAAAGTGGAGAGCCTTTGTTAAAATTCATAAGGTGATCAATATTGTTAAATGCACAACCATTTGCCAAAGTAAAGAGTGAGTTTCACCTACCAATAAAGCATTTGCTTTATGGAAAGTGAGTTTCACTTTCCCATGATGGTTGTACTTGATTGAGAAAATATGGGGACCATTAAATTTGATTATTGGCAAAAGGTTGCTAGTTTTGATTATCCAATTGTCTAAATTTGATGAGTTGCTAAGTTTGGTTATTACAATGTGAGCACTTTTTTGAGCACACATTACTAACTTTAGCAAGCTTTTAGTTTTGATTGTTACATTATGGATGCTCTAAGGACTGGTTGCGTTGACATATATTGGTGGATATGATCTATTTCTTATTGAAATATGTGATGGTGTCTTGCCAAATCTATTATTAATGGATTTGGAAAGTAATTTGTTTATGTTCAATGCACTTGCAATTTCCAGTTTTCAGTTGCAAGGGCTTGTGTGTGTGTGACTTGCTGGTGCAGGTTTGTGATTGAAATGCAGGTGTTATTGTGGGTTGGCTGAAATGCAAGTTTTAGTGTGGTGCAAGTGTGTGAGTTGTGTGCAGGTTTTTGTGTGACCTACTTGTGCATGTTTGTGAGTCAAATGCAGGTGTTAATGAAGGTTGTGCCTTGGCAGGTGTGTGTGGGTTGAGGAATCAGCCTTGTATCCTCATACTTTGATGCATTTCCATATTGTGGTATATGTTGTTCGTTATGAGCCAAAATGAGAAATTATATGAGTTTCCTTCCAGTTTTCAACTGTTTTTATGCGTATGTAGGTCTGGATTAGTAGTTGGATGACATAATTGTTGTCTATTGTGGGCTATGATGTCAATTTCATATATTGTTGGCTATGATGTTTAAAAATCTGAGCTAAAAGGCATATAGTGCAGTTTAAGTGCAGTTTGTAATGCAATTTGAATGCAGTTTTTAGTGCACATTGCTATGGAAGTGCAACTGTTGTTGTGTGTCCAAACTGCAGTTTTAATGGAGATTGGAGGCTGTTTTTTTTTTTTGTTTTTTGTTTGTGCAGTTTTTTGTGTAATTTTACTACAATTTATGGCCAATGATGATTGTCTGAGCTTGTTAGATGATGGATCTATTTGTATCTAGTGCAATTATGTGTCTTATCATGTAATTAGTTTAAGTATCTAGGACCGTAGTGTAATTATTATACAGCTTGTACATAAATATTTTATGTTGAATGAAATTAACTCTAATGGGTTTTCTCCCTATTACGATTACCCTAAAATTGAACATGGTATCAGAGCGATAGAACCTGGGCGACCTACGACGTTCTTCTTGTTGCGCGTGAACAGTACTTCGCGTGAACAGTGTTCGAAACAGTGTGTGAACAGTGCGCTCAATCAGATCTACTGTTGTCGCCGTCTTTTTTTCTTACCGATCGGATCTATTTTTTTTTCTCTCACAAAGTTTCAACATTGTTTCAGTTAGATTCGAAGGTATTCAGTTATTTTTTTTTTGAGGTTCTAGGGCTTTTGGAACCTTTATTTATTATTTTTGGAGTTCTAAAGTTGCGGGGAACATTGTTTGTTGTTTATTTGGCATTATTGTTCTGCTTTCAAGATGTCAGAAGAGAAAAAACAGGCTTCCGCTAGTGGCAAGGATGAGTTGAGTCGTGTAGAGAATCTGGATAACTCTTCATTGGATATTTGTCCCATCAAACTGGATGGCACAAATTATTTACTTTGGTCTCGTACTTTTACATTAGCTATTGAAGCTAAAGGGATGTCTGAGTTCATTGAAGGCCCTGTTACTGAGCCTACTACTGATGTTGAACTCAAGACGTTTAAGTCTCGTCAATCTTTAGCCATGACTTGGTTGTTTAATTCTATGAAGGCTGATATTCGTAGTGCTTTCTTGCTTCTTAACACTCCATATCAGATTTGGACTATTGCCAAATAGACTTATTCTCAGCAGGGCAATGATACTCAGTGTTTTGAGTTGCGAAAGTGGCTTCGTACTAATCAACACAATCGATCCGTTGCTGTTTACTTTGCTGATCTCAGTGGGGCTTGGCAAGAATTTGATTATTATCAGGGGTTTCAGGCAGTCTGTTCCGTTGATGCTGGTGCTTGGTTAAAAAGAATAGAGAAAGAACGTGTGTATGACTTTCTTGCTGGTCTTGATGTGGAGTATGATCCAATTAGAGTGCAGGTGTTGGGTCGTATTCCGTTTCCATCTTTAGGAGAGGCCTATGCTATTGTTCAACAGGAGGAGAGCAGAAGGGGTGCTATGTTACAAGCTCCCTCTTCTGATCGTTCTGCATTGGTTGCTATTCCGCAAGGACAGTTTGGGTCTGGCAGTGGAAAGTCTCAGTATGGTACTACTAGTGGGACCATAGACCGTATGTCACTCCAGTGTGATTATTGCCACAACACTGGACATACCGAGGATTTCTGTTGGAAGTTACATGGTCGTCCTTCTCGTGGGCGAGGCAGTGGACGTGGAGGTCGAGGTCGTGGTCCCGGGCGTTCTCAAGCTCAGGCACATGTTTCAGAGTTTACTACCTTTGTCTGATTCTGGGTTCAGTACAGGAGTTCAGTCACCTTCTGAATCTGTTGGCGGTTTCTCTCAGGGGGAGATGCAAGCTCTCAGGCGTCTTATGGCTCGAGCTGATTCTTCCTCTACTATAGCTCCTACTTCCACAACAGCTCCTACTGCATCCTATTTTGCTCATTCAGGTATTCCAGCTCGTGCATTTACTGCCTCATCCGGTATTCCTTGGATTATCGATTCTGGTGCTTCAGATCATATGACAGGTTGTTCCTCTGTTTTTGATTCCTATTCTACTTGATCTGGTAAGGATAAGGTTCGAATTACCGATGGGTCGTTCTCTGCTATTTCAGGGAAAGGTTCCATTCGCTATTCTCCCTCTATCTCTCTTTCTTCATATTCCAAACTTTGCCACTAACCTTCTTTCAGTTAGTAGTTTTACCCATTCTGCAAACTGTTCCGTGACATTTTTTCCTACTCACTGTATCTTTCAGGAACTGGAAACGGGGAAGGTGATTGGCAGTGGTAAAGCACATGGTGGTATCTATTATCTGGAGCATGGACCTCATCCATCTCAGCCGTCTTTATTATGTAGACAAGCTCTACGGGCAGATATGAGTTCCACTCTTTCTTTGTTACATCGGTGGCACCGTAGATTAGGTCACCCTCGTTTGGGATATTAGAGAAACTCTTTCCTATTTTAGTTAAACATTGTCTTAGGGATTAATTTTTTTGTGAAGCCTGTGAGTTTGGGAAACATAAACGCTCTTTTTATACACCTATTAATAAATGAAGTGATTCTCCATTTATGGTTATCCACTCTGATGTTTGGGGTCCTTTTCCTGTTACTTCTTTGAAGGGCTATCGATGGTTTGTTACTTTTATTGATTGTTATTCTCGTGCCACATGGGTGTACTTACTCCATTCAAAAAATGAAATATTTTTCTGTTTCAAATCTTTTCATAAGATGGTGTGCACTCAGTTTGATACAAATATTAAAATTCTTCGGAGTGATAATGGGACTGAGTATATTGATAAGATTTTTCGGACATATCTAGATGATAATGGTATTATTTTTCAGACGACTTGCGTTGACACTCCACAACAAAATGGAGTCGCTGAGCGTAAAAATCGTCATCTTGCTGAGGTGGCTCGATCTCTTTTGTTCACTATGAATGTTCCCAAATACTTATAGGGAGAAGCTATTTTAACTGCCACATATCTTATCAACCGTATGCCATCCAGTGTTCTTAATTTTAAAACACCCATTGAGTGCCTGCCAAGTTGTTGTCGAGTTACGACTCTTCCACCTAGGGTGTTTGGTGTTGTGTGTTTTGTTCATGCCCCAAAACCTTCTGGGGGCAAGCTAAGACATAAAGCCCATAAGTGTATTTTTGTTGGATACTCTCCTACCCAAAAAGGCTATAAGTGTTACGATCCTTATTCGAGAAAGATGTTTGTCTCTATGGATGTTACTTTTTGGGAAACAGAGATTTTTTATTCTCCCTCCAAACCATCTCTTCAGAGGGAGCATCAACAGAAGGAAGAGATGTTTACCTTTTATAATCATAGTGAGGGGGAGAAATTTTTCTATGTTCATAGTGAGGGGGAAAAGGAAAACACTGGAGAGGAACCAGTATCTGTTGAAAGGGAAACACATGATATTGGTGGTGACATTGAGGAACAATTACCTGCACGACGACGACTGCAGGGAGCTGGCTTACAGAGGTATGCTAGACGGAAAAATGGAAAGTCTTCATGTACGTTACCACCTTGTCAATCACAATCACCCACTCCAGTTCCAGATTCCTCAGCTGACTCTTCTGGTAATGATTCTTCTCTTATTGAACCTCCTCCTATGGATCCTGACAATGTTCCTATTGCTATTCGAAAAGGTGTTAGATCTTGTACTCAACATCCTATCTCACAGTTTGTTTCTTATGATCGTTTGTCTCCTTCGTACCATGCCTTTGTCTCTTCTCTTTCCTCTATATCTATTCCACAGAATTGGCAAGATGCATTCAAGATACCTAAGTGGAAAGGAGCTATGGTAGAAGAGATGACAGTTTTGAAAAAGAATGGCACCTGGGATCTAGTGTCACTTCCAGGAGGGAAGAAATCAGTGGGCTGCAAGTGGGTGTTCACTATTAAACAAAAGGCTGATGGTACAGTTGAGAGATACAAGGCAAGGCTGGTTGCCAGAGGTTTTACTCAAACTTATGGCATTGACTATGAGGAGACGTTTACTCCGGTAGCGAAGATGAATTCTGTGCGAGCTCTCCTCTCGTGTGCTGCCCACTTGAATTGGCCTCTTCAACAGTTTGATGTGAAAAATGCATTCCTCCATGGTGATTTAGAGGAGGAAGTTTATATGGATATTCCACCAGGTTTCTCTTCTCCTACAAGTGAAGGAAAGGTGTGTAGATTGAAGAAGGCACTTTATGGGCTGAAACAGTCACCTAGAGCTTGGTTTGGTAGGTTTTCTAAGGCTATGTTAAGTTTTGGTTACAAGCAAAGCCATGCAGATCATACGATGTTCATCCGGCGAAATAATGGTAAGATTGCTGTCCTTATTGTTTATGTTGATGACATAATAATGACAGGCAATGATGTGAGTGAGATTCATAACCTTAAGTCTCGTCTAGCTCAAGAGTTCGAGATTAAGGACTTGGGATCATTGAGATACTTTCTTGAAATGGAAGTAGCAAGGTCTGATAGAGGTATTTTTATTTCCCAATGCAAGTATATACTTGATTTTTTGGAAGAAACAGGTATGTTGGGATGTAGACCTGCAGATTCTCCTATTGAGGCGAATCATCATCTTAGTGGAGATGTGGGGGAGCGTACTGATAAGGGAAGGTATCGGCGACTTGTGGGTCGACTAATATATTTGGCCCACACTCGACCAGATATTACTTATGCAGTAGGTGTTGTTAGTCAGTTTATGCATGATCCTCGTACATCACATCAAGATGCAGTTTATCGTATTTTGAGGTATCTGAAATCAGCTCCAGGAAAAGGAATTCTATTATCTAATCATGGCCATTTGCGATTGGAGGCATTCACTGATGCTGACTGGGCTGGTTCTGTGGATGATAGGCGCTCTACTTCTGGCTATTGCACTTTCCTTGGGGGTAATCTGATTACCTGGCGAAGTAAGAAGCAATCGGTAGCCGCTAGGTCTAGCGCAGAAGCTGAATATAGAGCTATGGCTCATGGTGTTTGCGAGCTCTTGTGGCTCCAAAGTTTGTTACTTGATTTGGGATTTGCTTACAGTGTTCCAATGAAACTCTACTGCGACAATAAAACTGCCATTAACATTGCTCATAATCCCGTTCAACATGACAGAACGAAGCACATAGAGATTGATCGACACTTTATAAGGAAAATTTGAATGAGGGTTTGATAGGTATGCCGTTTGTGAGATCTGGAGATCAGTTAGCTGATATATTCACAAAAGGGCTGGGTAGCAAGAGTTTTCATCCTATTGTGTTCAAGTTGGGCTTGATTGATATCTTCGCACCAACTTGAGGGGGAGTGTTAGATGATGGATCTATTTGTATCTAGTGCAATTATGTGTCTTATCATGTAATTAGTTTAAGTATCTAGGACCGTAGTGTAATTATTATACAGCTTGTACATAAATATTTTACGTTGAATGAAATTAACTCTAATGGGTTTTCTCCCTATTACGATTACCCTAAAATTGAACAGAGCTCACAAATGGGCTACTTCCAGTTTTCAACTGTGAAATTGTATAAATATTGCTTTGGAAGGTTATGAACGACTATAATTATTCATGATAGGGCAATGATGATTGTTTGAGCCCACAAATGGGCTACTTCCAGTTTTCAGCAGTATTTCTGTGTGTGTGTTGAGTTTGGCATCTGTGTGCAATGTTGGACACAGTTTGGCACTTGACAAAATGAACTTGGGAGGTTATACGTGTGCTATATGCTGGACAGAGCTATTGTTGCCTTGTGGTATGTGTTACTGTACTGCTACTGGTGCCCAAACTGAGTCCAGAATAAGGTCCTCATGATGGTCTTTTTCAGCCTTGTGCATGTGTAGATTTTCTGTTTTCAATTATATGCTATGTCATGTTGCTATTGGTGTCCAACCTGTGTCCAAACCTTTGTCTTACCTGTGTCCAAATAGAGTCCAACTGTTACCCATCCTCCGCTGCGTCCAAGTTGTGTTCAAACTGTGTTTATGCTCTATCCAAACTGTGTCAATGCTGTGACCAACCTCTGAGCAAACTGTGTGCAATGTCCAGCAGGTGCGGGCATGTGTTCCAAGAGGTGTTTGTGTGTGTGTTCCAGCAGGTGTGTTTGTGGTTGTAGCATCCAATCGGGCCCTTTTCCACATTTATTTGGCTATGATGATAAATTTTTACAAGGCGCGTTGAGGACTTAGGCAAGGCAACATTAGAAGGTCAAATTGGCAACTAATGTTATAGCCTACTATTCCTTCAAAAAGTGGTCTATAAACTTACAAATTATTTGAGCCAAATGTTAACAAGTGTTCGACACGTATCCAAGAATTCAAGCACTCCGCTACTGAGTCCCACGGGAAGGAGCAAAGGAAGACCAAGAATAAATGTCTGTGGCAGTTTATTTTTGTTCTCTTTTCTAGAATCCTTATGACATGTTTTAATAGTTAGACTCAAACTCTGGTATCACACTTGCTAATGGAGTACATCCTCGTGTTTATATGGTGTGATTCCTTTTAGTCAAGAGGTGTCCTATTCTTTTGGTATTCCCTTAAAACTTGTTATCGATCTATGCTTGGTTTTGTTGCTCCTGCTATGCTATGTGTCACTGGATGTGTTTTGTGTGTGTCGCTAGATGTGTTTTGTGGAAACCCTTTTAAAGCGTAAGACTTGTATATAGTTTGTTTATATTTTGATTTCTATGGTTGTGCCTACGGTTAGGACTGCTTTTGAACTTTTTGTGTAAACATACAATTTGTGTTGACAGGTGGCTATGTATGTATGCACAAGAGTACTACAACTGGCTAGGTAAAAAACCTAGCTTTAATCTAAACATCTCGGATAAACGATATATCATATATAGCTTAACAAACCTCACCATGTTGCAGGGTCAAATTCAATGTTCAAATCACAGATCCAACTGGATCGATTGATGGAACAGTCTTTCCTGAGGTTGCAGTATAATTCTATGCAATTACAGCATCCCAAATAACACCAAATACAACTGGTGTAAGCACATTTTTTGCCATAATACCAAACCATTCCATTTACATACATATTGCACTGGTTCTTTTCAGTTTTCGCATGGTGGTTTGAAGAAAGAAAACATGATTTATTTCGATGTCATGAAATTCACCTACATGAATCAACTATTTGCTTCCCTTTGTAAGGGGAAGACAAAAAAACTAAAGCTCATGTCTTCAATTTTACTAATCAACTTGAATTTTTCCCTCATGCGGTAAGTTATAAACTGCTTCTGTCAACTACTACCATAGGACCTCTGCAAATACCATAACGTATTTGTATAAAACTAAGGACTAACTATCTTCTCTAAGAAAACTTCCTGTTTGATCATTTAAGGGACTAAGAATTAAAAATAAGGATTTAGTAGGCAGCAGATGAAAATAAGGAATGAAAAGACTAAGGAAATTGGTACCAAAGGCCAAAGGTTTCTTTTGCTTCCATTTTTTAAAATCTCAATATTTTGCTTTACTATAAAAGTTTAGGTTTTGTACATGTTCAAGTAATGAGAAGAACAAAGAACAAGAACTAATTGCTATCTACTTAATGCAAGAAGCCATGGATAACTTCCACTCCCATTGCTCCACAAGTTAGCTAAATCCAAAAAGTGCCACGTGACACTTAAGGCAGACATGTGCAAAACCTATGCAGGAATCAACCAATGCAGAATGTTCACTCAATCTCCAGCGAAGACACTGACAAGGATTTGTGACTAATTTTCAAGCGGTCAAATAGGTAAAAGAATTCGGATGGCTGATTTTATTGACTAGTTTGATCTGTTGTCTTTGTTGGTTAAAAATAGATACAACTTTATGCGATTGTTTAGCAGTGATGATATTATACATCTCTTTGTTTGTGGTATTTGAAACTCTCAAGCTCTATGCAGGGACGGATGCAAGAATATAGTCTAGTGGGTGCACCTGTTAATTATAATAGAGAAAATTCATTTTTTTAGTAAACTACAGTAAGATCGTACAAAATTAAGGCATACATTACTAACTACGAAAGTTTATAACGCATACTTTAAGTAAATTAGGTAAAAATGAGCACAAAATCTTAGACAAAATTTTAAAAGTATGTTTTAAATGAACCTTGACAAGTTTTAGAATGATCAACCTAATTTTGTTAATGACTTTATTTTAAAACATTTCTATCAGACAGTTAAAAATAAAGGGAATCAAGGAAGAATAGTTCCAAATAGACAAGCAGCTTGTAAAGCAACAAGTATAAATGTATCATATGATGAAACCCAGGCATAAAAGTAATTCTATATGTATATTTTTGAGATATATACAAGTGTGTGTGTTTATATATTAGCATATTTTTATAATTATGCTAATTTATAAAAAAAAAAAAATTTCAATGGGGGATATGCGTTTGAGTTGGGGCACGTGCCCCTGCGTGACCCCCTTTGAGTCCGTCCCTGGCTCTACGGATAAGGGAAAAGGAAAAGCCACCTATGCTAAGGATTCCTTCATGTCTCTTTTTGGTAGTTTGTGTTTGGAGTATATAAAATTTTAGCTAATTGAAAATTGGGTGAAATAGTTATGGTATTCCTACCAACTTTTACCTTCTTTGTCTTCTTCTTTTTTTTTTTTTTTAATTTAGTACAAAAGTTCTTATAGTAAAATTTGATACCTATCTGTCACCTCTCCATTTATGAGGTTTCTTGACCAAATTTATTGGTTAACAACAGTAGTTTGTATGTGATCAAGAGAAGAATCCATAACGAAGAATTGCTTAGCTGCAGGTGTCATTTTGAATCGGTCACTATCGAAGAACATAAATTAAACTTATCAATTCGCTCTTATAGGTGCAACTGATGGAAAAGACAAACATTGGGGCAGTTATTCTTGATAGAAATGAAAGTGTCAACAACTGACCTTTCCAAAAGATCATTTGTTGTTCATGGTCATTTTTCTATAATCTATTGCAATCATGATAATAGACGTGGAGAAAAAATTGGGGATTATTGTCTCAACATATGCAATTTGAGATGGTTATATAAAGTTTCTTGAATATGTACACCTTTGCAGAAGCACATAGATGCAATCTGCTGTTTCATTTCCTTCTGAAACAGTGGATGACATGAATTAGAAACCAATCAAAACCGTACTAATATTTAGCTTAATCCATAAGGGGATGGATTTCATGGAACAAGTAGAGTTCAAACTGACTTCTTTTGAATCTACTATAAGAAGGTCAGTGGATTTTTTTTGTTCCAAACTTGATTTTGATTATTACTAAATGGAGTTATTCTAGCTAAGTTGCTGAATTAGGTGATTGACATGTTTTTTGTTGGTTGGATTCGTATTTTTTCTCCTGTAAAAGTTTAAAAGGATTAACAAATTGAATGCCTTCGAATGTGTGTTATCTTTCGAAATGTGCTTTCTAAAATATGTTTCGCTGGTCACTAACTTTTCATGTCATGTCGCAGTGTTGTGATGCTTTGGATCAACATCAATGCATAACAAGGCAACCTCCAAAGGTATTTTAAGTTATTTAGAAAATCTTTCCCTTATAATATTGGCTTCTACATTTTTATGTCTGTTGGTATTGTGTGATATTGCAAAAGTAATTGTGCTTAGCGAAGTGGGATTAGAGTTGAAAAATGATAGAAAGCCTGGTTTGTGGAACCATTTTGCTGAGCCCATCTACATTATTTTTATATTTATCAAAATAGAGAAAAGGAAAAGGTCAATGTCATTCCCCTTTTTTATTTATAGATGAGAAATTATATGAGGATCTCTCGATAAGCTATATCCTAATTTTATATCAAAAGAAGACCACATTGGATGAATTGACTATCGAAGGAAACAATTTTATTCTGATAGGTGTGAAATCAGTGTATTTAGAATGGAAAGAAGGAACAAACTACAATAATTTTGTACTTTGTGTTATTTTTAAGACTGTTAACCTAGAATATAGGGGAATGTTGTCTCATTAAATATTCAATGCTTTTATCTATTAGCAACGAAGTTTACGTCAATGTAGAAGAAATTGTGTAATTTGTGGATCTCTTTTTTTTTTTTTTTGCCAAAGGTTAGTATAGTATTATTGATAGGAAAAAGTAACCAATACATCAAAGGAGGACGTCATCCTCATAAAGAGGAACAAAAAGCCAAGGGGGGATAAAATTCCCAAGTACGAATTCCACTCCCTCTCACTGCATTCTTGGCCACAATGTGCGCCACAGAATTGCCACCTCTCCTCACAAACTCACCTTCAATTCTTCAAAACCACTCCTCAATCTATTCACATCTAAAATAATCACACCAACTGACGAATTCGACTCTTTCTTTTTCTGGATCATATTCATAGTTGTCAATATCGTACGATTCGTGATTTGAATCGTACAATTCGGTTCGATACGGGGTAAAATCGATTCGAACCGATACTGAGAATCGCAAATGGGGTAGAATCGTGAACGGAATTGATCGAATCGATTCAGGAATCGCTGAATCGTATGTAACGTACGATTCATTTACGGACGGATCCAAGTTGTGTCTGTCGGACCCAAAAGGCAAAATACATACACACACACACACATATATATCTTTGGCGTTCATCTTACACTAGACTTCATCCAAATCAACTATCAAAATTATGACCCCTATTTTTTCCCTGGCTGAATCCCATGATTTATGAGGTCATTTACCTATTTTTTTAAGATTGTGATAGAGAAGCCTCGAAGCTCAAAAGGATCAATATGCTTGAAGATTTTTAGTTTTGAAATGTTTTATGTTCTCTTTTTAGATGTCTCCTCGAGGCATGCATTTTCATTAATGTATATCATTTTTTATTTTCATCGGTATTTTGGATGGCGTTTATTGATTTGATCAAGATTTATGCGTTTGAATTTGTTCTATGCGTTTTAGTTGGTTAAATTTGTTGTTTACTTTTAATTTGCGTGTGTTGAATGTTGAAGGCACGGGCATTCGCCAATATATATATATAGGGGGGTTCCGTGATTTCATCCCTCAAAGTGGGTCGAAACCCACTTAAAAACATTCGACGACAATTATTTCGAATTGGGTCCAACCTCATTCCATCATCTAGGGTTTTGACAGATGCTAACCTGCGTTTTTCATTGTTGATCTGCTCTCTAATCTTCATTTCGACCATGATCTGCTCTCCAATCTTCACCATGGATCTTGCTTGAACTGCTATTTGCTTCGGTTCTTGAAAGATTTGGATTCGAACGAATAGGTTCTCTCTCTCTCTCTCTCTCTCTGTGTACTGTTTTTTATGGGTAAAAAGAGGAGTATATGCGTGGGTTGTGTAGTTGAAGTAGTAGGTCCACTTGGACCATCAAATTTAATATGCCTTTTGAGTTTTGTCCACTTCCAAGACATGTTTTTTACTTTCTTTTGACTGATTCCACTCTTATACAATGAGTATTTTGTACACTTTATAGAATATAGAGTATTATATGTGCTCCAGTTGGACCACCAAATTCAATATGCCTTCTGTCCACTTTCAAGACACGTTTTTTTTTACTTTCTTGTTACTGATTCCACTATACACTTTATAGAGTATTTTACACACTCATAAAGATATGCCACTTGTAAACCAGTTACCATTAATGCTTTGACAAAGTATTTTATTGTTTTGGTATTATTAAATTTGAGTTTTACTTTGTGACTTAGGGAATATGGGGAAAAAGAAAAAGGGCAAACCTCGCAATGTTCGAGACCCTACATGGGAACATTGTACTCGGGTTAGTGGGACAATTGAATGCATTTAATGTGGAATTATTGTGGTCAAACTTTTTGGGGTGGGGTCATTCGCATGAAAAATCACTTAGCGGGAAGTCACAACGAGGCATGCGTATGTCCTCAAGTTTCCAAGGAAGTTAAAGATCTTTTCCTTGAGTATCTAAAAAGGAAGAACGAAAAAAAAGCCGCGAATTTGGAATGTTTTGATAAGGAGGAAGATATGGGAGTTAATTCCAAAAGTAAGGGGACGATGGATGCTTATGTTACCAAAGGCAAGAAGAAAGAGAAACAACTTACTTTGAATGAAATGGTAAAGAAGAGGGAACCCGTAATTAGAGATATTTGTCGATTTTTCAACAAGATTGCCATAGCTTTCAATTGTGTTAAATGCCCTACATTTAAGAGATTGGTAGCTTCAATTGGTGAATATGGGAGAGGGTTAAAACCCCCTACTTATCATGAGGCTAAGGTGTCATACTTGAAAAAGGAGGTGGATCTTGTGAGAGAGGGATCAGAGGTGTATAAAAAAGAATGGAAGAAAACGGGTTGTACCCTAATGTCCGATGCGTGGAGCGATGGTAAGTATAGAAGCATTACAAATTTTCCTGTCAATAGTCCACAGGGTACCGTTTTCCTCCAATCTATTGACACATCCGACATTATCAAGAATTCAGATAATTTGTGTGACTTGCTTGATGACTTGGTGAAAGAAATTGGGGAAGAGCATGTAGTCGAAGTGGTGACCGATTGTGCATCGGCTTATGTAAGTGTAGGGCAATTGCTAATGGAGAAAAGGCTTAGTTTGTTTTGGAACCCTTGTGTCGCTCATTGGCTTGATTTGATGCTTAGTGACATCAGCGAGTTTACAGTCTTTAAGGATACCTTAGCAAAAGCAAAGGAAGTCATTGTGTTCATCTATAGGCATCAATGGGTACTTGACATGTTTAGAAAATACACAAAAAAGAAGGAATTGGCACGACTGGCAATTACTAGATTTGCTACCTCTTATCTCACCTTAAAAAGATTTGATGACTTAAAGATTCAAATTAGAGCTATGTTTGCATCGGTGGAGTGGGCTACAAGTTCTTATGGTAAAAGTGCGGCGGGTAAAAAAGTGGAAAGCATAATTTTAGATGATCATAGATTTTGGAAAGCAATCAAATTTTGCATGAAGTGTGTTTTGCCTTTGGTTAAACTATTGAGGCTTGTGGACGATGATTCCAAGCCGGCCATGCGGTAGATTTATGAGGCTATAGATAGGGCGAAAGAACAAATCGCCAAAAACTTGGGGGAACAAAAGAGAAGGTATGAGAAAATATGGAATGTCATTGATAAGAGATGGGATTATCAACTCCATAGACCCCTTCATGCGGCGGCTTACTACCTTAATCCCAAGTAAGTTATTGATTTTTACTTTTGTTTCATGTATGTTTTTGCTTTTTTATTGAAGGGTTCTCACTTGTTGGTTTGGTCATTATTGTAGGTTTCAATATAGTGAAACATTTAAAGCCGATAGAGAAGTTAGAAGGGCTTATACACCACCATTGAGAGGATGTACCCGGATATGGACACAAGGATTATCATTGACGAGCAACTAGAGAAGTTCAAAAATGCTGAGGGTATGTTTGGTATGGACATGGCAAAGTTGACAAGAGATAAGAAGCAACCCTGTAAATTTTAAAGTTTTAATATTTATTGAGTTACTTTCTAACAAGTTACATCTATATTTTCATTTCAAATGATTATGAATTGTACTCTAATAAGTTATTTTTAATGAAAATATATCATAGCATTATGGTGGGAGAGTTTTGGAGAAGAGTGCAAGGAGCTCCAAAGGCTAGCAATAAGAATGCTAAGCGGCACTTGTAGTGCAACTGGATGCGAAAGAAATTGGAGCATATTTGATATTGTACACTCAAAAAGGAGGAACCGTTTGGAAACTCAAAGGATGAATGCATTGGTGTTTGTAAAATACAACATTCAACTTGAGTTGAGTTGAGGCAAGAGAGGGGTGATACATATGATCCAATTTGTTTATCTGATATGGAGTCCGACAATGAATGGATCACTGAAAAAGAAGGTCTAGTACTACGCGGAGATCATTCATGGATGGACATTGAAGAGTGCTTTAAAGATGATAGGACGGTTGGGAAAAAGAGAGAGAGGTATAATTAAGATCTCTATTATATTATTATGAACTTCTAGTTTATATGAGTAAAATTTTACTTAAAGAACTACTTTGAATGTAGGACAGAGGAACTTGAATGCTTATGGCCGAAAAAAGGAAAAAATAAAGCAAGTGAGTTGGATGATGAAGATGAAATTGAAGTGCTTGATGACAATGAAGTCATTGAACTCGAGGGAGAGGGAGAGGAAGAGGAAGAAGAGTTTGATGAAGCGACTATGGCGGATGATGATGATGATGTGGAGGAACTTGACCTTGAAGATGATTGAGGAATGATCAATCAAAACTATCTTGGAGCTTATTTACTAGTTTAATTGTGTTTGAAACTTTGAATGTTCTTTTTTGATGCAACTTGCAAGTTGCAAGTACTATCGTTATTTGCTAGGGCTTACGTTACGCTATTAAGTATTTGAAATCTTGAAACTTGTGGATCTTGTGTTGATTATAATTGCATGTATGGCATAACTATATTGGTTTTTGAACTTTTTATTGTCATTTATGTAGAAATATAGACCACGGAGGGATTTGGACCCATATCTCTTGCGATAAAAGCAAGTGTCTTGCCTATTTGGACCACGTGATCATCTATTTATCTTTTGAAACACTATCTTTATTGATTCAAACATGAAATATACATTTTTTATGCATTTTAAAAATCATGACCGAATCGAAGCGATTCACGATTCAATTCAATTCACAACTCGCTATTGGGCCTTTTCGATTCTCGATTCGGTTCACAATTTTTTGACAACTATGATCAAATTAACAATTTGCTACGAGTCACCTTCCAATTGAATTCACGTAAACCCAAGCTCTTGCGCAAAAAGGAGACCCTCGCTCGCTGCCATACCTTCTGCCACCAAAGGATGCACCAAATTTCCGATGTTAACTGCTCGAGCCGCTCGAAATGTCCCATTTTCATCTCGAAGAACCAATCCCAGACCACTCTTTTTCCCCCAAACGTCCACTCCCCCATCGAAGTTGATCTTGTTCCATCCACTTTCAGGTTGCTTCCACGTTAATTGGCTCCCTAGGGGTTGTGATATGTGATCATTCCTGATTCCATCTAATCTCCCGTTGGCTACTAAAAAATCAGATGCCTCACGTATTGCCTCATTACATGCCAAATCCGGCCTCCAAGTTTTGTCATTAAAAACCAATCATTCTTGCACCTCCACATCTTTCAGATTATAGCTCCCACTGCAACCAAAACCCTCTTGTGTTCCCTCCTGCCACCTTTCTAGGAGGTTGTCCCACCAATCCATCATCGAATCCCCGAGAACAGATTCCATGTTCACTCCCAAGGGGGACATACGCCATACAATCTGAGCAAAAGGGCACCTAGCAATCAAATGCAACACAGATTCTCTATCTTCCTTGCACACTAGACACAACACATCACTGACCAACTTTCTTTGAGCAAGAACGTCTTTTACTGGAACAATATCGTGAAGGCATTTCCACAAAAACTGTTTCACTTTCCCTTGGCACGGGAGTGCCCACATGCTTTTCCAGATTTCCTTTTGTCGTCCCCTATTGCTCTTTTCACCTTCTAATCTTGTACCCAATTGTCCCCTTTTCCAGATAGCCAACGCAGCCTCATAGCCCGACTTGAGATTGTAACAACCATTCCCACTATAATGCCAAATCAATTTATCATTAATCTCAAATCTTGGTAAAGGGATCTCAAGAATCGTTTCTGCATCATCGGTATGGAAGGCCTGTCGTACCACTTCCTCCTTCCATTTGGTCCTTTCGGCCTCAATAAACTGACCCACCTTGAACTCTTTAGCAAAATCAGCAATCCACGTTGGTTTAATACCCCCATCCCTGGGAATCCATGGATCATTTGCTGCTGAAATTTTTTCACCATTTCCTACTCTTCACCTAGCACGCTCCTCCAACACCTTTCTTCCTTCCAGAACTCTTCCAGGTCCAAGAAGCATTGGACTTCGCTGATGCTTTCATGAAGTGACATCTTGGATAATACTTGGCTTTTAGAACTCTATGCAACAAAGAATCCCCACCATTCATCAACCTCTAACCCTGCTTTGCTAACATCGCAAGATTGTAACATCTGAGATCTTTAAACCCCATCCCTCCATCATGCTTCATATCTGAAGGTTTTTGTCCCAAGACAACCAATGGATCTTTTTCTATTGACTCTTTAAACCCCACCAAAACTTGGCCTATCATCGCATTCAACTCGTTGCACAACTTGGCTGGGAGTTTCACACAAGACATGGCATAGCTTGGAAGGGCCAAGGCAACTGATTTAAGCATCACTTCTTTGCCTGCTAGGTTAAGGAAAACCTCATTCCAACCTTCTGTCTTCCTTCGCAACCTGTCCTTCATATAAGAGAAGACTTTGTACCTCGTTTGACTGAGATCCGT
Organism: Rhododendron ovatum; assembly: GCA_019656835.1. NCBI lineage: Eukaryota > Viridiplantae > Streptophyta > Magnoliopsida > Ericales > Ericaceae > Rhododendron > Rhododendron ovatum. The sequence goes on along the minus strand of CM033790.1, from coordinate 22,079,875 downwards.
TGGAAGACCCAAATAATTCCCAAGGCTAGAATCTCTTCTAATTCCCAACAATTGACTTAAGCTGTCCCGAGCTACGATAGAAGTGTTCAAGCTGAAAAAACAGCAAGATTTCCCATAATTTATAAGCTGATGCCTTCCCGTACATCTCTAGAATCTGCTTAATGTGATTAATCCCCTGCGTAGAAGCTTCCCCGAACAAAAGAGTATCATCTGCGAAGAACAAGTGACTGACAGATGGACCATTTTCTACAGATTCTAACCCCTTTCATACTTTGACTAATTTCGCCTTGCTGCAAAAGGACAGGTAGCCCTTCTCCACATAACAAAAATAAGAAAGAATATAAAGGATCCCCTTGTCTCAACCCCCTTGAAGGTTGAACAAAGCCAAAAATTTGTCCATCTATCAAAAACGAATACGAAACCGTTGACAAACACTCCATAATCCACCCTACCCACGTTGGATGAAAACCCATCTTTAACATGATTTTCTCCACAAAAATCCACTCCACCCTATCATACGCTTTACTCATATCAAGCTTGATAGCCACACTATGCTTTCTACCAAGTCTACAATTTTTAAGATGATGGATTAACTCTTGCCCGATTAGAATGTTGTCTGAAATAACCCTCCCTGGCACAAAAGCAGATTTATTAGGAGAGACCACATCAGGCAACACTCTACAAAGGCGGTTAGCAAGAACCTTAGCTAAGATCTTGTACGCCACATTACAAAGACTAATGGGCCTAAGCTGGGTCATATTGACAGGGCATTGCACCTTAGGAATTAAAACAACATGGGTATGATTCATACCTCTAAGGAGTTTCCTTGAATAAATAAAGGTACGGATAGCATCAGATCCTTCCCCACCACCTTCCAATACTTTTGAAAAAATCCGACAGTCGTGCCATCTAGACCAGGTGACTTCACCTACTCCATCTGGAAGAGAGCTAAACGAACCTCAGTCATGGACACTGGCCTTAGGAGTCGCTTGTTTATATCATCTGTAATCTTCTCTTGAACCCCTGCAATCACCTCATCCACTAGAGAAGGATTGGAAGAAAAAAAAATATTCTGAAAATAATCAGCTACTATTTCCGCCACCTCATAATCCTGCTCTCCCCGAATTCCGTTTTTGGCCTCCAACGCAAGAATCTTATTCATTGCTCTCCGTTGGAAAGTCTTGGCATGAAAAAAACTTGTATTCTTATCGCCTAATTTTAGCCAGGAAACTCTGGATTTGGCCCTGCAATACTCCTCCTCCTCCCTGCTAGCCATCCTCATTCCCCCCTCGATCCTTTTGTACTCATCCGCATCGAAATCCGCCCTTTCATTCTCCTGTTCCAACCGATCTCGGAGCTCATTAATCTTAGCTTTTGAGTTCAAATTCCTACTAGCTCTCCATCTTCGCAATTTCTTACGATAAAGCCGGATTTTCTATTGGATACGGAACCATCTTGACCCAACAAATCTCTCTTCCCAGCAAGTTTTAACAATAGAATTGCACTCATCCTTATCTGACCATCTCGAGTCAAAGATAAAGCAAGGAATTTTCCTCTCGATAGTCATCCCATACCGCAGAAGGATTGGGCAATGATCAGATCCTCCTGGTTTGAGATGAAGAAGAGCCCCGTTAGGAAAGTCTACCCGCCAACGAGGATTTACCACTGCCCTGTCCAGCCGCATACGAATATTATCTTGCCCACCCCTCTTGTTGTTCCAAGTGAACAGATAACCCACATAACCCACATTGATTAGATCGTTGTCATTGATAAAATTCCTGAAATCTTGCATCTCCGAGCCCTCTTTATCCCTCCCTCCGGATTTCTCCTCGTTAAACAGAATATCGTTGAAGTCCCCCGCAATCACACATGGTTCTTGGTTGTTTTCAAGTTTTGGTGCAATGTGCCTCCATAGAACTCTTCTCGTCGATTGCTTTGTACTTGCATAAACCCCTATCACTTTGCTACACTGGCCTCTCAAATCAGTCACCCGAACATCAATAATGCCCCTATGCAGTTCCAGCACCTCCACTTTAACTCTGGGTTTCACCAGCAAGCACTTCCCCCCCCCCCCCCCCCCGAGATTCCCACCGGCTCCACAGTAACCATTTTCTCCATCCGCACCACTTTTTTTAACTTTTCTATTTTTTCTCATTTATTCTTAGTTTCTGCAAGTAAAACCACATCCGGGGAATAGAAGTTGCAGACCTCCTTCAACTGTCAAACTGTCAAGGGGTTCCCCACTCCCTGACAATTCCAAAATAGTGCATTCATTCGGGGGTAGGGGGCCATTTGAGGCTAGCCACCCCCACCCTAGCAACCGACGAATTGATGTCGCATAACGCAAGCCTTTTTTCCCAACCATGAGATTCCATAGTCTCTGACTTTGCTCCTTTTGCAGATTGTATCCCAAATTGCTCCCTTCTCTTGCCCAGAACACTACTATTCTCTTTTCCCGCGTTCTTAATTTTAGGGCCATTCTGTGTCAAAACCCTTTTTCCCTCCTTGCGCATTGTAGTTCTACCCGAAGATGAGCTCAGCACCTTGGAGTTGTCTACCCCAAAAGAGAAGGGAATAGCAAGTCCTAGGTCTGCCTCCCCATAAGATTGAGAAGCGTCCACCTCCTTCAGATTAATATCAAGCCCAACCACAGAAGACATATCCCCGCCAGCAAAAGAATTATTAAGGCCCACAAGGTTGGCCTCAATTGGTTGATATGGCTCCTTCTCAATAATCAAACTCTGTTGAATAGTGGGTCCTAGCCTAGTAACTCCTTTACAAAGCCCAGTACTTGTAGCAATTTCCATAGCATCCAAATTAGGCACACAAGCCAGATCCTTTGCTTTATTAGGGAACTCATCCGGAAATGGAATTAAATCCCCTAATCTACTCTCCTTTCCATTGATTGTGATCCGAGCACTATTCTTGATTTCAATCAAACTTGATCTATTCCCAGAGTTCGAGATTAGCGCACCTTCCTTATCTCCTAAGATTCTGAAATTTCCCCCTTTCGCTAGACCGGAACGAGAATTTGGACGGTGGAAAGATTCTTCGGCGAGACCATTCCCATCAACAATCCATCTCGAATATGACTGCGACCTCCCACCAACCGCTCCACCCCTCTCGCCTTCATCCAAGGCCCAAATTTTCCTTCTTTCACAACCTCATTGTCTACATCAGAGATCTTCACCCCACACTCTTCCTGATCATGGAGAAGACTTCCACAATAGAAGTAGAAACTATTAAGTCGCTCAAACTTGTAATCCACCCAGAACTTAGATCCATTGCCAGGAGCAATGAAGCCACCACGTTTCAATGGTTTATCCATTGCTATCCCCACCCGAACCCTGGTGAACCTCCCCTTATCACCCACTTCCGCTCTCTCATTTACCGAACAAAAAGTACCAATCTTTTTCCAAATAATCTCTCCAATCTTGGGGTTCACAAACTCAAAGGGCAACCCCCAAAGTTGAATCCAAAAATAAATGGAACTGAATGAAACATGTTCCACCTTCATACCTGGTTCCCACGCCTGAAGCGCCAGTAAATGGTTATTGAAATTCCAGGGACCTCCATTGAGAACCTTACAAAGACTATTCTCATTATTAAACTGAAAATGGAATAGGTTGTCCCCAACTTCCACGATAGTGAGATTCTCTGGTGACCCCTAGGCTCGCCTGAGAGACTTCATCACCACCACGTTAAACTTCTTTGTAGTGAGGAGTTTCCCAAGCAGACTGAAAGAACAAGCCTCCACGACTTGTTTGCAAATTTCATCATTGATCGGAATCACCTCCTCCTCCTCCTCAGATAGATGAAAATTTCCGATCATTTCCACCACTTCATTGGCCATACCGATGTAAAAAGAGAACAGAATAGAACCAGGCCAATAGACTAACCTAGAGGAAACAGAGAGAGAGAGAGAGAGAGAGAGAGAGAGAGAGATAAGTGATAAGTTAGAGGTGAGGAAGAAAGGGCAAAAGGCTAATGAAACTAGGGTTTCAGGGAAAAGCTCTCACAAGGGAGAGAGTAAACGATCTCATGTTCATCATGGTCATATTCATTATGTGGTTGTGTAACGATGAATAAGTCTATATCCTTTAACGTTTCTTGAGTTTTATTTCTATGGTTACTTTTTTATAAGTAACTTGCTATTTTTCTGGCTCGTAGGCATGATTTCAACACATCCCAAAACCATCTTATAATTGTGATTGTTTGATTTAGTATGCAACAATATTTTGGCTTGATAGTTCTAAAATTTCTCAATTGAGTACACAATTGGAGATGGGATTCAACACGACAGTGAATGTGAAGTAAGGTTGACTCAGTGAACTAAAAATATTCAATTTGATGTACTATATCTGTTTAAATATGGCTTCAGAATTGAATGAATAAAAAGGATTATTTAAGTTTGTTTTGAGCATCTACACCCAAATCCTTCATTTTGGATGTCAAAACTAACATGTTTTTTGGGAAAAGTGGTTTTGGAGGCTAATCAAAACCCAATTCTTTATTTTGCAGTTTGAAAATAGATTATTCGTTTGAGGAGCTTCAGTCCCCATTTTCGAGAAATAGAGAATCATTGGAGGTACTATTATACCTTGCTTCTGTGGAACTATTTTTTGGCTTAATTAATCTGCTTCAGAATCAACTCAATTTCCTTTGCATTGACTTGTCTACTATTTTGCTCTCATCTTGAATCTGAAGCCCTCCTTTAACAACTTTGAGGGCAAATTTTAGCCCGAATAATTTTGATAACAAATAAGTGGCCCATCTGGACAAATCACTTGGATTCGACGTGGGCTGAAAAGTGTTGATGGAAGGAATATTATTGAAACTATTGACAGTAGGTTTTCCATGTCGAACTATAATTTGGTGTTGCAGTTTCCTTAAATTGGCGCTTTTGGACAGTTTATTGTATTCTTTATGAAGTACTTCTTCTGTTATCCAGCATCTAGATAGGTGTTGAAACGAGCCTTCGAATCGTGTTTCCCTTTTGCTTTTCTCTGCAGTTAGTGCTCCACTTGGTGTGCTTCACTTCAGTTGCTTTCCAAATGCTTTTGCTTTGTCTAACCTACATAAACTTTATTACAATGGCAAGCATAGTTGTCAAATCGTGAACCGAATCGAGAATCGAAAAGGCCCAGTAGCAAATCGTGAATCGCTTCGATTCGGTCCTGATTTTTAAAATGCATACAAAATGTATATTTTTTGTTTGAATCATTAAAGATAGTGTTTCAAAAGATAAACAGATGATCACGTGGTCTAAATTGTTGTGTTGTGCAGAGTTTATTAGGAATTAGAAAGAACAGTTACTTCTATAGAGCATCAAGCGAAAAACACTTTCCAGCTTTGCAACATCAACTTAGACAAGAACAAGAACAGATGGTCAAATTCTCTTACTCTCACAGCCAAACCAGAGTACTTGTCCAAGTTTTGACACAATCTCATGTTTCCATACCTTGAATTGCATTCAAAATGAGTTCAGATTCCGAGGTACTTATCAAATGGTATGTTGAATAGGGATGCGCTTCAACGTTTCATTTTTGATATCAACTTTGTAGGATTCAAATTCCTCATCCTTGGTATTTCCCTCTTATCTACGAGTCCAACTTCTAGTTCTGTCTATTGCAATCCTTACATTAGTTCTGTTAATTTCTATGCTTCTCTCTGATACTATTGAATATTCTTGCAAGATTTATAGTTAAATCCTCATTTTTACTTCATTTGGTGCTGTTACTTTTAGGGTACAACTATTTTGGAGTTGTCTAATTAAACCTACAGTTTTTTTTTTTGGTAATGCAAGGTATCCCGGGCCAGCTTGCGTGCTCCTCGGACTGATCTCCTTAAACCTACAGTTATCTTCCTCTTTTAAGGTAGCTATTATCATGAATCAACTCCTAACATCACATGCTTGCTTATTCTGCTTTTCTAGCATTGTTACCTCCCACACTAATCCTCTTTTAAGGTAACTATTATCATGAATCAACTCCAAAATTTCATTAATCTCTGAAAATGTTACAAAGATTAATAGGAACAAAGAGTGATGGCATGCTTGCTTATTTTGCTTTTATAGCGTTATTACCTCCCACACTAACCTCTGGATCTTCTCTTCACCACCTATACTATAGCACAATACTGAGACAGAACAAAAGTTATTTTAGAACCACTAAGTCACAGGCCTTGCACGTGACTTGCTCGTACGCTGAAATTAGTCAATTGAAAAATGTAAGCAAGCACAGATTGATGAGTGATCCTCAACCAGCTACTACACTTAATGGTACTGTGCAGTTTGTTGTCTATTATTTTCATATTATATTGAACTTTGACTTAGATAACATAAAGTTGGTTGAGATTCTTTTTTTCTTGTAGCTTGTGACATGTCTAAGCGATGGTGTTGCACATGATTCTAATGTCGAAGACTAGGTAAAGATGCATGTTCTCTTCAATGAAACAACTTGAACATGAACATGAATTACAAAATCACAGAATATGAAATGTAGACATAAACTGTAAAAGAGTATTAGAAATTCCAAATCGAGACCCTTTTTGAACAACGGTGCCCTCAAGACAAATTCACCACCTCACCGGTGCTGGAGGTTATATCGGTGTTCGTCTCCCAGGGTTGACTCGGTTACCACTCAGCCGCCGGAGCACCGTCGTAGACTGCCCATCGAACCAACTTGTGTTTGTACTCTCTCTCTCTCTCTCTCTCTCTCTCTCTCAAAGAACAATTGTATTGCAGAAGAATACTTTGGATTGTTTTCGGTGTGGTTTTGGTGTGTTGAAACCAAAGGAAGAGGTCTCCTTTTATAGCTGAATGAGGAGCCTCTGCCATGAATGTTGCAATGATGGAAGAGCCTCTCAATCAATAGGAGAATTGATTCTGCAATTCAATTATGAAATAAAACTGATACAGTTATTATTCCTGAAATTGAATATGCAATTATGGGTAATAACTCTGGGTAATCAACCCAGCTTTGACCATCTAAACGTGCACTGTTGTTGGTCTGAAATCCACTTTAAGAGACAATTTCTCATTCATCTCTCAATGGAATTTGTTCATTCTTTCACCAGTTTAAACGCCTTAGCAAGGAGTATCTAAAACCCACTTGGACCCACCTCGCATGGTGTGGGTCTCACCAAATTCTCTTTGGTTAAAATTTCATTTTTCCAACAATCCCCCACATGAATGAATTGGCTGAATCCAACTTAGGAGACAAAGCTGACACGAGATAGTACGATGGAAAAATTCCACATAGGATAGGTAGCTTTTGGCCTTAAACCTTCCTTTGTGAATACCTATCGGATTTACTGGCTGGCCAGTGAACATGTTGTCTTGAACTGTTCTGCCGTTTGTGTAAACTGAGACAACAGGCATCACACGGAACTTCTCCCTACACAGTTCAGATCTCACTGTTGGATTTGTTTTGGCCATGACACTTCTTCCTGGTTCTGCAAGTATTTTCTCGAGAATTTTGCCTTCCTAAATTCTCAAAGAAGCGGCCCCACTTCATACTCACATAGGTGACCTTCTTATAAAGGGTATCTTGCTATACCCCGCCTAGCATTCCAGCGCATAAGAGTCATTAAAAGCCGACGCTTAACCTGTTTCCATTTGCAGGTATCACTATTTCGCACCATAGGAATGAGCAAGAGAGCATGTCTCTACAGTGATCGTTCTCCATTACTCGCAAGTAGGTTGTCCCATTGAACCTAGATCTTGAGATCTCCAGTCAGCTAGGTTGGGTTTCCTTCACAGTAACACGAGCGTAGTAGGCTTTAGCCCCATTCCTTTCTATGCTTTCTCAAGTAGCTTTTTGTTTAACTCTTTGGTTAGCGGATCTGCAATGTTGTCTTTTGACTTCACATAGTCAACAGTAACAACCCCAGTTGAGAGTAATTGTCTAATATTATTGTGTCTACGATGAATATGCCTAGACTTACCATTATACATATTACTTTGTGCCCTTCCTATTGCTGATTGACTATCGCAATGGATGCAAATTGCTGGCACAGGTTTTGACCATCTTGGAATATCTTCTAGAAAATGGTGTAGCCATTCTGCCTCTTCAGTTGCTTTATCTAAAGCAATGAATTCAGATTCTATCGTAGAACATGCTATACACGTCTGTTTTGAAGATTTCCAAGAGACAGTTGCACCGTCAAATGTAAAGACATATCCACTTGTGGATTTCAAGTCTTTCATATCTAATATCCAGTTTGCATCATAGTACCCTTCTAGTACTGCTGGATATCTGGTGTAGTGCAGTCCCCAAATCACGAGCATGCCTTAAATAGCGTGGTACTCTCACTATCGCCTTCTAGTGGTCATGCCCTGGATTACTCGTGTATTTACTCAGTCTGCTAACTGAATAGGCTATGTCAGGCCTTGTACAGCTCATCAAGTACATCAGACTCCCAATTATCCAAGAATACTCCAATTGGGATACCCCTACCCCCACATTCTTGGATAAGTGGAGATTCACATCCACAAGAGTCCTTGCTATACTCGTATCAGACTTGTTGGACTTCTCAAGAATCTTATCGACATAATGAGACTGAGATAGTGCAAGTCCATCAGATGTTCTAGTGATTTTAACACCTAGTATTACATTTGCAAGACCCATATCTTTCATGTCAAACTTCGAGTTCAACATCTTTTTGGTAGATTTGATAATCTTATCGTTACTACCAACAATGATCATGTCATCAACGTAGAGACACAAAATGACGTACCCTGTGTCTTTGACATATACACATTTGTCACACTCGTTGATTGTGAAACCACTTGACATCATAGCATTGTCAAATTTCTCATGCCATTGTTTCGGTGGTTGTTTTAAACCATTCAAAGATCTAACAAGTCTGCAGACTTTTCCTTTTTGACCTGGCGTAGAAAAACCCTCGGGCTGTTCCATGTAGATTTTCTCGTCTAAATCGTCATTTAGGAAAGCTGTCTTCACATCTATTTGATGTATCTTAAGATTTTGCAAAGCTGGAATTGCGAGTATCATTCGAATGGATGTGATCGTGGTGACAGGAGAATAAGTATCAAAGTAGTCTAGGTCTTCTTTTTGTTTATAACCTTTAATGACAAACCTAGCTTTGTACTTATCTAATGATCCATCTGCCTTCATCTTCCTCTTAAAAATCCACTTGTAGCCCAAAGGCTTACTACCAAGAGGAAGATCCACCAATTCCCACGTATGGTTTTGCAGAATGGAATCAATTTCACTCCTAATAGCCTCTTTCCACAAAGGACCCTCAGGAGAACTCACAGCTTCCTTGAAAGTCTAAGGCTTACTTTCTAACAGATACGTTAGGAAGTCTGGACCAAAGGATGTTGATGTTCTAGCCCGTTTGCTTCGTCTAGGCTCAATATCACCCTCTTCCTCTTAGTCTTGACCACTTTCATATGCAATCTCCAAAGTCCGCTTCACAGAACTCGACTGTTCCATGGATCTATATGGAAATACGTGTTCAAAGAATGTCGCATTCCTAGATTCCATGATAGTGTTCTTATGAATATCCAGTATCTCAGATTTATACACAAGAAACCGATAGGCAGTACTGTTATGTGCGTAACCAATAAACACACAATCAACAATCCTTGGCCCTATCTTCTCCTTTTTAGGTGGAGGTACAGCTACCTTTGCGAGACACCCCCACATTCGAAGGTAACTGTAGGTAGGTTTCCAACCTTTCCACATCTCATAAGGAGTCTTATTGACTTTCTTGCGAGGTACCTTGTTAAGTATATAATTTGCAGAGAGGATAGCATCCCCCTACAAGTTCCATGGCAACCCAGAACTTATCAACATAGCATTCATCATTTCTTTCAAGGTACGATTTTTAGTTCAGCAATTCCGTTTTGCCTAGAGGAATAAGGTGCAGTGGTTTGGTAAATAATTCCGTGTTGTGCACAGAATTCTCCAAATGGTGATTCATGCTCACCACCTCGGTTACTTCTCACCACCTTAATCTTTTTCCTAAGTTGATTCTCAACTTCATTCTTATAAAGAATGAATTCGTCCAGTGTTTCATCCTTGCTATTAAGCAAGTATACATAGCCATATCTTGTGCTATTATCGATGAAAGTAATAAAATACTTTACACCAATTCGCGTTTAGACATACTTTAGATCACACACATCAATGTGAACTAAATCCAATGGCTCAGTGCTTTTTTCAACCGTTTGAAAAGAAGAACTGGTCAATTTGGCTTCAACACAAGTCTTACACTTGTGTTTTTTATCAATTTGGAAAGCTGGAATATGGTCTAAGTTAATTAACCTTCGCAAAGCATCATAATTAACATGACCTAGTCTACCATGCCACAAATTGGAAGACTAAAGCAAGTAAGCAACTGGGGATTTCATTTTATTATTATGTGGAATTACAGTTATTACATTGAGCTTAAAATGACCACCAGTCATATAGCCCCTTCCCACATATACCCCAGCCTTGGTGACAACCCTATCCGCTTCAAACACCATGCAGAAGCCATGCTTTGTTAGCAAAGAACCGTACACCAGGTTCTTGCGAATGTCCAGCACAAACAAGACATTGTTGAGAGTCAGCTCCGTGCCAGATGTCATCTTCAAGTTCACCTTGCCTTGACCCTCAACCTCAGAGGTTGCAGAGCTCCCCATGAACAGCTTCTCACTGTTTGTAACCGACTCGAAAGAGGTGAACAGCTTCTTCTCATAGCAAATGTGGCAGGTAGCTTCAGTATTAACCCACCACTCTTGAGGGTTTGACCCCACCAAGTTCACCTCAGAGACCACCGCTAACAGGTTGACATCCTCCAATTCTGCCAAATGCGCGCGCCCCCTTGGGTTCGGAGGCTTGGTGCACTCTGAAGCACAGTGCCCAACCTTGTCACAATTGAAGCCTTGCCTTGAAACTGAAATTTTTTCTTGGCAACGCCTCCTTTAGGTCCCAGCTTGACCTTTTTACCTTTCTACTTGTTAGTCTGCTTCCCAGACTGCTCTCCAGACTGATGCTTCTTCGTTCCCGAAGACTGATCATGTTCCACAACATTAGCCTTGGCGGCGTAGGTGCTCCATACCCTCCTTTCAACCATCTTATTGTCCTCCTCAATGCCGAGCCTAACAATAAGATCCTCCATCGTCATAGCCTTTCATTTGTGTTTCAAGTACAACTTGAAATGTTTCCAATCAGGGGGCAGTTTTTCTATCATGCATGCCACTTGGAAAGGCTCACACAACATCCCTTCAGTAGCGATTTCATGCAAAATCACTTGGAGTTCTTGAACTTGACTGAACACAGTTTTTGAGTCCACCATATTGTTGTCCAAAAATCGGCCGACGACAAATTTCTTTGATCTGGCATCCTCGGTTTTGTACTTTCTGTCTAGGGACTTCAACAGTTCCCTAGCCGACTTCTTCACACATTACACGCTGTAAAGTGCATCGTGCAAGCAATTTAGAACATAGTTCTTGCACAAATAGTCATGCTCTTTCCAAGTGATTTGGTCCTTCAGGACTTGCATGTCTTGCTCATCTTCAGCAACGGTAGGTGCATCCTTACTCAAAAACCTCGCAAGGCTCAGAATCGTGAGGTAAAACAGCATCTTCGGCTGCCACCTCTTGAAATCCACACTAGTGAATTTCTCGGGTTTCTCCCTGTGGTTCACAGGAACCGCACGCACCGTCGTTGGGATTGGAGGATTCTGAGCCAAAGTCACGGGAGGTTGCCCATTGTTGCCATTGGGGGTCCCGTTGCCATTTCCATTTCCAGTTTCAGTCGACATTTTTTCGGTGTTGGAGGTTGTGTCGGTATTAGTCTCTCAAGGTTGACTCGGTTACCACTCAGCCGCCGGAGCACCGCCGTAGACTGCTCGTCAAACCAACATTTGTACTCTCTCTCTCTTGAAAAAAAAACAATTGTATTGTAGAAGAATGCTTTTGGATTGTTTTCGGTGTGGTTTTGGTGTGTTGAAACCAAAGGAAGAGGTCTCCTTTTATAGTTGAAGGAGGAGCCTCTGCCATGAATGCTGCAATGATAGAGGAGCCTCTCAATCAATATGGGAATTGATTCTGCAATTCAATTCTGAAATAAAACTGATACAGTTATTATTCCTGAAATTGAATATGCAATCATGGATAATAACTCTGGGTAATCAACCCAACTTTGACCATCCAACCGTGCATTGTTGTTGATCCGAAACTCACTTCAAGAGACAATTTTTCATTCATTTCTCAATGGAATTTATTCATTCTTTCACCAGTTTAAATTCCTTAGTAAGGAGTATCTAAAATCCACTTGGGCCCACCTCGCGCGGTGTGGGTCACACCAAATTCTCTTTGGTTAAAATTTCATTTTTTCAACAAAATCCAACTAACAAAAATTTCCCCCGCATGAAGGCAAAGAGGTTTTCGACACAAAAGATCTTCCTCCTCAAGTATCCACAAATATCTAGTAACATTGTCCAATGTAAAATCTGGAAACTCTGACAAGTGTCCATTATTTATGTTGTACGTGTCAAGCTACCAAAAACCAGGCGTCACAACTGGGAGCATGACCAGGATCACCACCTTTGAGCCGGACAAATTGGGTGCTCTACTCACTCTTTGGCTAACCATCTTTCTCTCTAATTTCGTCAATTCGATCGTGATCTCCATCTACGTTTATATAGGCCTAGTACTGACAAACTCATATCCCCACCACATCTCTCTCTCTCTCTCTCCACTCTATATTTAACCGATCAAACAGCAACGGAGTACGTATCATGCTTAACACGGTGAGGTCGATCCGAACTCAGTCACCCACTCTGTTTTCGTCACCCCAGTTCCCTTATCAAATCCGTCGCAACACTTCTGGGCTGAGTTTCAAGCAGCCTCCTGCTTCAGCCACTGGTGCTAATAATCACAAGGACATGGATCAACAACAGCAGACCAATAAACGAAACACGAAAACGGGGTTTGTTTTCATTACTTCATCATGACTTCTAATCTAAATGATGGTGATATGGTTTTTGAATTCTGATTATTAAATTGAAAGCCATTGGCATCTTCTTTTCATGACTTCTTGTCTAGATGATGGTGATATGGCGTTTTTGGATTCTGATTATGCTTTTTTCGGTTTTTTTTGTTGTTGTTGTTGTTGGATGGGGAAGGGACGTGCCGTCTCATTCGTTTGGGGAAGGGTATGCCACTAGGTGCGATGAAGAAGGATTTGGTGGGATTTATGGTGGCAACGACCCTCTTTCCTCACAAGAAAAAACACCCTCCAAAATTATCCATGAGAGTCACCCTGGTTTGTACTCTCCCTCTCTCTCTCTCTCATGAAATCTAGCTGTGTTTACTTTTCGCTGTGTCCATTTTGTTTGTCCTTTTTTAAATTTCTCTCTCTCATGAAATCTAGCTTGTGTTTACTTTTCGCTCCGTTCATTTTGTTTGTCCTTTTTTTAAATTTTGCTTTATTTTTTTATTGTTTATATCTTTCACTTTATAATATTTTTCACAATTTAGATATTTTTCACAATTTAGAAAACTCTGTATAATAGAATTAATAAAAACTATCAAACAAAACTCATTTGCATAATTTCGAAAATTCATATTAGAAGATATATGCGATTCGAAAATAGCACAGACGTTAAAAAAAGACAAACAAAATAGGACAGTGGGATACATACACAATATTCTCTGTATCTGATTCCATGTGTGTTTTGTATTGTAAAGAGTACGACAAGACCCAAGGAAGTGAAGTTGCGGAGAAGGAAAAGGCACGACATCAGAAAACAGCGGAGTCCTAAATCTTTATGAATTAATGTTGGAGGGGTCTGCAGTTTAGGCTGCTCCTATTTCGCTCGGTAGGGGAATCGCTTTTGCTCTTTTTTTTCCTCTGGCTACTAAGATGATGACTCTCTGACGATCCGGTCTTGGTGGTCAAGAAGGGCAAACGCAGTCAATATAGACAATAATACTTGGTGTACCCATCTTGTTTGCTCTATATATATATAGAAGCAATGGATGTTTGTTTTTATGTTTTGATCATGTAGAAACGATGTTTGTTTCGTAGCGTACGTAGGAAATGGGTCGGCGTGTTAATCTTGTTTTGCTGAATAAAAACTGTGTGGTTTGTTGTTTCCTTGCCTTGTCATTATCATGTGCCCATCTATTTTTTCTGCCATTAAACCTGTTATTTTTATTAAAAATAAAATTTTCTTATGTATATAACAAACAATATCTGATCAATATGATTTTGGGTGTGAATGATTTTCTTAGTTGAGTCTCACAAAATTAAGCGGCTCTGATTTTGATCTATGAATTGGACTTTGTGGTTAAGAAATTAGATGAGAGCTTCCTCCTTTCTTTTCCACTTGTCATAGGTTGGCAAGGACGGCGGTGCCGCACCGCTGCCGAAGTCACCATGGCCACCCCGGGGCGCCACTTGCTCTTATTTCTTCTTTCAATCTCAAATAGGTTTTGGCTTGCCTGTACATGAAATACAGTAGTACCTCTCTTTTTGCCCTTCCTCCCTGCTTAATTAGATCCAACAAAGATATGGATTTTTTGAACTGTAACGAAGATATGGATTGGGAAAAGGACATTTTACCGGTGTTTTGTTGTAGAAATTGTACCAAGACTAAATCTAAATGGGACTAAATGGATGCAATCTAAGGGGAAGATCAGCCTTTTATCCATCGAGTAGCTTTTATCTGTTGAGCGGTCCTTTTTTCTTTATATATATATATTTTTCCAAAGAGAACCTTAGTCCATGGTATTTCCATGAGGTGATAACCGGAGACACAGAGACAGAAACCTAGATAGAATCTTTTCTTCAACGTTTGGAACAGAGTTTACATCCTATCTTTGGCAGGTGGAAGGGGCAGCAAGGGGGTCAACCTCTTTCAAATATACAGTGAATATAATTAATGTAGTATATTATTAGTTATAACTTTTTGCAGAGACTGGGAAGCAAGTGGCAAATTCAAAAGTTTGAGAAACGGGGAATCGAATACTGATATATTTTGTTTAGGGAGACGATAATTAAAAAAAATCTTCAATTTAAAATGGTTGAGGGTAAAACTATCAAGATTTCAAAATGGGCCAAAATATTTACTAATAAGAGTACTTAAAAATTTAAGAGTGTCTGCGGTCATGATGCAAAAGTTAACAATAGTCAACTGGACACTTCTGGTAATTTGATTGGTGCAGCAGGGTTGATTGTTCCGTGCTAATGTCTTATGTGAACAGTTCGTGTATGAGGCAGATTTTTTCCACGTGCAGGGTTTGAGGCGTGCTCATGAGGAAAGGCATTATGTGTATGGTAAATTAAGCATTTTACGTGTAAACTGTAGAGTGCAAGTTAGTTATGTCAATATGAATAATCTATTCAGTTATCAAAAAGAAATAAAGTAGCATCAAAAAAGCAATAACTGCTTCTCTAAACTCTCCCCCTTTTTCTGCTTAATTAAAGAAATTTAAAAAGCCAAGCTCTTATTAATAGACATACATATCAGTCTCATTCTAATAAGAGATCCCTCATTTAAGCCTAAATGCGGACTTTTATTGTGAGCCCTTATATCTCATCCAAAGTCTAGTAAAAGAAAGTGAATTTTGCGGGTTAAATGAGAGCGCAGGTTACGGGTCAAAACAGACAAGTCACTAAAGACGAAAAAATATAAAACAACTGTTTTTTGTTTAAAGTGTCGTCTTAGATGAACTGTTTCAATATCAGTCTACATTATTATATTTTTTTATTCATTTCGTCAAGACGAATGGTTCTAGGGTTTTTATATTCAAGTAACAACATAAGTGCTACATTTATTTACTGGCATCTCTATTATAAAACAGAAGGGTGTGGGGACAAGTTATTGGAACGGCTTAGATTCATTTGATCCAAAGGCTATAGTGCATCCTCCCACTTTCCGATTAAGTGCCCATGGTTTTCACATAAATCACACAACTGTCATCTCCTTCCAACCGGGATGTGTAGTGCCGTAGGCACAGGCTAGCACTAGTACTAAAAATGGGTCAATACCCTGGTAACAATAGTATATGCTTAAATGTATTCGGTATTACACTCCAATTTTATCCAATCTTAAAAGGGATGCCAAAAAAATAAAGTGGTACAAGAGATGCCAAAGTGATTACAAGCCTAGTGCCATTAGCTCAATACCCTCTCTAGTAAAAGAGCATATTTACAACTACAACCTTTACAATATCGAAGTAATTACTTTTGTTCTTTTTTTCTCATACCTTCTCATCTGTTTGTGAGAGCTCCGCGGAGAGACTATACGCTGATGCAAAGTACAATATTTGGAAGTAATTTAAAGTCAAATCGAAGTGTTTCGGTCACAGCTGATCCGCTAGCTGTGGAAATCGTTGCAGCAGCCATGTGACGCCTCTGATAGCAACCTATGTATAAACGTACATATTAGTAACGATCAAACTTGGAAAGCTTCTGTCTTAAAGAAACAACTGAAGTTAGACGTGAGGAATGATCCAATATAACAGTTGAAAAGAAACTACGTTGATAAAGGTGCTTAGTTTAGTCAGCTAGCAATCCTGGTGTCACCGATACTAAAGGGAGACAATAAATATCAGTAAGATTTCTACGTATGACGAGAGCATATGGGGTGCTGTAGCTTAATGAATGGGTTAGTGTTGGATATACCTTCCGCTGTGGATATTGGCAGGAGCAAACCTAACAGAGGAACCACAGCGTTTCCCTCCCGCTTTTCAAATTTCTTTTTTTTCATTATAAAGAAGGTAAATCAGAAGCTAATGCAAGGGACCATGTTTAAGAAAGGGGCTTGGCATCAGGACATCATAAGTGCTATTCGCGTGAATCCTTCCCTACTTCATCTTGATCCCTGATTGGGGATCCTTTCCAGCCCCCGACCAATTCTGATGGGTATATCACATAAACCACCAAACCCGTCTCCCAGTCCCAGAGGGGATCGGGTTTTCGAATACCCCATACCCAAACCATTTGACCAAGAATTTCATATGTCTAACAAGGTAAACCAAAAATCCAAGTTTGCTATAAAGTTCCATTCATATTGTGAGCTTTCACATAACTTTGCTACAAGCCTACAACAACAGTAGTTCAAAAAGTACTTAGTTACAGCAAAAAATTTATTAAAAAAATCAATCTCATAATACAGATTGTATGTAATATTCATGAATACATATATCTACAAGCTATGTAGCACGGACACGGCAGGGACATGTACACGGATACTGGACATGTCAATTCAAAAAAATAGGGATACAGACACGGTAGGGACACGATAGTTGTAATTACTAATTAGTTTTTGAGTCATGCAAATACGTAACCAATAAATATTTACGTTAGAACTCCTATCAAATGCATTATCGACTGATGCTGTATGATTACAAACATACTCAAAGCAGACATGCAATTAATGCATATCTCCTAAGAAAGTTTGATTAAATTTCCAACATTACAATTTTAGTGGACACGTCATGTGGTGTCTCATACATGTCCCAATGTGTCACGTGTTCCCAAAGTGTCCTACATACTTACGGCGATCTCTAGCAATGTTGTTGCGTCATAGTCTATAAGGTTCTATATAATTAGAACAGGATTCTGGATAGGTTTGGGTATACAGGAATGGAGACCGCATAGTCTGTACCCACCCAATATCTGAGTACGCATTGTTTAAGTTCTACCATTCCCTCCCCTATCAGGGGGGAAAACTTGTTTAAACCTGCCTCCATATGACCGGGTAGTCTGTACCCGCCCAATATCCGAGTACGCATCGTTTAAGTTCTACCATTCCCTCCCCTATCAGGGGGGAAAACTTGTTGAAACCTGCCTCCATATGACCGGGTTGCTAAGAAGCAAAGTGAAGTTTATGCGGACACTTCTCGACACTCTTGGACACATTTCCGACAATCTTTTTTTGTGACCATAATGAGGAAATAAAATTTTTAATTTGGACACTTGTCTAACACTTCTTAGTGTCCATCACATTAGATTATAGATTGCAAACATGTGTTTAACACATTAGATTAGATCATAGATTTCAGCCATAATTTTGAACCTTTATATGAAATAACCCAGCAACCACAGTCGTTTGAAATGTTTCGTAAGGATCATGTAACATAAGAATTCTACAACAATTGCAATAAAAAATATGTTTTCCACATCTACTCATCTTCCCCATACACTTTTCAATATAACACTAATGCTTCTTTTCTTTTCTTTTTTGATCCGCATATAACACTAATGCTCCTCTGGCTACCGCAAATTCTCTCATTCCATTCTTGTCCACACTCAAGAAAATTCTGGCTGTCCCTAATGGACTTTATTTCATTGCAAGCAGCTACGTCACAAGTTTAATTGTTGGGTGGCGGGCTTAGTTTTGGGAGACACCAAGGGAATGATAGTTTGACCATCCTAGGACTTTGACTGAGTTGACTCCTACAAATTACAAGGAGGGTTGATACGGTGCAGGAAAGGAATACATGAAAGTGTCCATGAAAGACACATAAACGGTTCAGAGAGTCAGAGACACACCAGCTGGTATTTGTCCGGAACGCCCTCTGATGGCTAAATCAGCAACATAGCAATATAATTCAAGTGAGCAAAGCTCAGCCGAGCATCCAAGAGTCAAGAGTAGGGCATAAAGGAAATGAAGTGTATAATCAAGAGAAAGAGAGAGTAGAAAATGAGATGCCCTTCCCCTTGCCTGGCTGTTTGAATTTATAGGCAAAGATGGAGAGGTAACCCATTAAGGGTTACCTGTTGGCTAACCCTAGTTTGGTGTAATCATTTCTTCCTAGTGTGAAGATTTGGTTATAGCTAGGAGGCAAGTTCGGCCACCAGCCTCCTCGCTGATTTGTGGACAAGACGTGACATTCCGATGTGCATACCCAACCAATGAGTGGTGGTTGACATGTGCCTTGTGTGATCTCTATGACATTCTTACTTGGCAGTTAACCCTTCAATGCACTCTCCTGGTCGGATGCTCTTTGTTCCGACCGGACATTCACTCAGACATACAATGTGCCGAGTACATCTGATTGCATCCCTTTTTGTGCCACTCGAGCATTTACATCATTCATGCCAAGTCACCATCTGCTCGGATGGTTGTTGCTGGTGGAGATGCCGGGACGACATCCTCGTTGGCACTTGAGTGGTAGTGTTGTTGCCATGTGTAATTCGCTCATTAATTGGTTTTGTCATTTACTCCTCAACTAGTCTTGGATCTTCCATAACTAATGTTGATATTAATTTCACCTCCCGCAGATGGTTATTGCATCAGAAATAATTTCAACAGCTTACAGGAATAGCAATTAATGGATAAAAGCGGGATATTTTTGAACACAGACACAGCAATATATTATTGTCGCCAGGCACTTCCCATGTTTGTCCCGACAGTAACCTGCTGTGCACAGATGCTTAGTGCTTAACCTTTCTTTGTCCCAAAGATAGAACACAAGTACCCCTGTACATTTCACAGGTTTATCGGATGGACCACATTACTGTTTTTAGCAATAGAAAATGGTTCAATTACCCAAATAAACATTTCTAACAACTAATAGACATATATCCCATCGGCAATCCTTAATGAAGTGGTAAAACATTAATGTCTCAATCGGGAATCTTAACTGAACTGATGTGTGCGTGACATAGTCTACCTACGTTCAGAAAGAAAATGAAAAACATATTAAGAGTAACCAACCATCATTTGAAGTCAACAGGGAGGACACCCACTAGTCAACTCCAAAATCTGACATCCATGGTGCCCCCATAAAATTTATGAAGCCCTTGAATGTTCAGCATTTTAAGGTCAAAGGTATGACAAGAAAGCCTGAATTACCATTAATGAGGTCCTAAGGTATGAATGGAATTGTGGTATATCCTTTCATCTTCCCAAAGGTTCTGTCAATCATCAACTGTTCTCCAATGTTCTTAGAATCCTACTAATAAGTTAATAACCATTCATACTTGAATACGGCAGCAATAGTGTATCTGGAGTGCAAAATTTCACTAAATAAAGTCCCATCACAAGCCACAAATAACTATCTTCCAACTTATGCAACCTTACTTGGGCATATCCATGCAACCGAATTATCTACTTTCAAAAAAACTTCAGAATTGAACTTGAAATTGCATCTCATATCCAAAAGTTCTCCACAGCCATTGTGGCCTCTTAGACTGCATTTGGGTGATGGATTTGTGCAGGGATTTACCCGGGAAAAGATAAATGATAGGGGAACCAAAGACATAAATTTTAGCTTCCTCTCCTTGTTACTTCTTATCTTTACCTTTACCTTTGCTTTCCTTCCTCTAATCCTCCACCAAGACATGATCCAAACACAGCCTAGTTCTTTTATCTCTCTTCTCCAACCAATTATTGTGGCCAGGACAGCAAAAAGTTTCAGAGTGTAGGTATGCATGTGACAGCAGAAGTTAATGAATGAAAAACAGAAAGGTTGCATACCAAAGCCATCTCCCCAGGCTTGATAGCAGGTTCCACGCAGTCTCGCCCATAACTGTTTTCAAAAGAATACAACTAGTAAAATCTAATAATAAGATTATCACAACATTAACTAAATTTGGCATTCCATTCTTGTGAGGAGAACAACACAGCAATGTAGGTTAATGGATTAAAAATTACAGAGAAAAGAATCTTGAAAAAGCTGCCTACGAGCATTTTAGGATTGTCAAAATAATTCTTCCCAGGGCAATAACAGGTTAGGATCGATAGCTTGATGAAAAGAAGAATAGAAATTGCGACCTTTAGAATGACCCCGACATTTGCCATTCGGATATGAATGCCGAGAATGTAGCAGAAAATGTGGAATAAACAAGCAGTACCACATATTCACATAAATCACAAATCGGAATTCGGTGGTATCTTGCACCTTTAGGAAACAAATTAAATAATGCATGGAAGTCAACATAAAATGGGAAAGGTGGAAATGAATTCTTCGAAAAATGAGCCCCTAGTGAACATTAAAGTAGTCCTCATACTTGATGGCGACAAACCGATCCTTGCACAAGCTCATTGAACATCTAATGGATGTTGATAGGTAACAAGAAAACCCTGGTGGGTATTTCGGGTTTGATTTTTGGACGATATTTAAAATGTAATTGTCAACACATTTGCAACTTCATGAATTTGGACGGCTGCCCTTGAGACCTTAGCGCGAAATTATGTGACATCCGAAGTGCCAAAGTTCCATGGTTAACCAATCATCCAACTAAAATGCCTTCTTCTTGCAAACACATTCTCTTACGCGGCACAACCAAATATCCAACTTCATTGGCATGAACGTAATAAATTGTTATACACAAAGATTCCACTACAAATATTACTTTGACGAACTTATGAAATAATACAAGGGCGTCATTTAGTTAATGGCCAGTGCAGCAGATAGGCTTTATAGACCATCAAACCACAGATTTGCCAATCTTTCCTTAATTAGATAATTTGCAAATTTGGTGAAATGATTCACAAACTTGGGCCACAATATGCGAATTTGTGATTTTGGTGCAGGACTTTGTGTGACTTGGGTCCAAACTAGTGTCAATTCCCTGGATAACCAATCATACAACTGCAAAGTGCAAACACATTATCTGATGCAGCTTAGTACCACAAAAGAGGAAGAAGGATTCAATCCCCATGAAGTCAACAAACGAAACAATTACTTTCATCATTTTTATAGCATACCACTGCACTTGTATGGCGTGTTAGGTAAAAATCATCTAGCTGATGGTTACAGAGCCATGGGAATTATGTCCTGGTCATCGAAGTCATCTCTTCTACAAGCTTCAAAGTTGGTATTCTCTCCCATTTCAATATTGCAATCACTAAGGTCCTATGGGAATTGCGTCAAAGGTCTCATAGCCACCTTCCATCACGTATGACATATGACAAAAAAAAATAAACACTCTTTATCATCTGCTTTTGGAAGGCAAACAGATGAGGAAAACATGGGACGAGCCAACAAATTTGAAGGCCAGGTTTGTAAAACACTAGAAGAGCACCCACAGGTTCTAACTAGGGTAGCGACAATTCAAAAATCGTCTGCAGATAACTCCTTCCTTTTATCAATGCATTTCTATCATGTTTCAAAAAAAAAAAAAAAAAAATCGTCTGCAGCAGCTAAAATGGTTTCAAATCATGATGGAAGAAAAATCTAGTCCATTTCTACAATTAAAAAAAAAGTTGCGAATGGTTTGGGTTGATCAATTGTCGCAAGAATGACGTTTCTATCTATAGTTTGCCGTCCTATAAGGTGCCTGGAGCAGGGAATAAAGTCTCCTACGGGCCATGACAGAAAAATCCCAGGAATGTTCTACTTGTACGACCAGAAACATTTTGATTTGCATGGCACTATTGTTCATTTTTTAATCCAAAATAAAACCATATCTAGCCACTTAATTTTCTTGGTCAGTTGTTTTGTTGGAATTCTGAAATTGTTAAGCAATTATAATTGAATAGCCCAAACCCGTATATCCACCCCATAGTTGCACGAAAGGGGTGAGAGGAGATGGCAGCATGATAGCACATCAGACAGTCCAAGGTTGGGAGAACCTACATGATCACCACAGGAGTATATTTTGTTCTATATAGAAACAACCAAAAATAGTGGAAATTCATGTCCATTGCAAATTAATTGTCATCCCTGATACAAAAACACCTATTATGCAAACAACAACTACAACAATAAAGTTCAGTCCTCTTTTCTGTTGTGGCTGCCCTTTAACTTCTTCATACACGCGCGCGTGTGTATATATATATAGAGGGGGAGAGAGAGAGAGAGGTTTTGTCCCAATGGACACGAGACTCTGCCAAGGTTCCTGCTCTAATTGCAGATTCGAGGTCCGACAGAAAATTCGCCATCGCCATTAGGAGGTTCCTGCAACGAAAAATCAACTCCTACAACTAATGTTGGAGAACCTGGGCAGTTGGCCTAGCGGTTTCATAGCTGTGCAGTGAGTAAGTGGGTTCGACTCTTAGCGGCAGGAACCTTCAACTATGCCCACGTTTCCGCGTTCCCGTCAAAGGAAACCCCAAGAAACTCGTCCCAATGAGGACAGGAACTCGTTCCTTACCTATACGGGAACTTACACCCAAAAAACGGTTGAGAGACTTACGAATCAAGCTGCAATTGGTACCTTTAAAGTTATTTTGTTCTTGTTGGTGTGCACATATGATATTAACCTTCTAGAGTCATATTAATGCCTTTAACTTTTACGCCTACTTAATATGCACAAGAGCTCTATTGTGTAATCATTTGCTACAATAAAAATGTTGAAATATAACTAGAAACTTATAATTTTAATAGTAATATTTTATGTGGTAGAATAATATTTTTATATTGACATTTAACAATATAAAATTCCAAAATATATATTAATAATTTTAATAATTTTTCCTAACCGCTCCCAATGGCGCTCCCACACTTCTATGATCATCTGCTCCCCCGTTCCCGCCCCCACTCCCGCTCCCGCAACTTCAACCCCTGTGGAGCGGATGTTGATGCCGTTGGGGTATAATGGGTCGGGTAGGGGTTGGGATTTGTGTAAATTTCTTCTAACATGACCTGTAAAAAATTAATAATGTTCAAGATTACCTTCCAATTCAGTTACTCATTAAATGTATAACAGCAACCCATCTTAATCTAGTTATCAGTCTCAATCCCACATCTACTAATGCACACCGACCAAACATGAACGGCCTACTGGGGCTTTGGAACCAAAATCTCCATCCAATAAAATTAATATCGAGATTCCAGAGTACACAATTAAACCTCCTGAACTCCAAGTACCAGCTAAAACTCAGCCATCTCGAGACTTGCAAGTGGTCATTCCGTGTAGAAGCTTTAGGAACTCTGCTATAGTTTCGCCTCAAGCTTGTATTCTCCCTCGTACAAGTTACATACTTTTTTTTTTCTTTTTAAAATAATCAATCCTTCTCAATCAACTACCGACGATCAGATCTTCGGCTTATGCATGATTGGAAAGTTGTGATGACGCGGAAAAAAAATTGAAAAAAAAAAATCAAATTTGGCATACTTAATCCCACCATCCACCCTAAAGAGTTTATAAGATCCAAATTTTCACTGATGCAAGTCAATATGTCAAATGCAAGTTAAGGGGGGAAATAATGCATGTTCTCCTAACAGAGAATCCTTTTAAGGGAAAGGTGCACTTACATTATTTGCCTCTTGCCATTTACCACCTCCAGCCTGTAAAAGCTGCACCCTTTGCTGAACGGAAAAGGCTTTCCCTTCCACTCTGTCATTCCCACAGTCAGTTGCTTTGTACATAATTTAATGTTCATGAGAACGGAAGAATCGAAAATTTTGAAAAGAGACTATATTCTTCACCATACCCAAGTGCCAAGTAACGCCAAGAGCTGAGGTATCCTCATGTGATATGTCATCAATGACAAATTGCAGATCCATGCTGATTGAATCGATGAACTTCTGGAAGAACTCTAGGATTGCCTGCACAATAATTGAACCTCAAAGTAACCCTTTGAGGGGGAAAAAAATACCAGAAAGATAGTGACTAGATGTGAATGGTCAAATAAACTATCAAGATCACGTTAAGCTCCTAGTTGGGAGGGGGGGGGGGGGGGGGGGTTGAAGAAGTTACTCTCTCCCCTTTTGCTAGTTATATCTACAAGATAGATATAACTAGCTCAGGTGTCCCCCCTCTCTAGAGAGAAGGGACACCATCCGGTTAAGCAATAACAAGAAAGAACCAATAAAAAACACAGAGAGGGGTGCATGAGCGCGCACACGGACCATTTACACCCACAAGCAAGACAGAAAAAGCACTCTTAGGATTTTAAGAAAAGAACGGTAACTAACCAAAGGAAAGAGACCGGGTCCCCCTCAAAGGGGATAGAGGGGGGAGCATACACTACGCTGCTAACTTATGGCATCTACATATATAAACAATTAAGGGTCCCAAATGTTCAGAAAAGAGTTGTGCACTGAGCTGTAAGAAACGATACCTAAGTATAACTTTTCATTGATTTTGTTGAGAATATTCTCGGTAGAGATGGAGTTACAAACAAAAAAAGATTGTCCTTAGAAGTTGATACGAGTCATATGACCAGTGTAAGGAAAAGGTATTCTCACAAAAACATACACAGTTTCTAGGATTACTAAATCAACATTGTTTTGTTTCCTTTGTTTTTCCCTTCTCTGGGAAATTGGTGAGAAATCCCCGAAATGAAATTTCCAATTTGTCCCGTAAACTGTTCGAAGATCAGAATCCATGACTTCCAAAGTACTGCAAATGAAATTCTTTCATTTCAAAAAGAAATTTCACATGCGTCGTGGATGGTTTGATAGATTTCGACAAGGAGATTCAAAAAACATAAACAAACAGACATGTAGACCAAAAGTTTGGTATTTCAAAAATGGCAAATATAGTTTTAGCCATTAATGTGTTGGAACTTGGGTCTAATGAATATTTGTGTCCTATAATCGGCTGTTGTATAAGGTCTTCTTGCTTGAAAACTCAAGTCAATGTACTGAATGCATCGAAAAAAGTTCAAAAGGGTGCACTATCAAAATGAAAAAGCAGTAGTACAAAAACTTAGGTATAGAGGCCACAAAATACTGTCTCAAACACGAGAACACCCATGCTGTTTGACAGAGCTAAAAATTTAGAACTGAAGATTCTAGGGTTTAATTAGCCTTGAAAACTGTCGATGTGTTGTGCTTTTCATGTATTGGCAATTTCATGAGTATAAACAACTTATTTCAATTTTCCGTAGCTATTTCAAACAGAAGTTCTTGAATTTGGTTACAGCAGTGCTCGGAACCGCACCATACACATCACACATGCACACGCTTAATGCGTATCCATGGCAGGTGCACTGGTGTATTCATGTCACGCTATACAATTTTTTGTAAGGAACTGGACCAAACAATTCGGCTTGTGAGCCCCAGCACAGGTCCCGTTTTGATAAGCCATGCCGTTCATTTTCTAAGCCACGATGTATAGACCATGCATAATAAACCTAACTTTGATTAGACATATTAGTTCATTTTCTAAGCCACAATGTATAGACCATGCATAATTAACCTAACTTTGATTAGACATATTTAGTTTTCTTGTATGTCTTGAAAAAATGAAGGATCACTGTAAAGTTTTAAGTACTTTTAGGCTGGCGCCGCAAGCACCACAAAAGAAGTAAGAGGATCCAACGGTTAGCAAAATCTATGAGCAATGATTTTACTTGATCTCTTGGAAATCCAACTTTGATGGGCAGCTAATCTATTGCAAAATTATAACTTAAGCAAACCTTGTGCCAACTTTGCAATCCAATTTTTTCCTCTTGCTCTCTCCTACTAAAGCCACAAGAATGTCAAGAAATGGCTCTAGCAAAATTTTTGTCAAAGCATCCAACACAAAGGTCCCAAACCAATTGATAATGAATGGAGAAGCCACCTAGGATCATACATTAGTTTTGGAGGTTACAATTTTCTAACGTGGGACAAACTCTAATACCTTCCTGCACGTGTGACTCCTAATCCACATGTGCTTCGGTAAACAAGAAAGATCCATAACAAAGGAAGTATAACGAAATAAGGTTCACTGAAGACACAAGTCTTCAAACGATGGGGCAATCAATCGAGGGAGAGTTGTCCAAAAGACTCTGAAATCCTAGCGCCTAGCTCTAATACTATATTAAAACATTCAACTCAAAATCAATTAGCAATGACTGAAGGGGTCGTCCAGACTCATATACTAGTGTTTGATGTCAAGTTCACATACTATTCGCTACCTACCCCACACCGGTATGGATGTTTTAAATGCTACTACTTGAAGACTAATAGTATGGATATTTTAAGCAAAACGTTATGAATTCAAAGTGATACAATGGTTGTATGTTGTACACAGCCAACTGGGTGCATGCAATACACACTTATAGCATTTCCCAATAGAAAATGGATCGACCCGCTGTCCGAAAGTCTATCGAAAGTAATAGAATCATAATGTGAATAAGTATTCCCAAGATATAAGGGTTGAACGACGGTGTCGGTACTGAGAAAAAAATGGAGTGGCAACAGAATTCCAAAGAGAGTTACCTTACGACCAACGAATGGTCGAGAGAAGATAAGGTCTTCGTAGACGCAATCGTGGGCAATGAGGTCCTCCACGGAGGCGAGATCGTGGCCGTTGATTCCCCCATAGAAGTTCCTCACAACTTCCAACGACGGAGATTCAACGGCAGCTGATGATGATGATGTGGTTGCTGCTGGCGCTTCGACCACCGTCTGATTGTCCGACGACGACACACCCCGCCTTCTCCTTCTTCTTCCTCTTGTTGTTTGTCCTTCGATTTTCACACTCTTGAAATTTGAATAAGTGGTGGTCGGGGTAGCATGGCTTGTAGGTAACAACACAGCAGCAGCTACGGTGCTTGTGAAAACAGGCAACAATGGGTTTGTGTATGACGATGATGGTGATAAAAGGGGCGGTGGTGAAGATGATGATGCTGGGATGGTCATTAGCATCATTTTATTTTCTCCGAATGCTTGTAAATTTGGCTTGCTGGGCTTCTCCCTCGGGGAAAAGCAAGACTCGGGTGGTTTTGCAAATCGCTTCTTTTTTTCTTTTTGCCTTTTTTGTCTTTGTTTAATTTTTTTCATATTATTAAATTTTCATTGAGTTTTTTTAAAATCATTGCATCATGACGAGAGAGATTTTAAAAATTAAAAAATTTCAATTTAATTTCAATTTTTTTAAATAAAAATAAAAAATCGATTTATTGAGCTTATAAGCCCTAACATATTATAGCCATGACAAATTGTGTTTTCTTTATGAAGGTAGAGTACTAAAAAAATTATTTAACTTAATCTGCCTACTAAAATGAGGCACTTCAATTGACGTTGTTTTATGTTATCAAAAGCATCGATAATAGAATCATCATAAAAACCTTGAACATTGTCTCTTTCATTGTATGTAATCAAGAAACTTGTCAAAAATTTGTCAAAAATCTTACTGCATAATTTAGTTTTCACAAATTGTGTAGCTAAAAATGCACATATTGTCGTAGCCGTTGAAACAAACAAAGTCGATACAAGACGAATTTATAACATGCATGCATAAAGAGAGATTCTGGACTTTCTTCTTTTGTTCAAAATTTGATACAACTCTATTAAGAAATTTCTTATTTTGTGGTCTTTCTTCGGTTAGTCGGTTTGGCTTTGTTTCCTTAATCAATACCTTCTACTTTAAAAAAGGATTTTGCATTGAAGTCAAAGTTTGTAGTTTTGATTTTATTTTATTTTTTTTAATTTAGCCATCATGCTTTGCCATATTCCACTTAGGCCATTTAAATAAAATTAGAAGTATTTAATTATTCATCCTCAAAACTCATTCCACGTAAGTATTCATCCTGCACTTTTTGAACAGTTATGATTTCATCCTCATTTTTTCATAATACCAATAGTGTCCTTGGATAGATATATATATATATATATATATATATATATCATAGAAAAATGGGATGAAAAGATAACTCCGGCAGTCCCGGCCCATAATTCAATCCAATCCCGTAAATCTCTCCCGAAAATCTGGATCACCACCTCCCCAAAACCACCGTACAAACCATTTCATCCTCAACCATTTCGATCAAAACGAGATGGTCACACCCCTACCAATCGAGACCATTGCCGCTGCAAAACTCATCCGGCCAACCGTCGTCACCGATCAAGCAAATTGTCGCCGACCAGGTCACAACAGGATGACCACAACCGCTGAGGCGGCGGAATCGACGGCGCTTGTCATTCAACAGATGCTTGCCGCTCTTCTTCCAC
Organism: Rhododendron ovatum; assembly: GCA_019656835.1. Taxonomy (NCBI): domain Eukaryota; kingdom Viridiplantae; phylum Streptophyta; class Magnoliopsida; order Ericales; family Ericaceae; genus Rhododendron; species Rhododendron ovatum. The sequence goes on along the minus strand of CM033790.1, from coordinate 22,051,068 downwards.
CGCCTCCGCCCGGAGTGACACGGAGGAGGAGGAGGAGGAGGAGGAGGAGGAGGAGGAGGAAGACCTTCACTCCGGCAGGTACTACAACGACGTCTATTACATCGACACCAACGTACAATCCCACAGGTGGATGGAAGAAAGGGTTGTAAATGCTTAGACCTAGAACAGATCCTTACCCCGTCACCGTCGATGGTAAGATGTACGTCTTCGGAAACGTTGTTAGGGGTCACAAGCACAACAAAGAGGATGCTGGGTTTCTCATGGGCGACTACTTGGCGTCCCTTGTGTATGGCACCATCATCCAGAGACCTCGTGGATGCGCAGTTTTGGACGACGACGACAACGACAAGTTCATTCTGTTGCATGGCTTCTTCCTCCTCTTCTTCTATTTTTTTTTCCGGCTAAACATGATTAGAGTCCTATTTTTCAGATTGAAAAAACATTTTATATTCATGTTTTTTCATGCTATTTTTCCAAAAAGTTATGGATTTTCAAGTTTCGCCAAGAAATCATGATTTTGGTTTATTGTTTTTCATGATAAATTAACCATGAAAAACATGGTCAGTATTGTGTATGTTCCGAAATATTTCTTTAGATCATTTTGCAAAAAATAAAAACATGGTCAATCCACCATGTTTCAAAAAAGGGTTATTTTCCTAAATGTTATGGGTTTTCAAATCCCACCGAGAATTCATGATTTTGGTTTATTATTTTCATGACAAATTAACCATGAAAAATATGATCAGTACGAATATTGTATATGTTCTGGAATATTTTTAATAATAATTTTGTAAAAAATAAAAATATGGTCAATCCACCATGTTCCAAAAGGTTTCATGATAATACGTGGTATAACTGAAAAAATAAATATGGTTTTCGAATGTAAATCAGTGAAATTTGGTTATTACAAATCTTTTAAGTTTTGAAATCATCTTTCATATTTATCTCCTGTAATTACTGAGATTGAATCCCACTAAATTAGGAAATGGTTGAATCCTACTAAATTAAAAAATGGTTGAATCCCACTGATTTAGGATGTCAATTTAATAAAATATATATGAATATTATTAGAAGGGTAAGATAGGAAATTCACCATTTGAAATGATTTTTTTTTTTGACAAGTACAATTTGAAATGATGAAAACAGAAATGTTCAAAATGACCGGGATGAATTCTTACGTGGGCTAAGATCTGAGGATGAATATTTAAATCTCCCATAAAATTATGGGTATTTAAGATATAAATAAATAAATGAAAGCATTTTTTATATTGTTGTGCTAATTGTCGCCATAACTTGTAAGTGTTACCATCTGAGTCTACTAAAAGTCAAAGTCTGTCCCACAAGCCTTAATAGCACATATGCATGTCACATAGGGACCACTGAAACGCTATTTAATGCAAATTAAATAGCCAAACTTGCATTTTGTATTAGAGATGCTATTACGAAAAGATATAAATGTACACTATTAACTAAAATTAGCATACTAAAAAGAGTGGTAACTAGTTTGGAATCATGTGCTACTAGGGTGAAAAGCATGACAATCTAATGACTTTGTTTTGCTCTTTCACATGTAATTAACCAACCCCCTAAAAGGCATGCAACCACTTGTTTGGATGGTCCCCCCCCCCCCCCCCCCCCCCCCCCCCCCCCTCTTTCTCTCTCACACATACTTTTTCATGTTTCTAGAAGCTTTATATGGCTTTCTATGTCACATGGAGCCGCTTCTTGAAAAATGGAGCCTTGCAACGTACATCTGGCTTCATTGCATATTCATCGTGATAAAACTTTATTACTACGTATAAAAAGATTGTTGTGCCTTTTTCTTTGGCTTTGGCTTTCCATTCCCGTTACATTTGTTAAACTCAATTAATGTCATACATAAAAAGATTATACCTCTCAATAGTATACCCTATTTTCTTTGTGTTGTATACTTATTGTGTCAATTGCAGAAAGAGATGACATCTACACAAGAAGACAAATGAATTGCAAGACACTAACCATGGATACAAAGGCTCAAATATGGCAAGAGAAGAAAAAAGTCTTTGACAAGGAAAGAAATACTTTGGAAAATGAATTGGCAAATCTTTTAACGTGGGTATGTAAATAAAACCTTTTATCATTTGTTATTTTCCTTTTGGTTAATCAAATTGGTGTCTTTTTTTAAAGAGTTGTACTAAGAGAAATTTTATGCAAATGACAAAGTTACAATTAGAATGTATTTTGGCTGAGTAGACAATAACACCCATAGTCCTATCTATAAATATCAAAACTAAATTTCTTTATACAAAATGTAACCATTTGAGTTTATAATTTGAGCTTATACAATTACAAGTTCTTTTACGATTACATGGTTTTCAATATATGATCTTGGTAATAGGGTTTAGTTCACTTAGCTTTGAATGATGTTGCATATTATCTTTAAATTTTAATAGAATCATTTGATTTGCTTTTAGTCATTCGTTATTTATTTATTAAATTCCAATTGTTAAGATGAATAGTTTATTCACAATATTTGACGTGAATAATTTTTGCTAGAGAGCTGACCCTTTTGCTGGGATAATTTTTGAAGTTTTAAAATATACTCCATAAGTATAGTTTCGGTGCGTATAGTGTTTTTACTCACCGTAACTTGTTTTCATTTACCATGCATATAAACAGATAAACGAGATTGAGACAATGGATGGCCAACAATTAAAGAAATATGTCCAGAATAGACCTAACAACTTGAAGACTATAACCATCAAGAGGAGCACACCAGACAGAATATGAAATCATACTTAAGTTATGCCTTCAGTACTTGTATTTTCTCATGTTATATATGATCATTGATTGATTATTCACCTATTATAAAGTACTCCTCAGTCCTCATGTTCAAAAGCATGGGTTCGTGGAGCAATTAACCGTTAAAAAGGGAAAATGTTAAAAGTTGGAAATAGACAACTTTAGCTTCTTCACTTAATTATTGGTATATACTACTTTTTTTCTTTTCTCTCATAGTGTTTTTGTAAACCACAACTGTGATTCAAGCAGCGCCTAAATTAGATAATATATGTCACTTGTGTAGGTTCAAAGGGCAAGAATGGCAAAATGTACTGGGATAATGTCTACAGTGTGGAAGTACAATAGAGAAGATGGTGAAGGCCCCTCAAATTCAACTAAGGAAAATGCCTAAATTAATGTCTTCCTCATGGTGTTATTATCCTTTTTCCCATGTGTAGTTTTTCTTAAAATTTGGTTGTTTGCTAGAAAGCTTCATTATTTGAAGAACAATATGTGTAAGTAAGGTTGGCAATAAAGGGCGGGTAAGGGATGGATACCACTATCCCCGTCCCCGATCTTCGAATCCAAATCCATCCCCATCCCCTCCCCGACCCCCACCGGGGAATCATTTTTACCCTCCATACTTCCCCAAACGGGGATCCCCGTGGGGAATCGGGGATCCAACTGGAACCACAGGCAAAACCGGTATTCTTAATTCGGTATCCCTCCTGTAGCAAGACGCCAAGAACAAACAACACACTCAAAGCTCTTTAAAGCTTTGTTTCTTAGTCTTTCAACACAATGCTATTTCATGAGTTTCCGACGTGAACAATATTTATCAGACATGAACAATATTTATCTGACTAGAACTATCGATTTGAGCTCTTTTTTCTACTAATCTTCTATCCGTGGTAAGTGAATTCAATTACTTCTATGTTAATTGACAGTGAGATTTAGTTTCTTTCTTTCTTCCTCACTTATGTATATATAGTACTCCTATATAATTTTCATTTATGTATATAACTTATTTATTTTATATATATATACACACACACAAATGGGGCGGGGACAGACTCATACCCATCCCCTACCCATTCCCCATTTTTAAAAAAAAAATTATCTCCATCCCTTACCCGATCCCTGAAAAATCCCCGAATCCCCAATCCATTTGGGGCGGGGAATGGGGCGGGGCGGGGCGGGGCGGCCGGGATTGCCATCCCTATGCGTAAGAGCTATAACAACTTCTTTGCACCTTTAGAATAGCAACCAATTTAAGAAGTATGATTTCCTTTGTTGTGAATAACTCAAAACCAAGGGTGAAATTAAAAGTTGTGTATGAAATGGGAACTAAAATAGAAAAGATGCAATAACAATCACTACAGCAAACCAACTCAACTTGTAGTTGTCTCACTAACATTTCTTGACCTAAAACCCTTCGTCTCCCTCTCTCCCTCCTAACCCTTTCAAGTTGCGCTGCTGCCGGGGGGGGGGGGTGTCTCCCTTTTCTTTATTTCCTATTCCCCTTTCTTCTACATTTTACCCCTTCCTCGTCTCAATTGTTCTTGCCTTTTTTCATTGTCGTTCCTACCAGTTTTGCCATCTTACCCCATCGGTTCTTTCCTTGGTTGGATTCGTTTTTGCGCTTAACAGCCATGTGGTTCCGGTTGTTGGTGGCGTTTCGCCTTTTGTGCTTAATGGCGTGGGTCCCACGCGGCCTTTGGTTTCGCAGCCCTCATCTCTAGCTGTGCCGGCCTACCTTTCATTTTTGGTGTTTTTGGAGGAGGGCACGAGCACGTATCGCCGGTTCAGTGTTGGTGGCTGCTGATGGAGTGGGGGTTGTGGTTGGGCTTTTGTTTGACAGCGTGTTGTAGGTCGGAGTTTGGTTTAGTTGTTTGTTTCCAAGGGTCTCTAAGGCAGCGACGGAGGCGGTGGGCCTGGGGTGGAGTTTGTAGTTGTCTAGGGTTAGGGTTTTGTTTGTTTTTTATTTTCAGGTATTGGAGCTTTGTAGTAGTTTTGGGATTGTCTGGGCATCATTTTTTGAGATGTTTTGTTGGTGTTTGAGGGCAACGGCTATGGTGTTTTGGCAGTAAGGAGGCAGTTTTCATGGAGCAAGGTGTCGGTGGTGGATTTTAAGGTGGCATGTTCACAGTTTGGTAGCAAGACGACAGGGTTTCAGCGGTGTAGGACGGCGACATCAGGTCTATGTGCAACGAAAGAGTTTTTTTGCATCTCAGGGGTTGGTTCCCTAAGTTCCGGTAGCGGTGGTGTAGCTTTTCCAGTGTGGGTGGCTTTTTGGGTGCTATTGGCAATTAGGGTGATCTGTAGGGTTTTGGGGTTTGGGCTTTGCTCGTTTTAGTTGGTCTCTTGCCAGCATTTGGGTCTCAAATAGCCCGAGGTTAGTAATTTTTCTTTTTGGCTTGCCCTTGTCCTTTTAATCTTTGTAACCTTTCAGAGATTGGTAAAATTCTTATGCTGAGCAAAACCTAGTGACATAAATCCAAGTTCCTTGTCAAATGGTACCTTTTGGTGAGGAAATCAGATTTCAGTCAATGGAATTTTTTTGGCGAAGAAATGGAATTTAGTCGTCAAAAGGGTATGAATTCGTCTTCCCATGCCAAAAAGTTAGTTTCTCACCAAAAAGTCAGATTTGGCTAGGAAAAACAAGTTTCATTGCCAATCGGTAGTTTTTGACGAGGAAACCCAAATTCCGTCGCTAGTGAGTAGTATCTTTTGACGATAAATTAAGGGTTTCCACGCCAAAAAGGTACCCATTTGCGAAAAATAGGAATTACTTCGCCAAACCTAATACTAACTAATTATTTATTTCCAAGAAAATTCACATTATTTAAAATAAATAATAACGTTTTTATCATACGTATCACACATAGATTAGTTTGACAATTATTGAAAAAATGTTAACATATGTTAAATTTTGCAATATTATCAACGAAATGGTACGTGCCTAGTGGTAAGAGCATTGGCGACTCGAGAAATTTACAAATATGGGGTCATTTACAAGTTAAAAGTTGAGATGTTTCTTTTTAGTCTAAGAGCGAAAGTCCTTTGAATTGATATGACTTTTTCTTAGCACAATTTATTAAATAGGACTACTTGTAACTGTCTTTTAAAAAAACGTGTGGATATTTTTTTAACTTGAGAAAAAACAACACTAGAAATTCCTATAAAAGCCTCTCTTGGCCTTTACCGTTTCACTAAACTTAATATTTTAGTACAAGCACCTAAATATACATTCCAACAACTTTTAACTTGGAGTATACATGTTATTTGTACAATACACACGAGAAGAAAAAACAGAGGACCAATGTCCTCTTTCTTAACCAAATTGTAATTTCAAGTCCAAGTATTACAAAAATAATTAAAGGATTATAATTTTGGGAAGAACTAAATACAACATTTAGAGATTTTCTTTAGAGATAGGGAGATTTTTTTTGACAAAATGCAGAAGATTATATTAATAATAGCCCAGCGGTACTTCAGTAATGAAGTTCATTACAAATATATTGGATAGAGCCAAACTAATAATCTAACTATGATTGTCTTCTCCAATAAAATAAAGTGTGACCAAACCAACCAAAAAAAGAAGAAAAATGATTGATTATTAAGAGGGTGTTCCACTTTTACAAAAAGTTCTTTTTTTTCAAACGAATCTAATTTCAAACTCAATTATAATGAAAATGAGAAATATTTTTTCAATTTTTTTTGCACCGTTTAAAAGATCTTAATGAGATTTATCAAACAAGATCCATATTGGTAGGAAAATTATTTGCGTAAATACATGATTTTTAAGCTTAAAATTGCCTTTTCTTTCAAAAAGTTCTTTTTTTCAAAAACCAGAACACCCTCTAATTTCGGATGAAATTGCCACCTATAGTCAAAATGCATAAATGGTGGAGTACCGCTGGGCTATTATTAATATAATCTTCTCCATTTTGTCAAAAAAATCTCCCTATCTCTAAAGAAAATCCACGGGAGGATTTGCTGGTGCCACGGAAATTAATTACACATCATCCTAATATGCCTCAATTGCCCTCCCTAGTAATCAGCTTTGGTTTGACTTCAAATCCCACTTCAAATCTTTTTCATTCCTAATCCACTTTAATACTCCACTACACAAGATCCCAACCAAAGTCCTTTCGGAGTACAAAGAATAACTTCCTATAACTACTTTCTCATTTAAAAACAACTAGCGTCTTGTCCGTTCGAAGCGTGGATCATCACATATGGCTCTTGGAATTTTCTCACTTTTCTCGTAAAATAATTTTAAAAATTAACAATAATAAAAAACAAAAGAAATGAAGAAAGAGAAAGGTTTCAATAAAAATTGTCAAGGGCTAAGTGAAGGACGCATTACAAACTTTTCCTTTGTTTTTTTTTTTCTTTTTTCCTCTTGGAACTTCATAGTACATGTTCTCATTATTTTCTAATGCTTCTTGGAATGCATCTTTAATGGCAGACGAGAATATTAATTTTGATTTCTAATGGTTCTGGTTATGTCTTGCTAATGGTGATTTGCAGTTAACCTTGAGAGCAAAAATATAATTATTATTTTATTCTTTTAAAATAATTATTATTTTGTTCTCATTATTTTATTCTTTTAAATATAATTATTTTTAAATAATAAAATAATAATTATATTTTTGCTCTCAAGGTTAACTACAAATCACCATTAGCAAGACATAACCAGAACCATTAGAAATCAAAATTAATAATCTCGTCTGCCATTAAAGATGCATTCCAAGAAGCATTAGAAAATAATGAGAACATGTACTATGAAGTTCCAAGAAGCATTAAAAAAACAAAGGAAAAGTTTGTAATGCATCCTTCACTTAGCCCTTGACAATTTTTATTGAAACCTATCTCTTTTCTTCATTTCTTTTGTCTTTTATTATTGTTAATTTTTTAAATTATTTTACGAGAAAAGTGAGAAAATTCCAAGAGCCATATGTGACGATCCATGCATTGAACAGACAAGACGTTAGTTGTATTAAATGAGGAAGGAGTTATAGGAAGTTATTCTATTTCTCTGTACTCTGAAAGGACTTTGGTTGGGATCTTGTGTAGTGGAGTATTAAAGTGGATTAGGAATGAAAAAGATTTGAAATGGGATTTGAAGTCAAAACAAAGCTGATTACTAGGGAGGGCAATTGAGGCATATTAGGATGATGTGTAATTAATTTCCGTGGCACCAGCAAATCCTCCCGTGGAATTAACAGCTTCCATATCATAATAGTTTAATCTTAAACGAAGTCAAGCCTATTACTTCAACCCCTAATATTGTTATTTTAATTTTTAATTGATTGACAAGAGCTCGTTTACATATGTCATCGGAATTATTTCTAGGAGAAACACCAAATTCTTTTGAACATTAATAAATTATTAAGCTAAAAAGTAAGTCTTCTGGGTTTTTTTGTCGTCTTACATTAATTTTTTTAAATCCATATTTTTACAATTCCTCTCATCGAGATGAAAAATAATACACTATGTAAAAATTTGACCCGAAGCTTACAAGAGTAAGAGGAAAAAAGAAGATGGGAAAATGACGGCCCAGAACGTGTTTTGATAATTAATATTCGTCAATGACATTTTCAATATTAACAAATATTCTCAACATGTTCTTAACGAGTATTAATTATTAAAAAACGTCTTGACCGTTATTTTTCCAAAGAAGAAAAGACCGTATCTATTAAAAGCCCCTTAAAAAGTTTAGAAAGATCGGCTGAAAGCCCAAGTTCGGCCCCAAACCACAGCCTGCAGACACTAGGATCTGGGCCTGGACCTTTGAAATGGGCTAGACCGGCCGGTTTACTACTGCCTCACCCGTGTGGACAATTCAACCCTAAATCACGAAAAAATATCTGAGCGAGAGAGCCCTAATTGTCCCACAACCTCACACGCACATATATATAGTCGTGTCCATGTCCTCTTCCGCTCGGGAATCGTCGTGTCCTACACACACACGCATCACGCCACAGTACAATTTACGAAGAAAATCTCCTTTTAGATTGTAATTGCCCGGTTGAAACCCTAACGCAAGTTGTCATGGCGGAGGAAGAGATTGTCGCGGCGGCGGCGAGCCCTACGCTGTCGGATCTCAAGCGGAAGCACGAGGATTTGGAGCCGGATGCACCCGAGCCGACCCCCACGAACGCCAACGGAGCGGATTCGGGACAGAGAGACGAGGGGGTAGAGGAGGAGAACGGAGCTGCTGCGGTTGGTGGCGACTCGGACGAGTCCGAAGCTAAACGACCTCGTTTGGAGGAGAATCCCGACGGCTTAGGTATTCCTCTCTTTGGTTGGTTTTTTTTTTTCTCTTCTCCCGAGAGAACATTTTCGTACATTCTTGCAGATAGATTTTTAGCATGAATTTTGAGTTATGATAAGAAAACCATGGAGCTTACCGTTTTTGATTATCGGCGAACTTAGCTCTATTCGGTTCCGTTCATTTTTGTCGTAGTTTTGTTAGGCCCCAACATGTAACAGGAAGCTTAACAATTTCTAGGGTTTCCTCCGCTTCTTTGCTGAAAATAGTTGGGGACCCTGGGCCTACTAGTGGTCCCGTCCAATGCCTAGATTAGGCAGCCGACTTATTGGCGCCTAGTCTCTCGGTGCCCGTTTCCACCGACTAGCACCTAGAGACTTTTGAAACATTGTCTGTTGTATTCCTGTGTTTAAATGCACTTGCCTGCGTTTTTCTGTGTGAATGAACATGCACATCTAATTCTCTCAAGAAAGATTTACATGCACATGTAATTGTCTCTCTAAGTATTGCTTATGCTTTCGTGCCTGGTGCATAGTCGTGTCAGTCCATAGTGGTGTATTCGTTGATGGTTTTTGTGTACGTTTAACTGTGTTTGTTTCTGTATTCTTACTGGTTACTACTAATTTTCTTGCTTGAAGTTTAGGTTGTGCGGTAGTAATGCTTCATTGTCTCATTTTGTAGGTGTCACTGTGAATGGATTCCAAGAGAAGGTGGAGGACGTTGAACTGCCATCTGTGGAACATAATACCGTGTCAGTGGATGCTCAAGAACCCACTGATGAAGCTCCGGACACTGAGAATGACAAACAACCTTCTTCTGATGATCAGTCGAAGGAAGAAACCCAGCCACCTTCGGTTGAGAATACCCTGTTGGAAAGTCCCCAGCAACAACCGTCTGGTGGCGGGGAGCATCAGGAACCCTCAACAGAAGTTCCTCAGGCAGTGGTTGTTTATTCTGAGGAACAGGAACCTGCAGCTGAGACTGAAGCCGTGTCTCGGAAAATGGAGGTTCCGAATAATAAGGTGAATAATATACTACATAATGACCAACTTGGGTTCTTTTGGTGTTGTATAGGACATTGTGCATTCGGTTTAGTGGCTACTTCTTGTTTCTGTTGTGTGAAAGAGCCGTTTTTTCGATTGATCTCATCTCCTTTCACCTCGCCTCAACATAAGGAGTAATAAAAAGGGAAGTAACTCATAGTTTTGCTCTATGTTACACGGAAATTTCTGACATTAGGTGGGTTGGGTTCCAAATGTTCAGTTGAACATTCATGTAGAAAGCATACTAGTATTTTCTATATCGAATACATCTTAGCACTATGCATAAAACTATCACAGTATGTAGAAATGCTTTATGACACCTTCCGAACACCGTTTGCCCAAGAAAATAAATTAAAAACAATGTATAAGAAACATTGAGTTTTCTTGTGTCCCCCATGTCCTTAGCATTAGAATTAGATAAATCTGACTATTTGATACTGATGGTTATATTGGATTCATGTATGAAATTTTACTTGGGACAATGAATGTTAGGTGGTGTTCCGATTTCCGCCCTTAAAAAATAAGTACTTATTTGCAATTTTCAAGCTTAAAAATAATAGGCTTACTAAAATAAAAAATATGCAATATGGATCGTGTTTGATATATTTCAATGAGATCTATCAAACCTTGCAAAAAAAATTGAAAAATTATTTTCGTAAGCTTATTATTTTTAAGTTCGATTATAGGTCATTATTTTTTAAGTACTTATTTGAGAATCTGGAATGGGGCCTAAACTCTCCTTTGAGAAAAATGGGGGATTGTAAAACTCTCTTTTGAGCAGAGGAATAATGACAAATTTAAGCCAAGTAACACGGACACACACTAACACGCTTGATCTAAGATTTTTTTTCCCCATAAAAGGAGGACCCAACACGTCGAGGGCACGCTTGGAATAACTGTTTCGCATGTTTGTGTATGCTGTGTGCATCAATATTTTATTCATACGTGACATAATTTAAAGACGAAGAGATGGATGGAATCGTATTACTAAGTGTTTGAACATTGTATTCATGTTAGCTCGAGTAATGCACTGAAGAGTGTCCTGTTCTAGAAAAAGGAACCAATGATACATTCTCGGACAAGTTCCGACACAATCTTTCAGAGTGTCTGGCAGGTGTTGGCTGTTAAGTGTCGGACTCCATACGTAACCCTTTATAAGTCTTTGTCCTTAGTCCTTACCATTGCGGTTGATTACCTATTCAAAGCCTTATCAATTGGGGCGGGCTACATGAATCCGTTTTCTCTAATGAGCTATGTTGGGAGCTGCCTGGTTTATATGTCACCATATAAAGGCGGAGCAAAATCCGATGACATATATATGCATATTCTTGTCTTATCAACAAAAAAAGACCTGCATATTCCCGTTCTAGATTTTATCTATATGCTTTATTGAGTTCAAATTCATGCAATGTTAAGGTCTATTCGAATTAGTAAGAAAAGTGGGGGGAACTGGCCTATTCAAAGCCTTATCAATTGGGGTAGGCTACATGAATCTGTTTTCTCTAATGAGCTATGTTGAGAGCTGCCTGGTTTATATGTCACCATATAAAGGCGGAGCAAAATCCGATGACATATATATGCATATTCTTGTCTTATCAACAAAAAAAGACCTGCATATTCCCGCTCTCGATTTTATCTATGCTTTATTGAGGTCAAATTCATGCAATGTTGAGGTCTATTCGAATTAGTTTGAAAAGTGGGGGGAACTGGCCCTTGAGATGAGTATTTGTCAAAACAATCATGTCTGTGTCTCAACAGAGGGGATCTAGAAGTTGCTTTTGTCATGGATTTTAGACTGACCCTGAGTGAGTACTGGTCGCTGTTTCTAAGGCTGTATCTCCTCTGGTTCTTATCTCTTTTTCAGCACATTCCGTTTATTCTTTAGTAGAATCTTTTGCAGCCTATGTAAGTGGGACAAGAAAAAGTTCCACAGCCAAGGAGTGGGTTATAGGCTGTCTGGCATCATCATTATTTGGCTTGTAAGTTCAACTTGGGAGTTCTTAAGTTGACTGGAGATGTGTGGCCCAATGGATGTAGCTTTACTTGTGAAACAAGAATTGGACATGTCATTTCATCGCAAAAGAAAAAGGATAAGAAAACATTAGAAGATGTAATTGTTTGCCGTAGCTATGGTTTTGGTGCTGAAATAGCTGCAGATAAGGAGACAAAATACATAATAATCGTATCTCTCACATTATCAGCGTTCTTAAATCAGTCTAGGCAGCCACGTGCCGCCTTGATTTTAGGGTTTAGGAGTTGAGTAGCTGTTTTGTACAGTAGTCTGGAATTAATTGGGGATTAATCGGCCAGTTGGGGATTATTGGCTCGGCTAGGCAGCGACTAGTTGGCGGGTCTATTTCTTAAGTTGTTTTCTTAAGTTGTAAAAATTTCAAGGGTTGAAAGTCTAATATTAAAAAAGACCAGGGGTTTAGTGTTATTTTTACAAAAACGCATATATGTCTATAATTCTATATGTATGTATATTAGATGTTTCGCATACGGTTTTTATCTGTTAAGTACTTAATTTCATTTTATTTTTAACTTTGAGATTCGAACTTCATGTTTGACTGGTTATTTGTTACTAGTTACTTTCTAGTGGTTACTTTAGTTTTCATTCTTTTCTTCGTAGTTTTATGTCATTTCTTACTCTTTTAACTTTTGGGGAGTTGATGAGATATTTTTAAACAAATAAAAAACTACTAATCTCTTGTCCTTATAAGTCCCCGATTAGTCGGGCTAGGTGCTAGGGTCCTCTCTTCGGCCCAACTAGCCCCTAGCGATTTTCAGAACATTGAACATTGCAAATGATGTGACTGCCATTTTTGCAAACTTTTCATTGGTTATGGTTGTTTCTAAAGAGATTGTTGTGTGGACTTTGGCAGGTTGGAGTTCTTATTGGCAAGCATGGGGAAACTATTCGGTTTTTGCAAATCAATTCAGGTGCCAAGATTCAGATCACAAGGGATGCGGATTCTGATCCTAATTCTACCACCAGGCCTGCGGAACTTATAGGAACTTTAGAAAGTATAAACAAAGCTGAGAGGCTGATAAAGGATGTTATAGCTGAGGTTCCAAACCACTATTTCGTTTTAGTGTTCTTAATTGCTCTTACTCCGTTTCATGTTTAACCTCCTATACTTCAAATTTTTTTCCCTTCTCTTGGATAATAGTACTGTGATTTGCATTTGATAAGCCAACTTTTGGTTTTATAGGCAGATGCAGGGGGTTCCCCTTCCCTTGTAGCCAGGGGTGTTAGTTACGTACAAGCTGCAGGAGCTGCAGAACAAATTCTGATTCAAGTTCCATTTGAGAAGGTGACTTTGGTCTCCATATTTGTTGGTTACCATTATCTTTGCCACCTGCCATAACTTTACTTTCTTGTACTCCAGGTTGGTTTAATCATAGGCAAATTTGGGGAGACTATTAAAAGCCTACAGACCAGATCAGGGGCACGTATTCAGGTAGTTGGGCTCTGAGATGTATGGGACGATAAATGTCGGTGTCTCAACAGATGTAATAACTATCCTCCACAGGAGCTGTAGATCTAATAAATACTGACAATGTCATTTTGTATAGTTGACACCACAACATTCCCCTGATGGTGACCAATCTAAAGAAAGGACAGTGCGTGTTTCTGGTGATAAAAAGCAGATTGAAATGGCAAGAGAAATGATAAAAGAAGTTATGGATCAGGTTTGTTTCAACTTTCTAGCTTTCCTTTGTGCAGTTGAAGTGGATATTGTTTCTCATTTTTATATTGTTGCTATATCCTCTTAAGGCCTAGAAACTGAATTGTTAAACAATCGCCTTTATGTTACCCGCATTCATGGAATTCATTTTTTATACATGTTGCAGGAGATGATAGGAAGAAATTAACAAACATACTGATTGGTAACTTGCATATAATATGATCTAAATAAAGAGTAGAATGCATAGTCCTATTTGTCTATGTTGTCTCAAATGTTTTGTTCTTTACTGCACATTTTTTTCATGTATGGCTGTAAGTGTGTCAAACTCCTACCTAGCACGTTAACCCATCTTACCTTATGTAGGGCTTTATAAGTTATCTAAGCATTTCTCTAGAGAACTTGTATGCTTTGGTTCCATAATTCAAACTAGGTTCGAATTCTTCTATGATGGTAGAGTATCATGTGGTAGTTTGGAGAGAGAGAGAGAGAGAGAGCATGCATTAGTTGGTGGTCTCTTTAGTGTAGACAGGATAATCACTTCTTATATTACATCAGAGTAATTATTAGTGGTGTTATGATGATGGAATGTCCAGGGGGCCTGTGATTGTTGTGGTTGTTTATAGACGTTTTAGGTTTGGAAACTGAGATTGAAACAATGATGCAAACTCTGGACATATCGGGCTCCCTCGGTTTGTTATATGGATTTCTTTTGAAATGTAGTAGCTCTCTATATGCCAAAGCAATATATCGATTCATTTTCGGATATATTGTTCGCTCTCTATATTGCAAAGCGATATTTGATTCATAGTTGGATGGATATATTTCTCACTGGTTAGTTGCATGTATTTGTGACCATTTCTATGTAATGTACAGTTGAGTGGAGCTCTTTCATTGAAGAAAGAATTGTTGCATAATAATGTATCAAAGTGAAAGCTTCATTGCCTAGAATAGAATTTAAGAGAGTTTGCGATTTTTATGAAAGAGCCATTGATGAATGATCCATGCCAAAGGTCATCTGAGTGCAATTAGGAAGATCTTTTATTCAAGCTGAGGGTTGCCATGATTTATTTATCCTGAAAGTGCCGATTTCGAATTGGTTTGGCTTTAAAAATGCAGATTTGGCTATTGCCTTCCTCATGGGGTCAGCATTTCCTTCTTGGTGTAGCAATAAACAACTACTATCCACTCTCATCCACTGAAGAGAGGTATCAGGCATTAACACTCGCGATTGCAGGATGTTAATAGTTGGTAAGATTGCTTTTGAGACTTAAAACTAAGGTTAATAATACTAATACTATTACCACCACATTGTGTTGGTCCTAGTCCTCTCTGGCGTCCCAATTTTCCTCTGCATCAGAGTCAGTAGTGTAGTGGCATGCCTGGTTGAGTCATCATGCTTCAAGCTTGTATAACTTTTCCCAGAATTGATTTGATCTATCCTTGGAACTCTTGATGAACTCGGTATGTCCTTTGTGTTGCATTGAGATTTGGCACAATCGTAGTGAGCAAATTATTGTTTGGAAGTAGTGTTGTCATTCTTGTCATTTAAGCAAATTGAAAGAGTTCATATGCAATCTTCTGTTTTATTATATTGATAGTCTTGTCAATTCTGTGCTGAATATCATGTGTCCCAGTCTCCTAGACGACGCCATCTAAACTACGGCTTGGTGCTTCTATGTAATTCTCCTGTCAGTAGTCCACTGCCAATAAGTTGCTTATGCAAAATTCTCCTTTTGAGTAGGAGATTGCTTTTATTAATTCTATGTGATTCATGGATTCAAGCAGCGGTGGTTGACATAAAACTACCATTGATGGGCTTATTAGTTGGGTACACGAGCGTTTTCGGAAAATTGATGTAGTTGTGCGAATGGCAATATCCTGGCCCATATGTGCCCACATATTGGAACTCGTGCAGTCAAGGTTGATGCAAGTTTTGTAGCTTTTGAAGCTATTGAGGAACATGGTTGTGTGACATAGCGTTTTGGGAAAATTGATATGTAGTAATTGTGCGAATTGCAATATCCTCGCCTGTGTGTGCCCACATATTGGAACTCATGCAGTCAAAGTTGATGCAAGTTTTGTAGCTTTTGAAGCTATTGAGGAACATGGTTGTGACATAGGTGTTTGGAAGACATGATTTGCAAGTAGTAAACGTCACTTAGTGGTGACATAAATTTGAGATGGTAAGAAGTGTCTTGTTTAAGAGTTGATGGATTGTCAGGGTGAGTTCTCTCCATTGGTGAGAGATTGGTTATATTCTTATTAAGTCTTTTGTGAAGCGAACGGTGAAAACCTGCGTTGTTTCAGTTTGATGAAAGAATTGTGTTTTGGGGGGGATATGTTATTACGTTGTTTGTTCTCGTGTTGCATATGAGAACTTTGTTGGTGGCCTCTAACTTCTTATTCCGCAAGCACTATTGCCCCTGGGAGATTTTTCTTTTGTTTCACTTGTCATATCTTAATGTTGTTTTTTCCATCTTGTGTGGCTGTATTTGAATTGTGTAGTTAAGGGTAAATTGGGAGCATATATCAACTTCCTATATTGTCTTCTGTAAGTGCTAAAGAACCTTGAGGTTTTTTATATCTCTGTATCTTATTTTTCCATTCTATTTGTCAGTTTATGTTGTTTATCTTGTTGACATACATTCTTCTCATTATTTTTCATCTTTGTATGCTACTTCCAATGTTTCGTTTATGACGTATTGATTCTCTAACGTAATGAGGAAGCTGACTCTTAGCTGCAACATAATCATTTTAATGGTGTATTTTGAGTATCAGAATGGGTGCTGATTTCTGCTGGTTTTTTTGTACCTTTTGTTGCCTCCCTTTCTACTTGCTTTCACTAGACGGTGAGGTCGTCCTCTCTATCTGGCGGTTATAATCAGCAGCAGCAGCAGCAGGGGTTTCGTCCACGTGTACAGTCCCATTGGAGTCACCACCGAGGTCCTCCTCATCCTTCACAGTCAGGTGGGTACAATTATCAGCAACGAGGATCATATCCTCCATCTCAGAATTCACAGTATGCTCCGCCCCCTAATTATCCACCACAGCAAATGGGCTCTTCAAGGAGTGGCAGCTTTGGTTCAGGATGGGAGCAAAGGCATCCTCCATCAACAATGTTGCAGCAGGGACCAGGTGGTGGTGGTGGTGGGTATGACTATTACGGTGGTCATATGGGTGATGTTCCAGCATCAAGTCATGGACATGGCCCTTCCCCTACTCCCATGGGTCCTCCGCCCCCTGCACAGGGAAATTATAACTACAATTACGGACAGCCACAGCCGGCAGCTCCTCCATATTCCTCCCAAGCTCCACAGGGCTATGGACATGGTCATGGATACAATGAAGCAAAATATGATAGCCAGGCTCCTTATCATCCTTCCTATGGAGGAGGCGGTTCACAGCCAGGCCCAGTGGGGGCTGGCTACCCTCATCCGGGCTATGCTCCCCAGGATCAGCAGTATGGTAAGGCACCACTTCCTTATGCCCAACAACACTATGGCGGCCCACCTCGGGGCACTCAACCAGGTGATAATATGCCATATCATACTGGTCCCATCTCAGTGCAACCCACCCAGCAACAGTATCCTCAAAATGCTGCACCACCACCACAATCCCAACAGACATACCCGCAAACCTATCCACAGCCATATGGTTCTGATGGGTACAACATTAATCAGCAGCAGCCGCAGCCAGTGGCCACAGGATCTGCTGCTCCAGTTTATCCCCAGCAAGGCCCTGTTCCCGGTTATGGGCAGCAGCAGCAGGCCTTTGCAGGTTATGCTCAAGCGGGACCAACTGGAGGTTACGGTTCATACCCTACTGGTTACACTGAACAACCAGCAGCTCAAAACACAGCAGCAGCAGGGTATGGTGGCTATCAAGGTTCCGTGGATCCAGCTGCTGCTTATGCTAGTGCTCCACCGCCGGCTGGGCAAGCTGTCTATGCTCAACCAGCTCCGACACAGCCGCCAACTGGGTACGATCATTCAGGTAGTTATGGAACTGCACCTGCCACTTACGGTAAAAGTTTGTCACCCCAGCCTAGTGGATACCCTCAGTACGATGCAACTGGTCAGGTGATCGGAACACACCGCTGAATGTTTTGGATATTGATCATCTTGGGAGATCATAACTAGGTGTTTCTGTTTCTAGCAAACACTAGCTTTGCTGCTTCTATCTAGCTTTTATGTTGTTCCTACTATTGCTACTGTGTTTCTTCTTTTCTTTTCTTTTCGCCTATGGTTCCTGTATCGTTTATATCCTGTGTTTTTAGATGTTATTCGATGCCATATGAGTAAACTCCTATGAATTTGATGACTTCCCAATTTATTTTGTAATTCTGCTTGCATACAAAATAGCGCTATGTCCTACTGACCTTGTCAGAAGTTACAGATAATATAGTAATCACTTGACAGGCACTTTTTGAAATGCATGTGGACCTCTTCTTCAAGAAACAGTTGTACTGTGCTTTCAGATTTTAGCTGGAATAAACTGGCACCCACGTTCTTTAGCTTCCCAAATGTTACCATGCACCATAACTTCTATGGCTATTAGCCATGGACTTGTAGTATGAAACAATTTAAGCCCAACAGTAAACAGGTTGCTGACCGCGGCTTATGCATTAATGGTGGAGGTAGCTGCTGCTTATTCATTAATGGGGGAGGTAGCTGCAAAGAGAATATTTAGAATCTCATCGGAAAGTTATTATCATCGGTCTATAGACACTATACAATAGTTGATATTTTAAATCTAGGTTAAGGAATTTATTTTGGCACTTCTCTTTTACCTAAATAAATGCTTTCTTTGGGTCCTGCTGCTCCAGTGGAAGGCTTCTCATCGTCCATATCATGATAGCCTTGAGCTCAAGAAACCTGCAGTAAATCCATAATCTTGTAGTACTGTCCATGCATTCAGAAATTTTACCTGGATCTGTATCCTGGTACAAGTGCAAATTCAATTAAAAGAGAACTTTTTATTCTCTTTTTTTAATCCCATAATCTTGCTCCTTTGCATCTCTATTAGGGGCAATTGCTTTTCAGTGGTAAGAGGGGCTATTACATGCAAACTCATTGAGAGGTTTTTATGATATTGTGCCTGGCAAGAGAAGGAAAATATTTATTGTGCATGCATGGAACCGGGTTGCTGAAAGGATGAATATACCCATTGTAAGTGAAACCCTAATAATTCTTCCATTGGGGGCAATTTGTTCCATACAAAGTGAAATAAAATGTCATATAAGGTGCAACGTCATTCAATTGAAGGAGCAAGTTATACAATTTTCAAAAAATAAAGTATGATCTGACATCACATTGCCATTTGTCCATAAATGAGTGCAATTTAGTTCGATAAACAGTGCAATTTTTCCGACCAAAGGCGCAAGAAGAATGTTAGACTCACATATCAATGTTTCAATTTCTCAATACGTAAAGTCTAACTTAGACATGATAATGGCACCCAACTTGTCCTCATTGGGGGCAATCTGTTCGAGACAAAGTGCAATAAAAATGTCAATATTAGGTGCAACAATATTCGAATCAAGGAGCATGTCACGCCTTCGATTTTTAACTTAAATAAATAAATCTTTTCAGAAATAAGTCTACTTTACATAGGTCATACCCAAAAGAGAGTCCCAAATTCAAATAAATTCTTACAAATCCGAGTTCAAAGTTTAAAGAAATTACAACAATGGCACTCCGGCCCACTGTTACTCAAATACTTCACAAAGTACGATAAATTTTGAATTTACAAACGTTTCTATCAAAGGAGATTAAGAAATTTAAGTTACAAATACATCTCTGTCAAAGAAAGTCATTACAAGTTGGCTAAGTTACTGTCCAAGTTAGCTTCCAAGATACGACCCTTCAAATCTAGCACACATCACATGCAAGTTATTTCCAGACGTTCGAACCTGAAAATGATGATAGGTTAAGCTACACTAACCTAGTAGGAAAATCTTCTACCAATTCTATATTATAAAGATAAGCGCAAAGGTAAGAAAGACATGGAGGATTCAGTTCAGTTAAGAGATGCAACCAACTCACACACTCTTTTTACGATAACAAGGTTAGTACATTCAACGAAATCCGGCAACTCCCAAGAAGATGAGTAAATATAGGGCTTAAGATGCAAAAAAATAAGTCGACGTTCGCAACATCCTAATCTATTGCATGCCACAATTTCAGACAAGCACTTAGTTCAAGCCATGACAAGTAATACCGACGTCCACTACACCACAGTCTATCTCCCGTCACACTCGACTGTATTTCCACCTCTTACGTTGCAGTATAATCACACTCCGGACTACTGTAGTACCACTCCATGCGTTATAGTGAACTCTATCTACTTGGGTCACCGTATTACCACCCTAGCGTTACGTGACCACTCCTTGCATTATAGTGAACTCTATCTACTTGGGTCACCTTATTATCACCCCTTGCGTTACGTGACCCTACACCCCATTTCTTTACACATTCATGCTAACCGATTCATTATTCCAAGGTCTACTCATTCCATTATTCCCCAATCATCTCACAACATCGTGCTAACATTACAAATGTGTCACAATTATCCACCCACATACGATCAAGCATGTCACGACCTCGATTTTCAACATGAATATTAAAGACTTTTCCAAAATAAAATCCTCAAAATAATACAAATATTACCCAAAAGACTTTTCGTTTCCCTAATTCGCAGATCACTTCCAAACTCCAAGGTATTTCCAAATTTACATCTTTGGCCCAGTGGCCCCAAAGTTACACAGCTTGTTAAAAGAAAAGTAAGAGTTTACAATAATCATTCGTTTAAGAAAGTAATAAAATTACAAGTTCGTCTTCAAAAAAAAGAAAAAAGAAATTGTATGAGATGCGAGAATCACTCCTCGTTGTTGCTTTCAAAATATAAGATCACATGCATGCATAGCACCCCATGCTATAGCTCCGATGAGACACCTAAAAAATGATAAGTTGAGCTACACTAACTCAGTAGAAAAATCTACCCTAACTTTATGTATATACGAGAACACAAGTGCGAAAAGAAGGAGATCACGTCGATAGACAATAGCAATTAGAGCCAAATATGAACGTACTACACACTCAAGACGTCTAAGAACTCGAGGAATTTCTTGCATTAACCCTCTTTTTCTTGTGTCACGTCTCATCGTTTAACACATCCCTACAATTAGATTCCGTTTATAGCCTAACATGCGAATGCCTATACCGGTCTTCCTCAACGTGTCACACTATGGTAGGTCATCTATGCCTCTTTGGCAAACACTCTGCCAAATGAAAAATCGAATGACATGTAATAATAAGAATAGCATAATTAAAATCCCACATGAAACCTGTTACCACAAGTCACCATACACTACAATAATATCCCAAATTCTCAGTTCAATACAACCAACATCGCCCTTAGAGTCACCACGGCTTTCCCCGGGTCTTTTCCCTAAGTCAAATCAGAAGAGAGTCACTGTGGTTTTACCCAGGTCTATTCTCTAATCTGCAGAGCACTTAGGTCACCACGGCTTTACCTGGGTCTATTCCCTCTTTCACAGCGTAACAGGGTCACCACAGCTTTGCCCGGGTCTATTCCTGCATTCACAAGGCACTTGGGTCACCATGGCTTTACCTAGGTCTGTTCCCATAATCACAATTACTCACGATGTAAACTTGTTGATACGACTTCATAATAGGGTCTAATATACTGCAGTCATTAAAGGGGCAACACCCACATACCTACGAGTATAACAATCACGCCCATCTCACATTTTCCACGATCGTCATCATTTCACAGTTATTGTTCATGTGTCTTCGTACCACATTTCAAACAACACTCATCATAAATTCATAACTCAACTTTTGTGCAGTATTTAAGGTCTATCAAACTCATTCTTAAGTTGTGGCAACTAACCACCCTCCACTTCTATAGTCCTAACTTTTTATATACTTAACCTGTCAACGTAATTTCGGTGGCAATTAAAAGATGACTTCAAAACCTCAAATTGATATATCATACGCTCGAATTGGATATCGGATGAAGAAGCTATGGCCATTCAAAGTTGGGCAAAAATCCAGAAAATGACAGCAACAACAGAAAACGAGACAGCTGACACACCTTCACTCCTATAATCATAATTTTCTGTGTACTTAGAGTTTTAAGGTGATTCTGGTGGCCCTGGAAAGCTGACTTCAAGGTCTCGAATTCAATATATAATTTGCATATTTTCGATAGCGGACGAGTAAGTTATGACTGTTCGAAATTGGGAAAAAAACTCATAAAAATGGCAGAACAGCAGAAAACGGGACAACAAGAAGATTTTGGGGATTTCAAAGGAATTCAACAACATATCTCAATACAATGATCAATATCAAGTCTCAAACACTATATCAACTCATAAACACATAAAAGTAGTTAGATTTCTCTACCTCAAGTATCAAAGCCGAACTCATGAGATCAAACAAAGCCCTAGCCTCCAAAACTTTAAAATCAGCTAGTTCCTCCTTCCCTGAGCTTGACCCATAGAATTAAGGCTCAATAATGCATATAGAAGGTAAAATGGCGATGGTTTGTGTAGGTTTTATGTTGTTTTGATGGATTTTTGGTTGAGAGCAAAAGAGAGGGAGAGAGAGCCGAAGAGAGGGTTTCGGGAGAGAGTGGAGAGAATGAGAGATTGAGGTGTGTGTGTCCTGGGTTAAGATATAAGAATGGGAAAAATTATCCCCTACACACACATCCGCCCATACACTCATGCATCTTACACTAACACCCTTCCACTAATCATGCTATCACATTAACCCCAAAACAAATAATTACGACGCATATCACATTTGATCCATATCCTAACATTTTTATGAAACGTCGGGATTATATAATTTTTTTTTTAACTGGTCTCTACAAAGCACATAAGAGACATTTCGATATAGTGTTGATCAAGTAACCTTCTAACCTTTCCTTAATAGTGAGAGTCCAATAGAATGAGGATGACTTAGATTAATCAAAGGAATTTAACTAAACCTGCTTGAAATAGGTTAGGAGGTGTCCAAAAGGGATTAGAAGTGATCGAGGCTCAAAACAATCGAAATTCAAAATAGGATCAGCAGGAGCAAGACTGTCCCTAAGGGTCTTGGTATCGATACCGACGTGATTTGACGTATCGATACCTCAGCGCCTGGAGTCAAAGTAAGTTTGACATATCGATACAACCGTTTTGATTGTATCGATACCAGAAGGTTACAAGCAGCGATTTACAGCTTTTTGACAGATTTCAACTCAATGAAAGATGGGGATCAAACACCACTTTTTACACCAAATCAACACATAAACATATATAAGAGGAGAAGAAATCCCTACCTCGAAGCGAAGATTGAAACCCACGCGATTCGGACGAGCCCTAACTCCAAAACTTTGAAATCGATCGAGATACTCTGCTCCAAGCCCAAGCCAACGAAACCCAAGCTCAACACAGGATCACAAGGTGGAAAGGAATTAGATTTGTAAGGTTATTGAGGTATTGGGTAGGGTTTTGAGAGAGAGAGAGAGAGAGAGAGAGAGAGAGAGAGAGAGAGAGAGCCATGTGTGTAGAGAGGAGGAGAGATGGGATAAATGATCTCTTACACACACCTCCCTAGTTATACTAACACATATGCAAATCACACAAACACTCCCTCTATTAGCAATTCCAACACTTTAAACCCTAAATCAAATAATCACACACTTTTCACATTATTCCTAATTTCGACATTTATGTAACCTTTAAATATTTTCTGAAAATACGGGTCTCTACAAAGCAAATGATGCGTTTCACAAAAAAATAGGATATAACTTAGACATCACAATGGCAAACGATGTCATTTTGGTTCACTGACATTTTTGTCCGACTAATTTTAAAATACCATGCATGTGCAATTTTTGTTTGGCTTTCCATGACTTGATGATTCCCAATAAATTTGCATTTCTTTGCCCTTCTTCCCACTGAAATGCAATTCCCCCTCTCTATTAGTGAATAATACTATAAAGAATTGGTCTAAGGTCTACTATAGAGAACTTGTAACCTAGTTAGTCCACTTCTAATATTTGTAACCTCTCTAATATAGTTTAGTAAGGCCTTAAGTCCACTTCTTTTAAAAAAGAAATTAAACCAAGACAAAAATGCCCTCCTATATATGCTATCATATAGAGAGAAACTCTAGACAAAAATAAATATGGTGCCCAACCTCCCCCCCCCCGGCCCTCCCCTCCCCTCCCCTCCCCTCCCCTCCCGCTCTCTCTCACTCTTTGAAAATAAAAAGAGAAAAATGTGCCCGCTGAGACTGATTTTGATCTTCCTCTCGGCCATTCTCGCCGGCTTTTTCGTCCTCAGAAACCTTAAATCTTAGCCCCAAATCCTTGAAGATTCAGTCAGCGCTACACCAAATCTTCCGCAAAACCCGATTCTGTCAATGGATCCTCCAAGGTCCCAATTTTCCTCCTTTTCGTTAACATCTAAGGTTTCTTTTTTCTGTTCTTTTCAGTTTCCTGATTCTATTTTATGAAATACAAGTTTTGGGGGTAATGAAGACGGGGTTCTGGACCTGCGTGGACATGGCAAGTGGTCGCTGCCTGTGGAGGAATTTGGTGTCTGCTTCGCCTGCGCCTTCCAAGCGATCCAACGTTTGGTCCCTAGTTATTATATTGATCTGTTCTCTGTTGTTGCGTCTGCTGATTCTAATCAGGCGACTTTACACGTTTAGGTTTTATTTTCACCTATATTTTACTATGATGCAACCAAAATTGTTGTAGATTGTAGGAATGAATGAGGGGGTGGAAATTGTACCGATATACACATGGATTATGTATAGATATTTGTATTTTGTTCGTCATTAGTCATTTCCATTTACAAGGAGAAATAGAGAAATCTAAGTATTCATTTTTTTTCCAGGTAGGTATACACATATAATATTATATGTTGTGATTGTGTTGGCATGAAACACATTCCAAATATCTATAGATAACTTTATATGTCTCATATCTATCTTCATTTTTGATAACGTACAAATAACAGATTAGAACATATAAGATTATATATGCACTTTTGTTAATGTATTACCAAATATAAGGCAAGAATGCAGATAGTGACATATAGGTTTATATGTGCACTTTTTCAACATGCAGAGAACATATTTGACATGGTACAAAGTTCAGTCTGTTCAGATATACACATATAATATTATATGTGTTTGTGTTGGCAATACATTCCAAATATCAATAGATAACTTTATATGTCTCAGATCTGTCTTCGTTTTTGCTAACGTACAGAGGACATGTTGTGACATATAAGATTATATATGCACTTTTGTTGATGTAAAACCAAACATAAGACAAAAACGCAGATTGAGACATATAACGTTATATGTTAAGGTGTGGTGGGTTCAAAAAGGGAATGATTCAAAACTGGTAAAAAAAAAGAAGATAAATTTTTGTCACACATATAACATTATATGTTAAGAGGTGGAGGGTTCAAGAAAGGAAGTGCTCAAAATAGGAATAAAAAAAAGATAATAGAAATTTTTGTAACACATACAACGTTTTATGTTGGCGTGGTGATGGAGTGGTGGTGGTGGCGTCGGTGGTGGTGGGTGTGGTGGTGGTTCTGTGGTTGCAACAAGATCGAAAAAATAGAAAAATGCTCAAAGAGTGAATGGGAATCGTTTGTCGCTAGTCGTTAGCCTACGGTTTGAAACTTTCTCCATGATGGAAATATTTGACGTTTTTTTCCTTGTTTAAAATCATAATTGAAAGTTGTAACATTAGGGGTACGTTTTTTCTTTCTTTTTTTAACGATTGTGCACCTAATTTGCTAAGAATTGACGTTCTACCTTTTTTTCTTTCTACATTCTCCTTTAGTAAATTTAGCATTATCTTTGAAATTTAGTTGATGAATCATACATCAAATCCAATCTTCATACAGACCCACTGTACTCTTTTAATGGCAAGGCACCAAATGTATCATTTACTTACCATAGGGGCATAAAAACAAGTAATTACTTGAATTTCTTCTTGAATAATTAGATAAAGAACTCAATAATCATTTAGATATTGTAATCAGGTTGACCGGTATATTAATTTTTTTTGACTAAGTGATTGACCTCTAAATTAGATAGCTGAGGCAATTAGAAGAAACTAATCCGATTATGCAGTACCTAGTAAAAGCTTCACGTGCTGTACGTTTCGGGCTATATAGTCAGATCCTATCGGTCAATTGCCATGTGGAATTTAGAATCTTCACTTCAACATTGCTAACCTAACATTGGAGGTCTACTAGTATAGGAACATGACCTTAGTGCAATAAGTTGGCTCGAGTCATTCCAAGAGAGTTTTATCTAAGTACAGATATCATAATCTCTTTCTTGCTTTCATTATGCCTCCGTTTGTTTGACCATAAAATATTTTTGTGCAAAATGTTTTATCTATTTTTCAATATTTGGTTCCATAAAATTGGAGAAAAATCTTTGCACATGACGTCTGTTTAAATTAAGATGATGGATTTGTAAGTAAAAATGATACATTATTATTTATGTACTCTTGATACCATTTTCTATTTTTTTGAAAAACTCCTTGGAAATCCACGATCCGATCCAAACAGGTTTCTCTGGATTGTTTGGAATCGTGGCTTAGTTATAGGAACCGTATGATCTGAATAATGTGATGGCTATATCAAGGATAACTTTGTGAATCTTGTACCCTTCCTGTCCGTCCCGGCCGGTATACATTGCACCAGCAACAAAAACAATAGACATACTTTTGGTGATTCATACCGGACAAAATACCACCCTGTACGGTTGTACTAGCCAAAATTGGACGTACCTACTGGCCTATCTCAACCATGGCTAGGAAAATACTAGTCTATTTTTTTCTCATTATAAAAAAGGCTGAATTTTATACGGTTCTAGTATTATTTTAATAAAACTCTTGAGCTAGCCATCTTTTCGACAGGATTGTTAAAAGATCATCAATTTCTAATGAAATGGATGCAGCTGGGACTTATTGGAAACCCAGAGTCCTTACTTGATCCAGGATGTGTGATGTATATGCTACTCACCGAATGAACTTTGCTTATTTCTTTTTTTTTTTTTGAGGATCAACGAATCAAATCATATTTTTGTTCCAATTTTTTCCTTTTCTCCTCCATTTGAATCAAACTTTTCTTTGCCATAATGTTTCAGTTCCCATTGGTATCTATGATACAAGTCGGATCCTAGATGTAAGTGTTACATTCCGTATGTAAGATAATCGTATATCGTTTTTACGAATAGTTTGTAATGCTGTGTCTCTTTCTCGACCAGACCCTTTTATCGGGACTTTTGCTCATTTCAGATTTTGATCCACTACTGGACGAATAATATTTACCATTATGGTTTGAGTAGCAAAAGAGGTCCCCCTTCTTTAACCCTAAATCCACATGTATCGGCAAAGGACCAAGAAACCACTCGACCTGTTTCATCTGCGCCAGACACAATGGTATTACGGAAACTTGCTTGAATATGAATAACTCATTTTGTTATATACTTAATTTGACTTATAGCTTTCTTGTTCGTTTCCTTAGGTTTCTTGTCCTAAGTATAAGTTAGAAATATATTGATCATATTTTTATTATGCTTTAGCCTATAATATGTTAATCACGTTAATTTGTTATTAGAACTAGTGTCAAGGCACATTGAAATGTTAGAATTTATTTTATACCATGGTAGTATGTCACAATTATACATAAATATACTAAAAAAATATGTAACATATATTGCTGTAAATTCAAATGGTACCAAGATACACTCATACACATCGATACCAGCACCGATATTGATACCCGTATGCGCCGGTATCAATTTAGCCTCTTCGCGATTCATGACAGAGGCAGAAAGAAGGGGCACGACACGAAACCAAACCGCCATTTCAACAAATGAAAAAATACGAAAGGGAAAAAAGTTGGTCGGTTTTTCCAAACCTGCCATTCAACACCGAACCGTCCTCTCCTTGTAAACATTCCCTCTCTCGCTCTCTCTTCCATTCTTGGCTTCCCGGGTTTTTGCCAATTCCACTCCTATCTTCATTACAATTTTGTTTGCTGGTTTCTATTCAATTAGGTTTAGCTGATACCCTTCTGGTTTGTTCTCTAGGTCATTTGAATTTCATTTCGAAGGGTCAATCGATTCGAACCATACCCATTTTCAAAGAATGGGTATGGTTTACCTCGTGATATTGAATTAGAAGCCCATATGAGGTTCAATTCAGAGTGTCTTATTGAATTAAATATGATCTTTGATCATATTAGGCCCCATTAACCGATACCCATTTGGTTTTTGGGAAATCAAGATTATTGGAATTACTTTAGAAACTGGTTTGATGGAAGAAAGTAGCAGAAAGCGTGAAGGTGAAGCTGGGGCATCAGCTCCAGAAGCCACTGCTGGGTCTCATCATGGGATCGAAGAAACTTCCCCTGACATGTTGAAGAACACGCCCTCGAACATAATGAGATTGGCAGTGGAGATCCAGCAATGTGAGGGCCGGCAGAAGTATCTCGCGCAGACGAGGAGTCCGTCCGATGGGGGCGATGTTCGTTGGTATTTCTGCAAGGTACCTTTGGCAGATAATGGTGAGTTCCTGGTCCAATTTGGTGCTTATGTATTTGAAGTTTGATCATAAATTATTCTATTGGTGATTAGATGTTCTAGTAGATGGAGGCTTTGCACTATGAGAAAAGGGAAGATGTGTTATGTTGAAACTAGTAAAAATCATTGAGTTGTATTAGTTATGCATCTGATCATTAAGCCCTATTTGGCTTAAGTGATTTTGGAATATGCAGCTGATGTTAAACGTATTGGACTAAAATCATCAAAATGTAACCAATCCAAACCAAACCAAACCGAACTGAACTGAACCAAGCCTTGTGTCCCAATCAATTGGGGTTTGTCTACAATGCTCCCCCGCCCGTATCCCCAATGATTGGGGACTACATGGGTTCTATGGTTTTTGTAATCATCAAAACGTACTTAAAAGCAAAAACTTTGCATACGGAATGAAATAATTCATCACCTTGTGAGGGAAAACTCCAATCCGACATAGGTCCTATGGTGCATTTCTATTAAGTTAGATGCATGATAAGTATTTTATGCCAGATTCTTGTTTTTTTGAGTTCCAATTATTGTTGAATTTAGCCTGTTCAGTTGGGTGAATATTTTGACCATTTGGAGTCCTAGGAGTATCTACTCGTAGGATTGTGTTACAGCTGAATAGAAGAGATCAATTCCAATAAATAATGAAAGCAACATTTGTTTGGAAATTCCAAGTGGGTAGCTAGCCAAATTGAATTTATACCTGGCCCGTATTTAATTTGTTTAAGAAGTATTGGAACATTAGAAATCTCAGTTAACCCACACTTCGTGTTGAAAACAAAATAGATTCCTACAAATAACCAGTTTCCATCGTAGTTATCATTTCGTAATTAAGGTCTTAGGATCTTGGCAAGTATTACTTTCTGGTCAGACTATGAACTTGATTGCGGTGGTGTTCATGAAAGCATGGACTGCATGGTAGTCCTTTTGAGGAAGGAGAAATCTGAGACCGCACTGAGTGAGTTATGGTGTGTTTTTCAAAAGCGGCTAACATAGAATGAATTTGTTGAATTCAGGAAGGGCCTATAATGGGCTATGATCTTGGCAAGATGATTTAACCAGAAAAATTCAACATAAACTAAAAGAACATGCACCTTGTTTATTCCTTAATATATAGATTTGGGATATATCAGTTGAAGTCTGAGGGAAAGAGAGAGGCAAAAAAGGGGTGAAACCAGGGGGAGCTTTGAATCCAACGAGGAGAAAGGAAGTGGAGGAAATGGAACTTGGAAGTAGCTATTTGGGGCTTTTTCTTGTTCAATTTTTTTTTTTTTTTTTTGTGTTTGTTGGTTTTGCATCAAATTTTTGTGAATTATTGATTCATCTCGTCGAGAGGAATTGGAAAAGTACAAATTTTGTACTTTTACCCAAATATTTTTGGATATATCCTAGAGAGAGCCCAAAATGCCGGCTTTGGGAGCTTTATCTTGGTTCCAAAAATATTTGGGTAAAAGTAAAATTTTTTGAGTTTTTTGATTCCTCTTGTCAAGACGAATCAATAATCTGCAAAAGTTTGGCGCAAAACTAACAAACGTGGAAAAAATTTGAATAAGCACAAAACAAGAAAAAGCCCCAAAAAGCTTAGGAGAACAAGGCCAGGACTGAAACCACAGGGAGAAGAAGAGACAGAAGGAGGAGGAGGAAGGATACATGGGGGCTACGGTTTCTCAAAATCTTCACCGCTGACTCCGCGATAATGTAAATCAATCTAATTTTTAGACTCCTAAAATCCAAAAAGCAAAAGTAATAGTAACATAAACCCATGAATATAACTCCCTGACAAATCTGCCAACATCTTTTTTTGCAGCTCATATTACATTACAAGAAGCAGGAATGCAAAGTGTCTTTTTACTAGCATTTTGGATGGCATGAAATATAAAGTTGTCTATGTGAATTAACAGATAGAGCAGCTCACCCTTATGTAGATAACATCTGGTTATCAGTTTGTTACGTGGAAGATGCCTCGGTTCTCCTTTCTTGGCTTAGTTTCGCAAGAAATAGTTGAAGAATTAATGGTTACTGTCTTAACTTGCCTTTGGAGCTCCAGTTAACATAAGCAACTAGTTTCAATAACTGATCCAGGAACAAGGGGAGTGAGTTTTGGAAACTTTTCAGGTTAGGCACAGCTTACTTGGGATGTAGATTGTAACTCCTATTATTTCCCCTGATGAAGTCAGAATGGGTGAGGGTTATGCACATCAATAACATGAATCAGACACAAAGAGAAAGAACCCACATGGGCCACATCCAACATGGCAGTTTGTTGAAGTGTTTTGGCATTGTATATCAGTTGTCCTTGGTTTTTTCCCTATAACTCATACGATTGCACATAAAAATTGCTTTCTTGCCTTAAAACCCAAAATGTTTTAGTTGCTAAATTTCAAAGACTTGGGCTGTAATTCTAGAGCTGTATCTGTATGAAGGGTCTGATGCAGGTCATTGGTTCCATGGTGGCCTAAGAAAAGTTGTCAGAACTGCTGACAAAGGAAAGTACTATGTAATAGATTAGTAATTATTAAGGATGTGACTGTTTGATACTTCGGATTCTATAGGACAGAAACATCAGGACAAAAGTATTTTTTTCTTGTAAATGGCTCATTTAATGCTTCTCTTAGTATTATTTTCTTTCCTTGAAGATTTTTGGTTCATGACTCAATACCATGTTGTTACCTTTGTCTTTCTGCAGAACTGGCAGCCTCAGTCCCCTGCACTGAAATAGTGGGAAAGGGCGATTATTTTCGATTTGGCATGAGGGATTCTCTTGCAATAGAGGCATCTTTCTTGCAGGTTATTGTAACTGACTCCTGATTGTACTTATTACGTACTTGATCTTATCATCCTCGAATTCTCAATCATCTTATGTGGCAGGATATCCTTCATTAAATATGTTCATGATTGTGTAGTGTGTCGGATAAGTGATGATTTGAAATCAATCTGACTCATGATTCTATCAACTTCAATTTTCTTTTTCCCCCTCTTCTTTTACTAAGAAATTGTATATTTTGATGAATGGCACCGAGGGGTGGCACCAACATACATTAAATAAACATAATTAAATACCGAATTTCCTATGCAACTATTACTCAATGATTCTACAAATCCGAAACTTGTTAAAGGATACGGGGTTGACAACATCGAGAACCTGTACAAAAGTTTCAAAACTCTACTTATCAGATCGGCAAGGGGTTCTTCCACCCCATAAATTCGTTTATGCCTTCCCTTTGGTTTTTAGTCAAATAGGAACCCACCTGAAGGGTGTAAGTTTTAATTTATTTCAACTGACAGTCTGACATAAATAGTTTATTTAGTGTACATATAACCAGGAGCATCATTTGCATGAAGTACTAAGGCTTTGTCGGTTCAATGTGTATCTGCAGAGAGAGGAAGAATTGCTTTCTTGTTGGTGGAAGGAGTATGCAGAGTGTAGTGAAGGTCCCAAGGCCCGTCCCAGTTATGATGCTAAAGAGAAGGCACAATCAGTAGATGTATTGGAAGAAGAGAGAGTTGGAGTTCCTGTAAAGGGAGGCTTGTATGAGGTATTATCTGGTCTATCCATATTCTGCCCTCTGGTTGTTAATGATATACGACACTTGCAAAGAAAATGATGCAAACAATTTGCATTAGGTTGTTATAAGTCTCAAAAGATCATCTAGTAAATGCCTTCTAGAAAACCTGCAAGTATTGTTGTCAAATCAGGAATTTTAATGATTATTCTGTTTCTTTAGATTTTCACTCTTTTTTATTGCCTAGTGCCTACTGTTGTGTGTCCTATTGTGGTTTTGTTATCGTTCTACATTACATTAATGTTGATCTTACCGTGCTATGAAGGGTACTTGATCATTCGTGACGTTTGTGGTAGTTATTTCCTATTATTTAGCCTCAAGATACTTGTGAAGCGGCCTTCATTAAGTTCTATTGGTTTGGTTGTCTTATCCTATGCAAAGAACAGCTCTGAGAGGTTTTACTTGCGGTAGTTATAATGATGGTTAGGTTTGATGTTACATCTTCTGATATGTTTCCAGTTAAGGAGCACAATAAAATCCTACAACCTTGCCTAGCAAACTTAGGTCTCCTTTCCAAAATTTGACCAACTTGTGTTACTATCTGGTTATAGTTGAAGGCAAAGTATGGCGTCTAAGTGGCCGTCCCCTCACAGATTAGTCATTAGTGGTGGAACATCGTTCTTTGGGGTTGTGGTTTCAAGTTGGCAGGTGTGCAATTATCTGATTATTGCTTACATGATCATTTTGTTTTACTACATTTGGCCAACGGGCCGAGTGGTGAGTTACAGCATGCCTATTCTTTCTTGAGTCCTAGGATAAGTCTCGCTGTCATTGGTTTTTTCATATTTTGGCTTCTATTCCTTTTGTCGTCTTTATTATTGCCTAGAATGCACATTCATATTGATAATAGAAGTTGGTGCCACCAAAATACTAAGAGTAGATTACGAGTAAGGATATTTCAGTTTCAGAATGCTTCACCATTATTAATAGTATCGTCATTCTTCATTGCAGGTTGATTTAATAAAGAGACATTGCTTTCCTGTTTACTGGAGTGGAGAAAATCGGCGTGTTTTAAGAGGTCATTGGTTTGCTCGTAAAGGGGGCCTCGATTGGCTTCCTCTTCGTGAAGATGTCAGTGAACAGTTGGAGTTTGCATATCGCAGCAAGGTGTGAAACAGTTTTAGGATGTGTTACTTTTGGTGTTAAATACAACAATGGAATGGCGTTCTACATTATGGTCATTTAGTGCTTCTCAATATAATAGTGTGTGGCTAAGAAGCAAAGACACGTCTACAAGCCTCACTTATCGATTTCAGACAGGTGTTGGACATGGGCACGGCACGAGACTCACTGGCTCGGGTCAAACACACCTAAACACATGTCCAGATTTTTATGATATTTTCTTAAGTTGGACACTCTAGGACACGTTGGCAACACTATGGGGACACATTAGGAGGTTTAAATGCAGTTCGTTTGGATCTAAATTTTTATGGATGTTTAGTTTATGCATGCTTACTACATAACTGTTGATTGTATCTTCATAGTGTTAACGTTGTTTGTTTGTTTTTTTTTTAATCTTAGTTTCATACCTAATGTGTTTGTGTCCTAGTTTTTGAAGATATGACGTGTTTCAGTATCGTTTCATGTGCGTGTCCCATGTCAGTATTAGATGTAAAAAATGAATGCTTTTTGGGTTGGAGGACATATATTTTTTTTTGGGCACTCTCTGGGATGCCTTTTTCTTTCTAACCTGCAGTTTTTTGTCCATAAGTCTCTAATTATCGAGTGCACTTGTATATATTATATTTACATTTGTTTCCCCCTATGTTCGGAATTTAAGGTTCGTGGGTTTTCCGTCTTTCCTTTCATTATGAGGAAAACTAAAGGTTGAACATGTCTTTTTTTTCCCTTAGGTTTGGCATCGGAGGTCATTTCAGCCGTCAGGACTTTTTGCAGCTCGAGTTGATTTGCAAGGCTCAACCCAGGTATGATACTTTCATGGAATAAAGGCGAAATTCACTGTTTATTATGAATATCCTGTGTATATTTGTCTCTGGGTTTTGTGCATTTAGGGACTGCATGCTCTTTTTACTGGAGAAGATGATACGTGGGAGGCTTGGCTAAACGTTGATGCTTCTGGGTTTTCTGGTGTCATTAATTTCAGAGGGAATGGCATTATGTTAAGGCGTGGATATGCTGCATCTAAGTCATCGAAACCTACGCAGGTCCTTTTCTTTGTTATCATATCTGTATCTTATATTTGGAAGCTTTTCATGAGCACGTGTAATTTTTCTATGATCTCCTTGCTCTGCTTAGCGCTCCCGCAATAATGCTTTTAGTTTTTTGATTCCTGGACCACACTCTTTGTAAAGTCTCGGTTGCATATTTTCCTCGCCGTGTACTGGATATATCCGGTACTTTTGCTTGGTAATTTAATTTCTATGCAGCCATACAATCATCTTTCTTTCGGAGGGATTCAATTCCAAAAATGAGGATTAGAATGACATTCAAACCATAGAACTCTATCAGAAGCAGCGGCTGCAGATACTGTTTTCCGTAATATTCAAAGTTGGTTGTGTTAGGTCGATTACTGGCTAAAGAGAGAATTCGGGGTGAGCCTGAAACAAAGAGACTGATTCAACCCAAAGATAAACTGGTTGTTATGTTAGGTCTAGTATTGCCATGTGCTAGGAATGTTTAAGCCTAATAACGATATGAAGTGAGATGTATTGCCAAAGACACCCAGGTTCATTGAAACTGGAATGAACCATGCAATTTAACTGGTTACTTGATTTCATTCCTGCTGTAAGAGAACTCAGAAGCGATGACCTGTTATAAAGGAACTGACAATTGATTATGCAGAGAGAGGGCAATTTTTTTATTTTTCAACCATTCAAGTTGCAAGGAGGAACTTCCCAACTCTCTACTTGATGTCCTTACCACCACCGTATTTATTGATCAAAGTGAACCCAAGCATACTGTTGTGCGGCTCTTGTCGCTCACAATTACTTTCCTTTTGGAATTGTTGGAATAGAAATTATCGACTTCTAAACAATGATGGTCTAGAATGCAGTTATTAAGCAAAACCGTGCCTATCAATATTCGGTCAACCCTTTATTTAGGGTTTCTATGTTTCTTGCTAACACATCTAGTGGCCTGATGTATCCGTGTCTGACACATGTTGGTCACGGACATGACACGACACTATCCGAACACGTACTGGACATGCCTAAATACTTGTCCAATGTTTTTATTATATTTCTTTTACTTAGACACATTGTGGATACTCAAGGACATGATGGCAACACTCTTGGAACATACAAACGGCACATTAAAATGTCTCCTATGTTGATATATATTCATAACATACCTTTATAATACAAATACACTTTACATTTGACGTGTCCCTGACATGTCCGTGTCCTAATTTTCTGAGAAATGACGCGTCCGCATATCTGTGTCGTGTCTGTATCCCGTATCTGTGTCCTTGCTTCTTGGGTTTCTTGCATACGAGCTCTTTTTAGTTTTCCTCCTGATTACTGTAGATCTCTCCTTCTTCCCCTTTCCCCTTTCAGCTTCTCGTTTCTTTTTCTTTTCTTTTTTCCGGGCTGGCACAATGAGATTTTTGAATTTGGTTGGTGAATTTTATGAAATGGATTAGCTTCAACTCTGCTATTCATTGCGGCTTCCCATTTTGTTTGGGACTAATTGCAGCACTGAGCATTCTTAGGACATCCTTACTTTCTTTTTCCACTAGCACTAAAATATAGAGCTAGCGTATGCGTGAAGTAGTAGTTACATAGTTTAAATTAAGTTTCTTGTTGATCACATATTTCTTTGCTAGGTTATAGTTTCGTGCATATCGAATGCAACTACTTAAAACATTTTACTTACGAAAAAAGAGTATTGTCTTTATCATGAGATTTATACTTAAATCCTCCAGGGCATTATGTTTCATTTCTTCTCTCCCAGGTTTTTGTGTTTAATCCAACAGGTGAGGTTCTTGGTTCTTAATTAGGAAAAGGTGTAGTTATAGTCTTAATACAGTGGCTTCTTATTCAGTCGCCTTATCATCATGTGCGCTGCGGGAGGAAGGTAGCATCCAACACTTGCTATTTTGTTTCTTCAGGATGAATTACGTCAGCGGAAGGAGGAAGAGATGGATGACTATTGTTCACAGGTATTCTCTTTTGCAACTTGTTTGTTTTGTTGTGGTGGGATTTTTTTTGGCAAAAACATACGCATTATGTAATTTCATATTCACAGCAAACTCATTAAATTTAATTGTTAAGTCAACCATTTTGTCCTTGAACTTTGTAGAATTGTAAAACGTTGATTACTACCTGTGGGGGTGTAGATTATTCATCTCTGAACCCTGGTGCGGTGTAGCCAAGCCCCTGTTTCCTCAAGAGTTAGAACTGGAAAAGGAGCAAACAGTTAGTGCTGTTCGGCTGTATTATAGCCGGAGGGCACTTCGATGCTAATGTCAGGCTTAACTCAAGGAAGACTGAAGTGCAACTAAGGAAGGGTTCTCACCATTGCTAAAACAATATAGGCCACCGTGCTCAGCCGCCCCTCCGATCTTCTTCCCCGTCAAGAGATCCCGGAACACACAAGAACCAGGAAAAAATGTGATGGAGCAATTTAAGGATTTGGTAAGCTTACTGACAGACATACGACTGTATGGAAAGCGTGGAACATGTAAGACAAAATCTAATGAAAGTGATGAATTTAAAGTAATAGAACCCAAACCCTTAACATTAGTGGTAGAACCATCTGCTAAGGTGACATGGGGAGCTTTCCCAAGAGAACAAGGACCAGATAAAATAGTTGAACTACTAGTCATATGATCAGAAGCACCAGAATCAATAACCCAAGGAATATTGAAAGCAAGACGAGCAAAAACGAGCTTTTCTGAGTGAACATAGATGTAAGACGATGGTACTCATCCTCTGGAATAGTAACCACACGAGGGGCGGAGCTAGAGCGGAGCCCTTAGTCAATAAAGTCCCATCATACTCAGAAATAGTAGCTTGATGCGCAAATGGACAACCATATAGAACCCAACAATAGTCAACAGTGTGATTAGTCCATTGCAATGAGTACAATGCCGAGGAACCCAACCTCGACCGCCAAATGGTTGCCCACAGCCACCGCGGCCAAAATCATGACCAAACCCGCGGCCCCCGCAACCATAGTTACGACCACCTCCCCCTGACTCCCGACCGCCATGACGAAAACCACGAGAATAATGACCCGAAGTAGATGTGGCCGAAGTAGAACGATCAGAAGGCAGTGGAGGAGCAAAGCTAGTATCAGATATAGAAGATTGAAGAAGACGGCTAAACACTTCACTCAGACGAGGCAACTCCCACCCCCCAGCAGCTGACGACAAACAGGATCGAAAGACTTAGGCAAACCAGACAAGAAAAGAACCACATTCAAGTTATCATGCTGACGACGCATAACCTGAATATCGGTAGAAAGGGGCCGGTAGATGTTAAGCTCCTCACAAATACCACTGAACTTAGCATAATATTCTTCCAAAGTAGAATCACCAAGGCCAAGAGAGAAGTATGTTTGATAAAGATCAAAAGTTCGACTGAGATTATTAAGGAAATATAGTCCCACATTGCTTGGTAGTGGAACGGGTGATCACTTAATAATATTTGGGACCTCTCCACTCATTGCCAATTGGTTATGAAATGGAGATAAAGACTTCACATGGTATCAGAGCGGAGCCCATTCCACCCCACATTTTAAAAAACTTACAATCCACACCCGCTACAATAGACCAGTAGAAAGGCTGCACGATGATAGACCCCAAAAGAGGCTACACACGACAGACCTCAAGCGCGGTTGCACGTGAGGGGGATATTAAGGAAGCATTGTCCCACATTGCTTGGGAGTGGAATGGATGATCACTTAATAACATAAGGACCTCTCCACTCATTTGCGTATGCCACTTTAAGCGGCGAGCACACGATATGCTTTAGTAAAAGGCAAAAGAATAGTTTGCTTTGTGCTCACCGCTTGGCTGCGTAAATGAGTGGAGAGGTCCCTTATGTTATTAAGTGTGAAAGTAGTTGATGTAATTGAGACCCAAAAATTAGGGTTATTTTCTCATTACGTCGGAGTTATACAAGAGTAAGAAGGTAATTACACTAAGACCCTTATCTTCTAATCTAATTACACAAGAGATCAAAGATACACTAATTATACATTACACCCATAACTTACACTCCCCCTCAAGTCGGTGCGAAGATATCTATCAAGCCCAACTTGAACAAAATGGGGCAGAAACTCTTGCTGCCAAGCCCTTTTGTGAATATGTCAGCTAATTGATCTTCCAATCGCACAAAATGCATACATATTAGACCGTCGCTCAACTTCTCCTTGATTGGGACGTAAGGCTCAGTTTTGTTTGGTTATCAAATATACACTAATTACACACTACACCCATAACTTACACTCCCCCTCAAGTCGGTGCAAAGATATCTATCAAGCCCAACTTGAACACAATGGGGCGAAAACTCTTGCTACCAAGCCCTTTTGTGAATATGTCAGCTAATTGATCTTCCGATCACACAAAAGGCATACATATTAAACCGTCGCTCAACTTCTCCTTGATTGGGATGTAAGGCTTGGTTTGGTTTGGTTATCAAATATACACTAATTACATACTACACCCATAACTTACACTCCCCCTCAAGTCGGTGCGAAGATATCTATCAAGCCCAACTTGAACACAATGGGGCGGAAACTCTTGCTACCAAGCCCTTTTGTGAATATGTCAGCTAATTGATCTTCCGATTGCACAAAAGGCATACATATTAAACCGTCGCTCAACTTCTCTTTGATGAAGTGCCTGTCAATCTCTATATGTTTCGTTCTGTCATGTTGAATAGGATGTTGAATAGGATTATGAGCAGTGTTTATGGCATCTTTGTTGTCACAATAGAGTTTCATAGGACCACTATCAGAAATTCCCAAATCACGTAACAAGGTTTGGAGCCACAAGAGCTCACAAACACCATGAGCCATAGCTCTATACTCAGCTTCTGCGCTAGACCTGGCGACCACTGATTACTTCTTACTTCGCCAAGTAACCAAATTTCCCCCATGTGCAGTAGCCAGAAGTAAAACGTCTATCATCTATAGAACCAGCCCAGTCGGCACCAGTAAATGCCTCCAACTGCAAGTGACCATGATTAGAGAACATAATTCCTTTCCCTGGAGTTGATTTGAGATACCTTAAGATACGATAAACTGCATCCAAATGTGAAGTACGAGGATCATGCATAAACTGACTAAGGTTGAGTGTGAGCTAAGTATATCAGTCGACCCACAAGGCACTGATACCTCTCCTTATCAGTGCTCTCCCTCACATCTTAACTAAGATGATGATTCGCCTCAATAGGAGAATTTGCAGGTTTACAACCCAACATACCTGTTTCTTCCGAAAGATCAAGTATATACTTCCGTTGGAGATAAAAATACTTCTATCAAACCTTGCCACTTCCATTCCAAGAAAGTATCTTAGTGGTCCCAAATCCTTAATCTCGAATTCTTGAGCCAGATTAGACTTAAGATTAAGAATCTCATTCACATCATTACCTGCCATTATTATATCATCAACATAAACAATATGGACAACAATCTTACCAGCAGCTCCCTTGATGAACATAGTATGATCTGCATGGCTCTGTTTGTATCCAAACCTCAACATTTGAAAATCCGCCAATCCAAGCTCTAGGTGATTGCTTCAACCCATAAAGAGCCTTCTTCAATCTACACACTTTCCCTCGGTCTCAGAAGGAGAAAAACTTGGTGGAATATTCATATATACCTCCTCCTCTAACTCACCATATGAAGGAATGCATTTTTCACATCAAACTGTTGAAGATGCCAATTCAAATTGGCAGCACAAGAAAGTAGAGCTCGCACAGAGTTCATCTTCGCTACTGGAGCAAACATCTCCTCGTAGTCAATGCCATAGGTTTTAGTAAAACCCTTGGCAACAAGTCTCTCCTTGTATCTCTCAACTATACCATCAGCATTCTGCTTAACAATGAAAACTCACTTGCATCCCACTGATTTCTTTCCTCCTGGAAGTGATACTAGCTCCCAAGTGCCATTCTTTTTCAAAGCTATCATCTCCTCTATCATAGCTCATTTCCACTTAGGTATCATGAATGCATCATGCCAATTATGTGGAATAGATATAGAAGAAAGAGACTAAATAAAGGCATGGTACGAGGGAGATAAACGATCATAAGAGACAAACTGGGATATGGGATGTTGAGTACATGACCTAACACCTTTCCGAAGAGCAATAGGAAGATTATAATCAATAAGGGGAGGTTTATTGGGAGAAGATTCATTACCAGATGAGTCAGCTGAGGAGATCGGAACTGGAGCAGGCGATTGTGATTGACAAGGTGGCATCACACAGGAGGGCTTTCTGTTTTTCCGTTTAGTGTTGGTCTTTAAGTTAGCCCCTCGTAGCCGTTGTGGTGGTTCCTCAATGTCACCACCAATGTCATGTGTTGCTCTTTCGACAGGTATTGGTTCATCTCCAGATTTTTCCTTCTCCCCCTCACCATGATTATAAAAGGTAAACCTCTCTTCCTCCTTCATCTCTTCTTGCCTATGCTCCCCTCGAAGAGATGGAGTGGAGGGAGAGTAAAAAGACTGTTTTTCAGAAGGTGACATCCATGGAGACAAAAAAACTTCCTAAAGCGAGGATCATAACATTTATAGCCCTTCTGAGTAGGAGAGTACCAATAAAAACACATTTATGGGCTGTAGGACCTAACTAGACTGAACAAAATACACACAACCAAAAACTCTTAGGGGAAGAGTTGTGACGCGACAACTGCTAGGAAAACACTCACGGAGAACACTGGATAGCATACGAATGATAAGATAGGTAGTAGTCAAAATTGCTTCTCCCCAAAAGAACTTGGAAACATTCATGGTGAACAAAAGAGAGCGAGCTACCTCAGCAAGTCGACGATTTTTGCGTTCAGCAACTCCATTTTGCTATGGAGTGTCAATACAAGTCGTCTGAAAAAGAACACCATTGTCATCCAGAAAAGCCCTAAAATTCCTATCTATATACTTAGTGCCATTGTCACTACAGAGATTTTTGATGTTTGCATCAAATTGAGTGCGCACCATCGCATGAAAAGATTTAAAATAAGAGAAGACTTCACTTTTTGACTTAAGTAAATACCGTGATTTAAATAGCGTGCCATGGCGCATTGCGTGGCGTTTCGAGGGTCTAGCGCTACAAGGGGTAGGGTGATGGCGACTGACCCAAAGGCGCAGACATGGCGCTGTAGCGCGCGCTATTTGGTTTTTTACAGATCGGCTTCTTGTTTCGATCAAAGCCCTTCATCCCTCTATCTATTATGGTGCGTGATGCATCGAATCAGTCCCTATTCCCTAATATATCAACGTCTAGGTCAAAATACATACAGATCGATTTCTTCTTCTCTTCTTCTCGAGTTCTTCTGTTCGACATCCTAGGACCAGACAACTTCTTCTCGAATCTTGACTTCTCAAGGTATGCCCTCCTTTTCTCGCGCTCTCTCTCTCGCGCACTCTCTCTCTCTTCTTCTTCTTCTTCTTCTTCCTTCTTCTTTCTTCTCGATAGTTGACAGAGTTAGTCTCTGTTTTTTTTTTTTCTCGACTTCTTCTGTTTTTTTTTTTGCTGGTCAAATTTTAATTTTTTTTTACTAGGGTTTCAGTTAATTTTTTTTTTTTACTATTGATGGACTAAATAAAATCATTCGTGTAATTCCTATTTGTATTTGCTAATTGTTGATGACGTCTGAAAATAATAATCGCAAGGACATTGGTTGGAAGTATTGTGAAATGGAGAAGATGAAGTTATGGGTTCTGAGGATGATGATTAATGCCTATGCATGCTTTTGGATTGGATTGCACTTGAATCTTGATCATTTTGTTATGTCTCTTAAGGCTAAACATTATGATGTTAGCTTTTCATGGATGATGTGTTTTGTTTTGTGCTTCGTGGTTCTGTTTAACTATTGAAATGTTATGTTTGAAGACATTTGAATGTTTTTATAAGTGTTTGTTTGTGTTGAAATCTTGTTCTAATAAATTGCGCCTTGTAACAAGGAATTTTTTTTTTGCGCGTCGCGTCGAAAAGGCGCGCTATGTGCTATAGCTCCACAGGACCTTTGCGCTATGGTGCGCCATGCGCGATTTAAAACACTGAGTAAATTCACCCAAGTAACACGAGAATAACAGTTAATGAAAGTGACAAACCACCGAAAACCTTTAAGAGAGGTAACAAAGGAATGACCCTAAACATCAGAATGGATAACCATAAAAGGAGAAGCACTCCGTTTTTTAATAGGTGTATAAAAAGAACATTTATGTTTACATCAGAATGGATAACCATAAAAGGAGAAGCGCTCCTTTTTTAATAGGTGCATAAAAAGAACGTTTATGTTTTCCAAGCTCACAGGCTTCACAAAAAAACTAACTCCGAGAACAATGCTTAATTAAACTAGGAAAAAGTTCTCTAAAATCCCAAAAGAGGGATAACCCAGTCTATGGTGCCACTGATGTAATATAGAAAGAGCTGGAACGTGTATCTGCTTGCAGAGCTTGACCACATGACATGGGTGAAAGAGATGGACGAGGTGCAGACTCCAAAAAATAGAGGCCACCATGTGCTTTACCACTGCCAATCACCTTCCCCATATCCGGTTCCTGAAAAACACAATGAGTAGGGAAAATAGTCACGGCACAATTTGCAAAACGAGCAAGACTACTAACAGACAGAAGGTTAGTGGCAAAATTTGGAATATGTAGAATTGAAAGAGAGGAAAATAGAGGGAGAATAGCGAACAGAACCTTTGGTTCTTTCCCTGAAATAGCAAAGAATGTTCCATCTGCTATTCTGACCTTATCCTTACTAGAACAAGTAGAGTAAGAATCAAACACAGAGGAACAACTTGTCATATGATCTGAAGCACCTGAATCTATAATCCAAAGAATAGTAGAAGAGGCCGTAAATGCATAAGCCGGAATGCCTGTGTGAGCAAAATAAGATGAAGTATGACCTGCTGTGGGAGTGGGAGCTTTAGTGTGAGCAAAATAGGATGAAGTAGGACCTGCTGTGGAAGTGGGAGTTATAGTAGATGGAGAATCAGCCAGAGCCATTAGGCGCCTGAGAGCTTGCATCTCCCCGTGAGAAAAACCACCAACAACATCAAAAGATGCCTGAACCCAGTACTAAACCCAGAATCAGGCAAGGTAGCAACTGTAGACTCCGAAACATGGACCTGGGCCTGAAAACGCACGAGACCACGACCGCGACCACTGCGTCCACCTCCTCGCCCGCGAGAGAGACGGCCATGTAACTTCCAACCAAAATCCCTGGTATGGCCGGTGTTGTTGCAATAATCACACCTGAGGGACTCACGAACAATAGGCCCGCCGCTAACATCAGACTGTGACTTACCACTCTGTGGAGGAGGACCAAATTGACCCTGAGGAACGGCAACCAAGGCAGAACGATCAGAAGTAGGAGTATGCAAGTCATGCAACATAGCACCCATCCTACCCTCCTCCTGCTGAACAATGGCATAGGTCTCTCCCAAAGACGGAAATGGAACATGACTCAACACTTGCACTCGAATCGGATCACATTCCATATCAAGGCCAGCAAGAAAGTCAAAAACACACTCTTTCTCTATCCTCTTCAGCCAATTAGTAGCATCAAATTTCTGCCATGCTCCACTCAAGTCAGCAAAGTACACAGCGACGGATCGATGATTTTGTTCCAATGTATGGAGTCTTTTCCTCAACTCAAAACACTGTGCATCATTACCTTGCTGAGAATAGGTTTGGGCTGCAGTAGTCCAAATCTTGTGTGGGGTGTCAAAAAGCAGAAAAATATGGTG
Organism: Rhododendron ovatum; assembly: GCA_019656835.1. Taxonomy (NCBI): domain Eukaryota; kingdom Viridiplantae; phylum Streptophyta; class Magnoliopsida; order Ericales; family Ericaceae; genus Rhododendron; species Rhododendron ovatum. The sequence goes on along the minus strand of CM033790.1, from coordinate 22,007,200 downwards.
AATATTAGCTCTCATAGAGTTAAACAATCGAGTCATGACTAAAGATTTATGAGATTTAAATTTCTTGAATTCAATAGCCACAACAGGTGGAGTAACAGGGCCCTCAATGAACTCTGACATCACTTTGGCCTCAATAGTCAAAGTAAAAGTATGAGACCAAATCAGATAATTGGTACCATCCAACTTAATTTGGCAAATATCTAGAGGACAGTTATCGAGAGTCCCTACTTGACTCAACTCATCCTTTGTACTAGCGGAAGCCTTTTGTTTATCCTCCAACATTTCAACAAACCCAGATGATGACAAACGATTTAGAATAAGAGAAATAGGGTTTCGAAAAAAAATCAAACCCAAACAAGTGTAAACAATGCTTACCCAATCCAAACGTGAGCAACCAGTCTAGACTCAATATTAAACCAGTATAAACCGAGAGCAATCTGTCAACTCCAAACTGTATATATCAGTCCAAACCGAGAGCAATCAGTCCAAACCCAACTCCAAACTCTGTAGGTCGACCTTTTTCAAACTAGAAAGCCACGAAATCACATGGGTCAGCCACCACGAAGGTCGCCTGAGAGTCATGAGGATCGCCGGAGGCTGGGTAAATGATTGGCTAGGGTCGGCAAGGGTTGCTGGACTCTAGGGGATGGTCGTCGGCAGTTGCAAAGGTCTGTCGGCAGAGACAAGGTGCTGGGCGATGACCACAAAGTCTGTCGGCAGTTGGAGTAGAACTAACGAGGAGCAATAGCTCTAAGGGTAGGTAGGATGTTCAACGGTGAGTCAGAAAAAAACTGTCGGTGAGGAATTGACAAGGCAGAAAGATGTTGGATCCATACGCTCTGATACCATGCAAAACTAGACGATAGAATTGAGACCCCAAAAGTTAGGGTTGTTTCCTCATTACGTTAAGTTATACAAGAGTAAAGAATTAATTACACACTACATTCTTATCTACTAATCTATTTACATAAGAGATTAATTATAAAACAAAAACGGCTTATTTGTACTGGTGGTCCACAAAGTATTTTCAAAATGTCAATTTGGTCCCCAATATACAAATCGTGTCTATTGCATCCCCAATGTTTACAATGCATGTTTAAATGATCCCCGGAGCTAACTCCGTCCAAATTAACCGTTAAAAGCAGGGGTATGTATGGAAATTAACTACTACAAATTTTTCATCTTCAACCTTCAAACATCCGCCTTAACCCTTAAAACGTAAAATACTTTTTTTATGATGAATTCTACCAATATCTTTAAAAAACAATTGCAAACCAAAATGAGTTAAAAAACTGGTCTGGATTTAAAATGAGGTTCAAAATGATCTGGATTGTGGGTAGAAATCTTCAAATGCAAACCCAAAACCAGAACCATCTCAAAATCCAAATCCCATCTCAACGTACCCCTCCACAACCCTCGTCTACACCAACCCATCAAAATTCCAGCCAAATCAAGTTTCGACGCCGCCAATATTTCCACCTGTAGTTACGTCTTCGTTGACTTCTCCACCAATTGGTGTGCCCACTGCAACCTCCCCCCCCCTCCTCTCGCTCGCTCTCTCTCTCTCAATATATATATATGTGTGTGCGCGTGCGCGCGCGCGCAGATCTGCCTCTATTTGTGTTTGCTATCCTCAAATCAGCAGCAATGTTCCGTTGAATCCACAGATTCGCCTCGGGTTGCTGCCGCCGTCATCGTTGAGTCCGACACTTTGCGTATAGAGCTCCATTTGATGCGTGTGGGATTTTCGAACAAACATCTGTGCCTTGCCCTCACCATTCTCTTTCTTTCTCTCTGGATTTCTTTTTCCCGGAACGGGAAAGTGGGAGAATGGGGGGATTTCATGGCTGGTTTTAGGTGGTGAACGGTTGTGGGTTTCTGGTAGGGTTAGGACAGATGTTTGAAGGTTGAAGATGAAAAATTTGTAATAGTTTCCATATATACCCCTGCTTTTAACAGTTAATTTGGACGGAGTTAGCTTTGGGGATCATTTAAACATGCATTGTAAACATTGGGGATGCAATAGACACGATTTGTATATTGGGGACCAAATTGACATTTTAAAAATACTTTGGGGACCATTCGTACAAATAAGCCAATTTATAAACTAACAGCACACTACATCCATATATGAAAGAACCCTAGTAAAAGGAAATCATAAAACTGAAACCCTTGAGCAAATAAAAGAAACGTATATGTACGTCATTAACTCATGTAACTAACAGCTCTAGATGCAGCTGGGTGGAGGAAAATTTGAGTCATCACTTTATTGAATCAGTGGAGTTTATCGTGTGACACAACCAACTTGTCAGAGTGGTCAATTGGGTCATTAATTCTGAGTAGGTTATGATTGCTGAAGCCAAGAAGGAGAAAACCAGTATAACAGTAAACAGCCGACAAACATATTGGCTTACCTATATGAAAGAACCCTAGTAAAAGGAAATCATAAAACTGAAACTCTTGAGCAAATAAAAGAAACATATATGGACGTCCTCAAGTCATGAACTAACAGCTCTAGATGCAGCTGGGTGGAGTAAAATATGGGACGTCACTTTATTGAATCAGTGGAGTTGATTGTTTGACGCAACCAACTTGTCAGAGTGTTTAATTGGGTCATTAATTATGAGTAGGTTATGATAGCTGAAGACAAGATTTTGGAACTTCATGTGAGGTTGAAAAATATTATTTGATCTGAACTTGCGAAATACTGTAAAAGAAATTGAGTAGGCTATGAATTGGCTCAATAAGGTCATTCTTCACTTTATTCTATCATACTTGCTGGGCACTATATCCATTTTTATTTTTTAGTGTGCTCCTAGGGTGAGGACAAGTCGTGTCATCGGATGGAAAGATCCTTCTTACTTTGCATCTAATACTAGCTTGAACTATATCTTTCTTATTCTCACAATTGTGGTGTTTGGTAAGGAAGCTTCATATACATTCTCATAAATACAGTCCATTCTCATAAATACAGTCTCATATGCTAATAGTGACTGTTGTATGCTGTCATTATAGAGTCGACATATTGTATTCTAATACCTTCCATTGTTTGTCCAGGTGCCAGTTCAACATCTAGTGTTTATGGTTCATGGTATTGGTCAGAGGTTGGAGAAATCTAATTTAGTAGACGATGTGACCAATTTTCGCCTTATCACAGCAAAGCTTGCTGAACGACACCTGACTTCATATCAGCGCGGAACTCAGAGAGTCCTTTTCATCCCTTGCCAGGTAGATAATATTTACTCACCTTAAACAATTTTGTTTTTTACAGTTTTCATCTCATGATCAAATCTGATTTGATAAGGAACTACGAGCTTTTTCAGTTACACTTCATGGAGTTTGAAATTTTATTATTTGGAATCATTTAAATGGGAAATGAAGCTAAAACTAAAGAGTTTTGCATTAATGTTGGATCTTTGTATCAAAATAATTGTTGTCACTTTTCACTGTTGTATACACCTAAGTGTATGGTTATGTTATGCATTTGGATGGTATCTGATATATGAGTTGCAAATGTCCAGCATATTTCCTTGAAATCCAAAAGCCTAATTGTTAGACGAAGGTCCCCACAATGAATATGTTACTTCGAGTGTTACTTAATTCAGTATCAAACGATTAACCATCTTCTTGGGTTGTGATTGCAGTGGCGTTAGGGGCATTTTTGTGGTCCAGTTTTGATGTATAGTTCTTGTTAAGGCATCCATCTCAAAATTAATTGGCAATGAGTTGAGAGCCGCCCTGACTCATATGCTAGTTTTGGAAGTGATAATCAACCAATGTGGGACAAGCTCTAACACTCCCTACACGTGTGATCCGTGACTCATATGTGGAGAGGTAAACAATGGATGCATCACATAGGGATTACAATGAACAAGAAACAAAGTGCAATTAAAGGCACAAAGGAGTCTTGTCCAAAATCTTCCAAATGTCTTGCTCTGGTACCATGTAAAAGCATCCAATTTAAAACCAATTGGCAGTGAGTTGAGAGGCCACCCGGGTTCATATACTAGTTTTGGAGGTGATAATTAACCAATATGAGACAAGCTCTAACAATTCTTTCACTCATAGCGCTAAATTTAATCATTCCTCGGCCCTTTGAATTCAGCTTTTTGCTTTAATTTCTCGTGCAATGGAGCAGCGAGGGGCATCCTGGCTGCTTGGAAGACTCCACTAAAGACACGATCCTTTTTTCCCACACATGGAAAGTTATGAGGGGTTCAGGTATACCAGACATGGGAAGTCCCGAGCATATGTCTTCCTTCCAACATAGTAAATGCGAAGGCTCACGAACATTATGAGGGGTTCTTTGATTGGCCATACCCCAATATTGTTTTTCCACATTGATGTGTGGCCCATCGAGGCTGATCTTTCAGCTCGTCCACTTAATTCATTGGTGAAGGTTATAGAGTTAATTAATGAAAATGTGATGCTTAAACAAGCTTGGAGTTCGACTAGGAAATAGCGACGTCCTTGTGCATAGTGTTAGAGCTTAGCAAGAAGAAAATTAGTTCCCGTTTGTGCAATTGAATTCGGTGTTTTGACAGGAAAATTTTGACTTGATTTATCTTTTCTGCAGTTATTAATTTCTTTCTTTCTTTTTCTTGTAAATTTTTGGTAGGCTATGAAACAAGGAAGACAAGTAATTATCTAGGGCATAGGTATGGGAGCTAAGGGGTTTATTTTTTGGGTTATCATATGCACTTAAATTAATTAAGAAGTCTAAATTGGTAAATATTCACCATTGTAAGTTTTTTGAGGTGTAAGTTATTTTCCCCTCGAGTCATGACGGTTATCGTAACTGAATTGGTGTTAGATCACTCGTTTCTCTTAAAAACATTGTTATATTGGGGACATAATGGATGGTGGCTTTTTTCTTCTTCTTTTTTCAACACAGTTTGACCCAATAAGTGATTTATGACTATAGTTAACATTTAACCTGAATTTAAAGCGTATTAATCTTGCTCTCCGCATGGTGTCAAATCAATAGATCGCCCTAGCCTAGCCCCCTAACTAGTGGGATACTTTTTGGAACCATTATAAAATTATTGTCAAGTAAATTCTGTTGACTTTTAAACTTTGGTTGATGTTGAAGATGTACAACGAGTTATCGAGTCTCCATCTAATAAAAGTTGTTTTTGAACCTTGGATCATGATTTGCTAGTTTGTTTGGTGCCAGATTAGAAAGAGTGTGATGAGGAGGACCGTACAAGGGTCCCTCTCAATTGTGTATTACACAAACAAATTTGAGAAACTGGGTTTCCCTACACCCTTTCTCACACACTCTTTCACTCTATTTGCACACTTTGCATATCAAAATACAAAACTATTTATAGGAAGACAGAAAGGAAAAGACAAAGATGAGACAAACTCTCATTTATTTGAATAAATCACACAACTATCACGGAAGCTCAAAAATCTTCAAGCTGATGTTGAACAGTTCACCATGTGTTTTTAATGGGCTGATTGGAAAGCAACTCCAGTTTACCTTACTTCATTCAGCAAACCCCCATCCCACCCCCCCCCCCTCGACCCCTAAACTTGAGTTACTCTTCTGATATCATCCATTGTCTTCTGTCGAGATCATAGCTTGTGCTATGAGTACAGTACTCGGGACCTATGGAGCACAAGTGCTTCTAAAACCCCAGCAAACTCGTATTCGTAATGTACTGTACTCGGTACAGATACTTGGCATGGTACTTTTAAATCCATACCGGGTACAAGAAACATGTACCAAAACTCTCTTTTGACTTTTGCTGTACCCCAAAAGTAGCCCCTATATATCAGGTCGTATGCAACACAGAAATGAAAGTAAGTTGACTAGCCTTCCTTTCTCTATGCTTACTATGATTGTAAAATAACAATTTTGGTCTATTGGTTCTTTAGTATAATGGCATTGAACTCTTATTTGCACCTTAAGTTTGGCATGAAACTATTATTTGATGTTGGATTCCTGATTGCCCAAGTCATTTTTAGCTATTTTCTCTGTTTGAAGTGTAATTATGGTAACTTTAACAATTACATTTGTTACAACTGTACCCCAGTTGTACCCTTACCCTATAGTTTTTGGGTTTCACCTTATCTATGTTCATGTTGTGAAGTGAAGTCCCACATCACCTGGGTACCAAAGTATTATGAAGTATATAAGCGTGAGGGAACCCTCACTTCAAAAGCTAGCTTTTGGGGTTGAGTTCTACCCAAGACCGTGTAACATGGTATCAGAGCTAGGTACCAGAGATGGGTAGGGTGCGTCTCTGGCCTGCATGCAGCAGAATGAAGAAGATGGACCATAATCAACCTAGAAATAATATTCGCACTTGCCAAATCAATAGTTATTTGATATTCTCAATGCAGATTTTTGCTCTCATGAATTTGGTAGTCATTAAATGTTTAATGTTAAATCATTTTTTAGCTGAAAGTTTGTCTTTAAACTCCTTCATGCTTTCTAGAATGCATTTATATGAGGTTTTATATTTGTTTCGATAGTCATATAGATTGTCAATGGGCTTGTCTATTTGAACCACTTTTTTGTTGATGCTTCTTTATATTCATTGTGTTTCTTTTGTCCTTTGTAGTTGTCTTTGGTTGATACATTTTGTCTGTGTTCTTCGATCCTGTGCAGGAGTGGTATTTGAAATTGCTACTCATATTCCCTTGCATTCTTTTGTTTGTCTTTTCTTTTCTCCCCTCTCTGCTTTCCAGTGGAGGAAGGGCTTGAAGCTAAGCGGTGAAGCTGCAGTCGAAAAAATTACTTTAGATGGTGTAAAGGGTTTGCGAGTGATGTTGAGCGCTACAGTTCATGATGTACTGTACTACATGAGCCCCGTCTACTGCCAGGATATTATCAATTCGGTATGAGTCATACCTAAAAATCTTTGAAATAGTCTTTCCTTTCACTTCCCGTTCTTGTTTTTGTTTGGCGTAAGTACACACTGTAGTAGTTTGTCAGTTTTTAGCTCAATCGAAACTGTTTCTATAGATTTTCAGGAACTTAACTTCAGTTATTGTTTGATATGGACTCCAAACATTGAAAGGTCGGCTGAGTATATAATATGTACATCAGTGTGAATGTCAACGTTGAGGAAATTGCTCCTTTCAAGAGCAATTTGGGAAGCCTTTTTGGGATGCTTTCCTCGTATATTTCCTTCGAGTAGATTTTCCTCAGAGGTATCAAGGATTGTACTCCTGCATCTCCTAGAAGCTTATTTCTTCATAGAGAATTTTACTACCAAAGAAGTTGCAAAATGGAAAGGGTTCTTTTGTAAAAGGATCAAAATTGGATTATCAAAGACTATGATATATGGGATTCATGTACAAGAGCCACAGGCTATGAAGGACCATGTGTTGCCGTATCCGTGTCGGGCACTCTAGGGATAGACAACATGCCGGGGACATGCCCAAAAACGTATGGGACACCCCAATTGTCGTTTCCGTTGCAATTTTGATACTTTTTATGGTGGGAAACACAGGAGCATGGAGGGACACAGATGGGGACACGACAGGATGGGTTTTGTAGAATTTGAAAGGTTTTCTCGTGGTAAATTTGTATAAACTTCAAAAGAATAGGGCGGAAAGTGTAATAAAGAACTTGTGTATATATAGGCATACATCATCAGTCGATAACCCGTTTGATAGGAGCCCTAATCTAAATATTTAGTGACACTGATTCTAATGTGGTGTGCATTACTTACAAAAGCGTACAAAACATTGCAGTCCCCCGCCATCTGTATCCCCATTTGTTGACAATTGTTTCCGATGTCTGTGTCCGTATCTGTGCTACATAGGTCACAGGTGTAGATATGTTCATTGAATATAAACACGTATACGTATAAACTCATGTTCTAACGTGTAGAACCACAACAAACATAAGTCAATTTTACAAAAAAAAAAAACTTTTGCTTCCCCTAAGGCTTTGACTTCTGATTCGAATTAGCTGGAAATCATTTAGCTTATTCGTATAATGATAGTACTGCTTCCTATTTATTGTATGACTTAACACTTTTTACTGGGATAGTTTCTAGTTGTTATGCAGCGACTTTATGCAAAATATATTGTAGGTTTGGCTGGCTTCTACGTCATACTTCTTGTGCAATGAATTCATGGGGTCTGTGGTTGGTATTGGACTTTTTTGGAAAGCGTTAAAGGGTTGTAAATGTTGGAGAACCTAGGATTAGTTCCAAAACTTGTGAGGAAATATTTAAAAGTGCCTTACTTTGTTAATTTGGCTACCAACAATTAAAAGGAGATAGAGAAAATCTAGCCATTGGGATGTGACAGATGGGTGAAGTTCAAATTTGTTATAGTTTATCTTGTTGTCATCAAATGTCCTACTACTTGAAGTTGAAAACTTTGACAATATGGCACCATGTGCTCAGTGTTTGAAATAATATAGCTAATATGAGGATGTTAGGGGGGATATAATTGCAATAGAATCTACTTTGAAATGAGAGGGATTTGAATACAATTGACATGATCGTTGGTCAGTTTTTAGGTGTGAACAATTATTGCATTCTTGAGAATGCACTGAACTAGTGGGCAGCAAAGGCACTAATCGGTCAGTGTAACAAATAATGGAATGGCTTTTCATTAGAGGAAGCTTAGTGGATTTTAGTTAAATGTGGTGCAAAGTCCAAACATGGAATAGGTTGATTTAGTGGTTAGAGACACTAAAAAGCTTGTAATCAGTATCCCCCAGCTCGCCTCTTTGAAATTGTCTGTTACTTTCCCTTATCTGTTTGTTCTTTCAGAAGAAGTTGATGGTCTGTTATGTTTTGTTGGGATTCACATGTATGTGGTATAAACAGCAGTGCCGTATTGTGTCTCAATGATCTGTTCAGCTTGTGGTGTTACTTAATATATAACTATATTTAATTGAAGATATCAAAGATTAGCTTTAGCAATATTTGCAGACTCATAGTAGATTATTCATCTCCAGGTCTCTGACCAACTAAATCGACTATATTTGAAGTTCCTGAAGAGGAATCCTGGTTATGATGGAAAGGTACTATGTGGTTGTTTTGAACATTCACTAGATGAGCTTTAGAGATTTTTCCGATTGTGATTCATGCTGAAGATTCATTCTCTTGTCATGTTCTACTTTTGTAGGTTTCCTTGTACGGTCACTCTTTGGGAAGTGTTCTCTCATATGATATTATTTGCCATCAAGAGAATTTATCCTCCCCCTTTCCAATGGAGTGGATGTATAAAGAACACCACCCTGCAAATGAAGAATCTTCTTCCCCTACTCTCAACAACCAATCTGCAGACTGCAATTTTAAATCCAGTCAGAACAAGAACGTCGGCTCATTGAACAATCAAACTATGGGAATGGTAGGTCCCTCAGAAGAAGACAATGCGGGCGGAAAACAACCTTTTCTAGTCCCGGAGATGGAAGATTCTTCTTTTCCCACTGGGTTTTCTGTCCCATTAGACTTGGACGAACCTTCTGCAACGGAGGTGGAGTCTAAGCAACCCGATGCTATTTCATCACTGGGGAAAGATGACCACGGACAGGTTTCTGATTCTAGAGACACGCTTTCTTGCAAAAGGGAATATTTTGATGAAGCCTCTAACCTGAACTATCAAGTGCTGCCAGGCAATGCAGGAAAGCTGTCCTGCAGTGGGTCTGAGAGTGATAAGGACAAAACAATCAAACTGCTGACGGAAGAGGTGGTATTTTGCAACTTAGGTGGCTTAGTTTCCAGATATTTGTTTATCCTACTGAATAAATTTGCTAATATCACAGATTGATTGCCTAAAAACAAGGATCACAGAATTGGAAACTGTGCGTTGTTGTGAAGGTACATGTAGGGGATGTAATATTATTTTTATTCTTACTCTCCCCCATTCTTGTGCTTTGGCCCTTTCTTGTTTTTTATTGATGTGGATGATATGTATTTTGTATATTGAGAGGGTATTTGGTATTTGATGAGCTACCTTAACAGGAAATGAGGCGGTGTCGGCGACTACTACAAATCGACCTGTTTCTGGAAATCTTCTATGTGGACAAAATGATACGCCGAACTGTTACACTCCTTATATCAAATATACGAAGTTGGAATTCGAGGTAACACTTTCCTTTTTGTCGTCTAAGCTTTTGGAAATTTCTTGGCATCTGTGAAAATTAGAAATTGCCAAGCTTTTGGACTTCGTTCTTCTTCTTGTTCTCTCTCTCTCTCTCTCTCACACACACGCACACACACAAAATGTTATGGTGGTTATCGCTATGCATGTTTAAGTTTTCCAGTAGATTATTGGTTAACGCTCCTGGTTTTACCTCAATTTATATGCCAGGTGGACACCTTCTTTGCAGTCGGGTCTCCCCTCGGTGTATTTCTTGCCCTCCGCAATACTCGTATAGGGATCGGTAATAAATTTGTTTTTGCATACTTAGTTTCTATAAATTTGATATTTGTCTTAGTGTCTCCGTTTTTACTTAGGAGAAATCAGTAAGTTGGTAGAAGTATTTTAACTGCATTGTGTTCTTTTTTGAAATTCATTGTACGAGTTTCTTACTCAATCAGATTAGCATAAATCTCTATGCCAATGTGATACAAAATGTGATTAATATACCCATGGAGTTTAATTTTCTCAAAGGTCTCCAGTTCCAAGGTGATTAATGAGACTAAAATCTTAGTTCCAATAACTCGGGATTTTTAGTGATTGCGGACTTGGTATTTTGCGCCATGCTTTCTTAGATTCTTCATAGGTTTTGGAGGCATAGATAGTGTGGGCGGTGTCCCTGTTCTGCACGTGCGGACACTTGCACTTCTTAGTATTCCTGAACTAGCTTTGTCTCCTTGCCAAAGCACCTGTTAGACATTAACGCTTCTCGACACTCCTAACATGCTGATTGCTTCTCGGATATGTCCATTTGGTTCGAAATAAACATACTAATGTATCACACTTGGTTGACGCTTTCTCTTAACAGGAGCATTCCTTGGCACTCTTGATTTTAGATAAAGAAAAATCTGTAAGCTGCCAACTTTTTTCAAGAGCGTATAATGGAAGTTTGCATGAATGCATAGTAGTATAAACCATAGTTATTACAATGATTGCTATGATGCCATTATAAGGAAATTAATTAATACTTGTTAGGACTGGTGCCTCAACCAATGCTCTGGATTATGAATGAAGGAAAGCATGGTAATGTGCACTGAAATTGATTTGGGTCTCTAGGCCTGTCCTCGCTGATGCCTTTCAGTTTTGATTTGGGGGCATGATTCCGCAGCAAAATGTCCCTTTAGCTCCTTGTTTCTTGGAGGTATAGGGAAACCACTATTTTAGTGGTATTCTGAGAGCAGCCACTTTGTGTATATATTACCAAAGGTTTGGTCTGTCTCTAATCTCAACAACCACCCCCACCCCCAACTAATTGGAGACTAGATGGGTTCTAGTATTGTTTGTGTTCAGTTAATACTTGTTAGGAGTTATACAGTTATGTAGTGAATGTGAATAACTTAGTAATTGTGTATCTTGTACTCACATGCTATATATATACTCCAATATCTCAAATACTATTTCTGATGGGTTAGTTGGCGCCCTAATCACTCTTTCTGTCCTCTCAAACATCATGGTATTATAGGCATGGAACCCTAACAGACTCCATGGCACATACCGCCATAGCCACCATCATCTGCCGCCGTTCGTCATCATCCCATTTTCGCCGATCACCGGAAACCCCTGAACGTACCCATCATCTCCGAGAACCATTGGAAACCTTAAAAAGAAGAAAAAGACGAAATCTGCAGCTCCTTCTGTCGATCTTGACCTCGATCTAAACACAAGATTGAATCCCACTCGATTTCTGACCGCGTCGTTCCGTGTCAAAAATATATTTATAAAACCTTGGAATTAACTACTGCTCCGTAGAATAATGGTCAAGACCGAGTATCATTCCGACAGAGACAGTATGGTTGAGTTATGACAAATTCGATTAATTTTTAGATTAATTTGGGCAAGGAAGTTTGGTTGTTTGAATTTGCAGAATTTATTAAACTAAGAGAAATAATTAAATGGAAAGTTTGTAATGATCGGAGAGAAAATCTAGGGTTCGAATCCACCTCGACCGCGCAACTCCAACATGCATAGGCAAGATTAATTATTCGAATCAGAAGGGATTATTGTGAGGGCTTGCAAACCCTAGCAATAATCGTCAAGAAAATTATTGAGTTGTTAAAAGGCATAGATTATCCCATAGCACGAATCGTCTCAGAAGTACGGTCTGGCCGCCTAATGGCAAGGCCCGTCTTACGAGCATAATCTATCTCAGAACTCCAACTACAATTGATGAAAACCATTATATAACTCGTATTTGAAAGCATGCATACAAATACTCAATAGATTAAAACCATCAAAATCATTCCATTCAATTGAAACGGAAAGGGTTCTTAGTTATACAATCGATCCGAATAATAAACCTAAAACCCATACATAAAATAGAGTTACTTGGTGCGAAGTTTCATCTTCCCCCTAGATAAGGGGTTTAGCCGGCCATGGAGAAGAAAGATGCGATCGAGATTGAAGAAGACATGGAAGACATGAGGTTTATCCTTGAAATCCTCTTGCCTCTCTCTCTCTAATCGTTGCTGGAAAAGAACGTAACTTAAAGAATGAACTCAGGGCTTCCTTTTATAGTTTCGGCCCAAAACAATAAGACTTAAAAACGTAAAGCAGATTTCTGTCTGCAGCGTCTGCTGCCCACTGGTCCGGACCAGCAATTCCATTGGCCGGACCAGAAAAACAGTTTGTTCATATCATGCTCCAGCCTTGGTTTTCCGGACCAACATAGCCTTGGTCCGGACCAGATTTCCAGCTTTCACCTTTTTGCTCCTCTTCTCACCGTGGATCCTTCCGGAACATCCTTAACTCACGATTATTACTCCAAATCCTTTCCGAATGCTCCGTAAGCCCTGAAACACCATAAACCAATTAAATCTCATTAAATAACATTAGATAGGACCGACAAAACCTAAGTTAATGGGAATAAACGGGTGCTTTTCAGCACCTATCAATTTCGAAACCTACACCAGGCTCAATCTCGATCTACACCAGATTTCGATAAAAAATCAAAACCTACGGCCTCTGCCGATCTTGATCACGATCTGTTGATTTCTATACAGATTGACTCTGTTATTCAATTTCGCTGTCGATCTATGTTCTTCGCCGTTGATTTGTGACTCAATCTAAAACCCTCGTCGAGTTCTTGACTTCGTGGTAAAATGTCTTTAATGCCCTCGTCTTCCTTCTCGCTTGTGATGAATTAATCTCACACCTATATATACAAGTATATACACATGCACATGTGTGTACAAATGTCAGATTGAGTGTAACAATATCTTGAATTGAGTAGCAGCATCTAACGGGTTATATGTGATTGCGTGTATACTGCATTTTATGGCGTATGCAAGCAATCAACTGATCACATAATCTTGAATTGAAATATGGGTAAAACTTATGAATATAACATACCCGGCATATTCTGAAATGCCACTATGTGAGAATCAGTGGAATTCACCAGAAGCCCATGCATACCAAGCTGAGGTGTTTTTCTGCAATTCTATTGGTCTGGCTGTTTTCGTGCTTGAGTGATTTGGATTCATATATGTTTGAATGTTGATTGAAGGGAAAGAATTATAAGAATGTGAAGTTTGAATCAGGTTTTCATTGATGGGGCACCTAATTCAAAATTTTTGGTGCTATTTCAGTTCGTTGGGTGAATTATTGATTGCTTTGGTTTGGTATTTGCCTTAAATATTTTGTTTTGGAATGAACTAACATCCAGAGTCAAATCCCTGTGGAATTCAAGTGGGAGAATTGACTGTTGTAAGTTAGTAATATTCACTTTCTAGTTTGGCACCTGTGGGTTGTGGCTAATATGGCCAGAATTGTGCTGGAGAGTTTAAGTTCTTGCCAGAATCACTTGTTTTGATTGCTGATTGATGCAAACATTGATTTTCCGGATGATTAGGAGGGGTTTAGTTCTTGATTTCATTTACAAGGGCTAGTGGAGCGCAATGACAAAGAGGAGGGAGGAGTGACAGTAAGGGGAGGGGGAGGAAGGGGAAAGGGTATGTGGTGGTGAGGAGGGACGGTGATGCATTTTCTGGAAGTTTGATGGGTTATGTGGATATTTTGGTCTTGAATGATGTTTCACTTTCTTTTTATACATGTGAGGTGCACATGCTGTTTTATTTGGAGAGAAAATGGGAAAGTGCACATTAGTCCACAAACTATAGGGAGTTATGTAGCGGTAAACAAATGCAGCGGCTCGGGAAGGGAGGAGGGTCGGGGAGGCAGCACACTTGGTGCAAATGAGGGGATAAATTTTAGTTTGCCGCTTATTTTTTTTTTTCAATTCATGTTTATGATATTGATTTCCACCAATTTACGAACTTGTTATTGCATTATTTTGGTATATTGTTTCCGTAGCTTATCCACTTTAAAGGCAACTAAAGTTGAATACTTCGCATGACTCTTTTCTTGCTTCCTTAAAGGGTTGTACCATTCTTCAACTTGTGCCTCGCGTTTTGTCAGCAGTTTGTTTATTTGCACCTTTCTTTTTTAGGAAAAGGGCAAGAATATTGGGAAGAAGAAAATGTAACTGAAGAGATGCCAGCTTGTCGCCAAATGTTCAACATTTTTCATCCATTTGATCCTGTGGCTTATAGGTATGTCTTAGTCCTTATCTCTATACTTCTAGTCCTTTATGTATGTGTGTCGCAATCTCACACGGACATCCCTTCCTTTGAAAGGCTTCTACTCAATCCTATCATAGACACCTTTTTACTTTCTCCATAATCCACTCGAATCATTCCATGCTAGTCATTCAATCTTTCTATATCCTTATTTGAACCGTTTTTTATTCTTAATAGATTGACCATTTCTTATAGTAATATCTTATGCACATGCACCATATGCAAGGGTTTGCTTGGGTGGATATCAATGACTACGAAGGGAGCATAACATTACTTCCTCGTTGTGGAAAATTGTATTATGACCAAATAGGCATAAAAGTGCCTAAGATAGCAAAAGTAGGCTTACCAACTCCATTCGCCACCCCACTTATTCCATAGAACGAAAAGAAATAAAAAGACTTAAAGAAAGAAACCCACAGGTTAGGATCTTAGAAAATGGCTACTGTAGTAATGTTGTAGTTACGTGTGAGTGTGTATTGTGGTATTTGCATTTGGTTTCTAACCTTGTAGTAGTCAATAGTAATAGCATATGAAAAGTCAGCTACGATTGATACTATGGTTTTATTTGCTGCATCTATGGAGCTCCAAGACGCCCAAGTGTCGTCGTATTCATGTCAGACATGTCAGGGATACCGCGTGTTGCTATTGGACATACTAGTGTAAGTATTATGAAATTTTAAGAAGGGGACAAAGGAGAAGCTGAAATAGGAAAAGACGCATATGTTTGGGACATGCATGCCTCAAGTGAGACACTTATGGGGACACGGTGCACTACGAAATATAGCAATCTTATTCCGGATGAATTTATGGTGAACTTTTCTTTTTTATTAATTACGTGGAACTAGTGTTTGTTGTCATTTTTCGTGAGTTCAATTAGTTTTGTTTTTTGTGCGTACAAGTCATATTGATACCAGCTAACGTATATAAAAATGACCAAATTGTTTGTTTGTCTCGTGTCCTACGTGTCCCGATTTTCCTGTCCTACATTTTTCAATTATTTACAATTGTCATGTTCCGTGTTTGTATACATATTCTTGTCCGTTTCTATTTCTATGTCCAATGCTTGTTAGGGCTGGGCAGAAACTGCATTTTTATACTCACAACAATACTTGGAATCTATATGCATAAGACGCGTCTATATGAGAAAGGCTCATCTGGCTACAGATTTTAAATTGTATATCTTGTTGTTTTTTTATTTTTTTCGTCTCATATCATGTTATACATCTGCAGATTTGTTTCTCTTTGTATTGCTCCTTGTATTGATTTTACATCCAACTTTCTAGTTAGAGTTAAGTCATATGATGCAGGCAGCCATTCCATTTGGTTTTGGTCAAAATGTCAAATACTCTACTGATTCTGGTTTTCCCAGCCTGCTCGTGCATTTCATCTGTTCTTGTTCTTTCAATGGAAGCTCATCTTGTAGTCTAACGACTATAATCTTCCAATCAGTATATCTGGGGTCTGAGTTGACCTGGTTGGTAATCAAATCGCACTGAAACCATTCCTCATTTCTTCAACCATGGTGGTGATCATTAGGTTTTTACCGATCAGTTTTTGGTAGAATTGTGGTACTCCTAATTCAAATGGGTTCCTAAGCATTAAACCCTTACCTGAAATTTCCATGCGAACACTGCAACCTTCTACAGTCACACACATCTGCTCATCACAGCCTTCCAACTTGAATATTTTACTTGGTTAGTTGCGTCTATAGCACGTTAATTAAAGCTATTTTGACTGTTTCATACAGACTAGAACCACTCATCTGCAAGGAATACATCAGCAAACGCCCTGTTATAATACCGTACCACAGGGGTGGAAAACGGTTGCATATTGGAATACAGGTACACCCTCAATGGCATTCATATTATTTCGGTTTAAGCTTCCTCTCTCCTTATGCTATTTGAATACTATGTGTTGCAGGATTTTGCCTAATTTCTTTTTGGTTTAAGCTTCCTCCTTCATTATTCTGTTCAAACACCGTGTGTTGCAGGAATGTGCTGAAGACTTAGCTTTACGTTCGCAGGCAGTAATGGATCAACTGGGCTCTGTAAGGGTGAGCTTTAGACTTCTATACATTACATTGGTGTATTATTATTTTCTCAGAATCGCATTACTGAATCAATTGGTGGTGGCCTTTTCATGTATGGGTTAGTCTGTATCATGCTAAATAAGATACTCATTATTAATGGACTAATGGTGTTTCAATTAATGTATTTCTTACATTCAGCCATCATTTATAACTATAAACAAAGACAAGTGCGTATGCACGATGAAGAAAAGATGGCAGGCAGGCAATAAGATGAATGCATTTCCTTGTATCAGAGTTTCTCCAATTAACATCTTATCTGGCTTCTTCTTGCCTATCTTTTTGTCTGCCAGACGCTTGACTGAATCTTTGGTTGAGTGCTGTCCTATTTGAGCATGCGAATTGCAGCACAATTTACGACCACTGCTGCATTTCTCTTTCTTTTGTCAAACTTTTGCTTTCTGTGTTTTTGCCCCCTTCCTTCTAGAAGGGTCTTCAATTTGTTTCTTAATGATATTGTATGGATAGAAACATTTCTCACTACTTAAGATTGAATGTTTGTTTTGTTGTTTTATGACATACAAGATGATTTTTGATTCTTTGTTTTCTCCATTTCGTAAGTTATATTTCACTGACGAGGAAAACAAGTCTTCTTTTCTTTTTCTTTCTGATGTTTCTGTTGCCTTAAAACTTTACGTCATTCTGCTTGTTCTCCTTGTGGTTTTTAGTTGAAAGTTCGCTCATGCCTTTGCGGATCATTGATCTTTCTGGTGGGTTTGGCTTAGGTTTTACTTAACCTGAGAAAAGTTGTGGCTTAGAAAGGATTCATGAATGTCTGAATTATTCATAATTAATATTTTTTGGTCATGGTATAGGGTGGTGCAACCATGCAAGTTTAGTGAGGGCAATTTCCACGAGATCTCTCAAGTCTCAACTGCTTTTTGATGGCTCTATCACTCACAGTTTTTCGTTTCCTTTTTCGGAGGATTTTTTCCATAAGCTATTTAGGTCACAGTATTAAATAAAAGATGCTGTCATAAGAAAAGTAAGTAAATCCCAATTCCAAGAAGCAACGCGAAGGGAGGCCAAGACGAGCGGAAGCCGATGGGCTGACCGCAAACATAGTAATCAGCCAGACAGCTAGGACTGAATGGGTAGGAGTGTATCCACCTTGTTTGGTTCCCATCTCATTTTCCTCTCTACACGTTTCTCAATATCTTTTTCTCTCTATCTCTCTCCACTCATTACTACTCATTACATCAAAAATAACTTTCAAAATGAGAACCAAACAAGGTGATTGTAATTGCCCTGAATATAAACTGTGGCTGCTTTATGTCATAAATACAGTAGAAGTGAATGTCTATCTTGATGATTATTTAGGCTACCTATTGATATCGACAGTTGTCTCTATCATTTTGTGTTTTCTTAGGTCTAGGGTATTCTGGAAAGGTAATTTTTTTTCCCAAGATGAGCTGTAACAGTCACCTAAGCAGGAGTACTTTCTTTTACTTCGAAAGTAGCTGCTTCATCTTTAGCGACTCGAATTTTCGATGCTTTGTTTTAATGCTTTCAAGTCGGGTTGAACGTGTTTCAGATGATTTTCTGAAGAGCTCTATCTGTGCGATGTAATTTTAACTTGGATGTGATACCTGTTGGGAATTGTGCTTGATGCCTTGAATGCTTGAATCTCCTGCTCTTTTTCTTATCCCTTTTATGATATTTTTGCATGGTTGACACTATATAAGGCGTTGACCAGATATGGATGATCTTTATTTAGCACCCTTGACTCTCTTAGTCTCTTTTCTGCTACATAATTCCCCCAGAAAATAAACCAACTAGCCTATTGTATGGTTGTACTATTCACGGTTACTGTTCATTGGCCTATGAACATCTCAACTTGGTCTCTAAATTCTTCCTTTACGTTTTTACGGAAAAAACCCAATGTTTTTTTACCCATCATTTAGCCCTGAATCTAATGAAAAAACCAGGCTTTAATATCCCTCCTGGAATGCTCCGTCAATTTAGTTCCAGCCTCCCTGTTTGTTGGAGTGTTTCCAACACCCATCCTAAATAATTGTCCTACAAGAGGAATAACTCGAGTTGTTGTTGTCAATACTCGTATTGGTAATTACATTGCTTGCTTTACTGTTACTGTATAAACTTATAGATTATTGGATAAAGCTTATTCAGTACATTGTTAATTGCTTACATTTTT
Source organism: Rhododendron ovatum (assembly GCA_019656835.1). Classification (NCBI taxonomy): domain Eukaryota; kingdom Viridiplantae; phylum Streptophyta; class Magnoliopsida; order Ericales; family Ericaceae; genus Rhododendron; species Rhododendron ovatum. Next base: position 21,988,266 of record CM033790.1, on the reverse strand, counting down.
TCTTCAATATCTATGACTTCGTTTTTTAGTTGCTTGGGGAAGTTATTGGGTTTGATATTGGGTTGTGTGCATGTGAATTAGTGGTTGTTTCTTTGTGAATTAAATGAATTAATTGCTGTAAGTACGCATGGGGAGATCCTTTTTTTGACCTTATTATTCAATGTCAAAGTTGGACATCAAATCAATCACTTTACTTGAGCAACTGGTTCTTGATTGCCTTAATGCACCAAATTGCTTAGCATAGCTGACACTGGCTTGAGTGAGCTTGTCCATTTATTGCGCGGTTCAATTGTTTTATTGTGCATTTTTATAATCATGTCTTCTGAGATGCCAGCTTTTTCGAATAGGTCAAAGTGCTTACACTATGCCAATCAAGAAACAAGGATAACCTTGACGGTAATGCTATCACACCTGTTCTCTTAGTTGCTTTTATCAACTGTTTCCTTTCCAATAGTGAGTAGATATGTTGAAAAATCACTTAGCTAAAGGGCCCTATCTCCCTTCGTCCACCTTTTGCAAAGATCAAAGCCTATAACGACCTATTAGTAACTGCTAAGAAAATCTGTTATAACTCATGTTTTTCTAATGTCACCTTCTTCTGTACATTGCAGAAGAATCAGAAGATAACCTGGAAAAAGTAGAGAGGTCTTATGGTTCCATCATGATGGAAAGACTGACTGGGAGTGAGGATGGACGGGTAGATCATATGCTTCAGGTACAACCTTGTACCTCTTGGCATCAACTTTTGAGCTTTCATGTGGTTTTCCCTTTGTAGGTTTAATTACTGTCATTGCACGATCTTTTGGAATTGACAAACCTTTGCTTTCTTTGCATTTATTGTGGAATACATCCTATTCCTTTTTCCTATTCCAGACTATATTAGGACAGTTTGCAGTCCATATTATTTCGTATTGTCCGTTGATGAGCTTTACTCTATGATGGTATGATGTGTGATACCGGACTTATCTTCAGGATATAATCAGATGTTTTCCACTTGTTTTTACTAAAGCCACGGGTATCTTTTGTCCGCCCATGATCTTGGTTATTTTGTCATCCAAGGAACCTTGAATTTTATCTGCGGTGCAATCTACAACTTTCTTGTTGATTTAAGTTTTGGTTTGTTTGCTGCTGTGGTGTTTTCCCTCTTCCCATAGCAATGCATTCATGCTTCATTCATTGCAGATTTGTTCGGTTACGTTGTATTACTGAGTCTGAGATGTTGCATCATTAACCAATAACTATTTTGTCTAGTATCAGTGAACACAAGACTTTTGTTCATGAGGGTATGCTTTTGTACTGTTGTATTATATGTACTGTGTACCCATGCGTTTGGTGAATCGAGCACTTTTAGGTAAGTGATTATGAAGAAATGAATAATGGGAGATAAACTAGCATATTCAAAAGATAAACGATTTACGTGGCTCGGCTTGTGCACGGCATCCACGGGCAAGGGTGGGCAAGATGGCACGATTATTCACTATGAAGAAAGTTATTTTACAGGACTCCAGTGTCTCTCTCACAACCCAAACACCCAGAAATATACCCTATCCATCGTGTACCCAACACTTTATACAGGAGCTGACTCTATGTTTTATACTTCGTACTCCACTCTATTCCTTTCTCTTTTGTCTCTTAGGTTGTTCAGAACTGAGAAGTGAGGTCCCTTTTTATAGCAGAAGTCCCAGGGACTAAAACTGCAAACAGACAAAACCCTAGGGGCTAGAGATTTGAGTGTCCAATTTCTTCTTCCAATTCGGTTGAAGATAGTTCATAATCTACTGTCAGAAGAATTGGCTAAATTATGGAGCCGTCAAAGTCAACTAGATGCGTTTGCTCGTAGATCCTTGAAAGTGCTATTTTGATGGTGTTGGTTACTAATGGGCAGAATCGTCTTAAATCAAGGACCTAAAACCAATTGGACCAGGAACTTCATAATCCACAATGATGCCTTTGGCACAAATGGACAAACTCGTATTTTGTATCCCTTAACATTGGGATTGTAGCATTCATTCTGTTGCTTATTCTTCTTCTTTTTTCTTTTCTTTTTTTCCCTGTTCCCTTCCACTCGCCCTATATATTTTTAATGGATGCCTTGCTGCAGTTGACTTGAATTTCTTTCTGAAAATGCAGGATAAAACCTTTCAGCATCCATACATCTCAGCGATTGGATCACATACGTAAGTAACCTGTACCATCCTTCGTTCCTCAATATGCTGCTCAATAATTTTCATATTTTGGTGGTTATTGGAATAAAAAGTGGAGTCGCAACAGGAAATTTATCGAGTTCTCCGGTTTGGACACTATTACTGTACCGGCCTTTCAGTGATCCTAGTATGTTATCTGCGTTCATGCATCATAGTATAGGGTTCTGCTCTGTTATAGTATTCTGCATCTCTGATTCCAGGCAAATCTTGGATCTGTTCTTTGTATCTTGTGGTAACAGAAGTGTACTGTTGTTATGCTTATAATCCCGTTCAGTTGCATTGTACCATACGTTTTTTCTGATGTAATGCTCACTTAAGTTACTGCCCTACCCTTAACGGCATACTTTGCTCCAATGGATGGGGATGTGTGTGTTTGTGTGCCTACTGCTTCGTGTGTCAACTTATAGTAAAGTTCATGCCTCTTTAAAAATAGTAGTATGTTTCCTCCCACTTCGTTGTTACGGGAAGTTTATTTCCCAAGACAGGTCTCTTGTTGTGGAAGATAGCCAATATTGTCTTTAGTCTTTCTATCTACTTTCCCCAGACCATAGACACATCATTTTGCATAAATTTAATGGGTGTCATTTATACTTCTAGGCATGATAATAATGATGAGAGTCTGAAAAGTGTTTGGTGACTCCATGGAGATTGCATTTGATTTTACCTCGTGACAATTTGGTAGATATAATGACGATCATATACCTTCCACAACCTCTTCTTTACCCCATCTCCAGTCCATGTAAATGAAATGGAAATCACACATTAACTTATGCCGGATGATATGCATCAACCCCAGTTGTCATCCTTAATTATTTTTCTTAAGGGTATGGTTCTTTATAGTGTATAGGCTTCACACCCGCCACCCATCCCTCCCTGAAAAAATATAAGTCCAGTCTCCATTGCAGACCAACAAGAGCAAGTCAATATTTTAAGAGTTGTGTCCTCATTCACCTTGTCTGCAGAAGATGGAACAATTTGTGATACTTTTCTATCTTTGGCCCGTTGTTCTTAATGACTCAATTATTTAGTGATTGCTTTTCTCCTCAGGAATTATTGGAGGGATGATGATACTGCCCTTTTTATACTGAAACATTTGTTTCGAGATATACCTGAAGAACCTGAGTTGCAAGCCCGAAAAAAATCTGGCAGCCAAAAAAATGGTATCGCAGACCAAAGAGAGGTTGCGGAGGAAGAACTTCCTTTGACTTTTGCTGATAAGGGTTTGATTAGAAGCTTCTCTGCAAGTGCAAGAAAGATCATGAAAAAGTGATGACGGTTTTCTCTCCTTTTTTCTTCGAAATGTATGTGCTAGTATCTGTAATTATTATGAGTTATTTGTATGATTGTGTTTTTAGCAATTTAAGCACTAAAGGCATCTCTGGAACGTTAACTTTTTTTGTACCTGTATTGCAGTTGACAGGCTCAAAAGGAAGTTTGGCATGCAGTTGGCACGTTTCTTGTTTTTGGTTCACACTGTATATAACAATCATTATAGGAGAGTTATATGGATGAATCCCGGTGGTTGTAGATACTCCGTAGTCTGTATACATAAACTGTACAAATTCAATTGTGTCCATGCATAGTTCAGAATTTAGCTAGTGTAGCGCACGCCAACACTTAGTACACCTACATTAAGCTCTACTGGGTGCGACCGTTGCATCATCCTTCGTACAGACCCTCTGATATAGTTTGGATTGGTAGTGTGACTAGGGTCTAACTATTTGCTTCCTTGGTTTAGATGGCTTAAATTACACCTAATGGTTTATATGTTGGACTTCTGCCCTGCGGGTTTGTCCAGATTGTTGATTGGCACATGCTATTCATATAGTAGTATTTAAAAGAGGCCGATAAGATTGTGTGGGCCGGTTCCACCCACACAATTTTTAACACAACTTTTGACACTCCATCTCAACCATTAAAATCAATGGTTGAGATTAAAACTAAAAAGGACTATATCTCAGGTAATCTCTTCCTCTCCATCTACGTTGTTCTCTCTCTCTATACGATAACCGACAAACCCTTGCTTCCCTCCCACTCCGGCGAACCCATCCTCCTTCTCTCTCTCTCTCTCTCTCTGCCCCTGAATCTTTGGGCTGTGTCTTTGAAGTTCTCCAAATTGGGTGATTACATTCAGATTTCGTAAACCTGTCTGTACGAATGGGAAGTTTTTAATTGACAAGCGTGAAATTGATTTGTTGATTTGTTTCCAACCAAATTGACCAAGTAATCATTGCCACAAACCCTAGTTGAATCTTACTGTTGGTCGGCATTGTCCCTATAATTACTACTCCCTCCGTTCTTTTATTATAGTCCAGTATTCTATTTTGGGTTGTCCCTTAATAAGTGTTCATTTGGTAAAGTTAGTGGGTAAAAGTTGGTACATTGTCTATTTTGTCCCTAAAAGTAGATTCCATTTTGAAAAGTTAGTGAGTAAAAAGTGTAATGATGATGGGTAAGTAGGAAAAGTGGAGGAAAAAGTTGATGTGAAAGGTATAATGATGATGTTTTTTTAATAAGTTGGAGTTACGAAGTAAGACATTTAAAAAAAGACGGAGGGAGTACATTTTATTTACTTATCTTCGTGTCTGTGTCTACGCAAGCGCGTGTAATTGGAAGAATTGAGCTACTTTGATTTAATTATTACTTGTCCCTGCATGTATCAATACATGCACACGCACATGTACACATTGTATAATTGTAGATCACGCATTTTTCATGTGGTATATCATTTAATCGTGCGATTAGGAATAAATTGAATTAAAGTTGCAAATTAGGTTTTAGAACAATTTGGGTCCCCAAGATTGAAGATGGAGTATGACATTTGAGTAATCAAAAAGTGGGAATTTGTTGTGGGTCTATGCTCCGTTATCCTCTTTCCAGATTTGTAAAATTCTACTATTACTCTCTCTAGCTTTGAGAAACGATGATAGAGATGGAAAATTTCGAAAGACATCTCGCTATTCATGTAATGTGTATCTACTGTTTTTTTTCTTTTTTCTTTTGAGGAAACGGAAACATAACATTATCATTCCACTAACGCATTACAAATGTAGCCAAATTGTGAGCAGCAAATGTAGCCCTAACAACATCCCCAGACAACTTTTAGGCTCTATTTGGAAAAGTTTTTATTTTCAATTCTTTGTTTTTGTTTTTAATATTTTTTGAAACAGGCACCATAAACATGTTTGTGTTTTTTTTTTTTTTTTTACAAAATACATAATCAATTTCACTAGTTTATGGAAATTCTAGAAACACAAAAATTGCGTTTTCATTTGTTTTGAAAACACTTTCGACAGCCCAAAAAACAAATAAACAAAACTATTATGGTCACCAAACATGTTTTTTGATTTTATTTTTTAATAAATAAACAAAAAACTGACAATTTAACCAAACAGAGCCTTAGTGATTGCCACCAAATTTTTTTTTTTTTTATCCGATTTGCACAAATTGGTACCACCTAAGTACATCTTCTTTTTTTGAAATGTTAATTACATCAAACATATCTACTCTAATACAACTGGCTTACCAAAGTCTCAACCAACTCAACACAACGAAGTTCTCGCACAAGACTTGAACAATCCGTGAGTGCCTCGACCTCGAGCCTAGAGTACTTCTTTGAGAATGCCCAACGCAAACTCGCAAAGCATTGAGGACCACCAAAGCCTCCACCATTAAGGCAGAGGAACCATTGACCTTACTAACTTTCTTCTCCTCGATGAAAGTAGCATTAGATAGAGCACACCAAGTTGCAGCCCCCTTCCAAGTATATATGCGCACACCAAGCTCCATCCACCAAGAATTTTGGGATCACAGTCGAACCAATATCCTCTTTGCTCCCAAAGGAGGAAGAAGAGGGTATAACGGTCTATTAACAATTTGTGTTGACGGAGAAAGTTGAGCACTTTGGTCGATAAATTACAAAAAGTTAACTGGTGGTAAATGAAAGCGAGGAGGGCAAACCCCACACATGACCAGAATCATAGGGTCAAAGTTTGCTCAATTTTTATGCATATAATTTGGGTTGAGAGCTACTATGGGGGTACATATCTTTATATTTTTCAAATTTTCTAGAATTAATAACAGTTCATCACAATTCTTCTTATCCCACCTAATCGACGATGAAGTAGGTCCAGGTTGAGTTCCAGTCAACGCGGATTGGACTCTCCAATCGGTGGCAATCTCCTCCAATGAAAACCATTTTGGGTATGGGTACTGATGCATATATACACACATGAAATGTATATTTTTGCATACTTACTATTTGTGTAATATTTGAAAAGGGTACAGTAATACTATTTTATTATAGAACAGGTGAAATAGGTTGTATTGTTGGAGTGTTGAAAGAGATGTTGGTAGCTAAGATGTAAAATGTGCACTGTTGACTAGAATTATTGGCTTCTTGCCTAATTTGATGCACTCGCTCTTAGGGTTTGAACTGAAAATAGTTAAAGTACTGGGATACATTCGTGACATGGGTAAAGTACCAGGGTATTCTGTCTAATTATTTTAAGAATGCAACGTATCAGGCTATCAGCCAGGAATGAATTCCTAATCACCGAATCAGAACCAGTCGAAATCGGAAATCTGTTCTTAAATCAAACAAAATCCCGGCAACGAGAGGAATAGGTACATACCTCTCTCTCTCTCTCTCGTCGTTTTAGCATTTTTTTGGGGACTTGGGGGCCCTGCCGCCCTGGAGCGGTGGCTTTCAAGGCTCTCTGCCTTGGGCCGGCCCTGTTCCTGAGACTTGAGATTTGTTTTTTTCTCATTGCGAAATTTTACTGGTATTTTGTTTGTATGATTGGTTTGCCTCCTACTATAGCAACAAGTGCTTGGGTGAATTTCTTTCTTGCTAATATTGGACTTTCTCCGAACAAACTGGGGTTAATCTCATTTCTCGAAAGCTATGATTCTATTGAGGTGAATACATTGGATGAAAACATCCCTTCATATTATTATAATGCCATCCAAATGCCAATAAAATAGCGAGAACATTTGACATATTGGGGATGTTTTGCCCACATTAGAAATAGCACAAATACAAAAGGCTCATAGAAGATCAATAGCAGACAATAGTTCCATCACAGAATCAACAACATGAAAACTCCATTTGTAAATCTCAATCTCTGTTCTGCTCTTCAACTTCGGATGTTAACTTCTGAGTTCTTGCCATTGGCAATAACTCGATGTTTTCAGGGAAATGAGTAATAGGACTGGATTATCCTCGTCAACAAGTTCTTAGACGTTTCTTTGTGACCTCAACCGATGTTTTGACTGTCCAAATTGCGTATTAGAACTATGAATGAATTCAGAAACAACCGGGAGTTCTCTGCCGCTTATCTTGTATCTGAGATGCACGGAAATGCAGCCATATGTCCTTCCTTTTTCCCCTCCTTTTCGTCTCAGGTGAATGTGGCTTAGAAGACACATTTCGTTTCATCTGCTATATTGTTTCTGGTTCTCAGTTCTTCTTTTTCTTTATTGTATTTTCTTAAATGAACAAGAAGAAGCTTACTTTGTCTCTCAGTGGTAACATAACAATACTGTTGTTTCTGTATGAGCAAAAAAAATAAAAAGAATGAAGACAAGAAAGAGTGCTTGAGGCATAGCCCAAACACAACCAGGAAAAATTGACCTAGTACTACACTTGGAAAAAACAAAACAAAACAAAAGGAAAGGAAAGAGATTTGATACTTGCACTGTTTTTTGGTACTTGAGAAAAGAAGAGAACATAATTAGTTTCCTCCATTTGGTGAAATGAATGTGAAGTAAAATTCATTGGAACATTATTCCTCCTCAATTTTTTTATTCTCTCCTATTTTTCATCAGTTCCTAGTTCCTTGCTTTTTAGCTTCTTAATTCATTTCTTCCTTTGTCTCTCTTTAAACCATACAAGAGAAAATAACTTTCTTGTTGCTACTTTCTTTCTTTCTTTTCCATTTCGAAAACAAGGAAAATGGATACTTTCTCAAGAACTTCTCTCTCATTTGTTTTCTTTCTTTTCCGAAGTACCAAACATGACCTTAATCATTATGAAGGGAGAAATTCTTAAATTAGAACTAATTAATAAGCTTTTTGTGCCTTCTAGTAATGGTGTCTTCTATTTTGTTTTGTGTTTCTCCTTTTGTTATTTAGTGGCATCATTGATTTTTGTGAGATACTTTCTTGCCCTTGTCTGCAGTAGAGGCAAAAGGTATAATATTGGTGTACTTTTTGCTGAAGAATGTTTGTGAAAAGCAAAACTAGAAGCAAAAGTTGAAAGTAAGATAACAATGGGAGTTTCAACTGGAGCAAAGCTTTCTGGGATGCAGAAGCAGGTGCTTGGTCTATATAGAGGGTTTCTGCGAGCAACACGTACCAAATCCCCTGAAGAGCGGCGCCAAATCGAATCAATTGTGTCTGCTGAGTTTCGCCGCAACTCCAAACTAGTTGATCGCAAGAATTTCATCTATATAGAGTACTTGCTTCGTCGAGGTAAGAAACAACTTGATCAGCTTAGCAGCCCTGATACAGTTGGATTGTCATACCTCAATGTATCTAATCCCCAAACCAGAAACTCATAAACCAAGAAATGTTATGGTTGTCACTTGTTAATCATTGTCTCCCATTAGTCATCCAGTTGTGCTATTTTTTGTTGATTGTTGTAGACATGGAAAAAAAAGTTTTTTGATTGGTTACATGATAATAGAGAATAAAATCATATGAATTTGTCACGTGAGAGCAGTTGCATATTACTTACTTGAAAATTGATGTTTTGACATTCATTTATATTTTCCATATACAAGATATAGTATAGAAACTGAAGAAATAAATGTCGAGGGGCATATTTCGACCACCAATTTTACGATGCTTAACAGCAAATCAATCACGAACTTGTTCCTGTTCATTTTTTTTTTCCTTGATAACTGGGGTGTCGGGTCAGCTTATGCGCATTTTGTTCCCGTTCAATTGGAAAACCACTTCCGGTGGGCTAGTCTCCACTGCTGCTGGCACAACTGCCTCTCATCTATTGGATATGCATCTAACTCCTTATGGTGGTGATGACAAAATGATGTTGCATAACAACAGGGGTGGTGGAAGATGCTGCAGGAAGTTAAGGGTAATTTGGTATTTTGATTTACCATCGAGATGGTAAATTGCAGTGTGTTATCACGATTAAGGGACAGTCTCTGCTAGGCGAGGCTAACGTTATTTTCGGGCTGCAAATGAATCTATGTTATAGTTGTTTCATGCATAGTTCTGAATACCGTTTTGGACAGGGTACCGGTTTTTCTACTGGTACGGTACGTACCGGTACCGGTCAGGTACCGGGTACCGTTTCGGATTTACCGCAACTACAATATATATAATAATTATATATAATTATAATTCAAAAAAATCCCCCATATCATACAATTCATCATAAAATATCTCTACTAGAGATTCTCTAGTCCCACATTGCTTAGTTACAAAACTCTTTTTCACTTTAAATGACTTTGCACACTAGTAAACTTGTGAATGAGAACCCAATAAGAGGTCTTGCGCACTCCAAAAAATGTGCTGTGGCTGAAAGCAATTTGAAAAAATTGATTCGAAAACCATTTAACCGGGTGCGCATCACGGGTTATTCGTGCGCGGGGGGGTGCAAATCTGGGATCTAAGCCTCGCGCACGTACTATGGTTAAGCCCATGTTTTGCTAAAATTTTTAAAAACGTTTTTTTATTTTTTTGGGCCTGAAATGTTTATTTTTTTTTGTTTTTTTGGGACCAGAAATAGAAAAACATAGCGTAAAAAAAAAAAAAAAACTGCAAAATTTCGGCCGGTATCGGTATTTACCGAAAAGTCCGGTACCGATTGGTATTGGGACCGGAACGAAATTGGGGGGTTAGAGTACCGGTTCTTCATCGAAACGGTACGTACCGGCCGGTACGGAATGATATCCATAACTATGGTTTCATGTTGTTTCCTTTTGTTCGTAACTTCATATGCTGTTTATTGTCGAGGGGAAATTACATTAACCTTCCTTTTTCTTTCTTTTTTTTTTATCACATTAACCTTCCTTCTGGTATCAGTTTTTCACATATTCTCCTCTCGCGTTTTGAAAATTTTACACTGGCCTCACCTATGGGGACCAATCTAGCCATGTCCGCATCATTTAGTGAGCTTAAATAGTCTTCTGAACAGATTGACAGTACCACATTGACGAACCTTTTTAAACTCTCAATTGGTACTTTCGAACCTTTTTAAACTCTGCCGGTACGTCGTAAGCAAGCATCCACATAGCAACTGAAAGCATCCACATAGCAACTGAAATTTTTGAAGGGAAGCCGAACCAATCATTCCAACGTTTAGTTTTTGGATGAAGTACGGATCATATGCTTTTACCGTAGATACATACAATATGGACAAAAAGAGATCGATTCATCTTATGGGGAATATAGGAGGATTAGCAAAATACTGTTGAAATAGTATGTTGTGGCTCTCTACTCGACCACGATCAATAGCTATGTGGCCACCCAAGACATCTCGTTCATCTTTTTTATGTAGTCTCCCTATAGCCAACATCTCCAATTCATATCTCATCTAGAATTATATTGAGTAGTAGTTTATAGCTAGTCATATTTTATTTTCAAAAGAAGAATAAGGCTGGGTTCCAGAAACAAATTAAGAACTTATTTTTTGTTGAATAAGAAGGGTTGTTCCGGAAAATAAGAAGGGTTCTACTTATTTTGGAAGAATTTATATAGGTACCAATGGGCGCCGGGAGGGAAATCATACCGGCGGCTGTGCCCGGCAGTCTCCGGCCACCGGACGGCCGATCCGAGCCGTCCGGTAGCCGAAGACGGCCCGGCACGGCCGCCGGTACGATTTCCCTCCCCTGGCGCTCATTATCATAGCAATAGTCTTATTTTTGTATAAGGCAACTTCAAGCTCAAAAATCATGTGTTTACGCAAATAATTTTTCTATCACTATGGATCTTATTTGATAGATCTCATTGAGATCTTTAATACGGTAAAAAAAAAATTGAATTTTTTTTTCATTTACATTATTTTTGAGTTTGAAAATGTGAAATGAAGTTTTTATTTGAATTTTGTTGAATGACCTTCTTATTTTTTAAATAAGAAGTGGCAAAATAAGTATTTATTTTTTAAGAAGGTTTTCGGAACGAAGCCTAATACCCATATTTTTTTCAACAGAGAAGAATAAACTTGGGATGAAAAAAAATAGTTGAGAGCAGTGAAAAAGAGAAGGAAAATCTTATTTATAGATTTAGAACATGACCGTGGAATGTAGCTAGTGGATTATAGTCGTGAAAAATATAACCGTTAGAATATTGTCATTTGGCAAATGACCGTTGGAATATAGCCGTTTAATAAATGCCATGTAATTGTCGTGCCATTGAATGTAGATGCCACATTTGCAAATTGGTTAAAGTTAGTTGATAGCGGGGTCAAAAGGAAAAGCCACTGGATAGCAAAAATAGAGTGGTATGGGAATGCATATTGTGAAATAGTGAATAAACATTTTTTGTCGTTATTTAAAAGTGTAATAGTAACTTATTTTTTGTCTTTATTTAAAAAAATTCGCATTTGTTAGTTTTGCGTCAAACTTTTGTGACTTATTGATTCGTTTCGGCGAAAGAAATCGGAAAAACATAAAATTTTGATTGGAACTCATAATTTTTTAAAAAAAGACATAAATAAGTAAAAAAATAAAAAGTTATCTTTTTGACTTATTTTTGTCTTTATTCAAAAAATTATGAGTTTCGATCAATTTTTTTTACTTTTCCGATTCCTCACGTCAAGACGAATTAATAAGTTAAAAATGTTTGACGCAAAAAAAAAATGCAAAAAAATTCAAATAAAGACAAAAAAATTAAGTTACTAAACCTGTCAATCCAAACCCACCCTAAAGAGTGTACTCTTTTTTCTTTTTTACGGTTAGACTATTTAAAATACAAATTCCTCCCTCTATCCTTTTTTAAGTGTCATTCTATTTTGGTTAGTCCCTAAATAAATGTCTATTTTGTAAAGTTAGTAAATAAAAGTTGATATATTTTCTATTTTGTCCCTAAAAGAAGATTTTATTTTAAAAAGTTAGTGAGTAAAAGTGTAATGATGTCTCCATAGAAGTAGGGACGGATCTAAAATACAACCTTGTGGGGGCACTTGTTAGTCATAATGGCGAAATTTTATTTTTTTAAGTCAACCACAGTAAGATCGTACAAAATTAAGGTATGCATTACTAACAAAAAAAAGTTTATAACGCGTACTTTAAATTAGATTAGGTAAAATGAGCACAAAATCTTAGACAATTTTTAAAATATGTTTAAAATGAGCATCAACAAGTTTTAGAATGATCGAGCTAGTTTTTGTTAATGGCTTTATTTTACTTTCTCTCAAACAGTTAAAAAGAAAGAGAATTAAGAAAGAATAGCTCAAAATAGACAAAATAGCTCGTAAAGCAACAAGTATAAATGAACTATATGATAAAATTCAGGCATAAAACTAATTCTATATGTTTATATATTAACACATTTTCATAATTATGTTAATTTCTACAAAAATATTTTAATTTCGAGTGGGGGTACGCGTTCAAGTGAAGGCACGTGCTTCCGCATGCCCCCTTTAAATCCGCTCCTCCATAGAGGATAAGTAGGAAAAATTATGATTCTCTCTCTCTTCTCCTCTTATGCTTGGGCCGAAAGAAAAGGCATGGCATGTGCCGGCACATGGGAAATGAGTAGTGGCTTATTAAGAGATATGATTTTGTCACTCCCTTCTTGTTAATCCCACTTTCTGCACGTATATTTTTACACAAAAAATCACTTACAGGAGAGTGGCGTTAACAAAAAAGAGAGTGACAAAATCAGCAACCCTTATTTTTTTTTTTGATCACCAGAAAAACACACACACACACACACACACACACACACACACATATATATATATATATATATATATATATATATATATATATATATATAAGAGAACAATACAATAAAGACGGACACTACCGGTCCAAAATACAAAAAAACACAACTAAAACAAAAAAACATCAAAAAAATAACAAAACAAACAGAAAATCCCGCAAGGAACCAAAACGCCGGAGTCGGACCCATCGAGCACACTCGTAAAGATGGGTGGAGTGGTCAAGCCACTTGAGCACATGCCCGCCGCAAGAAACCAGGCCGAAACCCTTATTAGGCTACTCAAGTACAGGATAGTGTAGGGTTGTAAGAGATAAAATCAAACCCAATCTCTTCCCTTTACATTATCCAAAATAGTTGACAAGACAACACATGCAAGAGATAAACTCCAATCTCCCTCGTTCTCTCTCTCTCTGCCGAGAATTTACAGAAATGGGGAGAGGTTGTCAGGAAGGAGGCAAACATGGAGAGGAAAATAGGATACGGAGGGTGTGTGCATGCGTGTGTTTAATGTGTGTGTATATATGTGAAAACTAGTCTAGGTTTTTATACACCTACATAATAATACTTGTTGAGACATTTTGTCTCATGCTTGATTATACACTTCGTACACACCGCGTGGTTCCGATTCGTTAAATAAATCAATGGTTTGAAACTGTAGGAATTAGTAGTCCTGATCAATGGTCTGATTTTAATTGAACGAATGGATGTCTTTTAAATGAATTGGTATGTAGGGAACTAATTGTTCAAGGGGTGTGTTTATTGAAACAGAGGGGTGTGAAATAAACTAATTGTTCCATGGGTGTGATGCTTAATGAAAGGTTGTGACAACTCTCCCAGGGAATGTAATTCTTTCAAGAGAAGTAATCTTTCCAAAAGGGCAAATCTTTACCAAAGAGCACTGATGACTCCCATATAAATTATTTTCACCCTAACGTCAGTTACTCCACTCCACATGAAAATCCATCTCTCTCATAATAGTTACAGTAGACAAAAGATTTCTTGGAAGTCTTTCAATTTTGTTGGTTGCAATTCTTCACCCTTAGGTTTTGTTGAATCCTGGGGACAATTTTGCCTGAACCCAACAACAAACTCTATCGAGTGCGGGCAAATTACGTTCTAAAGATAGTGTCTTTAGATACGGTTCAAAGCCTTCGAATCTCATCATCTTAACATTCTGTCCCAACAATTTTAGAACGTAAATTTTGATCATGGCAGCGGCGAAGAACGAGTCTTCTATCAAGATGATGAATCAGGATCTCATCAAATTGGATCAGTTCGATGGCAACAACTTCACCCGTTGGAAGGACAAGATGATTTTCCTTTTAACTGCATTGAAATTGTACTACATCCTTGATCCGAACACTGCACCAATTCCAGCCCCTCCGGAGTCGGGAGTGGATAAATTCAAGGAACAAAGACTTCCACGTGCTGAAGATGCATGGATGTGCCGTGGGCATATTTTGCATGCTTTGTCAGATCGTCTCTATGATTTTTACAAAGAAACAAAGACTGCAACAGAAATTTGGGATGCTCTGGAATTCAAGTATAAGGTTCAAGAAGAAGGTACAAACAAATTTCTAATTGCTGAATACTTCGATTTTCGTATGATTGATACCAAGCCCATTTTAGACCAGATTCATGAGTTGCAAACTGTTGTTAATAACATCAGTAGTATGAACATCATTCTTCTGAGGCTTTTCAAGTTGGGGCTATTATTACAAAATTGTCATCGTTGTGGCAAGGCTACAAGAAGAAACTTCTGCATAAGGCGGAAGATTTCTCCCTTGAGCAAATTCAGAAACATCTCCGAATTGAAGAGGAATCTCGTAATAGAGATAAGAAGGGAGAGAATTATTTTAAGACTGATGTTCATAACAATGAATCTGGATCTGGTTCTAGTTCTAACCGTCCCAACAACAAAAGGAAGAGGAACAATAAGAAGAAGAATGATAAATGCTACAATTGCGGTAAAAAAGGGCACTACATTAAAGATTGTCGCTCCAAGAAGCAAAAAACTTCTGCCAATATGGTGGAAGAGCAGTTGGTCGCAATGGTGACTGAAATCAATATGGCAGCCACCTCTTTTGGGTGGTGGTTTGATTCCGGGGCTACGGTTCATGTGTGCAAGGACAGATTGCTGTTCAAGACATCTGAAAAACTGGATGGTCAAGAAGTGCAAATGGGAAACCATGATTGCACCAAGGTTGCTGGAAAAGGCAGTGCTGAATTGAACTTCACATCTGGAAAAATGCTGACTTTGCTGAATGTTCTTCATGTTCCGGATATGAGAAAGAATTTAGTTTCTGTTGATCTCGTTTGTAAGAAAGGCTTTCGGGTTGTTTTTGAATCCGACAAGTTAATCCTTACTAAGAATGGGATGTTTGTTGGAAAGGGGTATGGTTGTAATGGGATATTTAAGTTGAGTATCAATGAGATTAACACAACTTCTTCTTATATTGTTGAGTCTTTTTCATTGTGGCATAGTAGATTAGCACACTTAAATTTTCGATCCATTAAAAATATGAGCAGATTTGGTTTGATCAATTACCATGATAGTGTTTGTGGTAAATGTGAAATCTGTGCTAAGGCAAAAATGGCTAAGAAATCTTTTCCTAGTGTTCAAAGGAATTCTGAAAATTTAGATTTGATTCATTCAGATATATGTGAATTGAATGGAGTTTTAACTCATGGAGGAAAAAGATATTTTGCCACTTTTGTAGATGATTTTTCAAAGTTCACTTTTTTTTATCTTTTAAGAACAAAAGATGAAGTTTTCAACAAGTTTCAAGCTTATAAAAATGAAGTTGAAAATCAATTGAACAAGAAAATAAAAGTCTTAAGGAGTGATAGAGGCATGGAATATTTTCCTCATGAGTTTGATGATTTTTGTGAAACGCATGGTATTATACATTAAAAAACTGCACCTTACTCACCACAGCAAAACGGTTTAGCCGAAAGGAAAAACCGCACGCTTACAGAAATGGCAAATTGTATGATTGTGCATGCTAATGCTCCTTTATATTTGTGGGGTGAAGCTTTATACATTGCTTGTTATTTACACAATAGAATCATTTCAAGGAAAACTAATCTTTGTCCATATGAGTTGTGGAAGGGGTGAAAGCCTAATTTGTCATACCTTAAAGTGTGGGGGTGTTTGGCATATTATAGGGTTCCAGATCCTAAGAGGACCAAATTAGGTCCTAGAGCAATGAAAAGTATTTTCGTTGGGTATGCTGAACATAGCAAAGCCTATAGACTTCTTGATCTCTAGTCTAACACAATAGTAGAATCTCGTGATGTGGAATTTTTTGAGAACAAATTTCGAGCAGATTCTAAGAGTGTGGTGATTGAAAATTCTGGTTCTAGTCCTAATCAAGAAGTAGAACTGCAGAACGGTGTCAAACGACACGTGCTCAATGAAGAGCCATGAAGAAGTACAAGACAAAGAAAAGAAAAAGGCCTAGATCCAGATCATATCTCATCTCAATCTATTATCTTTTTAGTAGAAGGAGATAGAGAAGTGGTAACAAATAAAATCCCCATGGTGTTACAAATTGAGGCTGATCTTAAGACGTTTACAGAGGCCATTAGTTCTAGAGATGATGCATTTTGGAAAGAAGCCATCAATGATGAGATGGATTCACTTTTGTCTAATGGCACTTGGAAATTAGTTGATCTACCACCAGGTTCAAAGTCTATTGGTTGCAAATGGGTTTTTCGAAGAAAGTATAATACTGATAACACAGTACATACTTTCAAAGCAAGACTAGTAGCCAAAGGATTTAGACAAAAGGAGGGTGTTGATTATTTTGACACATATGCTCCTGTTGCTAGAATTACTTCTATAAAAATTCTTATGAGGAAAGTCCACTTTGACCCCCTGTGGTATGGGCCATATGCGGATATACCCCTTATGGTTTAAAAGTGTGCACATAACCTCCTGTGATTTTAAAATTGTGCGGATAGACCCCCCTACCGTCATGTTTTCCGTCCATATTAACAGAAGTGTATCTCACACGCCTCTAGAATGTAATCTGAGTCGTTCATAATGTATTAAATAAACAATAGAATATCTCTGTAAAAATTCATCTCGATCAGGTATCAATAACCCAGTGATCTAATTTGTGGTAAATTCAAATTGGAAAATTTAATTTCATAACAAAATTGATTCGACCATGAACTTTTCATTTTTTGATTGACTTGAATTTTGGCATAGATGTAGTATTCGTCAAACTCTACAATATCAACGGTTTGGATTCAATTTTTGGTATAGGGGATGATGTGGTTAGATTTAAAAAAGAAAATGAATCAAGGGAGATGATGAGGGTATATCGGTCTTTTAAAGTTGTGTCCGTTAAAATGGACGGAAAACATGACGGCAGGGGGTCTATTCGCACAATTTTAAAACCACAGGAGGTTATGTGCACACTTTTAAACTATAGGGGGTGTATCCGCACATGGCCCATATATACCACAGGAGGTCAAAGTGGACTTTCCTCAATTCTTATGGCATTGACCTCTATATATCACTTGCAAAGTCATCAAATGGATGTGAAAACTGCATTTTTGAATGGTGATATAGATGAGGAGGTTTATATGGATCAACCCGAAGGACTTGTCCTTCTTGAAAATGAAAGAAAAGTGTGTAAGTTAACTAAGTCTTTATATGGTCTGAAGCAAGCACCTAAACAGTGGCATCAGAAGTTTGATTCATGCATTTTGGTATTTGGTTTTACTCATAATAGTGCTGATAAATGCATCTACTCCAAGTTTACCAAAAACTATGGTGTGATCGTACGTTTGTATGTTGGTGATATGCTCATCATAGGCACGAACATGGTTGGAATTCTGGAAACCAAAAAGTATCTAGCTTCAAGTTTTAAGATGGAAGATCTTGGAGAAGTTGATACTATCCTAGGTATTAAAGTGAGAAAGCATAGTGGGGGCTACGCTTTGTGTCAGGAGCACTACATTGATAAGATGCTTCTTAAATTCAAGCATCTCGGTTTAAAAGATTTTAATACGCCTTTTGACTCAAGTATTAAGTTGACTGAAAATTCCGGTAGAGCAATTGCACAACTTGAGTATGCTAGTGCGATCAGTACTTTGATGTATCTTATGCATTGTACTAGACCGGATATTGCTTTTGCTGTGTGCAAATTGAGTCGTTATACTAGTAATCCAAGTGAACACTGGAAGGCAGTCGTTAGAGTCTTTGGTTATCTTAAGAAAACCATAGGACTTGGGCTATTTTATCATAGTTTTCCGGCTGCGCTTGAGGGATATACTGATGCTAGTTGGATTACTAGTCAAGGAGATAATAAATCTACTTCAGGGTGGGTGTTTCTTCTCGGTGGGGGTGCTCTCTCATGGGCATCTAAGAAGCAGACTTGTATATCCCATTCGACTATGGAGTCTGAATTCATTGCATTAGCGGCAACTGGCAAGGAGGCCGATTGGATTAGGAACTTATTGTTAGATATTAAGTTGTGGCCTAATCCGATGCCGCCAATAAGTATTCACTGTGATAGTGAGGCAACTTTGTCAAGAGCTTACAGTAGTACTTACAATGGCAAGTCTAGACACATAAGTCTAAGACATGATTTTGTGAGACAATTGATTCAAGACGGGGTGATCACAATAATATACGTAAGGTCAAGCAAGAACTTGGCAGATCCTTTTACCAAAGCGCTTTCAAGAGAATTGGTGTGGTCTACAACCAGGGAGATGGGGCTAAAACTTTTTCAAATGATCACCGACAATGGTAACCCAACCCAAAACTAGATAACCTCTAGTCACGGGTTTAATGGGTAAGAACAAGTTGTTGAAAAGTGATCAAGTAACATTGATTCGGAACTTCGGCTCCACTTAAACACAAAGAAAAAAAGAAAAAGAAGGGAGAATCAGTGTTGTCCATTATAGAAAAAAAGGGTTGAATTACATTCTTAATGAAGTCTAAAATGTCTGGTAATGGAGGCATGCAAGGGACTTCACCTATATGAACGTAGAAGTGGTGCTGCTTCTCACGAGAGTTTAGGTTTGCTCTTTGGATCGTTCATTAAACCAGGAGTTAGCACATGGCCATAATAGTGCTAAAGCAGTTTTAAAAATCCTTGTATACAGAATATTGTTATGTGTATGGTATGTCGGGTTTTACCATTTTAAAAGTACTTGGTTTAAAGCTCAGGCCACCAATGACTTTGTTGAAACTTTGATGTACTTGTACTAATTGAAGGTTTAAGTTATAAAACACCTTCTTGTATTCATAATAATATTGTTTCTATTGTGATGGAGAGAATTTTTTTATTTACTGTTATAATCAAAGTGGGGGATTGTTGAGACATTTTGTCTCATGTTTGATTATACACTTCGTACACACCGCGTGGTTCTGGTTCATTAAATAAATCAACGGTTTGAAACTGTTGGAGTTGGAGCGCCTGATCAATGGTCCGATGTTAATTGAACGAATGGATGTCTTTTAAACAAATGGGTGTGTAGGGAACTAATTGTTCAAGGGGTGTGTTTATTGAAACAGAGGGGTGTGAAATAAACTAATTGTTCCATGGGTGTGATGCTTAATGAAAAGTTGTGACAACTCTCCTGGGGGATGTAATTCTTTCAAGAGATGTAATCTTTCCAAAAGGGCACATCTTTACCAAAGGGCACTGATGACTCCTATATAAATTATTTTTACCCTAACGTCAGTTACTCCACTCCACATGAAAATCCCTCTCTCTCATAATAGTTGTAGTAGACAAAAGAATTCTTGGAAGTCTTTCAATTTTGTTGGTTGCAATTCTTCACCCTTAGGTTTTGTTGAATCCTGGGGACGATTTTGCCTGAACCCAACAACAAACTCTATCGAGTGGGGGAAAATTACATTCTAAAGATAGTGTCTTTAGATACAGTTCAAAGCCTTCGAATCTCATCATCTTAACATTCTATCCCAACAATACTAGAGAATAATTATATACATGTATGTACGTCTATACTTAGTTTTAAGGTTTAAGTTTCATTAGGTTAGGTTAATCATTTCTAGCTATCATAATATCACGTAATTTAATAGAATGATAATTAAGTACACAAAAATTATAATTAACAATTTCATTTTTTTTTATTGGCAAAGATTAGGATCGTTACAATAGGTTTGTGTTGGGTTAGGGTTTCTTAAGTTTAAGAAGTCTACGTTAAGTTTAATAATTAACAAAACAATCGGATAAAAATAATAACAATTAAATAAAATGTTTAATTTTATTTGGAAAAATTTGGCCAAAATTTTGGGTCATTACAAGTACAGTGTTGATCAGAGGCTTGTCCAGGAAGAAGAACGACACAAGAAGAAAATTTGCCTTAGTGCCCTCCCCTATTTAATACGTAATTATAACTTGGATTTAAGGAGAAATTAGTTTGTAATAACTTTATATTTAATAAATGTTAAAAAATTTATTAAATTAATGTTTCTAAAAATTGGGATGTTACATATATAATGAAATTCTCTCAATTCATTGAAGTTTTCATATAACATGTTAACACTATCAGTCATTCTTTTCAATTTGATAAACACGAGTTTAAGCTAGAAAAACAAATAATTCTGACTATCTCCAGATTAAAAGTGGTAGTCTACGAATTGGTCCATATATTTCTATTAAGGGTGCAATTTGACATTAATTTTTATACAAAATTAGAGGCCAGTCCAAGAATTTTGGATTGGCTTCATCCCAACCCTAAATATTTTTTCCAAACCTATACAGGAGCAAGTAACACAATTGTAAAACAAAAAACTTCCTCCTATCACAATGAAAATGTCCAAAACCACTATTCACACCTTCGAAAAAACCGAATCGACTGAAAAAACTGATCGTAGAATTCAAGGTTCAATGGGTTTAGGTTTGGTCTAGGTCAGTTTCGATTTTTTAAGAGTAAAAGTTTTAGTTCTCGGTTCGGTCTGAAGTGCATGAAAAAACTCCCAAACCAATCCGATCCAAACTGAACCGAAATGTACATATAGGATCGATTAAACTAATAGGGGTTTCGATATTTGAACCGATTATGATCGACCAAATATTTTGTTCAGATTCGATTTTCATCGTTTCTAAATCAGCTCACTATAATCGAACTGAACTGATTTCACCTTGCTAGTTAAGAGTCATCATTTAACCCGAAGGCCCACGATCCGTCCAAAGCCCGCCCGGCCCGTAGTTTGTAATGGGCGGGCTCGGGCCTATGAATTTTTACTTGGCCTGCCCGTAGGCCTGGCCCGTGAGCCCGCCCATGAGCCCGCCTGTGGTACCCCCCAAAAGCCCGCCAACGGGCCCGCCTATTAGTCCAAAATCTCACAAAACCCTTTCTTTTTTCCATTGGTTTAGTTTTGCCCAAGAAAATTTAAGCCTGCCTATTGGCCCGCCGGCCCGCCAATTGGGCTAGCTCGTGGGCCGGGTTTGCACTTCAATTCATGGTAGGTAGCCCGGCCCGCCAAAAAGAAAAAGCCCGGTACAACCGGAGGTTACCTGATTTCGTCGGAAAGTTGTCGGAAATTGGAAGAACACGCCGGAAGCCGGAGATGACCGTCTCGTACCCCGATTGTTGACGATCCATGGACGGCACAGATGCATGCCGTTGGCTGTGCCCTTCTGAAACTCTCGCCGGCTGTGCCCTTTCGGCTGTGATTTCCCTTCGATTCAGAGAAAGGGAGAGGAGGGCTGGTTTGGCCGTGATTTCTCTCTACGAACCAGAGAGAGAGAGAGAGAGAGAGGGGTTTGCTTCAGAGAGAGAGAGAGAGGAGAGAGAGAGAGAGAGAGTCGTCTGGTCTGGTGTTTTTTTTGAGTGGGGCGGGGGGGGGGGGGGGGGGGGGGCGGCGTTTGTTCGAAGAGAGAGAGAAGATGAGAAAGAGTAAAGTTGGGTTGGGTTAGTGGCCAATCCAACCATTGGTTTTTTTTATAGTTGATTAGGATCCGACCGTTGGTGACCCAACGGATATATTGGTGATGAAAAAAAATTTCAACGGTAAATTTTTTTTCCCTGCCTATAAAAGTGTGTTAATAGGATTTTGGACAACAAAAATTTTCTTCATTCTCCACAAACACCCTACAAAAAAAATAGTGTATCAATTATGGCAGAAGGAAGTCGTAGTGTGAGAGGAAAATCGTTCAACTCCAATCAAGATGAAGCAATTTGTAATACTTACTTGTGCATTAGTCAAGACCCGATTATCGGTACGAACCAACCACGATCTAAATTATGGGATCGGATTGCAAAAAAATATACCGAATTCACAGGAGGTGATGTACGATCGGATGCTTCTATCAAGTCTTGATGGCAAGTCATCCAGCAGGCTTGCAACAAATATCATGGACATTTAAGACAAATTCAAAGGCAACATCAAAGTGGAATGACATAACAAAATGAAGTATTATTATTTTGTTTTCATAAGAATTTATTTTCATAACAGAATTTGCTTCTATCAAGTTTCTGTTTTCATAAAAATTTGTTAATATTATTATTTTGATAATTAATTAAATTATTTTGTTATCATGTGTATAGATTGATCTAGCGAATAGACATTACAAAGATACTGAGAATAAATCTTTCGCCAATTTGGATTGTTGCTGGGCAATCTTAGAACACAGTATGAAGTGGACGGATTTAACCCCACCCCAGTCTGACCCAAGTACGATAGTGGGTCATAGCGGATTTAACACAATATGAAGTGGGCGGATTCAAGTACGATAGTGGGTTTTCCGCTGCGGCCACTGAAGAAGCCATGGTAAGCAGTTGGACATTTGTCCCACTGCCAATGCATACAATCCAAGCTGCCTAGCATTCCAGGAAAACCACGTTGATTGCCCACATGTAGGAGCCTTGCAATATCTGCTTCATTTGGTTTTCTCAGGTATTCTGCTTCAAAAATAGAGATAACGCCTTTACAGAAGCTTTGCAGAGAGTCAACTGCTGTACTTCCCCCAATCTTGAGATACTCATCAAGACTATTAGCAGGCGTCCCGTATGCCATCATCCTCAGAGTTACTGTCATCTTTTGGATACCAGAAAGACCTGCAGCTCCCGTCGCATCATTCCTTTGGACGAACGTCACGTCATGTTGTTGGAGTTTGCCTAAGATCTTGTGAAATAAGGGTCGACTCATTCGAAAACGTTGCTGAAACAACTTTTCGTCATAGAGCGGATACTCACAATAGTAATCAGCATTGAGTCGTTGGTCGGCAGCAACTCTGTCACGGGGGATTCAGGCTCGACCGCTTGTAGAACCAACATAACCTTCTTGTTGGCGTCTTCTTTGAAATTTTCGGTATTGCCTGGCCATCATCAATTGCGCCATTGCAATCTCATCATCATCGGAGGAAGATTCGTCAAATTCTCCCAGTAATATTTTGTGGGTTAAATTGCTCATGATGATTTTTTTGAAAAGAGGAGACTGTATATAGATTTGAGTGTGAGAATGAATAATGGGAATGATAGTATATATAGATGGTAAGTAAATGGTGTAGTTGAGAGTAGATAAGAGTAATGACTGAAGTAAATAGTGTAGGTGAGTGTAGATGAGAGTAAATGATGTAGTTGAGAGTAGATATGAGTAAATGACTATAGTAAATGGTGTAGTTGAGAGTGAGGAGTAAATGGATCAATTAAATGACGTGGTTGATAATTGATGGGAGTAAATAGATGAAGTAAATTGTGTAACTGAAGTGGATGAAGTAAAAACTAAAATATGGGACGGAAGCATTTTTTTTTTTTCCGGATTTTTTTTTTAAGTTCTCGATTACCGGATACCAAAATTATTTTTCAAAGGAAGTAGTACTTAAATTAGGATTAAGAAAGTTGAGAAAAATTAAAGAGGATGGAAAGTTAGTTAATTATCCATCTTTTTTTTACATCTCGCCATTAGATAGGGATGGATTTTACTTTACATCTAATCAATTTTTAACCACTTTTTACATTTAAAATAACTATACAACCTCTTCTAAAATACATCCCATTGGGGATGCTCTAAGAGGGGCTATTACTGATACCCATTCGGTAGCTTAATCCAAACAGGCCCATAGTGTAATTTGTGTGTCTAGCATTTTGAAGAGCGTCCACTGCGCGCAATTATTTGGCAACGCGCAAACACTCTCCCTCTCTCTCTCTCTCTCTCTCTCTCTAATAAGAAATGGAAATGGCGCACAAGAGAGGTAGTAGCAGACAACATGTGCCGTCGAATCACTCCAATGCTCTGGATTCAGGCAATTTCAATCTTCTTCTACTCCTTTTTTTGACCTTAAATTATTCCACATATCGAAATTTTTTTTTTTCGCTTTTCGAAACGATTTATTGAATTGCTACGTCTGGTTTTTTGCCACGCACTAAATGTTGATATATATCAAAATTCCAGAAGATTCAATCCGAATCTACGAATACTCGTTCCAATTTAAGGACCTCTAGATCAAATTACACAAATCGTAGAAGTTATGGTTGCAATTATTTCACAGTAATTGAAGGTCTGATTTGATGCCAGAAAGGTCGTACTGAATCGTATTTCATATGACTGGAATGGTTCCCCGATCCTTTGTTGCTTAGATTTTGTGATAAGCTTGAGGTTTTTTTTTGGTGGTAAATATGATAAGCTTAAATAATGTAAGTTTGGGGAAGGGAGATTGAGAGGAGTAGGCCAGATATCCCTCAATATTTAACTTTTTATTACGGAAATAAAGAGGATTAAAGTTCCTACGTTGGAGTCTTTCGGATGCTATTTTCAGATTATGGGAGATTTTCACGTCTCGGAGTCTGGAACCATGGATTTTCTCAATATTCATGTTAGAAGTTCAGTAGATTGATGGCTTTGACTTCCTTAAAAATGATTCTGCATCTGAGGAACAAGTTTTTTCAGTTTCTCACTTTTCTTAGCTAGTTAGTCGTATGTGTTACCGGAACACTTGATCTGGTAGTATACATGTTGGACTTTTAAGCAATCTGCGACTAAATAGTAGTATTTTAATTTGACGTAAGTGCAAATGTGTGTCCGGAATGATGTAATTCAAGTAATTATTGTTGAGTATTGGACCTATTGGTGCAAGTACAACTCTGAAATTTAGGAAAACAAAACTTAATCCTCTTATTACATTTTCTGATTATGGACAACAAACATAGCAGTTCTTCCTCTGAAACAAGGACATGCCTAATTGGGCGCCTTGGACACGCTAAGATGCATCGTTACGTCTTTATTCTTAACCTATCCGTTGGTAACTTTGCCCCAAGGTTGACCGGCCTAGAGAATATTGTTGTACTTTTTTATTACTATCACTAAAGGCATTATTTCCTTACTTGATAGTAGAAAATTGGTATTCAAACTGGCAGGATAGAATGTAATGAATTGTATTTTAACTTGTCTGTAGCCCAAAACCATCATGCAATTTGAAAGTTACAGATAATGGTTTTTCATTAAGTGATGATGTAGGACAGAATCGAAAGAAGAGTAAGATGAACAAAATAAAAAGCAAAGGGGCTATTTTAATATTACAGTAAGGAAGATAAAATACGAGCTTGTTTTCTACCAAAGGTCAATCTATCAGATTCCAAATTCTCTTTCTTTCCAAAGGCATAACTTGTATACAGGCGCGTCATATTCGCCCGGAGGATTGCGTCACACAACCTTGAAAGCTTAAAACTGCAGGTTTTAGTATATGTTCATTCATGCCTTCGTACTCTTGAAGTATATCAATTTATAGGCTCCTAATGTGTTTAATACCAAAGACTCTTCCTATTCCCTAGATGGCTGCATATGGATAGGATGAAAGTCTTGTGTGATGGTTTAATTCATTGAATATGCAGTCAAAACATCATTAAATGAACAGTCACAAGGCTAGTGGAAAATCACAGCCTTAAATGTTTCTGCCAATATCTAGTTAATATCCTGAGTAGGCTCTTCATCTGTTAGATTTCTTGGAGGGTTCCAAACTAAAACCAATTGGCAATAGGTGGAGTAGCCTCTAGAATTTATTAACCAAGCTTGGGTGACTTAGAGGAGCGATGTGAGACAAGTCTAACACTCCCCCTCACGTGCAGCCCGGATGCACGTGGAGGTGCCAGACCAGGAGCTGACTAACTGACTCGGGCGGCAGAGATGATACAGACTTTCCCACGCGAGGTGAGGCCACCCAAGACCTAGCTCTGATACCATGTTAGATTTCTTGGAGGGTTCCAACCTAAAACCAATTGGCAATAGGTGGAGTAGCCTCTAGAATTTATTAACCAAGCTTGGGTGACTTAGAGGAGCGATGTGAGACAAGTCTATCATCATCATCTTGCATATGCCAAATTAAGGCTTGGGCCTTACAACCATTCAGTACACGCCTTTTATGGACTTTAACTGTTTGCTTTCATTTTCCATCAATTCAGTATGATGCATTGAAATCATATATACTTATTCTAAACACTTAATGGCCATTACATGTTGTAATTTGAACTGTATGCTCTTTAAACTTTCCAATAACATTTGTGCATTTCATCTGCAAACTTTTCAACATGTGGATTTCAAATGTGAATTGTAGTTGATACCTCTGAGCTGCCTTTTGTTCTAAACAGTACTTTTTTTCTTTTCCTTTTGATCAGTAAACATACCTGATTATCTGTAAGGGATGTGTTGATTCCTGTTATTCAGGTGGTGTAGGGGTTTGTATGATGAGTAACGCATGGAAAGAAGAGCAGCACCCAGCTTTCATCAGCTTCATCTCGTCCTTCCTTAATGCAAATTCTTTCCGGCTTAACTTTGTCCCAATTGCCCCTGTAATTGCCTTCCCACAATCAAGTTTAGCAATAGAGTGGCTGATCATTTGACTATAAAGTTTGGTATTTGTAGGATTTTATTCTCAACTGTGGGGCATCAGTCGCTTTCATGTTTGTGACAAACTGGGATTGCAGTGACACTTCACCTGTCTTTGGCAGGTAACCTGATTTTTTTATTTGATCCTTTTGTTTTCTGATCAACTTAATGTGATCTGTTTACTACAGAGTTCAGAAACTGAAGGAGCAGTTTGCAAACCTCTATGTGGTTGTTACGCTCCCAACGAAGGAGCAAAATGATTCCTTTGTTCATTCGTATTTCAGGTGAGATTTTTGGTAACAACTGCCAAATTGATGTCTCCATAACATGGTTATATGCCTATATCTGATTTTGAAGAAATTGGATACTGTTTTGCTTTGTTGAAGATATGGAATGGTGCTTGGTAGGCCAATGTTTGTGCTTGTTCAAGACTTAGAGATGGGTTTTGAGAAGATTTTGAAGATTGCACATGCTCGTGGGGGTAATACCCTGTACTTTAAAGCTAACTGTACAAATCTTTTAAAGTTGATCCTTAACTTGACAACCTATATATGTCGCAGTATGCAAGCGGCAGGATGCTGTATCAAAAATGAAGGCTGAGGTAAGTAAACTTGACCTTCGTCCTATATGGTTCTTAGCTGCTGGCAGAGTGCTATCTTTCTCAACTTCTGTTATTCAAACTTACCTAAACAATATGTCCTTTACTTGCAAAGAGGGAGGGATCCATGCAACAGATAGATGCTTTTCTCAGTGTGGTCACATCCATACCTGGCATTGATAACCATGATGCAAATGCAGTAAGATATCGGCACTCCTATCAACTTCTTTCTCTGGTTTATTTTTTCTTTCTTGTTAGTTACTATTATTTATGCTTTGCATCTCCTGATTCCTCAATAATTTCAGCAGAGATGAAATTATCTGGTACTTTTGCTAAGTTTCAGACTGGATACAAATTTTTTTGCTGAACTTCTTCATATGCTACTATGCTTATTAGTTATGAATATTGTAATGCATAGTAACTATGCCTACTTTCTTCCTTTTCTCCTAGTAGATCTGACTACGATCAACTGAAATGGAGATTAACAAATCCCTCTGGCCGCTCCCCGTAACCCTCTGGCCCCAACTTCTCTACTTTCTTTTTCGTGCAGAAAAGAACCATCTGTTTTGCATAAAGCAGCCAAGCGAACTGTACCAAAGTTAGAGTCAAAGTAGAACCCAAATCTACGGTGGACATATCTTTCTTGACACCCAAAAGGAGATGTATGCTGAAACATCACAGTCATCAAGCTCAAAGTAACGCACTTCCAAAAGCAAAACTTTTCTTTTTCAAATATTATGAGAAACAAGTTAAAGCTCAATCATGATAGAACAAGATTACCCTGCAAGTAGCATGGTACTAAGAAGAAGATAAAACAAGAAAATAAACCTAGTCTATGTGTGTTGATCAGGGGGAGATATTTCTCATCCAGACCGTTATCGTTGCTCGGTAGGCAAGTTAAATTATCTCACCAATACACGGCCTGATATCTTATTTGCTGTCAGTATGGTAAGTCAGTTCATTTCAGCCCCTCGTCTTCCACATTGGGAAGCGTGTCTTAGTATTGTGAAGTATCTCAAGGCTAATCCTGGACATGGTCTATTTTATCGTTCAAATGGTCATTTGCGTGTTGAGGCCTTTATCAATGCTGATTGGGTAGGATCACCATCTGATAGACGGTCAACAACTGGATACTGTACTTTTGTTGGTGGAAATCTAGTTACCTAGAAGAGCAAGAAACAAACTGTTGTTGCACGGTCTAGTGTTGAAGCAGAGTATCATGCCATGACTCATACTACATGCGAGATTGTTTGGTTGAGAGCTTTACTCGGGGAGTTAGGGTTTAGCATGCAGTTACCTATCCCTATGTACAGCAATACATATCGCTTCAAATCCAGTGTTTCTTGAGAGAACGAATCATATCGAAGTAGATTGTCATATTGTTCGAGAGAAGATAGATGGTGTGTTGGCTACTCCTTTCGTGTCTACAAGAGCTCAGTTGACAGATACCTTTACCAAACCATTGTTTAGATCACGTTTAGAGCTTTTATGTAACAATTTGGGATTCATTGATATTTATTCTCCAGCTTGGGGAGTGTTAGAATAGTCCTACATCGGTTAACTAATGTAAAAAGTCTCTGAGTAATATAAATAAAAGCTCTCTCATGTGTTAGGATTAATTAACACCCTATACACTTTTTTCTATTCCTTACAACATATACCATTCGCTAGGGCCTATTCTATGTCGCTACAAGCGGAAACCTCACGTTAAGTAGAGAAAACTGCAGTGTACTTTGTTTTTCTAAGATACTTATTTTAGTTTGGTTTGACAGTCGCAAATTACCAGTTTAGATCCATCAGTCCTACATCGTTCTGCTTTGTGAAAGAAAGTTGACTATGTCTACACGTTAGATGTTTCATCATGTCAAATCCTTCACTACATCTGGTAAATGGTAAATCAATCATTTAGTGGGAATAGGAACGCAAGCACATACTGTAGGCAGTGAAACTTCAGCTACCTAAGGTGCTCTGAAATATTCTGTTCACATTTTGATGGCTCACGAAGGGGTGACTAACTTCTTTGACGTCTTACTTTTTCATTTCAGCTTAATCAAGCCATAGGTTCCATCGAAGCAATAGCTAAAGCATCCAAGGAACTAATCATGGAAAATACAGACCTTTCTGCTGACAAAGCAGAGACGATATCAAGGTTTCTCAGAGATCCAAAGTTTTACCTCAGTCCTAAGATCATTTGACAAAACAAGGTAATAGTTTTTCGAACAAAACAGAGAAGCTTTTCAACCTTGACGGATCAAGTGAATACTCAACGTTTTGCCTCACTCCAAAAAGAAGACGACTGTGACAAACTTTTTGAATTCTTGTAAGGAGGTTCTTGCTGTTTTGGTGTATCGGGGATATGTACAGTGTACAGAATAAGGTGAACTCTGGCTCAATGTTCGGGTTGTATTGATGCATGAAGAGGTGCCATAAAAAAAAAAAATTCACTTTGAAATTTGAATATTTCATTACTCTCTTGTGCTGGAAACATCCAAGAAGTGCCAAAAATCATGTTAATGCAGACTTGAGGTCTCTTCGGGGGTGGGGGTTGGTTGGGCAAGGATGCTGCCAAGCACCCTGGGGTCAAGCGGCATCTAGCTGTTAATCTCCCGCAATTAACGACTCAGATCTTGACCGAGCAATGAACGGTTCAGATTTGTATGTACTTAGATTCAATCCGAGCCGTTTGTATTGAGATGAACAGTTGGATGTTGCTTGGCACAAGGTGCTTGGTAGCATTCCCGGGTCCCGCTTCGGGTACACAATTTACATTGCTTGGAATGACGGTTTTTTTGGTGTTCGCAAAGGTAGCTGAGAGGAAATTGAGGTGAAATGAAGTGGTTTTTTTTTTTGATCTGCAAGTGCTTGTTATTTTAGATATATTGTAATATCAAGAATAAAAATGATAATGTCAAATTGTTTTTGTTAACGCACAAGGTACAAATTTTTTATGCATTGAAATTTTGGCATTAATTTTTTTTGTGGGCATTATAACCGCCATATCTGGAAGACTCTTGATACTCCTTATTTTGCTTTTGTACCCCCTTGGTGGCTCTTGTAGTCTTCTTGTTTGATCAATGGTGATTTTTCTAGATTGGTGGCCTTGTTGGGTATGTCATGAATACATACTATTTCAATGACTATACTTACAAATTAGTGGTAAAAACTGACAAAGATAGTGCTTAAAAAATTCATGTAGTATGGTAAGCAAAGCCGTAACAATTTCCTAACAATCAAGACTCAATACGATTCCAACCAATAATAAGTATTACACTGAAGAGTGGTATGTGTATTCATACAGGATGATAACAGTAACCATAATAAATTGTAAACCCGTGGCCTGCTTGGTTAGAAAACTAAGTTGTGATTTATGGTTTCTGAATAAGTTCGTAAGGGCTATAATCACAACTAAACCTAGTTCCTCATGTGAAAAAACTTACGTGGTTAGCTTCTAGAACTTATTGGCTTTGAAAGTTAAGAATCACAACTAAATACGATTCAATTTGTAGTAAGCACTACCCTACACAGTGGTATGTATTGCCATAAAAAAATGGTAAGCGTAACCATAAGAAATTGAAAAAAACATGAAAAGCTTGGTTAGATTAATGTAAAAAACTTATTTGTGATTCTTCAATTTACGGTTTTTGAGTAAGTTGGTAAAAGCTAATAATCACAATTATATTTAGTTTGTTGGTAAAAAAAAACTTGATTAGCTTCTTCAACTTATTGGTTTTGAAAGTTTGAAATCTTCTTCTTCAAGATTCTTTTTTTTTTTTTTTTGGAGAAGAAAGAGAGATGGATGGGAGGTAGAGTGGATAATTTTGAAGAGTTTAAAGTAGGTATAAAGAAATCTAGTATCATTAATGTCATAATTGGTAGGTAAGCAAGGCAATGATCAGAACGTGCTAACTTTATGTGATAAATGTGGTTTTAGCATATAGTCATCGTTACCTTTTAACAAAGTAAAAAACAATAAAGACGTGGTAAGTGTTGTGAATAAGTGTTAACCCATGGTAACAAAAATAAACTTTTGTGGTATCATTAACATTATTCACTATTCTATGGTACGTACACCACTAATGACGGGTAGATATATATTTATGTATCAGCAATAATGCCCTAATTAACGGTATGGTACCTACCACATTAAATTTACTTTGGATCTACTTATACTGCTTTTCTGATAATTAAAAGAAAGTGTATTAGCTTTATATTTAATAAAATTAATTTTAAAATTTATGAAAATAAAGGATTAAATGAATGAGACATTTCAATTTAGTGGTTTATTAGTGGTACTCCTAAATTTGCCAAGTAATCAATGTTAACCACCAAGACTGTTACTCTTTCATTTGCCAAGTAATTAATGTTAACCGCCAAATAATCAATTTTCTATCATTTGAAGGATTAAAATAGATTAATCAGTAGTTAAACAATTAAATAAATTAGTCCATCAACTTTAGCCAATTGTATTAATTTTTTCTAATTACTATTAATCAATATAATTGTTAACTACCATATCTGCTAAATTTGATCTTAATCGATTCAAATTGTTCAATAACTTGGTTGAATTTATAATCTAATCAATCAATTGTAAATGAATCAATCATCACTAACTGATCATTGTCAAGTAAGTATATTAGCACCAACACTATTAGTTGTTAGATTTGCAAATTATGTCATATTGATCACTGTAAACTATATTAATCAAATTGAATAATCTAATTTCATTAAATACTATTATTAATTCAATTGAAATCCTATTAAATCATTCAATATTTATTAAGAAAAAAAATACTTATCTTTGAATTTTGTTGTAACAATCAACTTATAGCGCTAACTTATACACCTCTGTCCCCTTTTAAGTGTCAAGTTTCGTAACTCCAACTTATTAAGGAGATATCATCATTTGTTTGAAACGACAAAAAGAAAGTTTTATTAACTCATAACACAAAATACATAGCTAAAAGGTTTATAGATACACCCGCCTAACTATCCATGACCATTCTCTCCTAATCACTTGGAGGAAATTGATTTGGGCCCAACAGGTTGAGCCCAAAACCATTGAAAAACAACTAAAACGGCCCAAGTTAGAAAGGAACCAACCCAAACCAAAACAACCCAAACAGGGACGGAGATCATTACACATTTAACATCAACTTTTACCTCTAGTTTCCATACTTACCCTCTATAGAGACATCATCATTACACTTTTACTCATTAATTTTTTAAAATGGAATCTACTTTTATGTGCAAAATGAAAAATATACCAATTTTTATCCACTAACTTTACAAAATGGACAATTATTAAGGGACAATTAAGTTTCCCTCTTTTAAATAGGGTGAACGTTTCGGCCCGTCAAGTAGTAATATTAGCCGACCCTATATCTTTCTCCCTCTCTCTCAACCCTAACCACCGCAACTTTTCTTCTCCCTTTCCCTCCCCCCCTTGGGTTCCATATCCGTGTGTGGCGGTGGAAGGGGAAGATCATAGAACTATTCCGTCTCGCTTTCTTTGCTTTTTGCTTTTTCCTTCTGTCTCTCCAGATCAACGACTTGTCGTCTAATTTGTTAGAGTTTTGTCTCTTGTTTTATGAGAGTTTAGTTTCGTTGAACGAATTTTGTCTATAGATCAGGTTCTCTCAATCAAGGTTGCTTCACAACGATATTTGTGTTTCAGCGTTCTATCCCTGCACGATGTCTCGGCGAGACAACTCGTGGAGGCTTGGCAAATCTGTAGTTATTGGGAGTTCATTCGTACATTCATCCTTGGTTAGAGTGCATTTGATCATCTGAGTATTTAGTGTTTTTATCCTTAACTTTGCACTTTTTTTCGTTTGAGACTTCTAATTAAATGTTAAATAGTTTAAAAGTGTCGCTGTTTCATCAGGCTATGCTGGAGTTAGGATGAAAGATATCAATTGCCTTGTAATTTACTCGTTTTTATATATTAGACAATTAATTTGGCTTTGTCCAAGTTCTTTGTAATGATTTCCATTTTGTAAGTGCCGCTAGACATTTATCAATATAATCTTCTCACTTTTGACAAAAAAAAAGACAGTCCAAAATAGAATAATAGACTCTAAAAAATGGATGGAGGGAGTAGTGTATATATATTAACTAAATTTGTAACGAAATATTAAATGAATACCTCGTTTTCAAAATGATATTTAAAAGCAAGTTAATTAAATATATTTATAATAGATGGTTATTTAAAAGTAAGTTAATTAAATATATTTATAATATTATTTGGAAATTACAAAAAAAAATTGTATATTTTTTTTTGTTTTCAAACAATTGTTCTAATTATATTTTAAGACCAAATTAAAATTTTAAACTTGTTTTATAATCAAAAACCATTTTTTAGGTTGCCCAATCTCCAATTGTTAGCAAAAGGACAAAAAGTATGGTGTATATAACTTAAAGTAGTATGCATATATAAATTATTTTTTCTGCAAATAAAAAAGGGTAACTTGATTTTTTTTTATCAATGGTAACTTGTTACCTGAGCAACCAGTTGTAGTAAGTGTTGTTATACTCTATAGTAAGTGTAGCCGTATAAAAGATAATAAGTGTTGTCTTAGAGCATCCGCAGTGGAATAATCAAAATCAAAATGTTGCTAAGGTTAGTAATGTTTGTTAAAAAAAGTGCTCACATTAGAATTACCAAACTTAACAACTTCTTAACAACTCATCAAATTTTGACTTTTGAAATAATCAAAATTAGCAACCTTTTCCTAATAACCCAATTTTCTCTCTCTCAATCAAGTATACCATCATAACTCAAGAACATTCTCTCTTCCCTTTTCTCTCTCTCAACAATATTTTTAAGAAATGATTTTTTAAAAAACTGTATTTTTTAGATTTTTTATTTTTGTTTTTTTTAGAAACTTTTTTTTGGGAAAATAACGGCCCCCATTACGTGTTTTAATAATTAATACTTGCTAAGGACAAATTAAGAACATTTGTTAATGCTGAAAATGTCCTTAGCGGGTATTAATTATCAAAACACGTCATTGGCCGTCTTTTTCCCTTTTTTTTTTTTGTACAGAAAACTATTTTTTCCAAATTTTAAAAAAATGTAAATAAATAAAGTGTGTTTTTCAAAAACTGTTTTTGAAATTTCAAAACTCTTTTACACAAAATTGTTTTTAAAAACGGTTTTTGAAATTTTAAAACCGTTTTTTACATGAAATCCATTTTTAAAAAAACGTACTTAAAGTTTTTGAATTTTCAAAACTATTTGTATAAAAACAGTTCTTTCAAAATCTCTCAAAACTTTATCTACAATTTTTAAGTGAACAAAGCGGATTTTTTGAAAAACTGTTTTTTTTTTTGGACTCTTTTTTTGTATAGTTATTTTTAACACAAACTGTGTTTTTTTACCTTAAAAAACTATTTAATAAACTATTTTTTCAAAAAATGTACCTGAAATGAAGGAAAATTTTTTGGAGGGCCCATTGGTTTTGATTATGGGCGAAAAATAATCAATGTGAGGTTTGACATTGTTAACTTTAGCAACCTTTAAATGCATAATCAAACTCTAATATAGTATATTTTGATTATTCATATTTGCTTATTCCATTACGGATGCTCTTAGTGAATCTATCTATATCTATACTATATACTAAGCAAATGTAGTTTTTAAAAATAAAATCAAGCTTTCTCCTTAATTCTCTCTCCTATGTGGCATTTTCTTAATAAATTTATTTTTTCTTTTCTTCCCTAGACTTTTCAATATACCGAAAGTTAAAAAAATAACTTTCAAACTTCCTTCCATGCTCAAACGTACATTTTCTCATTAAAATTTTTACATTTAATGTCAAATCATAAATAATGAGGGATAAATAACATAAGACTTTACATGTACCTATAAATAACACTGTTACATTAAACATAAAATAATTTTCTACTTGCTCAAATGTAGTTACCTAAAATAAGAGGAAGCTCTCTTCCTTAACTCTCTCTCCTATACGAAATTTCCTCAAATTTTCAAATTTTTATTCATTATTCTACACTTTTTACAACAAGTAAAATATATACTTTATTTTGCTTGAAAAGAAAAAAACTAAGTTCAATCAATAAAATAATAAATGCTCCTTGAAACTTATCTCTTTTTTTTTATTTCTTTATTTTTTTTATTGTTGTGCAATTTTTAATTATTTTGTGAGAAAATTTAGTAAATTCCAATATCCACTAATGTACAAGACAACAGGAAAAAAGTTATCACTAAAGGTTTTTTCTGTTCCCGTACATCGAATGGGCAAGACGCTAGTGATATATAATACTACGTTTTTCATTTTTAAAATATTCGTAAAACCATCTCTCTTTAACAAATTCACTCTACTTTTTGTGGGTGATTTTGATCTAAGGGTTGTGATTTACCTATTTTTCAATCTAATGGTCCATATTTATCGGGAGCATGATGCTCCCATACCACTAGGGAGCATTGTAGAAGTTTTGAATTTGAAGGGTGAGTTAATAGAGTGCACTCCAACAAACTCTTTAAATTTTGACTTTATATTGTTTTCACATCTTCAATAATTTAAGTACAAATTTACCTCCTTTTTTTTTTCTTTTTTTTTTCTTTTTATCATTTTACAAGTTTGTTACACAACCTTCAAATTTGTGGATAAAGGATATGAATTTGACATTCTCAAAATTAAAAAATGAATTTGAAGGGTGAGTTCCACTAACAATTAAGTTGTGGACAATAAATTTTTAGTTTTGTTTCTATTCAATTTTTTTTTTTTTTGCATTTGTTTTAGAGCATTTCCTTAGATATTTTCCAAAATACTTGTATAACAGTCATATTTTTTTAATTTTTTGATTTCTCTCATCGAGACAAACAATATTATATAAAAATTTGGCATAAATTAACAAACACATTTTCTTTCGAATAAAGATAACCAAAAAGTTGTTATCCACAACTTATTTGTTAATGGAAACACCCACTTAAAAGATTGAGAAAAAATCAAAATACCTCCCAAACTTTACGCTCAATTTCAATTAAACTCCCAAACTTTTAAAAAAATCAATTTTACCCCTAAACTTAAACTTCCGTTAATCAAAATGCCCCTTCCGTCCCAATCTATCAAGTTGGTGACAGATTCTGCTGATGTGGACTGTTGTCTCCATGACAGTGGCTGTTAAATGGTGACATTGCCTAATTTGGAGAAAAAGTCATCAACACAAACCCACAACCAATAAAAACCTTGTCTTCTCCCATTGTGTGTGTTCTTCCTTCTGAACTAAACCCTCCAAGTTCAGAAACATCAATGGAGCTGCCACAACTCGTGTCGACCAAACTCCAGCGGAGGCCTCTCTTCTTCTTTCTATCTCTCATCGAACTTCAAATTCGCCTCTTATCCGAGCAAAACCCTGAAAATCTTTACCCAATAGCCTTGCCTCTCACCTCGTCAAAATCTTTTCCACTACAGTAAGCATCCCCCCTCTCCCTCTCCCTCTCTCTCCCTGATCTAGGTATCCAAATTGTGGGTTGCAACTTGCAAATTTCTGAATAAGGATTTGGGGGATAAAAATGGGGGTTTCGTGATTGAGATTAAATTATACTCCGTAAATAGAGGGTCTATATAACCCTTGTTAAACGGAGAACCAATCAAAATATGCCACCTAATCCCACAACCAAATCTCATCACCTAACTCTCTGGAAGCTCCCTCACCTTATCACCTCCCATCCTCTTCCTATTGTTCCCATTTCCCAATGACCACCATCGGTTCCTCGCAGACAACCACCGACCTAGGTAAAACCCACTTTAAAAATATCCCAAACTCCAAATTCATCGTTGTCGCCCTTTGTCCCACACTTTTACGTCTCAACCTCTCACAGCTGAGCTCCGTCCGAAACCTCCTCCACTTCGTCTTCCACTCTTTCTTCCCCGCAATTAACCCCGCCGACGTGGACTCCAACCAGCCCTCCTCCACCGATCCTTTGTCGTTTGACCCATCGATGTTGGCTGCACCAGTCTCGTATTTGATCAAAACCCTAGACGAGCTCAAGTCGAAGTCGTGCTTCGACTCGTTCCACTTACAGATCATAGGTGGCGCTTTGGTGGAGTTGTTTGGTTAATCAACCGAGGATTCTGGTGTGCCATGATATGGCGGGAGGGTACAAGGGATCGCTAGTGGTCATTGGGAAAGGGGGAGCGCCAAGAAGAGTAGGTGAAAAGAGGGAAGATGATGGGAGGTGATAAGGTGAGGAGGTTGCAGAGGGTTTAGTGCTTGAGATTTGGTTGTGGGATTAGTTTGCAACTTTTGGTTGGTTCTCTGTTCATAAGGGTTATACGGACCCTCCGTTTATAATTTAATCTCTTTGTGATTGAGATTAAATTATAAATGGAGGGTTCGTATAACCCTTGTTGAACGGAGAACCTATCAAAAGATGCCATTTAATCCCACAACCAAATCTCATCACCCAACTCTCTAGAACCTCCTTCACCTTATCACCTCCCATCCTTTTCCTAGTGTTCCCCTTTCCCAACGACCACTATTGGTTCCTCGCCAACAACCACTGACCTAGGTAAAACTCACTTTAAAAATATCCTAAACTCCAAATTCATCGTCGTCGCCCTTCATCCCACACTTTGCGTCTCAACCTCTCATAGCTAAACTCCGATCGAAACCTCCTCCACTTCGTCTTCCACTCTCTCTTCCCCTCAACTAACCCCACCGACGCGGACGCCAACCAGCCCTCCTCCTCCACCGATCCCTTGTTGTTTGACCTGTCATGTCGGCTGTACCAGTCTCGTACCCGATCAAAACCCTAGACGAGCTCAAGTAGAGGTCGTGCTTCGACTCGTTCCACTTCCCCTTTAATAGATCATATGTGGCTCTTTGGTGGAGTTGTTTGGCTAATCCGCCGAGGATTCTGGTGTGCCATGATATGGCGAGAGGGTACGAAGAATCACCGGTGGTCGTTAGGAAAGGGGGAATGCCAGGAAGAGTAGGTGAAAAGAGGGAAGATGATGGGAGGTGATAAGGTGAGGAGGTTGCAGTCTTGTAGAGGGTTGAGTGCTTGAGATTTGGTTGTGGGATTAGGTGGTAACTTTTGGTTGGTTCTCCATTCATAAGGGTTATACGGACCCTCCGTTAATAATTTAATCTCTTGATTATGAGAATGGGAAGTTCAATTTGGGAATTTTGTGAAGATTTTAGCTTGGGTCACCGTCGAATTTGCAAAATTTGTTTTTGGGCCAACAATAAATAAGTCAAATTATGGTGATCATGGGTCCAAGTTTGTTGTTTTGATTTGCTTGGTCGTGGTGTTTGGGTGTTTGATTATGGTGATTCTATTTTTTGTCGTCCAACAATTCCTATTGTTGTCGAACAATTTTGGTCAGAATCGAAGTTTCGTTGTCGTCCAGTAGAACTTTGGTTGGAATCAAAGTGAAACGGCTAATGTTGTCTAATAGGACTAAGTGGGAGATGCTGGTGGAGATGCTCCAATAAGTGGGTTTGAGGAAATGAGAGAGAGAGATGGTCACTGTACTATTACTCTTAACGTTTTTCCCACGTCCAACTCAACAAGTCCTGTTAGCCATTTAACAGATTGGGACGGAGGGAGGCATTTTGATTAAGGGCCCGTTCCAGAACGTGAATAAGAACTTATTTTTTATTTAATAATAAAGCTTGTTTCACAAAAATAAGAAGAAGATACTTATTTTTTTCAGAATTTACATAGGTACCAATAGGCGCCGGGGAGAGAAATCGTACCAACGGCCACGCTGGGTCATCTCTGGCCACCGGATGGCCGATCCGAGCCGTCCAAAAATTATTTAAAAAAAAAACGAGGGGGCCTAGCGGGAATCAATGGCATCCGAGATGTGTAGAATGCTTGATCTGAGCACCCATTTTTTGTGTATATGATTTCACACGAAAAAATGGTGCTCAGATCAAGCACCCTACACATCTCCGATGCCGTTGATTCCCACGCAACGCCCTCGGTTTTTTTTTTTTTTAATTTTTGGACGGCTCGGATCGGCCGTCTAGTGGCTCGAGACGGCCTGGCGCGGCTGTCGGTACGATTTCCCTCCTTGGCGCCCATTACTCATAGCACAACTCCTTATTTTTGCAGAAGGTAATTTCAAGCTCAAAAATCATGTGTTTACGCAAATAATTTTCTTATCAATATGGATCTTGTTTGATAGATCTCATTAAGATCTTTAATACGGGGCTTAATTGTAAAAAGGCCCCCTAAATTATCTTTTTTTTGCAACTTCACCCCCTTAAGTTTAAATTTGAGCAAGTTCACCCCCTTAACTACCAATTTTGAGCAACTTCACCCCCTCCCCCATTTTCCGTCCAATTCTGTTATAAATTTAGACAGAAAATTTAAAAAATGGATGGAAAAGGAAATCAATGTACAAAAATACCCTTCTTAACACCCTTTTTAAACACCTCTACACCAGATAACTCTCTCTCTCTCTCTCTCTCTCTGGATACACGATCTCTCTCTTCTTTCTCTCTCTCCTATCCTCTCCTCCGCACCTCCATCTGTAACACAAAAAACCCTAAACCTAAAACCCATTTATACTCCTTCTCCAACCCTACCCATCACCCCCTCTCACCTCTCACACCACTAGCACGACCTCCACTCATTACCTCGAGGAGATCTAAACAACCTCGTTCTCCTCCTCCCTCCTCCCTTGACCACCCAGGTACACCACCCGATTGGCCCTCCTCTCCTATTGGAACTAATTAATTTGTCCTCCTCCTTATCCTTCTCCATTTCCTCTCCAACACCATCCTCCATTTCTTCTTCAAGGCCCAGAATACAAAAAAAAAAAAAAAACAGATTATCTCTCGTAAAACACATATAATCCCCTTTTAAATCCCTAACCCAAAAATGAGTAGCAGCTCTAGTTACACCAACAACTACTTGCAGCACAATGGAGATGAAAGATGCGATTATGGACGAAAAGCAGTGATGAGACCCTCATTAACTGTGAAAAATCCAGGTAGAAGGTTCCTTGGTTGTCTAAAGTACAAGGTAAATTAGTTAAATGTTTTATTGTCTGTATAATTTTTCATTTTCTAATAAAAAGCCTAAATACTATTGTTTTGCATTGTAGAATAGGAAAAAACATTGCTTCAACTTTGTACATTGGCAAGCTATACTAGCAGATGGAAAAAAAAATACTTAAGTAATTAGCATGTTGTACTGGGGCCTTTTAATGGCTAAATGACCAATTCCATGGGAGTTGTCGTCAATATAGTGCTATGCAACATAATGTGGTACATGAATCAATCAACAGTTAAGTTAATAACGATAACAATGATGATGAGATATGCCTAAGGCTACAAAAAATGGTGACAAAGCTACTGGTATTATGACAACAAATTACAATGCAAAACATCCAAGACAAATGACAAAGTCTAACGAAGATAACATCCATATCATCCAGCTTGATTCTAAATGCTATTGTTTTGTATATTGTCTGCAATTCTTCCTAATAAAAATTCTAAATGCTATTGTTTTGTTTATGTACTGATAAGTTCCTTCCAATTATTTAGAAAAGCGATGGCTGCAATTTCTTCATATGGGTAGATCCACCAACATGCGAAAGAAGGTTGGAATATGCTAAGATCATGCAAGGGAAGAAAGAAGAACTGGAGAGACAAATTGAAGAGTTGAAGATAATGAATAAAGAGTTGGGAAGAGGAAAACAAAAATTGGAAGAAGAAAATGATGCATTGTTCGTGAAGATAACAGAGTTGACTGAGATTAATGTGAAGTTAGCAACACAGATTGGGCCAAGGAAGACAACAAAAATGACAACACTTGTAGTACTAGTAGTAGTCATTGTGTTTGTGGTTTGTGTGCTACTGTCAAGTGTAAAGCACACCCATGGTAAAAAATCTTTGTATTTGCCCTGAAGCTATGTTATGAAATGCATGAGATTACTAGCATTATAGCCATTGTAATAGAGAGTCCATAAATGTAGTGTAATATGTTCTTTAAGTATAGCCTTTGAAGCTTCAAAAACTATCCTAGAACTATAGTAGTGAACCACAATGCCCTGAAGTTTTGAAGGAAAA
Source organism: Rhododendron ovatum (assembly GCA_019656835.1). Classification (NCBI taxonomy): domain Eukaryota; kingdom Viridiplantae; phylum Streptophyta; class Magnoliopsida; order Ericales; family Ericaceae; genus Rhododendron; species Rhododendron ovatum. The sequence goes on along the minus strand of CM033790.1, from coordinate 21,946,685 downwards.
AAACCTGCTGAAGAACAAAGAAATTAACAACTACAAGCTTTGATCGAAAATAAGAGTTCAGAGTTTTTATCCATTCACAAACTGAAATATAGCTCTAGAACAAGAGAACCCATGAAAACAAGTAACGATAAAGCTTGGTTTGAACTACCCCTATCTACCACCATCCCTACCAAAAACCATAGTCCTGGCCACATGCCGGCTCAACAAACACACAAACGACAGAGCTACAAAGAAAGAAATACAAACTATTAAGTTGAGTCCTAATATTATTACTATGACTACCACCTCCCCCTCATTTACTCACTCACTCTCCTCATCTTCTTCATCCTCCTCCGAAGTGGTTGGCTGCTCATCCTCCTCGGTGGGGACATATGGCTCGTTGGTGAACACCCCAATCTTTTCAGCACAATACTTGAGATACCTCATGTTTTTCTCCATTTTCCTCTTCCCCCGCCGAAGAGTTGTCTCAATCCGAATTTGGGCTGCATGAATCGCCTCACAATTGGTCGCTATTATTTCATTTCATTCCTCTTTCCGCGCAGCGCCCTTCCTTGCCTTGGGGTCGAGATGGTCCAGCTTCCTGAGAAGGATGTGACATTTTGGAACTTTTTCTCTCTGTGACCTTGGCAATGGCTTTATAACACCCGTGATGACCCAGATTGTCCTCCTTTTCCCCTTTCACTTCGGCTTCCTCACACATCCTAGTTATCATAGCTGGGAATGGAATATTAGCATTTGACAGTCCCTTGTCCTTAAAATCAGCCATGGCATCCCAAATCCGAGCAGCCCAATCTTCTTTCTCCTGTGACCAGCTAAAGACAAATAACAAAGTTCCATCATTAAGCGAGGGAGTTGATTTCGAGCTGTGAGGGTTGAGGTTGTAGTGCATGAGCTTGTTAATTAAGCGAAATGTAAGTCTCAATTTTCCCTAGACAAACTTGTCATTTTTGTAGGAATTGGGCTTATAAGTAAGGGCATCCCTAATTTCATCAGGAGGGTGAGACCATGCCGGACTTGGAAATGTGACAACTTCGGCGGGTGGGCGTTGGTACTTGTCCAGATAAGTGGCTATTGAAAGAGGGTTCACAACAATTTTTTTTGAACCAATAGTAGAGTTAATCTACCTTGTTGTTCTATTGACCTCCATATTTGAGTAAAAATTTCGGACTACACCATCACGAAAGCTAGCTATAGGTTTGAAGAAAAATAGAAGGCCTTGAGCTTTAATTACCTCAATGAATGGGTCGCCAGTGAAATCGGCCTTCCGAACCCACCTCTCACAAGTCACCCCTTTCTTCTTCACTGATTTCACCCAATTGTGCTTAGCCCTTTCGGCTTCATCCAGTTTCTGCTTCTTCCTTTGCTCGACCACCCGTTCCTCCCGCTCCGCAACCTCACCCGTTGATGGCTTGAGAATCGTTGGCCGGCTGCCATCGCTTGGGTAACTCTTGTGACACCCACGTTTCTTGCCCATGGAGAGAGACAGAGAATTTCGGAGTGATTTGAAGTTTACCAAGCTCGAATCCGAACAATCAATGGTTGGAAGTTCTTGATTTGGAGGATGAGAGACTGAAAGGAGATCGTTTAGGGTGAGAAAAGAAAGTACAAATAAGGGGTTTGGGGTTGGGGTTTATATAGGGGTTTTCATCGTGGGGGTTTTTTTTAAACAAAAAATTTAAGAATTTCCCAGCGGCTACGGGTAGAGAATTTTTAAGGTTACGGGTACATGTCCAAATTGTTCAAATTTACACAGATTCGGATCTGTGGATACGGGTAGGGCATTTTTTAGGCTACGGGTAGCGACCCTAAATTTGCAAAATGGGACAGCTTCTGGTCTGTGGCTTCGGGTAGCAATATTTTGGTACTACGGGTACCGACTGGGTAGATCTCTTAATAGATAGTTTCACATACACACTTTTGGATTTAATTGCCCAACGAAGCCTAATGAAAAATATAAAATATGGTGAAAATTAACAAGTTTTTTACCTAATCAACCCTTCTCCTTTTCTCTGGGCTAGGGACGGGCTGTGTACTAAGAATTGCACAGACAGAGTTAAAAAACTTGTTTGGGGCAGAGATATTTGTTCCATTGGCACACAATGCACCACTTGGACGGACCTTTGTTGCCGAATGGTCGTTAACCCGTTGACCCTCACAAGTGTCCTACCAAGTTTAGTGCTAGCCTTGAGATGTGTGTACGTATCATCTGAGCCAAAAACAAGAAAACAAAAAAAATGGGACTGCTCAAATTTTGGAACTGCAAATGACTTGCATTAACAGTGAAGAAGCCAAGCAAACAGCGCATCAGAACCACAAAATGCAGCAATGCACCAGTTTTTGCTCACACACCCCCACCAGGTGTATCTACTTTGGACACAAATGTGCCTCAGATTTAGAAAACCAAAACCTGCATTTTGAACCTACAGAACAATAACAGAGACCAAATAACATCCCGAATCCTGCACTAACAAGCCCGCAGAGACATAATTAATCTAGCTTCTAAAGCTACAAAAAAAAAACTGCTCTTTTTAAGCTTCAAAGCATGCATATTGCACAAAAGTATTTCCCGATTACATATTGAGTCCAAAATGGGCATAAGGCCAGCCAGAAATAATGAACAAAACTTTCTCATTCATTCCAAAATTAACATATTGTGAACAAAAGATACCCACACATGGGCACTACACATTACCCATTAATTAAGGTTAACAAATACTATCATTTGTCAATAAGGTTAACAAATACTACTACAGTTGGTTTTCACGTGTTAGACTTCTGCGTACTGCCTGGGGTAGAAGATTCTCCTTGGGATAACTGATTGGGGCCAGTGGTTGGCATTGTTGTACTACCAGTGGTACTACCACTGCCACAAGATGCTGCAAAAGACCCTGCTGGTTGACTCCAAAAAATAGCATTCCCTATCCTTGTTGATCTCCTCCATCCCTACATTTTCACACATTCATTACCTTTTGAAAATTTCATTCATAATACTGTGGACAAATGTCTACACTATTCCACCCATTCATACCTGTGGTAATGGCAAACCAATCATTCGGGCTATACTTGTTGTGACTGGTTGACTCTGACCTGTACCTCCAAATCGTACGATTGGTTGTTTCCCTTTTGTTTTACCAACAACCGCTTCTTTACCCTTCTCATTGGTTGCAGGTCTTTGCCCTCCACCATTGTCCTGATTGTTTGCATCTCCCTCTCTAATGACTATACCAGGAAGTGTATGAATGTTTCCACCTCTTCCTCTTCCTCTACCTCGAACATTGGGATTGACATGCTTTGAGGTTGGGTCACCACCTCTTCCTGTGCCTCCCACCACTGTTGTTTTATCACCCCTTGTTTTACTTGTGTATGGTGCAACACCTTTTCCATCTCTACCACTCTTCCCTCCTCTTCCTCTTCGACCACGTCCAATTCCACTCCCTTTACCACCAACCACTTCCATTGCCACTTTCATATCCTGTATGGAAGAAAGATTTATCATTTCACACATGCTTGAAAGAATAAAGTACTTAATGGTTTTTAAAAAAGTAAACTCCTTACTTGTTGAATTTGTTGTTCTACTGTAGTATTTGTTGACTTACGTCCACATCCACTCCCTCTACCACTAACCACTTCTATTGCCACTTCCAAATCCTGTAAGGAAAAAAAAATCATTTCACATATGCTTCAAAGAACAAGTAGTTAATGGTTTTAAAAAAAAGTAAAGTCCTTACTTTTTCAACTTGTTGTTCTACTGTAGTGTCTATTGACTTTTGAGCACATGTCTTTGCATTGTGTCCAGGCTGCTTGCATATTCTACATTTAATGGTTGTGTATTGCCTTCTCACTCCTCCTCTCTTTTTTGGTTTCTCATCGTGCCCTCTTCTCCTTTCCTTTCTTGGTCTCCCACTTCTTGCCCTAAAAGGAGGAGGAATGAGAGGACTAAGGTCCGTACGAACCCACATAGAAGCATCTGGAATTGGTTTAATCATGGGCTCGTATGTCTTCGCAAAAGTGCCACATGGAAGCATTCATGAACAAAGTCTTCAGGCTTACTTTTGTCAGTTATAATTGCAGCCATTCCATGTGAACAGGGTATCCCACACACATCCCACTTGCCACAGGTGCATGTTCTCTCTCCAATGTCAACAACAAAACCCCTAAGTACAGTCAAGATTTCAAAAGTTGTGCCCCCACTATAAATTACCTTACAATCCCCCATGTTATCACATGTTTTTTTGACCTTCTTCGCAATCCTCGGACATAGCTTACCATTCCACCTCTTGCACAGGTCACGTCTATGTTGTAACCTTGTCATTAAGTATCTCCTAATAGTTTCGGCCATGGTAAGGATTGGTTGGTCTCTTGCATTTTTGATAGCTCGATTGAAAGCTTCACTTGTGTTATTATCCATTCTATTGCATTTAGCCCTTCCACTGTACATGCACCTAGCTCATGTTCTTGGCTCCTCCCTCATCAACCACTCATAGGCAGTCTCATCAATCTCTTTAATTTCTCTCATCTTCTCCTCAAACTCTTGGATTGTGTAAACTGATGCAGCCTGCCACATGAGGTCTTTCCACTCCTTCCCCTTGTACAACTTGTTGAAGTTTGAATACATGTGCCTAATGCAGTACCTATGTTCTACAGTAGGGTACTTTGCTGTAAATGTTTGAGTCAACCCCTAATAAGAAAATCATGAAGTTAATTTAGATGACAAACATTTACGTAAACCAACAAGTATAGGTAAATATGGAATTCAACAAAGCAATTAATAATACCTTTTGCCTGTCAGACATGAAGCACCAGCCCATTTCCTCTGGATTCCCAATTAAGTTCTCCAATAATCTCATGAACCAAGTCCAACCATCTTTTGTTTCTGACTCCACAACAGCAAAGGCTAAAAGGACGCTCTGATTGTTGCCATCTCTTGCCACTGCATGCATAGGTTAACCCCCAAATGGACCTTTCAGAAAACAAGCATCCAATCCAATGATTGGTCTGCAACCTGCTAGGAAACCCTTCACCTGTGCATTATAACTTTTGAACATCCTCTGAAAAAATGGAACTTGTCCATCACAAGGTCTGTCCACCTTAATTTTAGCCATGCTACCTGGGTTCCGCCTTCTCACTGTCTCACAATAGTCCCACAACCTTTTGTATTGTTCAGTATGATCTCCCCGAATCTTTTCACGTGCCTTTCTCTTTGCCCTATACACCTTATACTCTGAAACATTAATGAGCCACTCCCTCCTCACAATATTCTTCATTGATTTGGCCTTAGTCTCCGGTGCATCATTTAGTTTGGCTAAGTACTTATTGGAAAGCCAAGAAGAAGTTGCATTATTATTTGTGTAGTTTCTAGTACAAGTATGCTGTTGCCAAATATTTTTAATCTGGAATGATTTCTCATTATACATGGGAGAGGCATGAAGTCTAAATCCACAATCAAATGCACATTTGACAGTCACCCTCGTAGATTCATTCTTCACAAATTTAAATGTGTACCCCTCCTTTATATGATATTCCCTCAACAATTTCCTAAACACCCTCACATTAGGAAACTTCATCCCTTCTATTAATTGGGGGTTCTTCATGCAAGAGTCTTTAAACCCACAAAAAACAGGCTTTCCATCTTCACCTTCCTCAACCAACTCGTTTTCATCACTATCAGAATCCCCCTCACCACATTCTGTTTGAAGGTTATAGGTACCTAGACCAACCAAGGCTATGTTCTCCTCTTCCTCTTCATCAGAAGACTCCTCTACCCCACTAAAAGAGTCACAAGAAGCTTCACTATCATCATTAGGCTGCCACTCACAGTCTGACTCACTATCCTCATCCATTTGAGCACCTACTCTTTCTCTGTCTTCATCTGCAATCACACATTCATTACCTACTCCCTTCCCCTCTTCATGAACAACTGGTTCTTCTACGTGTTCAATTCCTTGTAATTCACCACCCCCCTGACCATTTCCTATTTCTAAACCACCTCCTAATTTAGTTATGGAGCTAGGGTCTGCATTAGTATTTCTATCTCTACCTATCCCCTCTACCTCTGGCTCACGATCCTCGTCAGACTCTACCACATTGGGACAATCAACATATAGATCAATAACCATATACTTTTTACCAGAAGAATGCACTGCAAACATTTCAAGCATGTCATAATAAGATGTCAAGTTAACTAATCCATCATTCATGTCATGCATTGGAATTTTATAATACATAGTTACTTGTTTCGTTACTCCATTACTATCTGTTAGTCCATACCCCATTTACCTATGTCACGCCCTCGATTTTCAACATAAATAAAGATAACTTTTTATAAATAAAACCCCTCACATTATCTAACATAATACCCTAAAAGAGTTCACCATGTTCTAATCATTAAATTACAAATCCAACTCCAAGAGTTTGAATACATTACATCATAAAAACGAAATAAAGTTAAGGTGCTATTACATTCCCAAAACATGTTTTATCAAAAGTCCATGAGTCTCTTTTGCCACTTCTTTTGAAATTATGCACTTGAATACATGCACTTTGCTCCATTCTACTGCTCCGGGTTCACACCTGAAAAATGATAGGTTGAGCTACACTAGCCCAGTAGAGAAATCTACACAACCATTATATGCAAATGGGATGACTGGTAGGATGAATAACAAAACCAAGAGTGAATAACAGAAGTAAGGTACGATATCTCAATGGAAAAACAAAACACGACTAGTAGTTTTCCCAACGTCGATGACATAAATAAAGTACCGTGACTACACACCAAGACTCTAAGCTAACCACAACACCCTATTCCGAATACTCTATCCGCTCTTTGACTCACTTTAGTCATAACGTCACACGTTTAAAGAAAAGAACCTGTTGATACATAACTCTATGGTGTTGTTTCGACAACCAATCATTTCTCTCGTACATTCATCAAACAAACCCTTATGTTTACTCACATACATCACTCTTGCAATCCCACATCACACGTCATAAGCAAGCATTCTTTCCGGGCTATTTATGGAGCCCCGCTACTCCTTACAAATACCTTCCTCGCTAAAGGAACTAAACCACATCACATAGTATAGATCACCATACCACAATTCGTCCAATACACCTCACAATTCAACCGTTCATCTCAATCACGTATAATGATTTCACAACGAACACTTATTCACAAGAAGTAGTAGTTGTAATAGTAATAAGGATAATCCGACTTCATTCAACTCATAATCATTACACCATTCATTCTTCATATAAGCATTCACATATCAAACATAAGGAACATGTCTCACATACCGCTGCCTAGCATTGCTTAACTCAAAGGAGTGTCCTACGTGTTTGGTTCTCATATTGCATGTCAAAACATGCAACCCTCGCCCACGTATATTTCTTGTGTTCTCTAAACCCTCGTTTTGGTGTCATAAGACTCATACGGAACCCAACGACCACCACAAAGCCTAGCATACCACTAGCCTCGTCAAATCACTCAATTAAGTACTTAGAAGAACCTAAGAACATCCATGTCTCACCCAAATGATTCTAAGGAAAAGAATTTTCCAACATCTCCGAACATATCTATCTTATTTTGGCTACCAAATCTTATTGGTTAAGAATTAGGAGATGAGACCACCACCATTGGAAAGTAGACTTCCGGCACATGAATTTCGATATAAAATTTACCCAAAACGGAGTTCGGATGAAAAAGTTATGCCCTTCCGAAATTTTACCAAAAATGCTGATTTTTCACTTCCTACCGGTAGGACACAATTTTCTACCGGTAGGAGACCAGAATTTCACAAAATGGCTCTACTGGACAGTGTTTCTACCGGTAGGGCCAAAACTCCTACCGGTAGGACTTGGGTTTTCAGTGCACGACTTTCAGATTTCACCAGAACAATTCCAACAACAAAACCAATGATCTAGGGTGCGATTCAAACACCAAATCAACACATAAACATATAATAGGTGTGAGAAATCCCTACCTCGAAGTTGAAGAACGAAATCCAAGCCCAACCAAGCAAGCCCTAGCTCCGAAAACTTCGAATCATCCGAATACTCCTCTCCGAGCTCAAACCCACGAATTTTCAAGCTCTAGAACACTTGAATGAGAGAATTTTGCGGCGGATTGAGGTGGGTTCGAGGTATTTTGGGGTGTTAGAGTGTGAGAGTTTGAGAGAGAAAAAGAGAGAACGAGAGGAGCCGAGAGAGAGAGATCGGGAGGAGAGAAAGAGAGAGAAGGTTGGGGATTTTGATCCCCTACACCCTTACACACACACACATATATACTAGGACACACACCAACCACACTTGCACTCCCTCCACTTTTAATCCTATCACATTGATCCCAAATCAAATAAATTCAACAAATTTCACATTTATTCGATATTCTAACATTAATAAAACCTTTAAACGATTTTTTTTTTCAAAAATACGGGTCTTTACATCCTACCCTCCTTAAAGAAATTTCGTCCCGAAATTTGCGTAGAATAGACGAAGGAACACCACCAATGAATTTCTAGTCCCAAGGGCCATGCCCACCACATAACGCTTCGTATCCTCTAATTCTGTGTCCAAAATGCAAGAAAACTCTATAAATACCACAACTAACTAGCTCAGCTTCTTACCAAACAATCGCTAAGTTCTGATATTCATACACGTCAAATCACGAAGTTATTCGTATTCGTACAAATCATAATCATGTTACCAACTAATTCCAGTCTCAAAAACCATATCCATTCTCATTACTTCAGACTAACCAATCTCGGTTCCATGGACCGTGTCCAAACTCAAAGGAGAATTTCATAACGTCGTAGTTCAACAATATTGTTAAGCAATACATAATCAACAAGTTCTAAGATTAACTCATCCATCCCAAGATTTTACTAAATTCTTCACGTACATTTTCCAGGAAACCCACTTTCTCACATTTCATTTTCACCTCGTTTCTTTGCTTCCCGACGTACTCAAATTACCAAGACTCACACTAGTAGAGCTCTAATAGTAATGCTAACTCAAGATAGACCCCCCTCAAAAGACAATCGCCGAGTAGGTGTTCAAGTGTCCGACACGATAAAGTCTAACCTAAACAATGATCATGAATTTCCAACTTACATTTTTTTTCAAAGCAATGGTGAAGTGTGCGTTTTAACGAAAATTATGTCCCCTTGAAAGCTCTTATTCGAGTAGTTTGCAAAGCCATTGAAACATGCCCATGTATGGCAAAATTTTATAGAATTTGAAAGAAAATATTCATTTTGGAAAGACATTATCAACAATCAATGATTAACACCTCACTTAGTCATTTGAAAATGGTGACAATTTTGACAATCATGGAAATGAACTATGATGTAGCCGACTCCATGTCTTTACCGTTATTATTTCTGAAAATGAACTATGCAAAGATTCAATTTTCACAAAGCATTATCCTCCTTTCAGAAAACTCTGAGTTCAAAATATGTACATCCGTAAATGTAACAACTTTCTAAACCAAGACCCACCACTCCACACATTTCACTATATTTACGCGGCGCGCCCAAGCAAAGAACTCAATTCATGTTTGGCATATGTCTATGACGTTCAAAGTAGTCTTATTTATTCAATATCTCACGAAGGATTAATTAGACTATTGAAAATCTCAATAAGACCATAATCTATAAAGTGAAAGGCATGCAAAGAAATCATCAAATCGTAAGGTATAACAAAATAAGGAGTTAAGATTAGAGATTTCAATCATCACATAATGTTACATCTTACTACGAGATTTGGGTCACCCCATTCAAACACACTTACTATCGATCATCTATTTAACACGTAGCAAGTACCCATACACACATCATCATCTATCCAGTATCGTGTTCCAAAAGCAAATTCCACACGCTAAGATTACATTACACGTCAAGCATGTAGATTAAGACTAAACAGCAACCAATTTCATACACAATTACCATAATAGACTAATCGGCTGCAAACCCACTGTACGAATTAATGGCTTACACATCATCGAACACATTTACGCATCAACGGGCTCACACAGTACCCAATACGACCACGGGCTCACATAGTGCCCAATACAACAGGTTCACACAGTACCCAATACGACCACGGGCTCACATAGTGTCCAATACAACAGGTTCACACAGTACCCAATATAGTACGGGCTCACATAGTACCCAGCACATTACGGGCTCACACAGTGCCCTATACAACAACAGGCTCACATAGTGCCCAAAATACCACAGGCTCACACAGTGCCCAATACCATCACGGGTTCACACAGTACCCAATATAACCACGGGCTCACACAGTGCCCTATACACTACGGGCTCACACAGTGCCCAGATACCACAGGCTCACACAGTGCCCTATTTCACCACGAGTTCACACAGTATCCTACACAACCACGGGCTCACACAGTGCCCAATACTTCATAACTCGTGACTCTAAGAAGCCCAATAATAATTTAGTTCATTTCAATCCCACAAGACCTTACATGATTTCTATTCATTTTATCAATCTTGAGTATTTTCATCCCACTAGTCTAGCTGTCACAACACTTAGATTTTATCAGACAAGTTCATAGAGACAACTCCACAATGCTATCCAACACTAGAATAGACCATACACTTCATAATAACAATCATTTGGCAATTAAGCACTTTGTATACGCATAAGTAATCTCAACATAACATATAAATTCACGTTACCTTGCAACGCGGTATGAGACGCATGACCCGACCTCGTGGGTCTTTGTATGCTCCCTCTGCTTGTCGATTGTGGACAATCTACCGCTAAGTGCCCCGGATGACGACACCGATAGCAAACCCGAGGTGGTCTCTGACCATGATATTCCTTCTCCTGAGGACAGTCTACTGCACGATGGCCCGACTGGCGGCACCGATAACACACAATTGTTGATCCTGACGGAACTCCTGACGTTTTGGAAAGATTAGGTGGTTCTGAACTATGCTGGCCTGAGGTGGACCAAAATTGATCTCTTTGTCTCTTCCTGCCTTGGCTCCCAGATGTTTCTATAGATATGTTCTTGCTAATGGTTTGTTTCCTCGACTCCCGCACTTTCGCCTCCTCTGGTATTTCCTCCGTATACTCAATACTTCTAGCACACTCGATAATGTCAGAAAACCTTTCAATTCGTTGACCTACCACAAACTTTTTGATAGACGGACATAACCCTTTCTCAAAACGCCTACATTTCCTACCATCAGTTGCAACTAACTCTGGCGCAAAACGGGACAAGGTTTGGAACCTAGTGGCATATTCTGAAACGGTCATATCACCTTGATCTAACCTCTCGAATTGGTTTCTAAGCTGTTCACGATACGACTCTGGAAAATATTGGTTTTCAAAAAGCGTCTCAAATTCAGCCCAAGTCAAACTTTCCTCAACCGGCTCAATTTCTTGATTTGCAACTCCAGCCGCCCTCCTAGCGTCTCTCCTTACTCCTAAAACAGATTCCCACCACTCGTTCGCCTCACCGGTAAGTTGACAAGCTACTATACTCACCCGTAGGTCATCCTCTGTAATCTTGAGGGCATTAAAGATCTTACGAATTTGTGAAAGCCAATGGTCGGCCACAAGGGGGTCGCTACTCTCCCCATCAAACTGAGGTGGATTTCTACGGCTAAACTCTCTCATGGCTACTATGGCCCGACTGTCCGCGTTATCCCTAGGAGGTGGTTGCAAAAGATTTGCTGCTGCAAGTGCCGTTACAATTTCCCTAGCAAGCTGATTTTGTCCTGCCCCCATTCTCGGATTCCCAATTCTACCCCGTCTATTCTCAGGTCTCGGAGGCATCTCACTACAAAGAAACAATGAAAAGATCATCAACAAAAGGATGTACTACGAATCTCCAACTCCACCAATCCCGTCTAACAACTCTATGCCAATATATGGTAACATAAATGCAATGCGACATAGTTGGATGCATATCAATCACTTAGCAGCACACAAGTCATGCCCAAATGCAATAATTTTTTTTTTTTTTGAACCCATGAGACTCAAAGTCTCCCCACGGTCTCAAGGTATTCTAAACTTATGCTCTGATACCAAGTTGTCACGCCCTCGATTTTCAACATAAATAAAGATAACTTTTTATAAATAAAACCCCTCACATTATCTAACATAATACCCTAAAAGAGTTCACCATGTTCTAATCATTAAATTACAAATCCAACTCCAAGAGTTTGAATACATTACATCATAAAAACGAAATAAAGTTAAGGTGCTATTACATTCCCAAAACATGTTTTATCAAAAGTCCATGAGTCTCTTTTGCCACTTCTTTTGAAATTATGCACTTGAATACATGCACTTTGCTCCATTCTACTGCTCCGGGTTCACACCTGAAAAATGATAGGTTGAGCTACACTAGCCCAGTAGAGAAATCTACACAACCATTATATGCAAATGGGATGACTGGTAGGATGAATAACAAAACCAAGAGTGAATAACAGAAGTAAGGTACGATATCTCAATGGAAAAACAAAACACGACTAGTAGTTTTCCCAACGTCGATGACATAAATAAAGTACCGTGACTACACACCAAGACTCTAAGCTAACCACAACACCCTATTCCGAATACTCTATCCGCTCTTTGACTCACTTTAGTCATAACGTCACACGTTTAAAGAAAAGAACCTGTTGATACATAACTCTATGGTGTTGTTTCGACAACCAATCATTTCTCTCGTACATTCATCAAACAAACCCTTATGTTTACTCACATACATCACTCTTGCAATCCCACATCACACGTCATAAGCAAGCATTCTTTCCGGGCTATTTATGGAGCCCCGCTACTCCTTACAAATACCTTCCTCGCTAAAGGAACTAAACCACATCACATAGTATAGATCACCATACCACAATTCGTCCAATACACCTCACAATTCAACCGTTCATCTCAATCACGTATAATGATTTCACAACGAACACTTATTCACAAGAAGTAGTAGTTGTAATAGTAATAAGGATAATCCGACTTCATTCAACTCATAATCATTACACCATTCATTCTTCATATAAGCATTCACATATCAAACATAAGGAACATGTCTCACATACCGCTGCCTAGCATTGCTTAACTCAAAGGAGTGTCCTACGTGTTTGGTTCTCATATTGCATGTCAAAACATGCAACCCTCGCCCACGTATATTTCTTGTGTTCTCTAAACCCTCGTTTTGGTGTCATAAGACTCATACGGAACCCAACGACCACCACAAAGCCTAGCATACCACTAGCCTCGTCAAATCACTCAATTAAGTACTTAGAAGAACCTAAGAACATCCATGTCTCACCCAAATGATTCTAAGGAAAAGAATTTTCCAACATCTCCGAACATATCTATCTTATTTTGGCTACCAAATCTTATTGGTTAAGAATTAGGAGATGAGACCACCACCATTGGAAAGTAGACTTCCGGCACATGAATTTCGATATAAAATTTACCCAAAACGGAGTTCGGATGAAAAAGTTATGCCCTTCCGAAATTTTACCAAAAATGCTGATTTTTCACTTCCTACCGGTAGGACACAATTTTCTACCGGTAGGAGACCAGAATTTCACAAAATGGCTCTACTGGACAGTGTTTCTACCGGTAGGGCCAAAACTCCTACCGGTAGGACTTGGGTTTTCAGTGCACGACTTTCAGATTTCACCAGAACAATTCCAACAACAAAACCAATGATCTAGGGTGCGATTCAAACACCAAATCAACACATAAACATATAATAGGTGTGAGAAATCCCTACCTCGAAGTTGAAGAACGAAATCCAAGCCCAACCAAGCAAGCCCTAGCTCCGAAAACTTCGAATCATCCGAATACTCCTCTCCGAGCTCAAACCCACGAATTTTCAAGCTCTAGAACACTTGAATGAGAGAATTTTGCGGCGGATTGAGGTGGGTTCGAGGTATTTTGGGGTGTTAGAGTGTGAGAGTTTGAGAGAGAAAAAGAGAGAACGAGAGGAGCCGAGAGAGAGAGATCGGGAGGAGAGAAAGAGAGAGAAGGTTGGGGATTTTGATCCCCTACACCCTTACACACACACACATATATACTAGGACACACACCAACCACACTTGCACTCCCTCCACTTTTAATCCGATCACATTGATCCCAAATCAAATAAATTCAACAAATTTCACATTTATTCGATATTCTAACATTAATAAAACCTTTAAACGATTTTTTTTTTCAAAAATACGGGTCTTTACAGCCTAATTATATCCATCAACTCATGAAAGCTGAAGGAATCTGGGTCTACCTTTGTTTCGGCAATAACCCCATTCAAGTATTCTCACTACAAACCCCTGACAAGTTTACCACCTACACGCATGAGCAATGTACACCTGAGGTCCACCATGATTTCTGTGCGACAAATAACTTATATTAATAACGGGAGAAGAACAATATTTTACTCTACTATTAAAAGACAAGAATTTTTATTCCCCGCACTTTATGAAGCCTTACTTTACTATATTAACAATAATATTCTAAGGCCTAAACCATAATTTTTTAAGCACCAGCTGTAATCCCTAATCCAAAGACAAGAATTATTTATTCCCTGAACTTTATGAAGCCTTACTTCACTATATTAACAATAATATTCTAAGGCCTAAACCATAATTTTTTAAGCACCAGCCGTAATCCCTAATCCCCAATATTTTAAAGCCATAATTTTATACCCTAACTTAATTAATGCACATCCAAGTCAATCAACAAGTATTTTATACCCTAGGTTAATTAAATAAATCAAAATTTTCCAACTTTTTAGGGTTTCAGACTAATTTTTTAACCCCAATGTAATACCCAATTTCTTTAAGCCCTAATCTCAATTTTATAATCCCCATCTCATACTTTAGGGTTAAATATACAAAAAGTTAAAAAAAATCCCCAAATTTTAAAACCTAATCTCGGATCTCGGACTTGCAAAAAAATTACATAATTTAAAGATCCCTAAAATCCCCTAATTTTTAAACCCTAATGTCGGATTTTTAGGGTAAACAATTTAGAAAAAACGAAAACCCCAAATTTTCAAATTTTAAAACCCTAATCTCGGATCTGGGACTTGCAAAAATGTAACATAATTCAAAGATCCCTAAAGCCCCGTAATTTTTAAGCCATGGGTTCGGATTTTTAGGATAAACAATTTAAAAAATACGAAAACCCCTAAACCCCCAGATTTCCCAGATTTTTTAGTCGTAAAAACCTCGTAAAAAATCATATAAAGAAGGCTATAAAGAACTTACAAACAGGTAGAACTTGTACTTGAAAATGACTTCAAAATGATGAACGAAGTTTGTCGATTCGTAATGAACCCTAGAACCCAGGGTTTTTTTCTGTTTGCTGGTTTTTGTTGTTCATGTCGATTGAATGAGAGGTGGGAGATGGGTTGGATGGGTTCTGGTGTTTTGGTCGGAAGAGATTGGTCAGAAGAGAGCGATAACGAGATAGAGAGAGGGAGAGATGGGAAATGTCGTTTTTTTTTTTTCCAGATGAGAGATGGAGATGAGATGGGAAATGTTGGTCGTTTTACTAGTGTTCTAGTATATTGTTTAAAAAAAAAAGGGTATGTTGGTCTTTTTACTTTTGTTCCATCCATTTTCTGGACGGAAAATGGGAGAGGGGGTAAAGTTGCTCGAAATTGGTAGTTAAGGGGGTGAAGTTGCACGAATTTAAACTTAAGGGGGTGAAGTTGCAAAAAAGTGATAGTTTAGGGGGTCTTTTTGCAATTAAGCCTTAATACGGTGCAAAAAAAATTGAATTTTTTTTTCATTTGCATTATTTTTGAGTTTGAAAATGTGAAATAAACTTTTTATTTGGGTTTTGTGGAATGACCCTTCTTATTTTTCTTTGAAAAGTTCCTAAATAAGTACTCCCTCCGTCCTTTTTAAATGTCCTGCTTCGTAATTTCAACTTATTAAAAAGATATCATCATTTTATCTTTCACATCAACTTTTACCTCCACTTTCTCTCCTTACGCTCTATGAAAACATCATCATTACATTTTTACTTACTAACTTTTCAAAATGGAATCTACTTTTAGGGGCAAAATGAAAACTTCATCAACTTTTACCCACTAACTTTACAAAATGGACACTTATTAAAGGACAGCCCAAAATGGAATACTGGACTCTAAAAAAGAGACGGAGGGAGTACTTTTTTTAAAAAAAAAATTTCTGGAACGGGACCTAACGGAAGTTAAGTTTAGGAGTAAAATTATTTTTTTTTGAAAGTTTGAGAGTTTAATTGAAATTGAGCGTAAAGTTTAAGAGTTTTATTTTGAATTTATCCCTAAAAGATTCCGTTTTTTGATCCGCCCTAAAAGATTCCGTTGAAACTCTTAAAACGTTACTGAACCTTCACATCTCTTTAACGTTTTACATTTTAAGGCCTTTAATAGCTTGTTGGAGACTTCTGGTTTTGGAGCTGAGTTGCTCAACTAGATCATTATCTTCTGAAGTTTGGTAAAAAAAACAATGGTCAATGCTAATTTCCCTTCTAGAATATGTATACTTTTTTTTGACCGGATCCTTCTAGAATCTGTTGATTCTGTTTACGTGTTTAGACAAGGTCAAGAGAAGTGTCGTCCCGTAATAATAGACTACCCCAACGGTCCAATTTCCTTTTCTTATTCAACACCCGTTACACACCCCAAGATACCCAACCCAGTTATTTATTTATTTATTTTGGTTGTGGATTGTTTGATTGTTTCATTTTGAGGATAAACTTTTGTATATCTCGGTATAGGAGGTGGGGTCGTGTCCCACTCCGGGGATCCAGTAGCTCTTGGGGAAGAACTGCAGGAAGTAGGAAGTATAGGGTACCAAAACTACGTCGTTTTGGTGTCAAATGAGAATGTCACTCAAGTCAGCCAAGGCAAAAAACCAACTGGATACCTCAGGGCTTAGAAAAAAAAAAATTTAAGTGTTCCAAATTTCAATTCGTTTGAATCGGTGGAAAGATTTTATTTTTCTGATCATTTTATTTTAAAGAGTAATAATTAAATTTTGAATATAGGGCTTTCGTTAATTAGCCCTAAGAAAGTCATAGAACTAAATATCTCTTCGGGTTAACTAACGAGAGCCCTAAAGCCAAAAATTAATCATAACCCTTTAGGATAAAACGATCAGAGAAATAGGATTTTCGTACCGGTTCAAACAAATTGAAATTAGAGCACATAACTTTTTATATTTTAATTTTTCAACGTCTGCCTCACAGCTTATATATTAAAAAATATGGTTAAAAAATTAAGTGTTTCAAATTTCAATCCGTTTGAATCGGTGGGAAGATTTTATTTTTCTAATTATTTTATCCTAAAGGATTATAATTAATTTTTGGCTCTAGGGCTCTAGTTAGTTAACCCTAAGAAATATTTGAATCTATGACTTTCTTAGACCTAATTAACGAGAGCCCTAGAGTTAAAAATTAATTATGACTCTTTAGAATAAAATTATTAGAAAAATAAAATCTTCCCACCAATTCAAACGGATTGAAATTTGGAACACTTAATTTTTTAACAATATTTTTTAATATATAAACTGTGAGGTAGACGTTGAAAACTTAAAATATAAAAAATTACGTGCTCTAATTTTCAATCCGTTTGAACAAGTACGAAGATCCTATTTCTCTGATCATTTTATTCTAAATGGTCATAATTAATTTTTGGCTCTGGGGCTTTCGTTAGTTAGCCTTAAGAGATATTTAGTTATATGACTTTCTTATGGCTAATTAACGAAAGCCCCATATTCAAAATTTAATTATGACTCTTTAGAATAAAATTATCAGAAAAATAAAATCTTTCCACCGATTCAAACAGATTGAAATTTGGAACACTTAAATTTTTTTTTTCGGAGCATTGAGGTATCCAATTGGTTTTTTGCCTTAGCTAACTTGATTTACATTTTCATTTGGCACCAAAACGACGTAGTTTTGGTGCCCTATACTTCCTGCAGTTCCCCAAGAGCTGCTGGATCCCCGGATCCGTCCCCTTCCGGTCTGTTTTCAAATTTTTGGTCATTTTCAGAGCATATTTTGATGGTCAGCTCTGTTTATTTTGTAGAAATTAGCGAGAACATTAATTTGCCAAAAATCATATTCATCAAACTTTAGTAGATGCATGATCGGCACGCGTGAAAAATATCACACACAAAAAAAAAATCGGGTTCCGATTCAGTGTGTTTTTGGATCCAATTTTTATTTTTCTTTAATTTTCACGTGTGTCGATCATATATCTACTAAAATCCGATGAACATGATTTTTGGCACGATTAATGTTCTTGTTGAACTTTACAAATTGAACAGATCTGATCATCAAAATTTACTCGGAAAATAGCCGATAAATTAAAAACAAATCAGAGGGGGCCACTACTACCCCTTCCATACTGGGGATATATAAAAGTTCTCAGATTTCTTCAGATTCTCCCTCTCTCCATATCCAATGGTATGATTCTGACCCAATACAAAATGTGACTGTGGTATGATTCTGACCCAATACAAAATTCAGTCACATTTTATAGTTTATGCTCGGAAATTACCAAGGGATTATTTGAGTCAAAGCTACATGCGAAGTGGCAACCCTATAAAACTGGTTCTAACTAAAGTTTGATGGTCTCGTTGAGTTTAATCTTTCATTGTCTGTCTGTCTGTCTATTTATTAATAGATCGACTTATTACAGTCATTTGGAGAGATGTGAGTTGGGTGGAGGGATCCTTGTCCATTCCCACCCACGATTTCATTGTCTGTCTGTCTATTTATTAATAGATCGACTTACAGTCGTTTGGAGAGATGTGAGTTGGGTGGAGGGATCTTTGTCCATTTCCCCACCCACCCACGATTTTAACACTCAGTTTGGAGCTTTATCGTGATGGTATTGATATGGCATTCAACAAGGATCCCAGTAAAATACATCACTTTGACAAGCTTTTCTTGTTGATTGGTCTAGTTTAGCAAGGTACGTACTGCAAGTCCCAATTTTATGTTCTTGTTTAAATTGAATACTCAATCCCTTGATTTTGAAATCCATGTCAATATATCCAAATGAAGCCTTACACCCTGACTTCTATGTTAAGGGTTGGGCACCTAAAATTAGGAATTTGCGGATGTTATGTGATTTTGACACTTCGCTTTTAGCCAATAACACTCCACTTTTATTTTTATTTTTTCACATAATTAAGACACAAAGTGAAATGAAGCTTTGCACCCTGCCTTCTATGTTAAGGGTTGGGCACCTAAAATTAGGGGATTTGTGGATGTGATGTGATTTTGACACTTCATTTTTAGTTTTATTTTTTCACATAATCAAGACACAAAGGTAGAATGCGAGTAACTAAAACTGGAGTGCCAAAATCAATTTCCTTTGTGGATATGTATTCAAATTTTGATGCATTTAAGGTGATAGCCACCTACTAATTAGCAAAATAAAAAAATTTGAATACAAGAACATAAAATTGGGACAACAGGTCTCTCTGTCTCTTAAATCAAACAAACCTCGCTCCAGCTTCTGTCTCTTCACCACCAAAATTTAGCCTTGAAAATTTGGGTAAAAGTTTTGGTTCACATCAAATTTGTAATAGGTTTTGATAAGGAGTGGAGGATGATTTTTGGTGATTTTTACTTAAATTTAAGTTTGAGTAAAGATTTGAGTAAGAAGTGGTGATGCTCTTACTCCTCAAAATAAGGGCACATCTCTCAAAGAGTAATTATTCTATGGGCCCACCTTGGATATTCATTTTTAAACTTAGTCTTTGTATCAGATATACTTTTACTCTCATAAGTTCTGATCAGGATCCTCTATGAGGATTTTTTTTCTGTGAGGATAGTGTGAGGATTTTTATGAGATCTGGACCGTTCATCTCGGCAATCAATGATCCGAATTGAAACAAACTATTTCGACTATCAATTGTGTGAGGATTTTCATGTATTTGCTTCCTTTTTTTTTGGACTTGCTCCTCAAAATAAGGGCAAAATGGTCTGGATAAGCTGTGGTACCATGTATTTGTCATTAATAAATTATGGGGAATGTAACGCTTTGGTTAATTTTGAATTTGGAGACCATTAATGTGGTAAATATTCTTGGTCAAAGCCTTCTTTTAGTAATTTTCCCTTCCCAGAGACCTTCTCACAATGCATATAAAAACATCAAATCAATAGTACCAAATAAAACTATAAAAGTAATACTCCGT
Organism: Rhododendron ovatum; assembly: GCA_019656835.1. Lineage (NCBI taxonomy): Eukaryota > Viridiplantae > Streptophyta > Magnoliopsida > Ericales > Ericaceae > Rhododendron > Rhododendron ovatum. The sequence continues at coordinate 21,926,490 of CM033790.1, read as the reverse complement.
ATCAATTTATTATGAAGTCATTAGAAGCATATTACTAATCCCCCGCCCCTGTCAGACCCCCCGACACGGGTTCACTCCTATTACAAAAATACCCCCGCTTGGCCACAAAAATATCTGAACCGCTTGGCCACAAAAATATCTGAACCTATTTTCTGTTATTTTTTCTTTATTTAATTAATACTAATGTTTATACCCTGTATCTTCTTTTTTTATTTATTTATTTAAAATTATTTTAGTGTTTCGATTTTCAATTCGGTTAAATCGGTGAAAAGATCTTGTTTTCATTTTTTTTTTATCATTTTATCTTCAATGGTTATAATGAATTTTTGAATTTGTAGAATCAAATATCTCTTAGGGCTAATCAACGAGAGCCCTAGAGTCAAAATTTAATTATGGCCATTTAGGATAAAATGATCAAGAAACTGAAATCTTTCCACCGGTTCAAACGGATTGAAATTTGAAACATTTAATTTTTTAACTATATTTTTAAATATATAAACTGTCTAAAAAGTTAAAAAAATTAAGCATAGGTTCAAAGTTGCTCGTTGGTTCAAAAAAATTTAATTATGACCATTGGTTTAAACTTGCAAACTGTCTAAAACAGTCTAAAAGGTGCAGGTGCAGCAACAGTTGCCCGTTGCAAATTTGACAGGGCATTGATAACATTGGTTCAAAGTTGCAGGTGCAGCAACAGTTGCCCGTTGCAAATTCGACAGAGCATTGATAGCTTGGCCTATATATTCAATTGCCTATATATTCACTTGTGTATGCCTTGGCCTATATATTCACACTTGCTCTCATTCATCTCATCCTCACAATTTTCTCAACTTTTATTTCATTTTCGTAATTCATAGAAGAACATTATGGATCAATACAATTTTTCATTTTCAGATAGTTGGTTAGTTGGGAACGATGTTGTGAATGATGTTACTTGTGGAGAGAGCAGCTCCTACATTGGGCGTGATTACAGAGCCGAATTTATGACTCATCAGGTTAGTTATTACTGTTGTTATTATACATATTTGTTACTTATTTTGAAAGTAGACTGCATAATATTGTGTGTAATATTACTGTTTACGACTGAACAGCCGAATTTACAATGCCTTATTTGTCTTATTTCTAACTTTGTTTGCTATTCCTTTGTCTGCTATCATATGGTATGAACATATCTATTACTCTTTTGTCATGTTTCAAACTTACCAGCTTCCCGCGTGCATACACCTTCACTTATATGCCACCTAAAACTTACATGCAAGAATCAATATTTTTAATATACGGGATATTACATTGTGCTTATACGTATTCATTTTTTTTTGTTATAAATATTTGAAACTAGAGCTGTCATAGTAGATTGGATACGGAGAGTTGGTAAGGAAAATGGTTTTGTGATTGTCATAAGTAAATCTGCTAGTATAAAGGACAACAAGATGCCGAAGTGCATTCTTATTTATGAAAGGGGAGGATTGTATAAACCGCCACCAGAAGGGCATTCAATGCAAAAGATTATTGGAACTAAAAAATGTGATTGTCCATTTGAGCTGCGAGGTGTAGCACAGCCTCCAGAAGGTGTCATGTGGGGTTTGAAGGTTGATACAGGTTTTCATAACCATGTACCAGCTGAAAGTTTTGAGGGACATGAGTACCCATCAAAACTGACCCCAATCTAGCAGCAATTAGTTCGTGACATGTCCAGCAGCACTGCGCCTCGAGAAATTCTTAGTTTTATGAGACAACAAGACTCATCAATTAGTACAGGAATTAGGAACATTTACAATGTGAAGGCATTGTAAAAGAAAGAGCAATTGGAGGGTCTATCTTCTATTGGGTATATCTTCAAAGAATTAAATGAAAAAAATACATTTATGACTATCTTATAAATGAACACACCAACGAAATCACAGATATTCTTTGGGTTCATCCTAGAAGCCTAGAGCTATTTGTCAACGTTCTGTCCGTGTTGATTATTGATGCGATGTACAAGAGTAATGAGTATCAGATACCACTCTTGAAAGTTTGGGTATCACATCCACAATGAAAACTTACTCTCTTATGTTTGCATATTTGAGTAATGAGATGAAAGAGCAACTGATATGGGCATTAGATACCTTAAAGAGATGGATGGTTGAAAATGGGGGATCGTTGCCATAGGTGGTTGTTTCATATGGGGATTTGGTGCTTCTTGGCGCCATTGGAATATATTTCCCCTTCGCATAACACATCCTTTGTATTTAGCACATAAACCAGTGTGTAATGAAGAAGTGCAACCCCATGCTTGGTACGAAGTGGGAAGAATTTTCCGATGCATGGCAGTTGCTTATTCATTCATCGACATCTATGTCTTTGCAACAGAGGTGGAATGCCATGTGCGACGAGTTTGAGCAATACTCCAATGCCATACAATACCTTTGGAGTACATGGTTAGATCCTTACTAAGAGCGGTTTGTTGCAGCATATATAAACCAGTTTATGCACTTCGGGAGCAATTCAAGCCAAAGGTAACTTTCCTATAGTCATTGTAAATTCACTATACTGCACTAAAGAATACTTTATATAACTTTCTTATTTAACATAGTGTATTATTAAATTGCAAAGCGGAGTCTGTGTATGCGAGGCTTAAACAATACTTGGGAGATATCATGTCCTTGCTTCAAACATCTTTTCAGAAAAAATAGAAAAGATGTTGACCAGTCAATTCAGGGATATTCAGGAGTAGTTCCAGAAATCTCTTAACATTCCACGACACATATATCTACATGAAAACATTTATAGTGAAATCAGAGGTCGCATTTCATTACAGGCAATGAAGTTGATCCATAAGCAGGTACAACGCACTGATAACGAATCCCCCTACGAAGCCGGCCTTTGCGTTTGTTAGATCAAAAGGACACAAGGATTATCATGCTTTCACGATATTGCACTTTACCGTTCTGTGGACAAGCCAATTCCGCTAAGCGCTATCCACTCTCACTAGAGTACATTGTCTATGCATGCCCAGAGGTATACTGACGAGGGAGCACGATTCGATAGGGCAGCTTAGCTTATTGAAAGATTAAATGAAATGGATTCTGACAATCGAAAGTCTATGATGGACACGTTTCTCAATATGGCGAATCCATCTCGTTGCACAGTTCGATCCCCAGTATACAACTAAGAACACAAGGGTCGACCTACAGGCAGAGATGAGCAGAATAGAGGTCGCATACCTTCCTTCACAGTATCTACTTCAGAATCTCTGGCTTAACGTATTCCAACATAGCGAAGGAGCAATAGGAGGGATCACCTCGTTCAAAAATTTCCTAAGCAGTATCAGTGTTATATTTCCCACTGTGTCAACGTTCGATCCGACAGTCATTGTGGCTTCAGGGTGATAGCCGCGCAACTTTTTGGTTTTGAAGATGAATGGGCTCAAATACAACTGGACCTTAGCCAAGAGATTGAACAAAATTGGGTCCTATACGATCAGCTTTATCCAGAATGTGATTATGTATACCAGGTGCTACAAAGACTTCGTTGCTTCTAGCCACTAGCATCGGAGAATCATTGGATGGATTTTATACCTTTGGGACTTGTCATCACATCAACATACAATGTTGTACTGCATGCATTCGATATGATTGCTTCGAGTTGTCTCACTCACTTGCCGTTGACCTCCCATCCAGTTCCATGCGCAGCGCGCAAACATATAGCTATTGGCCATGTTAATAGCAATCACTTCGTGCAAGTTTTCCTATACCCTCATTACCCTGTACCACCCATCATCATATGGTGGAGACCAAATACATAAGATGAAGCACGCGGATGAGCTCATCCTTACAAAGCATGCCTCCAATTGTGGTAAAAAGTAATGCAGATAGATCCGCCGGGACGACGACCACAATTTGGCGAAAATATTGACTAAATTTGTGTATTTATTTATGTTCATGTATCGGTTCTATATACTCAATTATAATTAAATGAAGTTTAATTTCAGTTTGCATTATTGACTGTTCAGAGAAATATAAAGTAAGTTTAAGTGGATTCAACATACATAATTTACTTGAAAACTCATATATAGAAGTTTTAAAAAAATCAAGGACAAAAAAATAAAAACAAAGAGAGAAAATATTGGGCCCAAAAAAATCATTTAATTTAAACACACTATTTCATATTCAATATTAGACTTATTTGATAGGTTTTGTTGAGTAGATTTCAAAAATATATAATTTATTTAAAAAAAATACGTGATTTCAATCTTTTTAGACAGTTTATATATTAAAAAATATGGTTAAAAAATTACGTGCTCCAAATTTTAATCCGTTTGAACCGGTAATTTTTTTTTATTTTTTTTGATCATTTTATTCTAAATGGTCATACTTAAATTTTGGCTCTAGGGCTTTTGTTGATTAACCCTAAGAGATATTTGATTCTACGACTTTTTTAGGGTTAATCAACGAGAGCCCTAGAGTCAAAATTTAATTATGATCATTTAGGATTAAATAATCAGAAAACTAAAATCTTTTCACCGGTTCAAACAGATTGAAATTTGGAACACTTAATTTTTCAACCTCTTTAGACAATTTAAACTACCAGTAAAATATAGTTTTTCCGTTTTACATTATTTCACCATCAATATTAGGCTCGTTTGATAGGTTTCGTTGAGTAGATTTCAAAAATATAAAATTTATTAAAAATAAATACGTGAAAAAAAGTTATTAGCATTTAAAATTTTATAACAAAAAAATAAAATAAGAGAGTGAGACTGCGGTGAGAGAGAGTGAGAGCATAGAGAGGTTGGGGTAAAAAGAGGAAATGGAGGGTGTGTGTGTTTTTTTTTTGGGGGGGGGGGGGGTGTTTACAAATCCTTAAACACTCCCCATCTGTATCCACGCATACGGATCTATTTGGAATCATTTCGGTCTCACAAAAATGATTGACGCTTTTCATTTTGTTTATGATTCTTGTAAAAATTTAATTTAATCGGATATTGGTAGGAGCATTTATAAAATATCCATCTTGGATATCTCGTAAACGTCCCTGCGTAAATCCAACATATAGTATATCGTAAATATAAGGGGAAATATTGCAAAATAATCAACACTAATTACTCTGACTTATCCACCTATTCGACAATTTTTCTACTTTCCTTAAGTAATTATTCAGTAATCCGGAAGTATCGCCATATGGTGCTCCAGACTGCTCCTGAATCACACATTTATAAGAGGTTCATACACTTAGTCGTGAATTCCACGAAAATATGTGATTGTGGAGTGGTTCGAAACACCATGTGGGGTGCTCCTGGAGGGTTCGGCTCCCCACCAGTATGATACAATCCAGTATGCTCCATTGTGTGGTTGAGATTAAATTAATCCATCCACACTCATATCTATGGTTATACTTTTGCCACATGGATCAGCTCATTTTCCACCCCAAAAGCCCTCTCTGTTTTTACCCTTTTGGCTCCCCACCGAGTCTAATCCCGCAAAAACACACCTCTATAAAACTCTTAGGGCTCTCATTGAAAGTCTTAGATTCAAAAATTAATTATGACTCTTTAGGATAAAATGATCAGAAAAATAAAATCTTTGCACCGGTTCAAACGGATTGAAAATTAAAATACTTAATTTTTTTAGACCTTTTATATATTAAAAATTATGGTTAAAAAATTAAGTGTTCCAATTTTACGTTTGGAATGATGCAAAAATTTTATTTTTCTGATCATTTTATCCTAAAGGGTTATAATTAATTTTTGTCTCTAGGCCTCTCATAATTAAATATGTGCTTTTCATTTGATTTTATGATTCTCTTAGAGCTCTCATTGAAAGCCTTATAACCAAAAATTAATTATGACATTTTATAATAAAATGATTAAAAAAATAAGATATTTGCACCGATCCAAACGTATTAAAAATCAGAACACTTGATTTTTTTACTTAATTTATTAACAGTCTTAAAAAAAATTAAGTGTTTAATTTTCAATCCGTTTAAATCGGTGCAAAAATCTTATTTTCTGATCATTTTATCCTAAATAGTTATAATTAATTTTGGTTGCTGATTTTGCCTTTCTTTTTTTTGTTAATGGCACTGCCCTGCAAGTGCATTTCCCTTAATTTTTGACTCAAAAACTTTCAATGAGTGCCCTAAAAGAAAACCATAGAAGAAAAAATTTTCATGTTGGCGGATCAGACTGGCCGGGAGCCAAAAGAGAGAGGGGTGGGAAATGAGCTGGGCATGTGGCAAAAGTGTAGCCATAGATACAAGTGTGGATAAATTGATTTAATCTCAGCCACACAATGAAGCATACTGGATTGTATCACACTAGAGGGAGCCGAACCCGCTCCCGCTCCCGGATTGCTGAATAATTTCCCCAGTTCGGGAAACTCTCTTTTGTACAGTACCAGCTATCTAGTTTTCCTTCTATACAATTTTGCTGTATCCATGTCTGGGCGCAGTCAAGGGAAATGCTGTCCCATAGCAGCCTAATCAATTACCAAGAAGCGTTTAAGCGTTTAAGACTCGGAATTCTTCAGATTCTCCCTTCATTGTATGATCCTGACCCAATCCAATTCTCAATTATACTTTTCTCTGCAAATATATATAAAGATGTATGTATGTACTTTTTACTGTTTAACGAATTTGAATTGAATCTTTGAAGGTTTTCGGTTCGTTCTGAATTCTGGGATTTTGTTTGTCAAATGTCAACCACAAGTAGTATTAAAGTGATCCATATAATTAAGCGGCTCATGAAACATAGGAGCAGATCATAAATTCAACTAGGTCCAAGTGCTTGTCTTCGTTATGGCTTATGTCCAGTAGGACCAGTAATTCTCCGGTAAATTAAGAAATTGTTCGGTATGTGTGGACAGAGGATTGCATGAACTAGAGCAATTAGTCAGGTCACCCCTATATATAGTCTATTGCCCTGTTTATTTGGGAGCTGATGTTTGTATCACTCAGACAAGCTAAAGGAAGCAAAAAGAACATGAGAATACAGAGTAGAGGAAGAATGGTTTCTTTTTTAACCATATAGTACATATCTTTGAAGTTCAAACCTGAAAGAAATTGTAGTAATCAAGTATGGGTTGTAAACTTCCCGGTGGATGCTTCACAATCGAGTACTTCCAGCTTTTGTGAAAGTTGATTTAGCAATGACGATGGAAAGCTACAGAGTTGAGCATAGTTGTCAGAATTAATCCCACGATTCATGAATCATTCACACAAAAATTAGACGAATCTGATCAAGATTTATACTAATAGTTGTTGCATTCGACTAATATGGAGCCACTTTGGGGGTTTTGCATTAATTTTTCTTATTGATAGAAAAGAAAGAACAGAAAATCAAATATTGTTATGTAGGAAAATCCGTATACCCATGCAAAATTTGTTAATGCTGGTATTTATTCCAATTCAGAGTATGTTGTTAATTCTTTTTTCCTCATTCTTCTTAAACTTTAAAATAGTACTCGTTCTAAAGATGTTTACAACTAAGAGACCTTATATTAATGAGTTACGCTTTTATTTTGGTTAGATTTTCAAATTTTTATTATTATAGGGGTCAATAGATGTACTTATCGTCTGTAAAATATTATAATTTTAATTTGTTAGATGGTAATTATACAGAGTAGCTGTGAATAGTCTTGGGGATAATATCTACATAGATGTGTAATCTCACAACTCTTTAATTTGTGTATCCTCAAAATCATAGACCAGGGAAGGGCCTTGAACCAACCCACATATTTTGCCATATAAGCTAGTTTCGTTTCTACGTATTCGGCTACAAACTTTTATTTTGTTAAGGCTAAAAGCATCCTCAGTCGAATAACCAAAACCATATGTATGGTTGCTAAAGTTAGCAGTGTTTCCTCAAAAAAGTGTTCATTATGGCATAACGAAACTTAACAACCTATTAGCAACTCATCAAATTTTGGTCCTTAAATAATCAAAACTAACAACATTTTGTCAATAACCAAATTTAGTGGTTCCCACATTTTTTCAATCAAGTACACCATCATTACACAAAAACCTTCTCTCTCTCTCTCTCTCTCTCATATTTTTTTAAAAAATATATGTTTTTTTTTTTGCAAATACTGCAAAACTGTTTTTCAAAAATTATTTTTTTAAACTTTTTCCGAAAAGTGTTTTTTTCAAAATAAAAGTTTTCAAAAAATTATTTTCTATTTCTAATAACCCGTTTTTATTAGTTTGAAAACTATTTTTTTTAAAAAATTGTTTTATATGGTGACAATTTTAAAATTTTTATAGGTTGAAAATATGATATGGTAAGTTTTGATTATTCAATTTTGACTATGTCATTGAGGATATCTACATTGCTAACTTTAGCAGCCTTTTAAATGGATAACTAAAAGATGATATGTCAACTTTTGATTAGTCCACTTTTGATTATCCACTTTTTGATTAGTCCACTGTGGTTGCTCTAAGCTTTCCTTTCTATAACGAATCTTCAACATCTATAAGCACGTATCCATTTTGCTATAGTGTTAATTTTTCTGCATGTATAGGTGTCTTTTCTATTAGACGACATGATCATCAATTAATAACAAAAAAACAAAAATTTATATCGATTTAAGCTTAAAATTGTCAATTGCACAATGTATCTTTATTATATAGGTGCATGGATACATTTTCGAATGTACTTTTGGAATTAACCGGATCATTACGATTCACGATTTGATTCAATTCCCTTTCAAAAATAGTCAATCCGATTCTTGATTCGATTTGCGATTTGACAACCTTGCAGTCGAGTAATTCCAGCTTTTGTGCAAAGTTGATTTAGCAATGACAATAAACTAAGTGAATCAAGTTTTATCAGACAATTTTAGCAGCTTTTGTTGATTTTCCCTGAACGAATGAAAATGTAGTCTTAGTCTTGTTGCTCTTGTCGCAGCTAACGATCATACTTTCTCTGTTCCAAAATGAGTGGCCTTTTTGGAATTCTGTACCATTTTAAAATGCTTATATCTCTCGATTTATAAAGTTTGATGTGATTTTAAAAACTTTTTTTAATAGAACTAATTAAAATTTATTAAACAAGATCCATATTGCATATTTTTTTAATACTCATATTGAAATATATAAGCAATTAAAAATGACACTCTTTTCTAAAAAAGTCACTCGTTTTGGAACGGAGGGAGTACCTTTTAACAGAAGAAAGGGTCATCACATCTATGCCGGTTTTCACATTCGAATCTTTGCTTTAATTGCAAAAATGTTTTGTAGCAATGTAGTAGAAATGCATTGCCTGTTTTAAAGAGGGATCTAAGAGCTTTAATTTGATGAAATATATTGAGATGGAGATGGATGATGTGGGGGTTCAAGTTTGGAGGGATCTTTGCCTGGTACAATACTCTTCTTCCGTTGCTCCGCTCGTCCGCCTGGGATCCTGCAACCAGTCACTAGGGCTTGGAAAAGCCCAGTGACCCTCCGACGATCAAGTTAGATGTAAGGAGAGTAGTTTAGGTCTAGGGTTAGGGTAAAGATGGCGTACCTCTTTAGGTTAGAATCCTTTCGTATTTATAGACCTATGTTTACTTGGCCTCCAAGGAAGCGCGTAGGAGTCACGCTTAGGTAACCGCCCTCGGTGACGTCATAAGTGACGCACTGGATGAGGCGGTTACGAAGCACATGGCCATGGTGGTCCTGTCTGCCACGTGGCATTCTTGGTCCCCCCCCTGGTTGGTTACATTCCTCCCAGATCTCAACGGAACACACGCCCTGGCGATTAACCGAAGAACTAACAGGAGAGCCAACATCACGCTGGTGAGAGTAAGGATAACTTAAAGGGCCCGCCTGTATGTGACCACGGATCACACCATGAGTTGTAGGTTACTGGAAGCCTATTACCGAGGTCATAACCGAAGCCTCCACAATAGCCCCTCAAGGCTCTGGAGCTTTGTATCCCTGCTTCAGGGTCTTGATACCCTCTGGAAAATATTAAGCCTTGGTGAGAGTGCTCTCCTCGGTAAATTCCACTCATCCTACGTCGGTAGGGAGAGCCACGTGTCAGCAATCGCCGAGGTCTCAGGATGATAAAGCTGTCTCGGCATGTGCCCTGTCAGTTGATTGGTACGAAACGTTGCTTCGGTGACACGCGTCATTATACCAATGGTTCGTCCGTTCGGCGCCTGTCCTCGGTGCAGACCCCTCAATTCTGACCGTTCGATGGCTATACGTGTCAGAGATCTGACGGCCCGGTATACAACGCTTCGTTTCCCGCGCAGATTCCCATCCTCCCCATTATAAATAGACGGGTCAGAGAACAGTCGGCCACTTACTCTCTGCTTCTGAAGTCGAACCGCCGCCGCCTTCTGTTTCAAGCCTTTGATCGAGCTTTTCGAGCGTTTTGGGAGCAGATCTCTAACTCAAATCTCAGGTAAAACGATCTTCAATGTCTGGTTTCAATGTTTTGATTATTTTCTTCGAGTTTTGTTCGATTCGATCCACATTTTCCACGCGTCGTGACTGCTCCGCCGCTCGCCGCTGTCTGTTCCGCGGCGGCGTTGGGCGTTTTCCTGCGTTGTTCAAAGTTTAACCGAGGCCCAAATTCGACCCGAGGCCTATATTCTTCCCGAGGGAAATCTTCAACCCGAGACCATAGGAACAGATAGTGGCCTCGGAGACCCCCCCCCGGGGAGAGATTCCCTGAAACGCTCCGAAGAGTGATGACCGCTCCGCCCCTTTTACTACTAGGTCGTGCTGTTTTTCCCTGAGCATATAGCTAACGGGTTTTTGCACATTTCTTGCTAGGAAGGGGCGAATGGTCATCGAAGTCTCTTCGGACAGCACCAGTAGCAACTTTTCTGCCGAGCTTGAGGAAATCTTCGCGGAGTGTCGTGCCGAAGCTATTAACCGACTGCCTTTGGACATTATCGAGCCTTCAGACCCCTCCAGACCCTTACGCCCAGTTACAGCCTTTGCCCATTTAGAAATGGAAGCTCCTAGCACCTCTGGCCACGGTCCGGGCCCATTTGCCGACGCTCCGGAGGAAGTCCGAGGACGAAGGAGGCCGATGAGGCCATGCCCCTACCTCCATCAATATTTTAATGGGACCCCGGCTGCCCTAGCTGAGTTCAGAAGGGTCTACAGCATCCCCTCGGACGTGGAGATCCGGCTTCTTCAAGACAACAACCCGAAGGCCCTTCCTCACCGACCGGGGGAGTTGATTTTTCCCTTGATGGCAATCACCGAGGGAGGGATCAGATTCCCCCTTCATCAGTTTGTCCGACGAGTTCTCCGAACTCTTTCACTTACCACCTCCCAACTTACGGTGAACTCGTACCGTATTATTACAAGCATAATCGAGCTGAGAAGGCAGTTTAATCTGACCTTTGGCGTTGAAGAGCTCTTCGGGGTATACCTCCTAGGAGTCAACAGGGAGAGCGGTCGGTATTATCTCTCCTGCAGGACGGGGTATGACACGTTCCTCGTCGACCGACTCCCGGACTCCGAAGAGTGGGCGAACATTTACGTCTCGGTGACCGGCAACTTTATGTTCGGGCCCGGAGAGAATGTTGATACCACAACGAGAGTGCAGTACGGGACCGGGGCTCCTGGTCGGTAGAAATTTCTCTTCTGTAAATATTTATGTTTTCTGCTTAAGTTCTGCATACCTTGTGCTGATCATTTGTTTTCGTTTTGCCTTGCAGCTGAGGGAATTATTCAGCAGCTTCGGGAAAGAGCAGACCGAGCCCGTATTTCAGCAGCATACGCCATCCCAATCACCAGCCGGTACGCTCCGGAGCTACTCGGGTACGTCCCCACCTACACGTGCTTTCTGAAAAAGAAGCCGCGGCAGCAAGGGGTACCGCGGGCAGGCCGAGGACGAGGCCGAGGAGGGAGAGCAGGCAGGGGAGCAGGAAGGGGGAGGAGGACAGGCGGAGAGGACGAAACCGAGGGCAGCACATCAGCTCCCCGGGGAGTCATTCGGGAAGAAATCAACCGGGAGACGCCCGAGAGGACCGGACTAAGCTCGGAAATGGCGGGCCCCGGTAGCCGAGAAGTAATAAACCTGAGACGCAAAAGGCCTGCTGGCCGAGGCAGGGGCACTGTCCCCGGTACTCCCGGTGCCGGGACTTCAAGGGCGCCCCCTGTGTCACCACAGGAGCCTGCGGAGAAGAGGCCTCGGCAGGAAGAGGGAGCCGGAGAAGGTCAGGAGCCGATCCTGGTTGAAGAACTGGGGGAGCCCCAGGGGGGAGCCGGTGGGGCTGAAGAAGGAACCTGGGTCAACCCAAGGGAGCTCCCCTGGGCTCCCGAGTTCAAGCACTTTGCCGGCCGGCCGATCCATCATGCTGACAGCGTCAAGAACCTTGGTGTGGCCTTCGGGATGCTCCAAGGAAGTATTCTTCCTAGGGACGCCCGGGCTGTCACCGGGTTGACCGAGGACCTAACGGCCGAGATAGCTCAGGCCCTCTTCACTGTAAGTTGATTGTTTGCGTTCCGTTTTCTTCAGCCTTGAGGTTTGCATTTTAGCTGAATCTCATATTCTTTGTTTGCAGGCTGGAGCTCGGGCATTGGCTATCAATGACCGATGCAAAGAGCAGGAGGAGAGGGGCGACAAGCTTGCTCGGGAGCTGGCTCAGAGGGAAGAAGATCTCAAGCTGGCTCGGGAGACGTGCAATCTTTACCCGGCGGACTTTCAAAGGTGCGACAGGGAGAGAGTGGAGGCAGAAGCCAGAGCCGTCAAGGCCGAGGAGGATGCCAACACGCTGCGAGTCACCCGGGCCACAGAGGTCGACTTCGCAAGGAAGAAGGGCTACGATGAAGGCTGGGATGCCGCCGGAGTAGAATACAAGAAGCAAGTTCGGGAGATCGAGGCCGAGCTGCACCGAGACCGTTTCTTGGATGGCCTTCGGTACGGCCATGAAGCCTTACTGAGTAAGCTCAGTCTCCCAGAGGGCTCCGACCTTCGAACCCTCCCCGAGGCGCCGCCCGAGGAGCCGCCCGAGGAGCTTGTCCTTCCAGAAGAGGAAGAGGAGGTGGTGGAGCCGGCGTCCGAGGACCAAGGCCTTGGAAACCAAGCTGATCCGAATGCTTCTGCGCCCGAGGACCAGTTGGACCGCCAACCTCAGTCTTAGGATAGTTTCTTCTTTGTCTTTTATGTTTTTTGTATCTTTTGATTGGACAGCTCCAGACATTTAGGAGTTTGCTGTTCAGAGCTCTGTAAATATTTGATATTGAAGTAACTTTCGTTCAAACCCATAGCTCTGTGAATGCTTTCTTTCCTTGAATGTTATGTCTTGGAATGCTTTGAATGATTGGCTTGCTCCCTAGGTTATGATGCCCCTGCTTTGGTGAAACTTAAGTTTGTAAAAATAAGTGTGACCGAAGCATCAACCGAGGCATTTTGCCAATCAAGAAAGATATTTAATCAAGAAAGTGATTTAGATCCGTAGCCCCTGCTCGAAAGAGGGTCGGTAGGACCGAATCAGGAGTAATTAATGGATTTTATTCTAACGAGCGAACGCTGGATCGTATTGCTGCTAGGGGACGTAGGCCGAGGGTACGAAGGAATACGGCTTGCGCCATAGGTTCGTAACACAGCGAGTCCGAGCAGTGGGAATCTTCTGGCGGGTCGGTTTAAGGGGCTCGGGGGAAAAGCCGAGTATCCTTAAAGCGAGTGGACAGAAATCCAGGTGACCGAAGAGGTCATGGTGACTTGGTGGGAATTATGCCCGAGGGTAACACCTACGGTAGAGCAATATCCCTGAAGTCGGTATAAAACGGTCCGGGCGAGAACGGACCGAGTCAATAATGTAAAAACAGCCAAACTGAAATTTGTAAGAATAGTGCCAATAGAAGGGATTCTCATTCAATACTTGAAGTGTTGCTAATACATAAGCAAATTTTTCTCCCATCTTTAAAAGAAAACGGAACATAAAGACCGAGAAGGCTTCTGTAACCGAGCTTTAACCGTAAAATTTCTTCAAGTTGTTAGCATTCCATGTCTTGGCAATGGGGGAACCATCCAACTTTTCTAGCTTGTAGTTTCCTGATCCGAGGTGTTTGAGGACTCAGTAAGGACCCTCCCAATTGGGCATGAGCTTTCTCTTCTTGGATTTCTCCACCACCTTCTTCCAGACAAGGTCGTCGGGCTTAAAAGACCTGAGACGGACACTCCGGTTGTAACCCTTTGCGATCTCCTGTTGGTAGGAGGCGAGTTTGATTCTTGCATTTTCTCGCTCTTCTTCGGCTAGATCAAGGTCCAAGGCAATGCTGCCATCGTTGACCGACTCTTCAAAATTTTCAGTGCGCATAGTTGGGAGTCCGATTTGGAGAGGGATGACCGCTTCCATGCCAAATGCTAAAGAGAAGGGCGTGCGACCAGTGGAGCGCCGAGGAGTGGTACGGTAGCCCCAGAGGACCCTAGGTAGCTCTTCGGCCCATTTTCCCCATCGTGACTCGAGTCGCCGCTTGAGCCCGGATGAAATAGCTTTGTTTGCAGCCTCGGCTTGACCGTTTCCTTGGGGGTAAGCCGGGGTGGAAGTGTCCCATTTGATACCAAATTCGTCAAGCAAGGCTCGGTACTTCTGCCCGGTAAATTGTCTGCCGTTGTCTGTGATTATGGCGAACGGTACACCGAAACGTGAGATGATGTTTCGCCATACAAACCGGATGACGTCTATTTCTTCGATGGTGACAAGGGGCTCGGCTTCGACCCATTTTGAGAAGTAATCAGTTGCGGTTAGGAGGAACTTAAATCCACCAGGAGCGACTGGGAGCTTTCCAACGATATCCATGCCCCATTGGGAGAAGGGCCAGGGGCTGGTGAGGGGGCTCAGGTCCCGGGCCGGTTGATGGATAATGGGAGCGAACATCTGACACTTCTTGCAACGCTTGACAAACTCCTCTGAATCTTTCTTCATTGTTGGCCACCAATACCCCTGAGTGAGGGCTCGGTGGGCCAAGGATCGTCCACCGGAGTGGCAGCCGCTGTCGCCAGCATGAAGCTCTTCAATGATCCCCGGGACTTGATGGGGATGTGCAACCAATAAGTATGGTCCGGTGAATGATCTTCGGTAAAGCTTGCCGTTGGGGTTGAGCCAGAAGAGAGCGGCTTTGTTTCGGAGTCGGTGGGCTTCCTTTTTGTCAGCTGGGAGAGAGTCATCTCTTAGGTAAAGGACAATTTCGTCCATCCAGCTTGGGCCGAGCTCTATGTTGAGTATCTCCTTGTTTAATTCTTCGAGTTCGAAGCTGGGCTTGTCAATGGAATCAAAGGAAATAGAACGGTGTTCCGAGGATGAGCATGCCGAAGCAAGTCCTGCAAGGGCGTCGGCGTCGGCGTGGGCGTTCTGTTCCCGGGAGATGTGCTCGACTCTGATTGCTTTGAAGCGTTGAATGAGCTGGACTGCGGCGCTGAGGTAGGTGCGCATGCGGTCGTCCCGAGCTTCGTATTCTTCGGAGAGCTGGTTGACTACTAATTGGGAATCACTGTAAACCACCAGTTCTTCAATGCCAATGGCTTCGGCAGTTTTGAGTCCGGTGATTAATGCTTCATATTCAGCCTCGTTGTTGGAGGCTGGGAAGTTAATAGAGACTGAGCTTTCGTGAAGAACACCGGAGGGTGAGAGGAGGACGATGCCAGCACCGGCGCCTCGGGTGTTGGAAGCGCCATCGACGTACATTTTCCAAACATCTCCATGGAAGAGCTGCCATGCTGTGCTAGGGTTGGCCTGAAGTGATGCCTCGGTGCTTGTGGTGGGAACCGAAGCGTTTGAGTTGGTTGGTGTGAGCTCGGCGATGAAGTCGGCTAGCACCTGAGCTTTGATAGCTGTCCGAGGTTGAAAGTGGATTTCGAAATTTGCAAGCTCAACGGCCCACTGTGAGATTCGGTTAGAAAGGTCTGCCTTCCGCAGAAGAGACTTAAGGGGGAACTCAGTAAGGACGATGATACGGTGAGACTGGAAGTAGGGAGCAAGCTTCCTGGATGCTGAGACAAGGGCAAGGACGAGCTTTTCTAATGGTAGGTAACGAGTCTCGGCTGGAGTCATTGTCTTGCTTGAATAGTAGATTGGTTGATGATCCCGATTCTCCTGTCGAACGAGGACCGAGCTGACGGCATGCTGAGAGACAGCAAGGTAGAGGAACAGGTCCTCTTGGTCCCGAGGAGTGACGAGGAGGGGAGCTTTGGAAATGTACTCATTGAGTTGTTGTAGGGCTCGGTCGCAGTCTTCTGTCCAGTTGAAGCTCCGTCGGCTGCCTTTCAGAAGTGTGAAAAATGGCTGGCATTTATCCGAGGAGCGGCTTATAAATCGGTTTAAGGCTGCGGCCATGCCGGTCAAACGTTGGACATCCTTCTTGTTGTGAGGGGCAGAGAGCTGAGTGATAGCAAGGATTTGGGAAGGGTCGGCCTCAATACCGCGCTGGGAGACGAGGTGGCCAAGAAATTTCCCGGAGCTAACACCGAAGACACATTTCTCGGCATTGAGGCGGAGCTTGTGTTTCTTTAATATCTCAAAGACTTCAGCGAGGTGGGCAAGATGATCACCGGCACGCAAACTTTTAACCACCATATCATCGATGTAGGCCAGCATAGTGTCGCCGAGCAGTGCTTCGAACATCTTGGTAATCATTCTCTGAAAAGTAGCCCCGGCGTTCTTTAGACCAAAGGGCATAACCAGGTACCCGAAGATGCCATGGGGGGTAATGAAAGCCGTGTTCTCAACATCGCCTTCGCTCATGGCGATCTGGTGGTAGCCCCGGTAAGCATCCAAGAAGCTAAGACGCTCGTGACCGGAGGTGGCGTCGACGAGCTGGTCGATACGGGGGAGTGGAAAGAAATCCTTTGGGCAGGCGTCGTTGAGGTTCGAGTAGTCAACGCATACTCGCCACTTACCGTTCTTCTTCTTGACCACAACGGTGTTGGCCAACCACTTAGGGTACTGAACTTCCCTGATTGCCCCTGCGTTCAGGAGTCGGTTTACTTCTTCAATAACTGCTTCGGAATGGTGGGGGGAGGACCGCCGTGCTTTTTGCAAGACCGAGCGTTTGGCTCGGTCGATGTTGAGTTCGTGGCAAATGAAGGAGGGGTCGATTCCAGGCATCTCGTATGGAGTCCAGGCAAATACTTCGATGTTATGTTTGAGGAAAGCTACCGTTTCATTCCGCTCGGTTTCACAAAGTGAGGAACCGACAAGGAAAAAACGGGAACCGTCATCGTTTATTGGAATCGTGGCCACGTCCTCAACAGTTTTGTCGTCGGGCAATCTACCGACGTCTTCCAAGATTGGTGCTTCGGGGACTTCAATGAGGTTAATCCGAGAGGTCTGCTTGTTACTTCGGACGGCATTAATGTAGCATTTCTTGGCCGCTGTTTGATCTCCGTACAAGTCTTCCTGTTGCCCATGAATGCCAATGAAACGGACCACTTGGTGATAGGTGGAGGCAATTGCCTTGAGCCTATGTAACCAGGTGCGTCCGACAATGGCGTTGTATGGGCTCGGGACGTCGACTACCATAAATTCCATTTCCAGAGTTACTGAACCGGCACGAACAGGGAGAGTGATCGTACCGATGGGCCAGACAGGAGCTCCGTTGAAGCCGATAAGAGGAACTTCGGAGGGATGGAGGTCGGTGTCGGGAATCTTCAGCTCCTTGAACAGGGAGTAGTACATTACTTCAGCCGAGCTGCCCTGGTCTACCAGGACGCGTCGGACATTGAAAGCTCCGATGCGTAGCGTGACCACGAGGGCGTCGTTGTGGGGGAGCTGGATGCGGTCGAGATCCTTCTCGGTAAACGTTATCGTCCATTTGGAACCGTCGTCGGTTCTGGGGCGCTTTGGTTCGGGACCGACCAACATGACCTGCTTGGAGGAGGAAGCTTCGTTTAGGTCAGCTTGGAGGACGCGGGCAGCTTCGGGGTTTAGGGGGCCGTGTATGACATGGATTGTCCGAACTTCTTCCTCGGTGTTTGCTTCGGCCCTCTGTGCCCGAGCTGCTGTCTTTTCCTGATCGATGAAATTACCGAGGTGGCCAGCAGCAACAAGTTGCTCCAAGTATGCCTTGAAGGGCTTGCATGCTGTGGTGAAATGACCTTGTTCGCTGTGGAAACTGCACCGTACAATGGGATTCTTAATTTTGCCGTTTTCGGTTCCCATCTTCTGATTTGGGAAGGAGAAAAAGGGCTGATCCTTGACTTGGTCAATGATTCGGTAGATTGGTATGGTGAAGACGGTTTTTTCAGCGTTGAAATCGCTGGGCTTCGGTCCTCTTCTCGGTGACTGCTTGATTGTATTAACCTGCTTCTTTGGAGCTGAGACAGGTGGGGGAACCGGTGTGGAGGCCGAGGCGTTTGTTGCTTTTGAACTTGTCGGCTTCCCGATACCTCTCTCTGCCTTTGATTCAATGAGCTGGCACCAACCTTCGATGCGAGTCATGAGTTCCTTCATTGAGTTCGGCTTATGACGAGCGAGGTCGTCATAGACTTGTTCGTCTTGGGAGGTAAGACCGAGCTTGAATCCTCGGGCAGAGATGACACCGTCGCAGCCTTCTATTTCATTGAACAGCTCCCAGTAACGACCGGCGTACTGCCGAAGCGTTTCATCGTTTCTCTTGCGGAGGGCTAGGAGGGAATCAATTTCCTTCTCATGTTTGTTGCTTGTTACGAATCGAGCCATGAAGGCATCGCAGAGAGAATCAAATGAAGAGATTGACTGAGCTGGGAGTTGATTGAACCAAGTGAGACCTAGGTTACCGAGACTCGCAGGAAATACTTTGCATAAGAAGGCGTCGTCCGAGGGTTCATTCCGAAGAAACAAGGACATGACGAGTTTATACTGAACCAAGTGGGTGTAGGCCTCGGTCTTGCCGTCGTACTTGGCAAACTTGGGTTGGGTGAATCCTTTGGGTGGGGTAACCGAGTCGATCTCTCTTGTAAAGGGAGAGGTCGTGAGTCATGCAAGTCGTGCGTCGCGATGAGGTTGGATCGAACGGTCGGGACCGTCTGGACGCTCAGTCGCTGTACGCTTCTTTGGAACAAGCTTGTCTAATCGTTCATATTCCTTTTTATCAGGGGCAGGACTAACCGATTTCCTGGGGAAGCGGTCCTGGCGGTGGTGGCGGTAGCTATCTCGAGCAGAAGGCTCGAGGCGCTCGGTGATTGGGCTCCTGCTGTGTGCTCCGGCAGGGTTTCTGGATCCGGGGCCCTTTAGACGTTCACGGTATCCCTTGGTCTGGATCTCTACGAGGCCGTCCTCTCCCCTGGGAGCCCTTGTGAGGCTTGGGGTAGATTCCCGGCCTGCCTTGCCCACCTGGACCGAGTGAGTGGAGGAGGCAGAGACGCTCCCAGCACCGAGCCTTTCGAAGGCTGAAGGTCTCCTTCGAAGTTGCACGGGGGAGCGAGAACGGTCTCTGTGCGATGCGTTTCTTGGGGCTCGAGTGTCTGCTGCTCTGGGTGACTCGAGACGATCTTTGGCGGAAGGGCGAGACCTATGTCCTAGCAGGTGGCCAACTTCATGACTGCGAGGGGATGTGCGACGGTCCTTTCTTCCGCCACGGCTTCCGGAGGAATGAGATGGAGAGATTTGGAGGAGATGTTTAATCTCTGCCAATTCATCCCTCACGTGACGGTCGCGCTCCATGGCAGTCGTAAGGTCATCGATCTTCCGCTCGAGGTGGCGGACGTAGGAATGAAGCTCGGAGGATGGGCCTGCTTCTGGTCCTCCGGCGCCGATTCCTATTGATACGTGAGTTTTTCCCAGGGCGGCTGCTCCGCCGAAAGCTAGGCTGTGATCCACGAAGGAACCAAGCCCGTGGGTGGTTCCTCCGTGGTGAGCGTCATCGATTTCGACCATTTCTGAATCAGGAATTGTTGAATGGAGCAGAAGGAAAAGTGAGGATGTTGGATTGATGGCTAGATCCCCAGCAGAGTCGCCAATTGTGG
The DNA here is from genome assembly GCA_019656835.1 of Rhododendron ovatum. Lineage (NCBI taxonomy): Eukaryota > Viridiplantae > Streptophyta > Magnoliopsida > Ericales > Ericaceae > Rhododendron > Rhododendron ovatum. The sequence goes on along the minus strand of CM033790.1, from coordinate 21,906,620 downwards.
GGGTTCAAGTTTGGAGGGATCTTTGCCTGGTACAATACTCTTCTTCCGTTGCTCCGCTCGTCCGCCTGGGATCCTGCAACCAGTCACTAGGGCTTGGAAAAGCCCAGTGACCCTCCGACGATTAAGTTAGATGTAAGGAGAGTAGTTTAGGTCTAGGGTTAGGGTAAAGATGGCGTACCTCTTTAGGTTAGAATCCTTTCGTATTTATAGACCTATGTTTACTTGGCCTCCAAGGAAGCGCGTAGGAGTCACGCTTAGGTAACCGCCCTCGGTGACGTCATAAGTGACGCACTGGATGAGGCGGTTACGAAGCACATGGCCATGGTGGTCCTGTCTGCCACGTGGCATTCTTGGTCCCCCCCCTGGTTGGTTACATTCCTCCCAGATCTCAATGGAACACACGCCCTGGCGATTAACCGAAGAACTAACAGGAGAGCCAACATCACGCTGGTGAGAGTAAGGATAACTTAAAGGGCCCGCCTGTATGTGACCACGGATCACACCATGAGTTGTAGGTTACTGGAAGCCTATTACCGAGGTCATAACCGAAGCCTCCACAGATGAGATTGCTGAGATGGAGAAGGCTGAGCTAGATGAGATGGAGGATGAAGTATCTCTTTCTGTGGAGTTCTGATCTTTTGTTTCCATCTGGTATATTAGAAATTACTTCCTAATTTGGTACTATTGGTTAGTGGTTGCTGAATCCTTGTATATTTATATGAAAACCTATCATGAAATTTTAATTTTACGGATTTTGGTTTATCTAGTCACTTTAGGTAATTTCATAAAAAAAAAATTTGATAAACGACCAAGGGGTTTCCGAAATGGATGCAAGTTTTGAATTTATATTGGCTACGATGGAACCGTGGTGGTTCAAGCCATAATTAGTCTATGTTTAATGGTTTGGGCTGGTTTGGTTCCACAAATTTAACGGGTTGGTTTAGTTCTCAAATTCTTGTACTGTAAAACATGGTTTGGTTCTTATTTTTCTATGAAAACGGACCAATCCGGTCCATGCTCACCTGTAACAGGTAAATTTGAAGTGATTGGGTGGGTTGGTGGATCCTTGTGATCCGTTGCATAGGCTGAAGACAGATGGAGTGAGGGGTCAAAGTTCTTTCGATGTTCAAAAAAAACTAGTCCAAAAAAATAAAAAAAAGAGCTATTATGGCTCAAGCATTGAAAGCTATGGACACTGTCTACATGGAAGCATTTCCCTCAATGTATTATGGTTTTTACGTTGGATTTCTATTTTGTTGACCTTGTTATAATATTTGTCATATGTTAACATTAGTATAGTGACAGCTTCTGCAGATCCCAATGGTGCTTATCAAAAAGCAGGTTGCTTGATTATTCATCTCTTAGAATTTGTTCAATGGCTGTTGCGGGATGTGCATACGATGTTTTTTTGAGCTTTAGGGGTAAAGACACCCGCAAGACCTTTACCGATCACCTCTATGTAGCTTTGGTCCAAGCAGGATGCCACACTTTTAGAGATGATGATGAAATTGTGAGAGGAGAGGACATTGAATCGGAACTGCAAAAAGCCATTGAACAGTCAAGGATTTCAATAGTTGTGTTCTCAAAAACTTATGCTTGCTCGAGATGGTGCCTTGAGGAGCTTGTGAAGATCCTCCACCACAAAAAGACATCTCGGCACGAAGTTTTACCTATTTTCTATGACGTGGATCCATCTGACGTTAGAAAGCAGACAGGGAGTTTTGCTGAGGCATTTACTAGACATGAAATGCGGTTGGGGACGGAAACCAATGAAAGAAATGAGGAGTGGATGAAAAAGTTGGAGCATTGGAGGGCAGCACTCAGAGATGTTTCAAATTTGGCTGGGATGGTCTTGCAAAATGAATTTGACGGGTAAGTTTCTTGAAATGTCCTTGTTTATAATGATATCGATGACTATCAGTGAGTGAGCTGGTGGGTGGACGACAAAAAACTGCGCGGTATCAGCTTGAAATGCCAAGTACAATACAAAGCTAATAAATACTTGGGATTCAAAGGCCTCCGCCAATTCCTGACAAGCACTACAAGCACCAATATAACTTGGAGTCGGCCTTTCTGATTAGGTCCAAGAACCATACAGTGACCCATGGATGGGCATAGGCTTGATCAATCACGTGATCACCGCTAAGGTACCGATTGAAAAGGCCCTCACCCCGCCTAATTTAATGATAGGCCTCAATTCATCACCATTAGTTCATTTGTCTCTATCCTTATATGCATGAAGCACAGGCATCAAGAAACACTTCAGGAAATTTAAGTTTTAGGGACACAAAAAAAAATGCCAGCAAATACCTGATAAGCATTGGCAAAGGTTATTGTGGCGTTTGTGCAAAGCATCAGCGACACAGCCGTGGGCGTATCTTTCTGACGCTTAAAAAACGCCACCAATAGAGCTTACCTGACGTTTCCTTGAACGCCATGCCTTCTTGGCGTTACTAATGTTGTCAGTTAACTTTTCCGTCTGGTGATGTAATGATGACATAATTCAGTGACATTTCCTCCAAAAAATGCCGTTAATCTTTCCTTATCCTTCCTAATGCTACTATGCAAAGTTCTTTCTACTGGCAGGGCACTCCCTTTTGGATGAGACCCTCTATGTCACTCACAACCAATCTCTCCTTCCCTCCCCACTCCGGCACATCCATGTCTTGCCAACCCCAACTCCAACTCCAGGCAACCCCTCAAAACCCACCAATGGCAGAGAGAGAGAGAGAGAGAGAGAGAGAGAGAGAGAGAGAGTTGAATGACATTTTGTGTCCAGATTTCTTAACAAAACCAGACCCCACATTTTCAACATCCATATTCTCCTTGCGCACAAAACCCACATCAGGTTCTTCCTTAACCTCGACATTTGGTTTCAACCCACCATCCGAGCACACTGTTTCTACGTCCATATCGTCCTTACCCGCAAAACCCACATCGGATTTCTTCTTAACCCCAACATCAAGTTCCAACCCATCAATAGATTCTTTAACACACTCAGACAGCACCATTTTCCTCTCCTTATTATCCTCACTCACAAAACCCACATCAACGGATTCTTTAACACAAGATTTGGAATCGACGGCAAATGTGGCAGTTGGGATTTTGTTTTGGGTGGGAATGGTGGGGGAGTGAATGGGTCAAAAGAAGGTGGGGTTCGCCGAGTCAGGGTTCGATGGGGCTGGTCGGAGTTGGGGTCTGCCGGACATGGAGGTGCCGGAGTGGGAAGGGGAGGGTGTTGTGACCCGTGTGGGAGGGAGGGAGAGAGAGATTAGGTGTGAATGACATAGAGGAGAGAGTAGAATATCATCTCAACAATTGATTCAATGACTGAGATTGAGTGCCAAATAAGCCGTCCGGTCTGGTTCGGTTCTAACCATGGTTCTTAAATTGATGACCAGTATCCAAACTAAAATTAACGGTTCTTATTTCTTCGAGACCATAACTCACTAATGGACTGTAGAAACCAGACCAAATAGAAGCTGTTAGGGCGGTTTTCTTGAACACCCCTACCCACAACTAGCCCATTCCTTGGCTTGTCAAAACCCAATCATTCTCCTTGAAAGTCAAGGAGTATAGCCAGATGGGCTAAGAGCCACATCTACCTCAGGGCCTAGTTTGAATATGGTTAAAAATGAAAAATGAGGACAAACACTAACTTGAGACATTCTTTGCATGAAATTCGAAATGTCTCAGAGTTTGAGGTAAAATTCTAGTAAAGCACATTAAATCATTGACGTTACAGGGTGGTGGATAGTAGTAGGCCTAAGCAGTAAAAACTATCGAAATGAGGTGTCTATACTACCATGCTCTAAAAATGTAAACTTTGAATTTTTATTTGTAGACATCATTAGTCTCATAGCTCATTTATATTCAAAGTATCATTTTGTTACTTCATCTCGAGTTATGTGCTCAAATTTTTTGAGGTTGATGTAAATATGCTTATGAATGAGCATCATCTACACTCACCTGGTAGAAAATAGTTAAGTGTCCATTGCGTAAAACTTGAGTTTGTGGATCTCCATACATAGGTAGTTTTGTGTTTGTCTAGTGTGTTTTATTTTTAGTTTTATTCAACCAATGTCTTTCTTACAAACTTGGAACTATATATTTAGATTATTTTGTAAATTATACAATAGCCGAAGTAGTGGTGAAGCTCTTTTCATATGCCGTTTCCCCAACAATGAATAATAAGTTTGACATAATTTATGTGAATACTTTTCCAATTTTCTTGGGAATTGAAGGTATGAGGCAAAGTTCATCCAAAAAATTGTCAACGTGATCAGAGATAAATTGAATCGCAGAGACTTGAGTATTAGCCCCTTCCTGGTTGGAATACTTCCACAAGTACAAATAATTAATTTGTGGATGCAAGATGGGGCGATGGATGCTAGCATGATTGCAATATGTGGGATGGGTGGAATAGGAAAGACAACCATTGCTAAGTCTGTCTATAATCTAAACAGAGAAAATTTTGATGGTAGTAGCTTTCTTGCAAATATCAGGCAACGTTCACAGGAACCAAATGGTTTAGTTAAACTGCAACAACAACTAATTTCTAATATCGGGAAAGAGCAAAAGCTGAGCTGTGTTGATGAAGGGATTATTAAAATTGCTGATGCCATAAGTTGTAAAAGACTTCTCCTTGTTCTTGATGACGTGGATCAAGTTGATCAACTACATGCAGTGCTTGGAATGCGCCGCTTGTTTACTCCAGGAAGTAAAATCATTGTAACAACTAGGCACGAACGGTTGTTAAATCCTCATGAAGTTCATAAGATGCACCGGATCAGTCCTCTCAACAATGGGGACTCACTTGAGCTCTTTAGTTTGCATGCGTTTGGACAAGCTCATCCCATTGACAATTTCTTCGAATATGCTATGAGAGTAGTACATTACTGCAGAGGACTTCCTTTAGCTCTTCAAGTTTTGGGTTCTTCTCTATCAGGGCGAAGTGTAGACGTATGGGTAAGTGCTTTGAAGAAATTGGAAGCAATTCCTGATGGTCAAATCCTTAGAACACTTATGACAAGCTACGATTGTTTGCAAGATGATCATGACAAAGAGTCGTTTCTCCATATTGCGTGTTTCTTTGTTGGTCGGGATAGGGATTGGACAATTAACATCTTAGATGAATGTGATTTCTACACAACAATTGGCATTCAAAATCTGAAAGATAAGTGCCTCCTAACCATCGATGTGTTTAACAACCTTGAAATGCACAAATTGCTTCAGGACATGGGAAGAGAGATTGTTCGACAGGAATCGCCGAAGGAGCTTGGGAGCCGTAGCAGATTATGGCATGATAATGATTCCTTTAAGCTGTTGAGAGAAAAATCTGTAAGTCCCTTTCTTCCAAAAGCATGTGCGAGGGCCCTCGTGTCTATTGTGTGCTTTTTTTTTTTAATGATTGATGTCTTTTCACTTTCATTTTCGTATTTGGCTTCCGCTTCATCCTTATTTTAATCAGGGCACGTACAAAATTGAGGGCTTGATCCTAGACATGCATAAGATAGAGGAAGATAAGGCTTCCACTACAAGATGTCGTGTTGATGGTGGAAAAAGCAACAAGAACGGAAAAACTCTGGACAAAACATTCTTATCAGACAACACTTCTGCAAGAAATTCAAACACGTCAAAACATGTGGTGATCGATGCATTTTCAGACATGGCCAATCTAAAACTACTCCATCTCAACTATGTTCAAATCAGTGGACCCTTTAAAAAGTTTCCTAACAAATTAAGATGGTTGTGTTGGCATGGATTTCCTTTAAGAACTATACCAATTGATTTTCCTATGGGCAGCTTGGTTGCTTTGGACTTGCAGTATAGCAATTTGAAACGAGTTTGGGAAGGAACTAAGGTAACTCGATTTTCAAAATTTCTTTTACTTTATGTAATAATTGGGACTGAATATATATTTGAGAAATCATAGTTTTCCTTTTTTCCTTTTTGCAGTTTTGGAAGACATTGAAAATACTTGATCTCAGTCATTCCCAAGAGCTTACGAAAACTCCCGACTTCTCTGGAGTTCCCAATCTTGAGGAATTGATTCTTGAAGATTGTGTAAATTTGGTTAAGATTCATAAATCCATTGAGAAGCTAGAAGGCCTCATTCTCCTAAATCTAGAAGATTGTAAAAATCTCAAGAACCTTCCTCGTAATATTTGTATGCTAAAATCTCTCAAGACACTCATCATCTCTGGCTACTCAAATCTTGACTGGTGGCCAACAGAGGGGCAGAAAATAGGTTCTTTGAAAGTGCTTCATACTTATGGGGTTCGTGTTAAGCAATCTGCTTCCGAGGTGGTCAAATCATGGCAAGGAATAATAAGGTCGCGCACATCGAAGCCCCGGAAAAGCCCAGATATTTCCTCTTTTCAGTTACCTCGCTCTTTAGTGAAATTAAGTCTTGCGGGCAGCAATCTATTCAATGATGATTTTCCCTTGGATTTTAGTAACATGCCCTTACTGGAGTACTTGGATCTAAGTGCAAAAAATATCTGTAGCCTGCCAGAGAGTGTTAGAGATCTTACTGGGCTGCGGAAGCTTCTCGTAGATTCATGCAAAAGGCTAACATCTTTTACAGGGGTATCAAACGTTGGACTCGAGCAGTTGAGTGTGAAAGACTGCCCATCCCTACAAAAAGTGTCATATCAGTCGACTTTGTCTGGACCACTAACCATTTTCTGTAGGGATTGTGAAAATTTAGTTGAAATTGAGGGTCACTTCAAGTTAGAATCTATGAGCACGGCTGATGTAGAGAACTTAAAGGCGTGGGGGTTTTCGAACATAGAAGTTGTTGTTCCCTGGTACAACATGTCTGCAAGTGAACTTGTGAAGTGGCTCTCTCTCTCTCTCTCTCTCTCTCTCTCTCTCTCTCTCTCTCTCTCGTGTTTATTTTTTCTTACAAATAATGTTATTTCTGTGATGCAGAAATTGTTTGAAGGTGGTGTATACAGTTATTTCCTTCCCGGGGTTGAGATTCCAAGTGTGTTTAGCATTAAGGCCAAAGGGTCCTCCCTATCGTTTCTTGTTCCTTCACGTGCTCATTACAAGATCCAAGGCTTCGTTATATGCTGTATATATACAACTTGGAAGAATGTAGTAACTGTTTCTGATTTTCTTGCGCCATTGACAACTAAGATAGACAATAAAACAAAGCATGCTAAATGCGCACATTGCCCAGTGTCTATTGGTATTCCGAAAGCCAATGAAAATATGATATGGATAAGTCATTGGAATTCCAGGGATCTGTTGGATGGTGGTGATGAGGTAGTGGTTTTAGTGCATCCGATGGAATTTTATGTTGGACTCACTCAAGAAAAGGGTAGATGTACTTTTGAAGTAAAAGAGGTTGGAGTTATTTTTTTGTATGAGCGTCAAGGGGAGATAGCAACTCATGAAACCTTCGCTTGCAAGGAAATTGTTCCTGGAGATTTGTCACCACAGGAAATGTTGTACTCAGTTGGTGGACGCTCCGTGGAGAGACACAAAAGGAACTCTTCTGGTGGTCCGCTGCAGAGTGCTTATTATACGTTAGCTAGGTAAGCTTTATACCAATGTCACTTTGGTCCTACACAATTCAATGACGCCAACTACATGTTCTTTTTTTCAGCATGGTAGCAATCCAGTTCCATTCATAACACAGGTTAAATGCTTTCAGTCGTTAAAGTCTTCATGGGAAGCCTTGAAAACCCAATTGATTGAGCCTCTTTAAAGATTGTCAAACTGAGATGTTGTGTCTCCCAAACTTGACATTGTTTCTGTATGTTTTTACTCCATTTCTTCTCACAGTAAATTGCATGCTCGAATTCATTTGGCAGTCGCGTGCTTGAGCTCTCCTAGATGCAACTACGTATAACTTGTGGATGGAGAGAATTTCAGCTTTAAATCTAGGAATGGGATTATGTCCTCTTGAATATTGTTGTGGAATTAAGGATATTAGAGCCAGGATAAACTCTAGGACTTTGAAGGATGGTCAAACCAAATTCTCCATGCTAACAAGTAGCATTGCTTCTTGTGGAATATTTCTTTTCAGATTCCCCAAATTAAAAGTGGACGCTTTTTCTAGTTTGGAGTCCTTAACTAGGGAATATCTCGTACTTTATAGTTATGTTTGTTGCTTTTTGCTACGGCCTTGTCTGCTTTTCTATAGTAGTTTGGTTTGCAAATCGTTTAAGCTTGGGTTGTGTTGCATTTTTTTTTCTTTTGATCTGGATTGGTTGTGCTGCCTTTGGTTTTCTTGTGACACCGTGTTACTACTGTATTGCATGTTCATACTTCTATTTATGAAACAAGGACACCGCACCAGAGGTCATGTACTGGCATCAGACACTCTCACTCTCTGGACACGTCCGACACTCAAATTAGAAGTATCATATTTTTCTCAATATTTGTCAGTGCACTCTAGAACACGCTCGGTACACACAATGACACTCTTGAGACACAGAGAACTTTTGTGGGACAAATCCGGGCTATTAAAAACTTTGGACATGATGTTTGAGGCCTATTTTCACATTCATATATGTTTGGAGAAATCCCTAGTTTTGAGCATACTCATGGGTTATCTTCTCCTTCTTTTGACTCTGAACCTTGTAGATGGCATGTGCTTAGACCTTAAAACAAGTTTATGAAACTGGGACAGTTTTGAACCTTAGTAATTCTCATCACTCCGTTTTGCTGAAATTTACCTTTTCGGTAATGTCCAACTCAATGAAACACGCTGTGAATCATTATAAGTACAACTCATGAGGAGTTGATAGGACTTGTGCAGCACATGAATCAGCTTTTAGTATGTGTATATGGTCTGAACACAAGTTCTTGAGATGCTCAAACTATAGTATTGATACACAACTTGATTTAGCCTTGATATTGCATTATTCAATAAGCTCGTAGCTTATGCAGATTTCCTTATATTTTTCTCAGGGGAATGTGATTGAATATTCAGATCTACCATTGTGTATGACAAAGACTGTTGTCCTCTTGTCTCAAGGTGGAGAGCTTCGGTGGTTTTGCAACATTTTTGTGAAGGCTTTGGAACTTTTTGGGACATGTAACTTTTGTATAAGTTGCACTCCTTTTACTCGAGCCAAGAGTTGGCATGGCAATAAAATCAAATGAAGTTTGTTTCATGTTAAAATCAAGACATACATCCACTAATGTATACGCAGTACTACTATAGTTTCAAACAGCAGATGTCAACTATACTACATCTCATATGGGCATGGGATGAGCTTGTGATGCATGTCTTAGGTTTATGCTATGTTTAGCTCTTGTGTTTTTAGTTGGACATCTTGGAAAACAAAGGATGAGAGAGAGAGAGAGAGAGAGAGAGAGAGAGAGAGAGAGAGAGAGAGAGAGAGATTCCTACTATATTTATATGTTGCACATGTTGTGCAGGAAACGAAGAGATCAGACCACTGGATTGAAACATTTTTTCTGATAGAAGAAGATCTTGCATTGTATGCTGACTCTAAGTTGAGATTGATGAATGCTACACCACCCGAAACAAACGATCTCCATTTCGAATGTTTATAGCTGGAAATGAATAAATTGTTGTTACGGAATATATACAAATTCTAATTGTACAGCGCTTTAGGATGTGACAATATGTTTCTTACCCAAAAGAGAGGTAACAGACATAAGTTCGATGAATATGTTTCTTAGCAAGAATAAGTGGGGTCATCGTAGCAAAAAGAAGTTGTTTGGTAACCGAGGTCTTTACCATTTGAATCCTATTTGAAATTAAGCCAATTGTTAAGGTTGACATTAGTCTTATATTTTCCTTTTACATTCATGCTTCTCTTCTAATGAATGCCTCAAGGCATCTAATGAATGCCTCAGCCTTGAGCAGAACAAAAAGCAAAATAAATGTAAGCCTTCCATAGTTAGATGCAAATTAGAATCGGGCTGATCCACTTATGAATATGGTTTGTAGAGCTCTCTTGCCCGCCACATGGTACCTTACAAGATGATCCACGTGTTCACAGTTACTATTTTGGTAATTAGGACAACACCCATTTTGGAATAATGCAATGGAAACCATGGAGACGAGGCTCCTCCAGGGGGCGACACGATGGTTTCCAGGGCTCGGCTCTTCTCCCTGTCTTCCAACAGCTTTTACAACCACCTTCCGATCAACGTACCCCATCACTGTGATCTTGTACGATATTGCGTTTATTTCCACGCACGTTACCCGTGTAGTATATTCAACCACACACCCCCAAGAATGAGAAACAAAAAAATGAAAAGGAAAAAGTGGTTACCTTTGATGTTGCACAAAGCTTTGCGAATGGACTTCTCACAAGACTTAATGCACCTTCATTTCAATGACTTGCAGCATTGTTATCATTGTGTACAACAACTTGTCACAATGCGCGTGCGCTCTCTCTCTCTCTAACACAGAGACACATACTTGCATATGTACAAGGCTGATGATGATGACAAGAAATAATTAGCTAGGTTGTGAGGAACATCATGATTAATATGTGGTGTGGTTTAATCATGGCTGATTATGCATTACAAGCACGTGTACATGTGCCCCACCCCTACATGAATTAACCACAAGTTGTGATTTGGGTTGTCCAACACACTTTTGGACAATCCGGATGGCTGCTTGGGTACCACGTAGGCACGGTCAAGTGGTACCCACCCGGCACCCAAAAATTTCTCCATCTCTCAAATGTTTTATTGGATACGGGCACATTTTGCTTTAGGGACTCACACATACGCTTGATAGCTGAATTATTTTTTGCTCCAGGAAAATGCTAGAAACAGTCCACTGGGTTAAGGTTCAAAAACTGCATTGAAACATGTGAAAAAGATAGAATTAAGAGCATTTCTACTCCACTACTCTATTTTATTCTCCATTTCTCTGTTTGAGAGAGTAAAAACAGTACCTCTCTCTCCCAATTTGTTTGTCTATTTTCACTATTTTAAACATCTCAAAAAATTGTTTAGATTTTTCAATTCTTTTTATATGTAATATGGATCTTGTTTGATGGATCTCAGTTAGTAATATTAGATAAAACTTTAAAATTGCATAAAGCATTATATAGTGTACAATATATACAATTTTGTAAGTGACACGTATGCCAAAGTTGACAAACATATTTGGATGAAGGGTGTATATTTTACTCCCTCCGTCCCTATTTTATAGTCCAATATTTCATTTTGGGTTGTCCCTTAATAAGTGTCCATTTTGTAAAGTTAGTGGGTAAAAATTGGTGAATTTTCCATTTTGCTCCTAAAAGTAAATTTCATTTTGAAAAGTTAGTGAGTAAAAGTGTAATGATGATGGGTAAGTAGGAAAAATGGAGGAAAAAGTTGATATGAAAAGTATAATAATGATGTCTTTTTAATAAGTTGGAGTTACGAAGCAGGACACTTAAAAAGGGACGGATGGAGTAGCTGATTTTGATGGAAAACACTGTTTAAACCACTTCTAGCCCCATACTTACTAAAAGGGAAAAAAAAAAAAAAAAAACTTAACCTAGTTAATCATTTACAGTAACACTTAATTTTTCCTGCAATTTTATACTCCCTCCGTCCATTTTTAAATGTCCTACTTCATAACTCCAACTTATTAAAAAAACATTAACATTATACCTTTCACATCAACTTTTTCCTCCACTTTCTCTACTTACCCATCATCATTATACTTTTTACTCGCTAACTTTTCAAAATGGAATCTACTTTTAAGGACAAAATAGACAATGTACCAACTTTTATCCACTAACTTTACCAAATGGCACTTATTAAGGGACAACCCAAAATGGAATACTGGACTATAATAAGGGGACGGAGGGAGTGTCATTATTTAAAGCTTTACTAATAATGTTCAATACTGGTACAAAGTTGAAGGTGTTTTGAATATCTTTTGTATGATTCTAGATTTACAAAAAAAAAAAAACATAATGTACATATACACATTTGATGAAAAAAAAGAATTTGACAAGCGTGAACAGTAAAATGAAGGACATCCTCCATAATCTTTTCATACTCTATGTTTGGAGTACCAAATTTTCTCCTCTAAAAACCAAAGTTGATGAAGGATATCAGTCCCTGTTTTTGGAGTACGAAGAAATGCAGGAAGAGTTCCTAGCCTTGTTGAGGAATCTTAACTTAATTGAGCGAACAAAATAAAATTTGAACAAATATCCTTTTCTATCGTCCCTCTTATTTTAGGGGAAAGGAAACAATCAAGTCTCCTTAAATCATGCACGTGTATATTTAGAACAAAACCGAGGGTAAAATCAGTAAACCATGCATTTGAAGGATTAAATCTTAATCCATGATAAGGAATGGGATGATAACCGAATTACTACTTATGATTTATTTTATTGTGAGTATTTTTGAAGGGTACAGATTTTACAGAAAATAAATAATACAAATATTCATCAATTTGCCACTTCCTTTTTTGTTAACGCCTGCAGGAGAGTGGCGTTAACAAAAAAAGGGAGTGACAAAATCATTTCCCTTATTGAAACAGGAATTAGAAATGAGAATGAAATGAAGAAGATCCTTCATAAATGTATGATACTCTATGTTTGAAGTACCAAACTTCATGATCTCAAATGGAGGAAGAAATGAATAGCTGGAGTGAAACTTCCTCCAAAATATGAAGAGATGGAGAGATAATTGATTTTAAGTAGAGAACTTGTAAAAGTGGAGATATAAATTGTGGTTTAGAGATGTTTGAAGGAGGGGATAGGGGAGACATGAGAAATGGAGATATAGAGTTTAATTGTATTTCGAATATAAAGTATTGAAAAGAAATATATATATATATATATATATATATATGGAATTTCATACTCTTTTTTTTTGGTCTTTAGTCAACTTTTTTCTAAAAATATTTTGCTAAACATTTTTACTTTGAGTACACCCAAGACTACAAGGAGAAAATCTCAAGCATAAATATCATCTTCCGTATATGAACTACGAGGCGGTTATGCTAAACAACTATTTTGACACATTTTGTATTTTAGAGTCCCAGCAAATGATCGGTTTCAATATGTTTGAAACATGTTTTAAGAGCTCCCGAAAAAATTTCAGCTCATTTGGATGTTCGGTAAAGCCTTGATCTGTATTTATCCCTAATTTTAATAGGATGTTGATCAAGGCTTTACCAAGATGAGCTAATTTTACGGGAGCCCTTAAACACAAGTTTCAAACATATTAAATGACTCCAATCATTTGCTGGGACTCTAAAAACAAAAGGTGTCAAAATAAGTGTTAGCAGAACCGGCCCCACTAAACGACAGTAGACTGTACAATTCACTCTATTATCATTGTACATAGACATACATACACACATAGCATTTGCCTGCTATCTTTGACTTTCACAGTATCAAGCAAGTAAAGCTTTGCCATTTCTACTTCATGAACTGAAAACACATGAATTTCAAGTCAAAATATTACGTCCCATGATGCCTTATTTTGGTACTCGATCAATCAGTAGAATATGTGGTATTTCATAGAACGATAGGCTGCTACAGAAGAAAGGCACTTGATTCTATATATATACACATGCCTTGGCACGACAACGGCGAAATAATTTCTCTTGGCAGACTATGTAATCACATTTGAATTAGAAAGAGGTACAGAATCACTCAATTCTCTTCCCATCGTCTCAAATGGAAAGATCATAACACAGAGTCCTACGATGACTACAATAACTTCAAACAGAATAATTGCAGCTGTTTGATGGCAATTGCTCACCAATGCAATGGCCACTAGAGGGCATATCATGCCACCGATTTTTCCAATAGCTGTTGCGACTCCCACGCCAGTTGACCTTATGGATGTTGGATATACCTACAGAAAATAGGATTGGAACATAAGAGAGTAATTAGAAAAGGAAAGTAAAAGAGGAGAAGGGTGATTACATAAACCAAATATGCTTTTGTGTTATTCTTATTATATATTTATGCATTGGTATATCAATTGAGAGAGAGAGAGAGAGAGAGATCACTCTTAATTGGAACAAATAAAGAACAACTTCTCATTCTCTCATAAGTGTTAAGGGTCTCTTTATTAGAAACTGAAATGTCCTGATTTAAAGACTACATATCCACATGGAGCCTATCACAAATTTGTCACCCCCCTCCCACAGAGCTAGAATAACAAATGAGAAGAAGTTGCAAACCCTGAGTTTCTCATACAAACTAGTGATAAAGTTTTTCAAAGTATAAAGATATCAAGGGCTATGAATATAACCAAGTAATTCCAGTATTCAAAAGAATCAAAATTTTACTACGTAAGCCTATTGAAAAAATTAGTCTGACCACCTTCCCAGGCACGAAGTGTTTTAAGAAACAATGTTTTAGGAATGTACCTCTGGGGCATAGATACAGGCTATTACAAACGAAGCTGAAATGAACATCCGAGCCGCAAACAACGACGCTGTGGTCAATATCTCACCCTGCTGTGATACCAGTGGCAGAAGTAAAACAAATCCTAACAGCAGCATAATTGCCATGGAGAACTTCCGGCCCACTTTGTCCACAATTATTGCAGATAGGACAAGCCCAGGAAACTCTGCAAACAAATTCAGAAAATCATGTTATCTAAACAATATGTTTACGGTATGTAAAATTCCTAAAAGGAAATACAGTTTCAAGACTATACAAAGCTTCAATACCTGCCAAACTGTTGATGAATACGTTTATATAGAGGCTAGAATCCTGAATGTTTCCTGAAAGGACTGCCCTTGAGCTACAGGTGCTTTGTTTGCTGCTAAGCTCAGAAGTCAGCAGTACAATGCCATAATACGAAAAGGTATTTCCAAAGTACACAATCCATAAGAGAAAGGTTGTTCGTATTAATTTTGGTGAGAATAGCACCGACGGCGAGGAACTTGTTCCAGACTCCTTGGTTTTCTTTTTACTTGAGGTGAGTAAATGGGTATCTTCCAATAGTGTAAATTCTTCATTCCCATCAGTTAGGTGATCAGAGACTAGTATGCCCGGAGGAAGTTTTGTTCCATTGAGGGTTGCTACTTTCTCCAGTACAGCCTGTGCTTCACTTGTTCTGCCTTTATTACATAAATACCTTGGAGTCTCAGGTATAAGGACATAAAATAGGAGCAATGCAAAGCATGGTAGGGTAGACAATCCAAGTAGCCATCTCCAACCCAAGCTAGGCATGATAATCTGCAATTTGGCAGCAGTGAAGATTTTACTTCCCAGCTTTCTCAACTTCCTCCGTTGGGAACTTGGAATTATTGAACTATATGATCTACGAATAGATGCAAAGTCGGATGAGCAGAACTTCCCCCATGATAGTGTTCTTATATGCAGAAACGACAAATGAATAATGCAAATATCCTTCATAATGAGAAGCCAGTGTGTCCTATTGCTCTGGGCTCTACCTTGATGACTTTCCCCACTCTCCTTGGCAAAAACCAATAAAGAAGAATCTACCCCACATATGCAAACATAAGGAGTATTGAGTCAATACTCAAAATACAAGTATTCTACTTGGTGCTATTTTGTTGTTAACGTTACAATACAAACATCAACTCCGCTTGGTTCATTCTTAAAGTCTTATCTTTATTTCCCAACCGGTCCCAAGCCCGGATAAAGGAGGAGGGTTGTGTGTTAGGTAGCTGACAGCCAACACGTAAAAAAACCCGTCAGATCTTTATGACATGAATCCAAATATGATTAAACTCTTTGCCTTAGTTATGGATGAATTGACTAAACAATTTCAAGAAGATATTCCATGGTGTATGATGTTTGCAGATGACATTGTCCTCGTAGATGAAACCGCTAGAGATGTTAATACGAAACTAGAAATTTGGAGGGAAGCATTAGAGTCAAAGGGTTTTCGGATAAATAGGAGTAAAACTAAGTATATGGTGTGCAAGTTTAGTGGTACCAGTAGTGCGCATGAAGAAAGAGTGATGATCCAAGACTAGGAGATACCAAAGAGTGATCATTTTAGGTATTTAGGCTCAATTATTAGTAGAGATGGAGAGATTGCTAATGATGTGACCCATAGGATCTAAGTGGGGTGGCTCAAGTGGAGAAGCGCTACTGGTGTACTATGTGACAAGAGGGTACCCACAAAATTGAAGAGAAAATTCTATGGAATTGCCATAAGACCAGCGATGCTTTATGGGACAGAATGTTGGCCTATTAAGAAACATGTGAGCAAGATGAGTGTAGCGGAAATGAGAATGTTGAGGTGGATGTGTAGTAAGACTAGACGAGACAAGATTAGAAATGAAACAGTTCGTGAGATGGTAGGTGTAACACCTATAGAGGAGAAGTTGAGGAAAAATAGGCTAAGGTGGTTTGGGCATATCTACCGTAAATTAGAAGATGCAGTATTAAGAGAGCGGATAGGATAGCTCTAGGTAGCAATGTTACGGGGAGGGGTAGACCTAAATTGACATTAGATGCTGTAGTGCGCAAAGATATGAGTATAATGAGTCTGTGTGAACAAGTGGCCCTTGACAGAGCTCAATAGAGGAAACAGATTCATGTAGTCGACCCCAAGTGATTGGGATGTAAGGCTCGATTTGGTTTGGTTACAATACAAACATCAAAATGTTTTCAGGAAACTAGTCTAAGAAAATACATCACCAATACCACAAGATAAAGAGACAGAGAAAAAAAGGGATAAGTATTAGAAACCAGAGACCAACTAACCGTTGGGCCGTCATTAATACCCAGTCCATCAGTTGACTTCAAAATACAAGTCAATTTTCCTTAGAGCTGAACATTTCTTGTTCACATGAACCACATCAAATCGATTTTTTATTTTGTGTTCGTGCTTAAAATTCTTAGGTTAAATTTAGCAACTTGGAATGTTTATCTTTCCTTGTCCCCGGGCCAGCCATGGGCATAAGGTCACCGCCTAGGGCCCCCAGTTTTTGGCCAAAGAATAGGGCCCCGAATAGATAGTAGTATTATGTATTAATATACATCCAACCTTTGCAAAGTATCTCATGTAGTCCATTGTTAAGGAGTGGGGGTGCCTCCAATCTTCATTTCATGAGTTCAAATCTCTGTCTTTTAGTTTTTTTTCCAAGTAATCAAATGGTGTTGGGTGTTTAGATCTCTAAACCAATGGGCAATGGGTTTTTTCCAAAAAGAGTCAAGCCAATGTACCTTTAAATTCACTGGCTTAGTATGTAGAACAACAATTTATATACCCTAACACTAAGATAATAATTGTTCCCTACTTGTATTTTTTTCTCTAATGTCAACTTGGATGTACATTTTGCTCAAGGTACTTTTACTAAAGTCCGTAGTAGGCCTTTTTTCTTTCATTCTTGAAAAAGATATATTTTCATGAATATAAGGCAATATCAAGTTCTGTTTTAAATTCCGACTGAGCGTGATTGATGGTATAAATGTTACACAAAACTGGAAATACTTTTTTTATGAGATCTACTACTTTGATAAAGTTCATAAAATTACTTAGGTCAAACTTTTAGTATCAAGTTGTAAATTATACTCCCTCCATCGCAATTTATTTGTCCAATTTCGACATACGTGCCCTTCAAAATATTGTCTATGTCTCACAATCCATAATGTTTTATATAATTTTGAAAACATCGTATTATAGACCTAATTGAGATCTATCAAACAAGATCCATATTGCATATACAATACATTATATACCGAAAGATATAGACAATTTTGAATGAGGTCCCAAATAGCGAAAATGGACAAACAAATCGGGACGGAGGGAGTATTAGTTAACTGTGAAGCAACAAAAACCTGTTTTATGTTTTGTAGTTGACATGATAATTTTAATTTGAAGTTAGTTAAAATAATATGTAGGGCCTTAATTTTTAAGCTCGCCGAGGGCCCGAAAATATCAAGGCCGACCTTGCTTGTCCCCAACTTATTTGGCATATATACATATTTGTAGCCTATGTAGCACTAACATCTCTAGAGGTCAAGACATCGCCATGTCCATCACGGGGACACAGCTAGATACGTGACGTGTCCAACTATTTAAGTTAATTTGTTTAGGGGGCATGGCAGGGACACGGCCCGGGTGTAAGTGTGTTTTCTTTTTATTTTTTGCGGGTAACTATGTTAAAACTGAAATTTTTTGGGTTTAAGTGTAAGTTAACCTATAAACTAGTCCTAAAGAGAAGAAAGCCTAGCATCAGATTCCTCTCATCCATTTTGTTTTGTCTACATTTTGCAATTTAAACTTGGAAAATATATAAATAAATAAATACACACACACGTGGCATATCCCCCGCCGTGTCCATATCCCCATTTTCTTAGAATTCCTGTATCGGTGTCCGTATCCGTATCCGTGTCTGTGCTACAGAGTTTGTAGCTACAGCAAACTTGTTTCAGCAATCATCCTTCAAAAACTATTTTTTTTATAAGTAAATAATTATATTAAAGAAGGTATTATGGGAATGCCACCCATATAAAAAAAAAAAAAAGGCTACCAAGACAAAAATGCCCTATACACCACCTTGTGAATTGAACTCAAAACAATCTAGAAAATGATGAAGGGATGGATTACATTCTCCCTCGTCCCAACTATACAATCATCCTCAAAAACTATGAGATAGATTTCTAAGGAAGAGATCAAGAAAATAAAGTAGGCAGAGTTAACTTCAATGGGTAAAGTAGATATGCTAACTTTAAAGGGGAGAACTCTATCTCTCTAATGTCAAGGAGAGGAGAGAATCAATGGCCTGTCTGGTGAGGCCTTAATTTCTTCACAATTGAAGCGAGAATCAAAGGTAAATTTATGCGATGAGAAGGATTATTTATTTAGTTTCTGCAATAGGAATTCTATTTATTACAGGTTCTGTATCCTGAAGAATCCAGGACCTGAATCCTTGAACTTTGTCTGCTTGAATATAATTCTACGGCCATTTGTTCCTACTCTGTTTTTCCTTTGATGATGGTTGTTCACTATGAGGGAAAACAAATTAAGTTCAACGTTCGGGGGATAATAGGAGCAGATGACCCCTTGTTGTGTAAGACTATCAATAAGCTAGACCCGACAAAAGAAGAAAACAATAATGTCACCATTATTCTACAGTAACAAATTGGCTAGATGCCTACTTTTACATACCCATGCCACAGCAGCCTCAAGAACTGTTCCAACCGACCAGAACGTTGAAAAGACAATCATCCAAGTACCTCTGTTAGCAGTAGGAACAAACTCTAAAAACCATGATGAGAAAACATGCCCACCTCCCAATCCAATACCAACCATCCAACGAAGAACCACCAACCATATATAGTTTGGGGACAAAGCACTTAAAACACCAGCTCCAGCAGAGACAATAGCCACGCCGAGTAAACTCTTCCTGGATAGGAGAGACAGGTAATTGTTACACTACGGTTCAGCAAAATTATCAGAATATATGAAGAAATGAGCTATGACAGAATAAAGAAGTCCACGATGTAGTATGAAAAGCAAGGTAACAGACTCAAAAACAAGCAATGCAGGTGAATGTATATATTCTTCATGCAAACCAGTCCGGGGCTGGATTGTTTTTACTTAAACGGTTAATTTTGATAGTGGAAAATTCAGTAAACCTGGTATTTCTAATGGATGAAAATATAAGAGGACTGTACGTACACTCTCTAGGTGTTCAGTTTTGATTTGTCCATTTTGGGGAAAAAAGTTCACTTGGCATGTTTCAAATAAGTAACTGATCATTACTTTAGAACCCACAAAGTACAGTAGGAATTTTTGCACGGGTGAGGGCATGGCACTGTACAACTTGAAATAGATCTTCGTACATAAACAACACACTTGTGAAGATTCACTACTCCATCACACTTTTTTGTTATACTCAATACTAGGGAGAACGTTCTAACAATCAAAAATCATCCGGCAAGAACTATGATTCTAGCAGTAAGCTACAAGTGAACCAGCATTCTCAGATCATTAAAGCTACAAAAGTGATTGAAATAGTATTTTGCCAACCAAAACACCTATAGAATGGCCATTGCCCTGCTTTAGTGACGCTAATACTGGTTCAAGTAGGAGTAGCTTCGAGACAGAGCTAAACTTCAGCATTATTCATGCAAAGGGCTGCTCTGAGACTTGATCCCCCATTCTAATGCTTTGATATGCAAGCTTTTACCATTGCTCCAAGCAATATCCCCTGGGAACAAAATTGTGCGATACACATAATTATATTGTTCTGGGCTCCCCGACCGGCGCGCCTGCGCGTGACAGTCGCCACCCAGATTTTTGAGATGGATGATCCAAGGAACCGAAGGTTTTGATTTGAGCAAAAAGAAAGGCATTTGGTCTAGCGAAAAACGTGATTTTGGGTTCAGGGGCCATGTTACAAATAGGGAAGGTTTTGTTGAAAAGCACCCCACTCGCCCTGTTGGAACCGGTCTCTACTTAGCATTTTCAAAGGGGGAAAACTTTAAATATCTTTTGGAAGATTAACTCTTTAATAAGCACATAGGGGAAAGGGACATGGGATTGAATATATCACATTGACGTGCTCGCGGTGCTTCCTGTACAGTGAATGATAATGGATGATGTGCATAAATGAAATAACGCATTATTAACAGACTGCCATGACCGCAAACAGCATTGCTCGGTATATCACATTATGCTGCACGATCTTATGATGTACCGTGCGGTGCACTTACCCTGCTACCAGTCCACCATTATTGCTCAAATGCTTGCGCGTTGTATTAACTCCAACGTGCGGTGTTACTTAAAACATCATACAGTGCGACCCTTTATACTTTTCAAAACATCTTTGTATTTTCATATTGGAACCAGCCATGGACCTTGGTACCTTTCTTCTTGTTTTTACTGAGAAATAATTTTCAAAACCCCTTTTTGATGCACTTGATCACCATGGATGATCGTAAAAAAAAAAACCTAATTTGACAAGCCGAAGGCATGGTTTTTAGATAAACTACCTTCTAACAGACCCAATAGCGGATGTGATCAAGACAGTCAGAACAAATAACCACATATATTACAATGCCGTGCGTGGTAACCCACTAAAGCGTACGGTGTAATATTACACCGCACGGTTTTTGTTTCTGAAAATAGTTTTTAAGTCAGTACTTAACCAAAATGGTCAAGTATGACTGGAGAAAGCCCCCCTCAGGGCCAAGGCTATGCTTGGCCCAAGGAAACTTGTTTTTACCTTCGGTTTTGAGCTTGAACGAGGAACGAATGAGTGTTAATAAGAGTAGATATGGGTGAACGAGCGTGGATGGTTGAAGAGCTTAAGGTATTGGAATGGTAGAGCTCCAAAGTTAGTACTCCCTCCGTCCCGCAATGTTTGGCACTTTTGTGCTTTTCCTTGTCCCATAATATTTGGCTAGTTTGAAAAGTCAATAGCAAAATTAGGTAAACTTCCCATTTTACCCTTTTTCTTTTGCACTCTAAACAACAATCTATTCAAAATTCAAAGAAACAAAAGTACACTTTTCAAAAACAAAAGTACACTATTCAATTTGGAAGCCACAACTAGCGCCAAAACTTTTTGGTATCCGGCCCAAATTTTCAAATAGTGTTGAAATTACATAACGGTAAAATTGGAAAGTTAACTAATCAATTGTACATCAAAATTTTTCTCTTAAAAGTGGGAATTCCCAAAAGTGCCAAACATTGCGGGACGGAGGGAGTAGAAAACTAAGCTTTGAAAAAGGAGAATGAGGGAATGTTTGGTAAAGAGAGAGATGCCTAGAGAATGTTAGTGATGACTTTCTCTAGACTTTTTGGGGAGAAAGTGGGTGTGAGATGGGGAATGCTCAAAAAATGGAGTGTCTGGAGTCCCTTTCTCTTAAGTGGAGGGGTGTATTTATAGGCAAAAGCCAAGGATTATCAATGCAAATGAGGGAGGTTACTTCTAGGCCGGCTTTTATTCCCTACCAAGCCGACTTTGAGCTGTGGCTCAAATGAGCGTGGCCGACAACTTTCTAAGCCAGTCAGAACTTTCCCTGAAATGCCGTGCGGTTGACTTCATAACCTCGTGCGGTGTAATGAATTTCATTATACCGTGCGGCGTAGAAATGTCCCTAGTAGTGTTCCAGGTTCAATCCTGGGCTTTTGGGCTTTTTAGCCTTTGTTGGGAGTTCACATTCAAGCTCTTGAAGGCATCGTTTCCTTTATTTCATCATCGGGAAATTTAAAGAACCTTAGAGGCCCGGATTGGGGTGTCTACAATTGTGCTTACAGAGAGTTCATGCCGTAGAAAGGAAGTTGTATGCATTTCACATAGGGTGTAAAAAAACTAGGTCCCGGTGTTTATTATATTCACTCTGAAATAATTTATTCAACCTCGTAGAACTTTTTCAAGGATTGGCCATGTTTTCATGATTGCGGATCAAGCTTCTATCAATGCATGACATGGTGAACTCTTTACGTAAGTAGCGTGGACACGGCCACCTGACAAGACATGAGACGAACACAACATGGATAGACTAACATGCCAATTTGAAAACAATGAAATTTGGCATTTTTGAACCATGAAACATACTTTCTATATATTTATATGCCGCATATCTGAATATTTGTATCATGGATAATGTAAAATGAAACATAACACTATAAAACGAAATAGACCATATATTACCATGTGTTGGATGGGAATGAATGGATGCATGCGTCAGAATATTGTATTTCACATTGGCCTAAGAAATGGAAATGTGCGATTTGAAATGTCCGAATAGTGTCTGGTTCTACAATCCTTGTGTCAAAAGAGTGTCAGGTTCACTCTGTATTTCCATTGAGCTATGTCAAGGGCAACATGTTCCAGTTCTAATATTAAACAAAAAATGAGGCATGCTTGGACGAGTGCCTAAACATGGGGTCCGAGAGTGTCTATCGAGTCACTTGCCGCTGGCGTTGTCCGACATGACACGCAACCCTCTTAGAAGTGTCCGTATTTCTTAGCTATAAACGTACTACTATGCATGACCATACATTGTAAACCTTGTACATTGGTAGCTCTATAAAAATATTTACACTTCAGAAACTGTATTACAAAGACAACAGGTCTACAGGTATATGCATGTTTCTGTGCCTTTGAGAGAACTTCCTAACTTCTAAAAAACTGCCTTTAGCATCAGCTAAAGGCTAATCCTGTGCTAAGCAATGCCCTAAAAAGTTGTAGTTCCATCACTTGAGTTCTGTGTTTGCTTAGATATTCTCTTCAAACACTCAACTTCCGCATCCAGTCATATTCTACTTAACTTTCCAATTCAAATGTAGAATGAAGATTCATGATAACATGTAAGATGAGAAAAACAAAAGGAAAACTGCTTACGTCCTCCCATAGGTGTCGGACACAAGGCCCCATGCATATGCTCCAACTATCATTCCAGCAAAGACGACAGTTGTTATCAGAGACTCTTCACTAGAGGTGAGTCCCCACTCGGACTTAACTGCTGGTCCTACAAACGAAAGAAGCATTATTTCCATTGACTCTGCAATCCAACCCAGTCCAGCATAAGCAAGCACAACACCCTGGAGCCTTCCAAACCCGAGAGTAGAAAGTGCTTCATCCAATGTGTATGCAATGCTCGGATCCGCCATCTAATGAATCAACAAGAGAAAAGAACTGAGATTATATAATCTGTAAGAAAGCACATACAGGAACTGAATAAAAAGGTATCAACTAAAAAGGAGCAGCCTCCTTATTAGTATTTCTTCTTTTGGTTGGCAAACACGAGACAATCATTACCGACTAGAGACTTCGAAGTTTGTCAACCACTAAATTTTGTATCCAATGGCCTACAAAATATGACTACTAGCATAATAAAATTATGATTACAATACAATATGGCCATACTGTGGATATCTCTAAAACGAGAGAACAAATTTCATTTTGCCATGGTCTGTGAGGAACTTGTGGTTCATCCTTATTCAATAAACAATATATGAATAAACAGCATTTAGCATGTTATCACATCAATTCTTTGGCTGTTAATGGGTCCTCATTTAAATTTTTATAGCGTTTTTTTTTTTCCCGCAAAGACCCTGGCATCCCTTTCCAGCCATACCTAATAAAGAACTGCAGCAAGAGAAAGGTTATACAAGTTGGACTTCAAGGAGTTACCCCAACAGTTCCCAATAGCCCAATAAAGCTCCATATTCCAATCCCCTGGCCTCCTTTGGATTTTAAACCTACTCAAGATATTGCTCCAAACGAAGCTTGAGAAACCACAGTCAAAGAAAAGGAGCTGCAAGGACTCATTCTGTTGTGAGCACAAGGCACACCTTGCATCCACAGTCATACCCCACCTTCTCAGCCTATCCTTTTTCCTCAGTATCGACGACATTCCTATGGAATCAAACAATAGGGGCCCAACCCATGTAGATTGGGTAGTAAACTGCCCATTGGCTGAAGGAGCCCAGATCACAACATCTTCTTTATCAATAGTAGTCACCCAAATGCATGGGCGGCTCCACTGCTACTTGAGGGGGTTCCCTGGGTTCAAAAAATGTGCTAGAATTTTCATATTTGTTGGATATGTAATTTGATTTTTCTTTAGTATTGTCTGCACTAGATCAGTAGCACGAAGTCAAAATGAATAAAATTCGCTTAAATTTGAAAATAATTAGATAGTATAGCTCAACAAAATACAATAATCTAGTCCCAATAAATTTCCAACTAACATAAAAACCTTCAGTTTATATGGACTTTTATATAACAAAAAATTTCTATACCTTTACTCAAATCCTGATGCCAAGTTTAGCGCTCAAGAAAAAGAAAATGGCTTGTAAAAGCAGACCAAAAATAATATTCCCAAGCAGAAACAATATTCCAAAGTCTTTCTTCACCGTGGATTCTCATAAGAGCTACTTCATTGGGTGTTTTTCCAATATTGATTCAAATAATGAACCAAAAATTGAATTGTTTCTCGAGTACATGAAGTGGGTTCTCAAACTGTACTAGAGAACAAAATTTCATCTACGTGCTGCACATAGACGTGAAGAAAATGGAAGAGATATGCTGCTTCATTGGAAGAATTTAATGTTAAATCTGAGATAATTAAAAAAAAAAAAAACATATCATTTCAATTCTCTCTCGAGTATAATAACCTCACGTGGGTTCCCCACATTAGCAACCAATTCGCATATAGAACAACATATACATACACATACACATGAAAATGTAGAGAGGAAGGTAGTTAGGCTAGAATCTCTTACCTTAACCTAAGGAAATTGTTATGGAAGATCCAAACCCAACAAACGAAAAACAAGGACCGAAATGGTAGTGGCTCTTCTCTATCCAAAAAATATGCTCTCATTCATCAATGATGATCTGATGGTTATGTCGAATTGGGTAGGCGTTGAATCATCAGACCCAAAAATCGTTGGTGCAGTCAAACATGGGTACACCAAATTTCCGGTACAGAGGATTTGAGAGGAAGATGTGCTGAAAACCAAGTAAATCATGAACCCCAACAGTGTTTGGATGTTGGTTGCTTGTGGGGTTTGGGATTTGATTTGATGATTTTTTTTTTCTCTCCCAATACTGTTGCGGGAAAATTTCATTTTGAATCTTTGATCGTGTTTATGACAAGTACTTCCAGGGACAATTATGATAGTACTGTTGTGGAAACTTTGTATCCAAAACAAAATCAATTACGGATAAAAAAAATAACAAAATCAATTGACAATGAATTGAGAGATCTCAAATGTTATTAAGTGATAACTCATTTCACTCTCAAGCAATGTGAGATTCATTTTCTTAACATCCCCTCACGTGCAGCCGTCTGTCATCGTGGGGTGTAGATTGTAAACTTTATTTTTAAATGTGGGGTAGAATGGACCCCGCTCTGATACCATGTGGAAACTTATATCTATCTCAAAATCAATTAGCAATGAATAGAGATGTCTCAAATATTATTAAGTGATCACCCATTCACTCCCAAGAAATGTAGGATTTATTTTCTTAACAACTATAATAGATATTGAATAAATCATGGGAATTGATTTTGTCACTTCTATTTTTGTTAATATCACTCTATTTCTCTCACAAAATAAATCATCTAATCAAGACACAAAGAAAAATGACACTAACAAAAATTAGAGTGGCAAAATCACTCCCCTAAATCATTGGACATCTCTACTGATATTCCTCCGTCTAATTTAGGGAAATGATATTGGCACTCCAAAAATTGATGCAGACACTCCAAAAAACAAAGGAAAGTGACTTTGGAGTTACACTGATTTTGGAGTGTCTGCATCAATTTTTGGAGTGTCAATATCATTTCCCCTAATTTATTTGCTCATTATGAAAAATCCCCAAATTTAATTCGTTAAAGTCAAACTCTTTGAAAGTGTACAAATTTTCAAACTTACCATCAAAAGTGAAAATGAGTACTTATTCAACTCAAAAGTGAAAAAGGAATGAAAAGGGTAAAATTTGGTAGTTTTCCAGGTCTCTGTGGCTAATTTTAAAAAGTGAGCAACCATTTTGGAATAGACAAAAAAAAAAATACTGAACAAGCAAATTGAAACGGAGAAAATACTACTCTAAATATGCCACTCTGGTCAATTACTCCATCTTTGTACCTTTGCCGCTCATAGGAGTTTATTACTTCTATGTTTTTCTTTTGCCGCTTACTGTAGTATATGTGTTGGGTTTGGTTAAGAGGAAGAACAATAAATAAGTAACAAATGGGCTTTTTTTCCAAATTTTTTCTGCATTTGTTAATTTTGGATCAAATTTTAATGGAATATTGGTTCGTCTCGAACGAGAGGAATTGAAAAAGTAAAAAATTACGACATTTATCCCAATTTTTTTTAGAAATATCCAAAATTTAGCACTTTTATTTGCTAGAAGTACCAAATTTTGGATATTTTCGAAGAAAAAATTGGGTAAAATTATATTTTTTAACTTTTCCGATTCCTCTCGTCGAGATGAACCAATAATCTACAAAATTTGATGCAAAACTAGCAAATGCGAAAAAAATTTGAATAGAAAACAAAAAAAGCACAAGGTTTTTTTTTTTTTGGAAAACTATTGGCATGGGTTTTTAGTGGTTTTTTCTTAATTTTTACTTCCTATGAGTCAAATTTTTACATTACATGAAAGGAATTGGAAATGTATATAAATACTGAACAAAGTTTTTAAAAAATCAGTTAAGACGATGGAAACAAAACTTAAAAGACTTCTTTTTGTCTTTTCGTTGTTTTATATGAATCTTTTTCAACTTTGGTCCATATTTTTAATTTTTATCGATTTCTCCCATCGAGACAAACGATATCATGTAAAAATTAGAACCAAATTTAGAAAAATTAAGAGAAACTAAACCCAACAAACTGTGTAAAAAAGTCCTTAAAAAGTAAGACCAGCAAGACCCTAAATAACTAAAAAAAAAATTTAATGTAAGAAATGAAAACTATAAATTGCTCACAAACACAAACATTTCTTTGCTGAAAAATAAATAGTAATGGATTTCTCCTACTTAGAAAAAAAAAAGAAGGAAATCATAACCACAGTTCTTAGAAAAGTGGATAACATGTATCAATATCCTGAGAAGTGTTGTGATATTGCGAAACTGTAATAACATCATTCAAATGTGCATTGAAATTATAACTTATTTGCTAATATACGCATATTATTCATCACCTAATGGTCAATATTGTGCAAGACCCCCCCAAAATTCATTCACTTACGGTTATGTTTCAAAATGTCTAATTTAATAAGTTACTTTTGACAAAAAACAAAAATCTAAATTTGTCAAAAGAAAATGTAGCATTGGAGAAAATAAAAGTTAGGTATACATGCAAATCAGATGTGATTGGAGGAAAAGTATTAGTACAGTAGTAGAAAACGTGCAGATATATATATGAATGGTCTTATTATTGTTAGTCCACTTGGCTAATGATAAGTACACTAAAAATAAAAAAAATACATAATTTTATATATTTTTTGCACCCTTTAATATATGAATACACACTTATTATTAAAGGGCTGATTTTAAAATTTTTCATATATATGAAAGTAAAGAAGCAGGGCATGTACGCTTATATTTCAAAGCGTTTACACGATGAACATAAAATTAAGTTTTCTAGATGCAACTGATCTGAAATTCCCCCAACACCAACTTTATTTGGGAACCTTTTTTTTATGATTGTGACGCTACTATAAGGACGGGAATATAAAGACAATTTTTGGCCACGTACGAACCAATCAAAGCACATGTTTGCAGAAGAACACGGCATAAAGTAAGGAGAAGGATCCTGTCCAATTGAGTTTTCCAACCAGCCCGGTAAAGTTTTGAACCATTAGTGGGCTTTTCCCAGTCCATGATCATGATTGAACCGTTCACTTTTTCGAACTCATCGAAAATATTGATCATGTCAGAAATCACATTGATCGGATATCATTAGATATGATATTGAAATGCATTGATCTTCATATAATTGTGATAAATAAATTACAATCCAGTGTTGCACATTTTTTTCCTTACAAACTTAATTTATTTTGAAATCATATCAAACGATATCCGATCAGCATGATTTTTGACATGTTAAATGTTCTCGAAGAGTTATAAAAAATGAACGATTCCAATTATTGTTATAAATCCGGGAAGAGCTCACAAATAAACCAAACTAGTTGGAACCAAATTGGATGTAATCATAAGGGATCCCGACCCACCGTGGAATATCCGGTTCGAGCCATAACTACCGTCCGGGAGGGTGGACCGTCACCATGGCACCACCTGGTGCACAGCGGCAAGAAATCCCCCTCTTCGGTTCAACTACGGGTTCAAATCAAAGTCTATTAATGACACCACCAGGTACATGCACACATATGCCTCCCTACGCAATTGTTAAAGAGAGGTGATAACTCCCACCAACTGGGCTACCACCACGGTGGTTTATGACGCCCATCTACTCTTTAATTTTTCTTTACTCTTATGTCTTTTTGGATCAATTTCTTATGCCTTGTATTTTTTCCTGAAATGAGACAGCTATTAAGGTATACTACAAAAAATTCCTAAATTTCGGTGCACAATCTTTTAAATTTCTTTATTTTTAAATATCTAAGATAAAGCAGACTTTTTACACTTTTTAGGCTTTATATTGGATATTCAAAAAGTATTTGGGTAAAAGTCTTTTTTTTTTTTTACTTTTTTGGTTCCTTTTGTAAAGACGAATTAATAATCCAAAAAAGTTTGTTGCAAAACTAACCAACACGGAAAAAATTGAATAAGGACAAAAACGAAAAAAAAAACCCAATAATCTCTTAGGGGAATGCCACCTAAGGCTTATTCTGGCCAAATAATCCAAATGGATTAATTTTTTGTCCTTATTCAAATTTTTTCCTCATTTGTTAGTTTTTTGTCCATTTTTTCGGATTAATGATTCATCATGACGAGAGAAATCTACAAAAGTAAAAGATTACGATCGAAACCCAAATTTTTTTTTAATAAAGACCAGATCAAAACCCAAGTTTTTTTTATTAAAGACCAAAATATATAAGCCAACAAGCAGCTTATTTAGTCTTCTTTCAAAAAAAAATTTTGAGTTCAAATGTTAATTTTCACTACTTTTAGATTTCTCACGTCTGATGAAGCAATAATTCAAAAAAAATGACACAAAATTAACAAATGGGAAAAAAAATTAAATAAGGATAAAAAATAATCCATTTGGATTATGGCCAAAATAGGCCTAAGTACTTACAATTTTCTGGATGGGCTGATTTTTTACAAGGTCACTTGAAAAATTATTTTAAAGTAATTGGAGTTTGGAGTTTGTGGTGAAAGTGAAAAAGAAAATAAAATACTTCATCAGTGAGAAAATTTAATCCTGTACATGAAAAAGTAGCGTTCAAAGAAAGCAAAAGAAAGAAGGGTAAAAATCAGACACACCCCCTGTTGGAATATCCACTTTCAGAATGGTTTGAACCCAGCAATGCTACACACACAGTAAAAGTGTACAGATTTTTTGTGGGGCCATTACGGGTCCCACAAATAATTCGAGCTGTTCATTAAATGTAAAATATTTTTTCAAGGGCTCCCGCAAAAAATCAGCTCAATCCGATACTCATAGGTGCTCGATTCAATCATTTAATTTTTCATTCGAATTTTAGGATAATGAAAAGTTAGATAATTGAATCGAGCACTTATAGGTGTTGGATTAAGCTGATTTTTTGCGGAGGCCATTGAAAAAATATTTTACATTTAATGAACGGCTTGGATTATTTGTGTGGGACCCGTAGTGGACCCTACAAAAAATCTGTTCATAAAATCTGTGCACTTTTGCTGTGTGTGTAACATTTCTGTATTGAATCTTAGTTGTAAATTATGTTGTTGTATGTGTTAGGTTGGTTCAAATTCCCAACAAATGAAAATTCCCAAAGTCTTGCACATGGTTCACAATTTCTGTTTTTCCCGAACTGCTGGCTATTGCGCTAGCTGGTTCCTTTTTGCCGTGTGTCCTTCTGTCTTCTCATCATGGGAACATGTATTATGTGGTATTATTCATGGGTTAGTAGTTGTATTTATAAGGGCTGCATAGAGGAGAAGTTTTGGGCAGAGAGAGAGTGAGAGGTATAAAAAAGGTGTGTGTGCAAGTGTAAAAGTCAAGTCTTGTACTTGGTGTGAAAGTGAGTTCTTGGTGAGAGTGGGTCTATAAGGGATTGGGTTTGGGTTTTCAAACTCGGATGTTCTCTTGTACTAATTCTCTCATAGTGAAAGAACGGGCTCCTCTCTATGGAGTAAGCGTGTTTTTGCCGAACCACGTAATTCTTGTGTATGTCTCTATTTTATTTTTCATCGTACTTCCATTGGTTGTGATTGAAATCACGTGGAAGCTTTCAATTTACTCCTAGAGAGGGGGTGAATAGGAGTTTTGTTAAAAAATAACAATTTGAATAAAGATTAACAAATTAAAAATTAATAGAGATGAACGGGTTGATTATTTCGATTATTCCAAACCAAAACTCAAGTAGTGCAGTAGAATAAAATAGAGACAAGAGACGCACGATTTACGTGAAAAAACTTAGGGTTCTAAGGCCATTCACAGTGGCATAATCAAAAGTAAATTATTTTTAAAGTTAACAATATTGGGGTAAAAGATAACTCACAATAGTATAATCAAACTTAACAACATTCTTAGAAATAATTAAATTTTGGACTTTGGATAACCAAAACTAGCAACATTTTTCAATAATCAAAATTTGTGGATCTCACGCCACATAAGTTAACTAGCTCTAAAATTTATGTACACGCGTGTTTCAAATGGTATTTTATTCTCATTTTCTTCGCCTGCTCTATATCTCATTTTCTTTAGCCACAAACTCTTTCTTTTTCTTTCCCTCCAAAAGTGTCCAAAAGTGAAACTCATATCTTTCAATCATTTACAATTCAATTCATTGTCACCGGATTAAGGTATTTCACTTTTTTTTCCGTTTTTATTTTATTCTTTTTCGTTCATCTCCTGTGGTCGAGTACATGAAAAATCTTGCATTCTTTTACAAATTCAAAAATACATCTGTTTTTTTTTTTTTGAGTACATGATTTTTTTTTCCAAATTCATAATATGAGGGATGGAAGTCACCAATTTTTTCTCCAAAATTAAGGAAAAAAATCGATATATTTTTGCCCAAAAAAAAACCGTAATGAAGGGAAGTGATCAATGGCGGAAAACATTTGTCGCTGCATTAAGGTATTTCACTTTTTTTTTCATTTTTATTTTATTCTTTTTTCGTTGCTCTTTCTGTGGTTGAGTACAAAAAGAATCTTACATTTTTTTACAAATTCAAGAACACATCTATTTTTTTTTTAGTACATGATTTTTTTTCCAAATTCATAATATTAGGGAAGGAAGTCACCAATTTTTTTCTCAAAATTAAAGGAGAAAATCGATATATTTTTGCCAAAAAAAAGTGTAATGGAGGGAAGTGATCAATGGTGGAAAACACAAGGGGAGAGAGAGTGAAATTGTAGTGTATCCTTTATTTTAGTTATGGACTAGAAGTGACCATTGTGGACCTCAACATTGTTAAGGCTAGCAACCTCTTAAATGGATAATCAAAAGCTGATGTGTCAACTTTTGGTTATCCATTTTTTGTTATGCCACTGTGGATGGCCTAAATAACCCTAAGCCAAAATCACGGCCTAACACTACTGATTTATTCCATTAATCAAAAAGAAGTACAGATTGCAAAATAGTAAAAACCTTACCCAAGCCTTTACCTACTCTCGCCAATCTCCGATGCTCCCCAAGCTTCTTCAAGATCCAATAGATGCACCACGGGCTTCACGCCCGATCTCCGGATTCAACCAGCTCCGAATCAATCTCCAAAAGATTCGGTCACAGCAGCAAACGTCACAAAGAACCACAGAACAGTGAATGAATGAATGATATGATGTGAAACGTGATCTAAACAACTCAAATTACGTTCGAAGATGTAAGAGGCAAGAACAAACAAAAACCGGAATGCGGGACTGCCACAGCAAAAATCCCTAAAGACCGTGCACCCCTTTCTTTCATTTTAAAAAACAGAACTTTCGCCTCTGCCGAAAAACAAAACCTGTGCAACCCTTTTTTTTGTTTTATGAAAGCAAACTTTCTCTCTGCACATTGAAAGAAGAGTTGTCCACCCCTTTTATACTTCTATTTTCACTTCAAATGAAAATCTTTTAATGACGCATAAACGGAAAGCAAATTTTTCGACCGAATTTTTTGGAGAGATTTTAGGAAAGGCAAACGAGTAATCTTTTTATACTCTTGCGAAGAAAAACTTGTGATGATATGAATATATATGGAAAACAAAATTTCGGCCAATTTTATAGAAAAGACAATTGTGCAAAAATAAAATTTCTACTCTTGAAAATAATATGCATGATGTGCTGTATAATGCTTTTACCTCTCACGCAATTGGATCAATTTTGCCCCAGTCAACTTGGCGCAGATAATGGGAGGAGTATCGAGCGAGAAACTACCTCATAAGAACCTACCCATTACAATCAAATGGAGACGATATAACAACGACACTAATGGAGGTTGTAAACAACCCCGGAAAGTGCAAAAATATCTAACAATCTCCCCCTTTGGCATTTCCGGGACAAAACCAACTGCACTAAAACACAACGGAAAAATACAACTTAAAGAGATAAACACTAGCCTAAATTAGGTCTATCCAATGAAACTTGAGTTGCACTTCCAATACTTGCAAAGATAGCTCAACAAAAACTATGCAATAAAATATATGTTACGAAAAGTAGAATGGGTCAGCATAATTTAATAACAAACGACCAACATTATATCCAAAAGCATGAAAACTCAACCAACGATTCATCAATAAAATAAATCTCTCCTTATAAATATCTCCCAGCACTAAAAAAAATTCTTCATCTCTTTTGCAAGACTCAACAACACATATCACTTCCAAACCCATAACCATACCAAAACCATAAAAATAAACCACAAAAATTCTCTCCCTTTTTGTCACGGAAAAACAAAGGAAAGGAACATATTGACCAAATTCGAATAGAGAGTTTCTTTGGTGGACCAAATTCTAGACAGTGCGTTTTGATGGACACTCAATGGATAGTTTAGTTGACCGACTTTACTCCTAAAAAAAAAAACATTTCAAATAGCCCAGCCGCGTCATCCCAAAACGCTATACTGTTAAAGACAAATATGACTCAATTTTTTTTAAAAATGGAGTTGATGTTGCACGCAATGAATTCATACGGATGCATCGAGAACATAATCCATACACTTCTTGGGAACAAAAGCAATGTTTGCCATTATCAAACACCTTATACGCAAAACAAAAGAATTTGCAAAGTTGATTTACAATTCCTTGCAAATGTATAATCCTTTGAACTTCTAGGTCATATTGATTAGTACGCGGATCAAGATGAGATAATGTCGAAGCATTCCAAGTAATTTCACCTCGAGCTTCTGGCTGTAATTTATCTCCTCCTAATGGTGGGAACACTGATTCATCAAAATGGCAATCCTCAAAATGTGCCTTAAAAAGATCACCTGTTAAGAGTTCAAGGTATCTAATGATAGATGGGGAGAGTCAAAACCTATATAGATACTAGGGATGGCAAACGGGCGGGTTTGGGTCAAATTGGGTAAGCTGTTAGTGGGTTGGGTCTTTAATGTGTCATTGACCCATTTAGACCCATTAACTATGAGTTTAATTACCCATACCTAACCCGACCCATTTATTTAAAAGCAAACCCGACCCGCGCCATTAACCAAATTACATATATACTAAAATTTATGATCGAAAAATTGGAAAAGTAAAAGAAAATTATGATCGAAACTCATAAATTTTTTCAAAAAGACGAGAATAAGTAAATTTTTTTGTCTTATTGATTTATTTTTGTCTTTATTTAAAAAATTATAAGTTTCAATCAATTTTTTTTACTTTTCCGATTCCTGTCATTGAAACAAATCAATAAGTCACAAAAATTTGATACAAAATAAAAAAAATGCAAAAAAATTTAAATAAGGACAAAAAAATAAGTCACTTAATTTTTTGATCCAAACTCTATGCGGAACTATTATGAGAGAAATTTATTCACTGCAGAGCGCAATTTTACCGGTCCATTCGTGCAATCAATGGATGAGATGTGTTTTCAATTCTGACTGATCAAAATAATTGTTTCCGGTCACAATTGGTTTTTAATTCGGACCGTCCAAAATAATTTTGGACGCGTGTGATTTAGCACAGAATAATTGAATAAACGAGAGAGAGAGAGAGAGAGAGAGAGAGAGAGAGAGAGAGAGGAGGGGGCCTAATTCTGCCAGAAGTGAAACAGCAAAAGAGACGGGGGGGAATCTGGTAATTGGTAAAGAGGCAGAAATTTGGTGGGTTACTTTCATTACCCATTGGGTCATTTAAGTAGACCCAATTGATGTCTAATTAAGATCCAACTAATAATGGGTTAGTTGGGTTTGGACCCATTCTTACCCAACTAATAAATGAGTTGGGTTGGGTCTATTTTTTAGTTGATGGGTATGGATTTGTAAATGGGTCTGGGTTCAATTTGCCACCCCTAATAGATACCAAATCTACGTTGAGGTCCCATTTTAGTAAGTTTGGGAGGTGTAATAGGTATATACACAGCACAACCAAAAACTCTTAAGTGAGAGATATTTAGTTGTTGACCAAATACAAGTTATGTAGGCGAGTATTTGTGATATGCAGTTGGTCTAACATGAATTAGAGAAGCAGCATGTAAAATAGCATGACCCCAAGCAGAAACTGGTAATTTTATTTTCATGAGCAACGGGCGAGCAATCAGTTGAAGTCTTTTAATAAAAGACTCAGCTAAACCATTCTAGATATGTGTGTGTGCAACAGGATATTCAACATCAATACCTATTAACATACAGTAATCATTAAATGCCTGAGATGTGAATTCTCCAGTATTGTCCAAACGAATTGTCTTGATTGGGTGATCTGAAAATTGTGCTCGTAATCTGATTATCTGGGCAAGAAATTTAGCAAATGCAACATTTCGTGTAGATAATAAAAAAGTATGTGACCATCTGGTTGAGGCATCAACTAAAATCAGAAATAGCGAAATGGTCCACAAGATGGGTGTATTGGACCACAAATATCCAATTGAACTCTTTGTAAAAATGATAGAGACTCAATAACGACTTTAGAGAGGGATGGTCTAGTTATCAGTTTCCTTTGTGAACAAGCATTACAGGGGTAATTGTTGGGCAAAAGAATCTTTGGGTTCTTTAACGGATGCCCATGTGAATTTTCGACAGTACGACGCATCATTATTGAACCTAGATGCCTCAGGCGATCATGCCATAGCATGAAAAGTTTTGGATTAGAGCACTTCTGGTGCATAACCACATATGATTCAATTGTTCTAATCGTCGTATAATATAGCCCAAAAGAGAATGCAGAAAGTTTTTCTAATACTAGATTCTGGCCAGATACATTAGAAGTGATATATAAATACTCTTCTTTGCCTTGACTGCTGGTTTCGATATGGTAACCTTTAAGACGTATATCTTTGAAACTTAGCAGATTTCTTCTGGATCTGGTAGAATATAAAGCATTGTCAATACATAAAGTTGTCTCATTTGTTAACACAATATTCGCTCTTCCAGAGCCTTCAATTAGGTTTGCAGAACCTGATATTGTATTGACATTTGCTTGTATCTTTGTCAATTGTTTAAAATATTTAGTATCCCAGAGAATGGTATGTGTTGTACTGCTGTCTACCAGACAAATATCTTCACCAATTATCTTTGTATTTGACAATGCATCGTTAGTAGCCATGCCCCTATTATATGCCAAAATATAAATTCAAAATCCATAAATAGATGAGTAAAGCACACCTCAAAATATTATTATTGAATGATAAAAACAACCTGAGATACCTTTAAATTTATTACATGCAATAAATATAGGAAAATACAATTTAATCTAACTACTGGGATCATTCAAGGTAGTCATTTTCATTATCATAGAAATCATTTTTCGTTTCATTTGGTTTAGTGAGATATTCAGAAATATCAAAAGATTCAAAAAGTTCAGACTGCTCATTATTAATCTGACCAATGAAACTTGTTTCAATTTCTTTTCTTTGTTAGATGACTGGTAAAGTTCCACCAAATGTCTTGACGTACGACAAGTACGTGACCAATGCCCTTTTGCTCCACATCTGTAGCAAGAGTCATCATAATCCTTGGGAGGCTTATTTTTCAAGTTCGTCTCCTTTTCTTTAGACATTTCTGGTCTAATCCACTTATTTCACTTCTGGGGAAAATATGGTTTCTTGCTTAATTTTTGAACATATCTTCCACGGACTTGGTGGTTATGGCTACCAAGCACATACCCATGTCTATAACCAAGGTCTCGTCCCTAACTTGAAAAATGGGCTCTATTCGCTTCTGGAAATGGTACAGAACAAATTGAATGAGATTTGTGATTTCTCATTACTATTCTGTTCAGCAACTAGCATACAGAAAATTAAATATGAGTACTTATGAACGCTCTTTATATTTCTATTGCAGGAGCATATTTGAGACATGAAAAATGAAGGATATTTTTTTTTCAGCATATCCTTTTTCAATAAAGATTATTTTCACATAGTTTAAGATTGGACATTTCAATTTAGATAAGAATCTAAATCAGAGATAATTAAATGAGCAAGCCAAATAGATAAGAATCTTAAACATGTGTACCAAACAATGTTTGTTGAAACTTTCAGGGGTAGGTTGCAATAACTACAAACATGTGGCATAAATCATATTTTACTGAAAATTTTAGGGAAATAAGATAATAATTTCAAAAGAAGCCAACTTTCATTCGTAAAAGAAACATAAAAGTCAAGTTCAAGCCATAAATGTTTCTGAGGAAATTGAATCCTTATTAGTTAATTGTTTGTCCTCACCAACTGGTAGAATTTGTTCTTCTTTGATAAAAATAAATAACAGTAATGGAATTTAATACAATCTAGTCAATATTCTAATGTAAAGTAACAAACGGTAGAAGTAAATAGTGTTAACCAATATTTTCCAGATTGATTGCTTTGGTAGCTGGCAATTAAATAAGTCCAAAGCTATTTTTCTATTTAACTATTAAATGGATCAACCTTGCTAAATACATGTCGACAATCATGGAACAAGTTACATGAACTGATTTCCATCTATACATGCATGACATCATTCTTTTGAGTATGCACAAGAAATAAGCTGAACATAGTAAGACCTTAGGGTGTGAGTCAGTTGTAATTCTTTGTGTATTGACATATAAACATCTATAAATATTTCATATATCTTTCATTAACGAGAAATAATAAAAATTATAAAGGAGATGCTATAAATGTAAAAATATGTAATCATATTTCTAACCACTAGGGTTAGCTCAGTGGCCAAACTCGTGATTTTCCCTTAAGGAGGTCACGGGTTCGAAGCGGTGTGGCGGATTCAATTTTGAAGATCCACCTACTTTGTTGCAGAAAATACTTCAGGTATTCTCATTTTTTTTTCATACTATGTAAAATACTTCAAGTATTCCAATTTTTTGTTGTATAGAATTATTTGTTAGTAGAATACTTCAGGTATTTCTTTTCTTTTATTATAAGTAGAATACTTCAGGATTCATAATTCAAAAGTACTTCAGGTATCCGCTTTTTTAAAATATAAACTGCTTGTATATATTATGCAAAAGAAAAGAATATATATAGGGCGCAGAGCAAATGAGTTACAAGAAGTGTGAATTATATACTCCATCCGTTCCTATTTTATAGTCCAGTATTTCATTTTGGGCTGTCCCTTAATAAGTATCCATTTTGTAAAGTTAGTGGGTAAAAGTTGGTGAATTTTTCATTTTGCCCCTAAAAGTAGATTCCATTTTAAAAAGTTAGTGAGTAAAAATGTAATGATGATGGATAATGTAACGTCCCGAATTTTGGGTACGTTAAATAAACATTTTATTGATAAAATCAAATGGAGTCTGGCTCGTTATTACAACAAAACTCCCACAAGAGTTCAATAATTACACAATGAAGGGGGTTCTAGGGTTCCTAACTACAGCTCTACCTGCTCCTCCATCTAAGCCAGCTCTTCAGCTCCAAAGGCCTCCAAAGTGTACATCTTACCCTGTTCATCTATGAAGTCTGACATATTATATCGGCGTCGCCACCCATATAATATGTCAGGGTCACCAAAAAGGCAACACTGTGAGCTACAACGCTCAATAGGAAATCCTTACCCACCAACCTTAACTTACAAATAAAGCTATAGTAAAACATCAATTTCCACATGATACGTATATACACAGCTAATATTGACACATCCACATTCGTTAATCAACTATCGTTGGTGTCCAAGATTTTCTGTGTTTCTCCTACGCGACTCATCGTAGACCGTGTCAACATTATCACATTTCATAAACGTATCACCTTTTCAAAAACTCGTTTTTAATACACCCAACCTCGGTTCCGCTGTTCCGGGTTTCCGAGTATCCTCACAATGGTTTCGCTGTCCCGGGTTCCCATTGGCACACATTGCATTGGCTCCGTATCGCGGATAACCAAGCCACAATTCAAAACCCTCGGTTCCGCTGCTCTGAGTTCCCGAGTAATCCCACAATGGTTCCGCCGCTCCGGGTTCCCATTTGGGGTTTTCAAAATCTAAACCCTCGGTTCTGCCGCTCTGAGTTCCCGAGTAATCCCACAATGATTCCGCCACTCCGGGTTCTCATTGGATTTTTCACAAAAAACTAAACCCTCGGTTCCGCCGCTCCGGGTTTCCGAGTATCCCCACAATGATTCCGCCGCTCTGGGTTCTCATTGGGTTTTTCACAAATCTTACTTTTACACATGCACACAACTCACATAATGTCACCAAAATCGGTCATTATGTAGTTTCAAAATATTTCCTTCCTCGGAAAACATTTCCTTAAATCACACCCTAGGTGCCATGTTTATACTTTTTCGATTCTCGTGTCTCGTTACATGCAAAAACTCCGCGGTAGGACAAAAATAAGCATGAATCATTCTAACAAGATCATCTAACTCAATACCACTTGTAGCATAACGCCACATGTACGGACGCCCTTGGAGTGTATCACTTATGCTTATTCAAAGCACAACGCCACATGTACGGACGTCTTTGAAGTGAAATCACTTATGCTTTATCACACCACAAGTAACACAATCAATTCACATATGCAACTCAACTCTTTGAAAGATCAAAATACGAATACTTCGATTCACATGGTAAATAACCTACGTATTCATCGACTAAGTATGGGTACCTACATTATACTTAGGAATAGAGATAAGAAATTCCTACTTAATACTTGGGATGGAAGATAAGGAGATCCTACCTTACTTCTTGGCGGTAGTAACGGCTTACGGATGGCAATCGGTGGTCAGACGGAGTAACTTCCTACGGTATGCCTTCGGGAGCTTCGAAAGAGAAAGATCTCTCTCGAAACCTAATCTTGACTAAACTACTTAAGCTTTATGGATCGAAGGGTGGTCGGGTGGCGGTTTAGTGGCGGCTTAGGTTGAGTTTCTTGAAGAACTCAAGAACAACTCAAGAACATGAAGAACAAAGAAAGAACAAAGAAAATTCTAGAGAGAAGGAAGAGCAAAGCTTGAAGGTGTGAATTCAATGCTTGGAATGACTTGCTATTTATAGGCAAAAACCTTGGCTCCCTCTCTCTCTCTCCAAGGCCGGCCCCCCCTCTCTCCATGGCTCACAATTTGACACTTGTCAAGCACTCATGGAAGATCAAAGGTTAACCCTAGGCTTGCATGGCTAAGATGTGTACCAATGATTTGATTATGGAAGATTTATTGAAAGATTTGGAGATAATGGTACAAGATTTGGTTTTAAACAGATCATGGGAGTACAAATGGGAGTTAAGTTTGGGTAAGAGAAAGATTCACCAAGGATGAAGAAAGATCAAGGAAAGTCTTTCATGGAAGGTACAACCAATCTTCCTCTCTCTTTCCTCCTTCCTCTCCCTCTCCCTCTCTCTCTCTCTCTCTCTCTCTCTCTCTCTCTCTCTCTCTCTCTCCCTCTCTCTCTCCTTCTCGGCTCACTCTCTCTCTCTCTCTCTCTCCCCTTCTCTCTCTCTCCCTCCTAGTACTATATATATATATATATACAAGAAAGAATAAGAAAGTACTAAGGTACAAGATTCACAAAATCAAATACCCAATAAAGAATTACAATTAGGCACATGTTTGAGTAAACAAATAAACTAGTGTACTAATGTACTTTAGGAAGATCAACTCCCCAATAAATTAATCCAATTGGGTACAAAATCCCAATATAAAATAATAATACGGTACCTAGAAAATCTTAGACTTTTAAGACTACATAATAAAATATAGGTACTTCATCTCATGGGCAATTTAGAAAAAGACTAGTTTAATAAACCCATGTACTAGTTGAAAAAATAATCCTTTTACCCAATGGATAATAAATCCCCTGACATTTATTGTCCAATGGATAATAGCTACTAGGAAACTTTTATAGTAAAATAATCAAAAAGTACTTTACAAAAGTCTATTTTTTTAAGATACTAGTACTTTGTTCAAATCTTTCATTAAACCCTTTTAATATAAAGAATTGGGTTTCTATTATCCAATGGATAATAGTTCCCCTAACATTTATTGTCCAAAGGACAAAGAATAAAACCAAAATAATAAAATAAAATAAATAAGTAATTTCTAGGGTTGAAAAGGTTGACTAGTCAAATCAACTTTATTGGAAGGTTCCTTAGTCACATCGGTACTTTATTTAGTCAAAAGACTCTATTACCCAAGGGTCACTAACTTCCCTAACGGTTATTACCCAATGAATAATAATTTCCCTTGCGGTTAATAACCAATGGACAAAAGAGTACAAGTACTTTTTATTTTAAAATAAGATTTTGAAAAGACTATATGTACTTTTAGTCAAAAACTTATTGTCCAATGGACAAAGATTACACTAACCATTATGGACCAAAGGGTAAAGGCAAAAGGTTCAAAAGTTTCGAAAGGTTCACAAGGTTCATCTAGTAACTAGGTGAGTTGGTTGCTCGGTTCCTCCAAGTAGTCGATTGGAAACTAACTAAATTGGTCACGTAAGTTTTCTAATCGAGAGTTTAACAATTGACCAAAACCTAACTATGACGAAAGTAAACAAGAAATCATATAGCCACTCAAGAGAAAATAAGTAATTTAAATAAAATTCAAATATTTAACGAAATTTTTACTGACCAAAATTCAGGGGCGTTACAGATAAGTAAGGAAAATTGAGGAAAAAATTGATGTGAAAGGTATAATGATGATGTCTTTTTAATAAGTTGGAGTTACGAAGCAGGACACTTAAAAAGGGACGGAGGGAGTACCTTTTTCAGTAGGCTAGAGACTCGTGCTGATAACGTGTTATAAAACTAGCATAAATAAGATTGTAGAAACTAAATTAAGGAGTTGACACAAATATATAGAAAGATAGTTATTCCAAAAACTATCAAGATTAGAGTAGATTTTCAGGACTTACTATATTTTATTCAGTGTTTCTCTTTTTGCTCTCTGCCTTTTCTTTCCCTGATACCTCTCTTTTCTCGATGTGTTCAATTGCTTTACAAGATGACCATTTTATAGGCAAAGAAATGAAACAACCTAATAAATAGGTTGGATGGAATGGTGAAATTTGTCTCCTTACCTTTATTATATGGTCAGGCAATAATAATTCACAACACAAATTGATTTATCCACAAAATAATAATAAATAGCAACACGATAGGGGTGGAGCTATTTGATTTATCCAAAAAATAATAATAAATAGCAACACAGGCGAGCTAGCATGGGAGAGGTGGCATGTGCCACACTCCCATTTAAAAAAAAAATCGAGAAAGGGTCAAGTAAAAAAGTACGTAGAATGTGCTCAGTGTCACTTTGACATTAGTGGTTCAGTCATATGCCTTGGCTTTGGGTGTTGGTAAGGATTTGAAACTCGACATTCTCCATTTAAAAGTTTTCCTTTTTTCAATCCTTTCAGACTCCGTTTGATAACAGTGATAGATGGATAAGATTTGTAAAAAAAAGGGATTAGGATTGAGATTAATAATGAGAAGAAACTGTTAATAGGAAGAGATTGATATTGAGTATGTTTGTTTGAAATGAACTTAGATGATGGGATTGGATTGATAGAAGAAATTGGTAATGAGAAGGGATTGGAATTGGACTACGAATACCAAGTCCTAAGGAATATTGCTAATACCCCCTATGGGCTGGATTGTTCATTCCATGGGACTACCAATCCGGATCAATTTTGGAAACCAAACAAAATATTATTAATACCATCACCTTAGCAATCAAATCCCAACCTCCAATCTGTGCCTTGTTTGTTTTAGTTTTTGGAAAGTATT
The DNA here is from genome assembly GCA_019656835.1 of Rhododendron ovatum. Taxonomy (NCBI): domain Eukaryota; kingdom Viridiplantae; phylum Streptophyta; class Magnoliopsida; order Ericales; family Ericaceae; genus Rhododendron; species Rhododendron ovatum. Next base: position 21,863,788 of record CM033790.1, on the reverse strand, counting down.
TTTTAAAAGATTTCCCATAGATTCTCCTACTTCCCATCATTTCTATCTCTATCTTTATCTCTCTCCACTTATTACTCCTACTATTCTCATAAATTTTTTTTTTTCAAAAACTAAACCAAACAAAGCAAATAAATTTGGACATCAATTTTTTCCCCAAATTTACTGCATATTTTTCACATGGTTTGTCTTTCTTTTTTTTCACTACTTGGAAAGAAACGTAAAGCATTTGGACATTAAATTTTTTCTCATAAGTTTAATATTTTTTTCCCCACATGGTTTGTATTTTTTTCCCACTAATTGGAGAGGAACGTAACACATTTGGACATTAATTGTTTTCGAAAAGTTTAGTATTTTTATTGCATGTTTCTTTACGGATTATAGTGAGTGTTTATTGACATAAAAATTGAATTCAAAAACATGTTGATTTACGTAATTGTATGAATAAATTATGGTGCCACCCCGTTTCCAAATCCTAGCTCCACCCCTCGACATCATACTCCCTCCATCCCATTTTAACTGTCCCCTACAAGAATTCATGCAATTTCAAACCAAAAAAATATATATATTTTCACATATTATTCTTTTAAATTTCTTATACCAAATTAATGTGCTCATTGAATACTTTAATTTGGTGTAAGAGAATAAAAATAATAATATATAAAAAAATTGAATAAAAACAAAATCAAAAACATATGCTGCATAATTTAATCTCTAACGTAAACACCCAGAAAAAGACAGCAAAAAAGAACAAGTGAGATAATCTCTAACGTAAACACCCAGAAAAGGACAGCAAAGAAGACCAAGTGAGAAGATAGAGAAAGTACCCGTGGAGGAAAAGCTAGGGAGTGGTTAATTAACAGGATCGGTACGTAACTTTGTTTTGCTCCTCCTATAAATAGTAGTAAAATTGGCTGCCTTTCCTAGTCCAGTATTCCCTTATTAGAAAGAACTAGAATTACAGAAACAAAATGGAGCCATGTATGTTTTAGAGATAACAGAGACGAAGAAAAAGACGACGAAAAGCAGTATAGCTATGCCATGGAAGTGATACGCTCCTCAGTGCTGCCATTGGTGTTGAAGGCGGTGATAGAGTTAGAAGCGCTAGACATCATAGCCAAGGAGGGTCCTGGAGCCCAACTCTCTGCCTCGGAAATCGTGTCGCGGTTGCCACCCTCTGCTGCTGCATCCGGTCACAATCCGGACGCGCCCGAGATGCTGGACCGGATGCTGCGTTTCCTGGCCAGCCACTCAATTCTCACGTGCTCGGCCGCCATCTCCTCCTCGGATGACCCAACGACGACTGGGCCTGCTGCCCCAGTCGGCGAGACAAGAGTGTATGGGCTGGCATCCGTGGCCAAATACTTCGTTTCCGACCAAGACGGAGTCTCGTTTGGGTACTTGCTGTTCATGTCCCAGGACAAAGTCCACATTAACAGCTGGTAATTAGTACTTAAATCATACGCACACATTCGAACTCAGCTTAATAATTTCCTTGAATAAATAGTAGTTTTACTTTGTCCGTCTTACGATTTGATTAATTTCCTTAATTAATTAACTAGGTACGAACTAAAAGGGGCAGTTTTGGAAGGAGGGATACCTTCGAACGGGTACACGGGATGCATGCATTTGAATACTGCGGGAAAGATGTGAGGTTCAATGAGGTATTCAACAAGGCCGTGCAATGTGTCAGCAAACTTGTCATCAAGAAAATCGTGCACTTCTACAAGGGCTTTGAGCAACTCCATGTTGGGATTATGCCCGGTAATCCCACCCGCAACGAAAGCGTAACAAATTAATAAAAACAAAATCACACACAAGAGAACACACACAATCAAAATACGTGATTTTTCAAACTCGGGTACGTCCACGGGAGAGAGAGAAATCTTCCACTATATGAAAAATGGAGATTACAATATGAGATGTAAAATTCTCTCCGAGCTCCTAACACATAGCTTTATACAATATTTTACACTCACCCCCACAACTCTATTTTTCCCTCACATCTTTTCTACTCTCACCTCCTGGCTGGTGTATCCGGCAACCCCCAAAGGGGCTGCCCTCTCCTTTTTCTCACACTCAACACACCTAGCACTCATGCACCACTTCACTTAAATAGGACTAGGAGAAAGATATACACAGTTGGCTCTTCAAATTCCAAGCATCACAAATGCTCTTGGAATTGCCGGCACCCACTCAAGAGGATTTCCAATGACCATGTTTACATGGGCTAATTAAATGCTCAACAACCCATTATTCACTTTTTCTTTTTCTTTTCAAACTGCATTTAATGTGGAAAAAACCCAACAAACACCCCCTTTTCCCGCAGAAAATGCACCCCTTTTGCTCAGGCACCTCGCACCCCCTTACTCAGATGCCTCGCACCCTCTCACTCGGGTGCCTCAAACCCCCATTACTGCGTGAACGTCTAGTCATCCGCGACTTGTCTATTCACTTGCACCCGAAGCTTTCACGTGAACGACTTGTGTATTTGTGACTTGTGAGCTGCGTTTTTATGAACTTAACTTAAATCTTGGAATTTCATTCTTATTTGAATTTTTTCACATTTGTTAGTTTTATGTCAAATTTTTGTAGGTTATTGATTTGTTACGACGAGAGGAATGAGAAAAGTAATTTTTTTTTTACTTTTACCCAAGTATTTTGAGAAATAACCATTTTTTAGTGCAAAAAGTGATTTTTTTTTGTGTGCTAAAAAGTGGTTATTTCTCACAATACTTAGGTAAAAGTAAAAAAAAAAATTTACTTTTTTTATTCCTCTCGTCGAGACGAATCAATGACTCATAAACGTTTGGCGCAAAACTAACTAATGTAAAAAAAATTCAAATAAAGAAGTATTTTTCTGAAACAAAACGTATATACTCCTACTTGATAAAAAGAGCTAGTGGCGTGAATGATTTTAATAAGTGAATTAATTTTTGATGGGGGGAGTAGGTAAATGTACACAATCCAATCTTGGTCGATCGGGCGACTGAATTTCCGATTTGGTCAATTTCCGTTATACGAAGAGATTTTTCAGTGCCGAGCAGGTATATCCCACGTGGTATCAGTTCGGCGCAACCGAGTCGTCTGATACATTTTTGGACGGCTCAGATTGAAAATCTCTCTCTTCTCACCCCCAACACTCTCTCTCTCCTTTTCTCTCTCCAAATTAATTTGAGCCGTACAAAAACGAAATAGACGACCCGAATAAACGAGCGGACATCACGTTGTACCCACTCGGCACTGAAAAATTTTCCCGTTAGTACAAAATGAAAGTAACTGTTTTGATAGGGGAGTAGGTGACATGTTGAAAATTGAAGAACAATAAATAGGAGTAAATGGCAACACTGGAGTAGGTGACATGTTGAAAATTGAAGTACAATAATAAATGGCAAGTCCCCCCTTTTTAATTTAAACTGATTTATTCAAAAAAAAATAAGAAAAATTTAAATAATCATCCTTTTTATTTATGCCATATAAGAATTCATTCCGCCCACTTTGCATGCTTATGTTTTCATCCTTTCAATGCGTGAATTACCCTTATTACACCTTTATTATGATATCTATATAGATATACACACTTATGATTTTCTAAATTAAAAGGCTTGGGATGAATATCAATCTCTGCAATTAAATGAGATACAAGCTTTTTGATTTCATGGTAAATTATTTATATTCGTAGTATTTACCATACCATGAAATATATTTGTATGTTCCTATCAATTCATGATTAATTATTTGGACCATTTACCATGAAAATAGTTCGGCGAAGTTAAATCAACTAATTGGTTTGATAAAAATGGCTCTCACACATTAACATGAGAGAGGTTCTTCTATTTATATAATGATTATAAGGATAGAACATAACAACATACAAGATAAGTATACATTTGAATTGAACCTATCCTAGAAGCTACTAACAAACTGATAACATAAATGGCTAACAAACTGATAACATAAATGGTTATCCTAATACACCCCCTCAAACTGATGGTGCAGGGCAAGTGAGCGTCAGTTTGTCACGGAGAAAAACAAACCGGGGTGAAGACAAGCCTTTGGTCAGAACATCGGCAATTTGATCCTTGCTGAAAATGAACTGGACGAGGAGATCTTTGCGAGCAACCTTATCGCGGACAAAATGAAAATCAATTTCCACATGTTTTGTACGAGCATGCATAACCGGATTAGCAGTAAGATAGGTGGCGCCAACATTGTCACACCAAAGTGTAGGAGCCAAAGGCAAAGATATACCAAGCTCAAATAATAGAGACTGAAACCAAGATAGCTCAGCCGCAGCATCAGCTAAAGCTTTGTATTCTGATTCAGTAGAAGACCGGGCAACCGTACGTTGTTTTCGAGAGGACCAAGAGACAAGATTGGTGCCCAGAAAAATGGCATAGCCACCGGTGGAGCGACGGTCATCCACACAACCCGCCCAATCAGCATCTGAAAAGGCTTCTAAATGCAGTCGAGAATGGCGAGAGAAAAACAAGCCATGATTTATTGTGTTCTTGAGATACTGAAGGATACGTTTGACAGTAGTCCAATGCTCATCGGTTGGGGAATGCATGAATTGACAGGCTTTGTTGACCGCAAAAGCAATGTCGGGTCGTGTTAGCATTAGGTACTGAAGGGCGCCCACAACTTGGCGATATGGGGACGGGTCAGTAAGGGGTTTTCCACCATGTTTAGAAAGTTTTATGGTAGGAGAAAAGGGAGTGAGGACAGGTTTGGAGGAGTGCATACCAGTTTTTGAGGACAGGTCAAGAATGTAACGGCGTTGACATAAGTGCAGCCCGGCCGAAGTCGAATGAGCTTCGATGCCCAAAAAATAATGCAGGGAGCCAAGGTCTTTGAGGGCGAACTCAGAATGGAGAGTAGAAATAAGTTGAGAGATGGACAGAGGATGATTACTTGTGATCAAGATATCATCGACATAAATGAGAATGTATATCCGAATGGTGGAGCGCCGGTAAATAAACAAAGACGCATCAGATTTGGATGCAAGGAAACCATGGGAGAGGAGAAAGGTTGAGAGACGAGTAAACCATGCACGAGGAGCTTGTTTTAGACCGTAGAGAGAACGATGCAACTTGCAAACAAAATCAGGCTTTGTCGGATCAACAAACCCAGGTGGTTGAGTCATGTACACGGGCTCGTCAAGGAAACCATTGAGAAAGGCATTGTTCACATCAAGTTGATGAATGGGCCAATGAAGGGAAGTCGCAATCGAAAGAACAGCATGAATTGTGGTTGGTTTGACAACGGGACTAAAAGTTTCAGAGTAATCGACACCCGGCTGTTGATGAAATCCTTTTGCAACAAGACGGGCTTTGTAACGATCAACACTACCGTCGGGTTTTCTTTTAATACGATAAACCCATTTACACCCGACGATATTGTGAGCATGGGATGGAGGAACCAAAGTCCATGTCCCATTTTGAAGTAGGGCTGAAATCTCATTACTCATAGCATGGCGCCATTCATGGGACTTGGAGGCTGTGGTGTAAGACGTGGGTTCGGTAATTAGGGAGATGGAATGAGGAACATTAGAGGTGTGCGAGAGAGCTTTTGGTTGCATTGACCTTCGAACCATTGGATGAGGATAAGGTTTGGATTTAAGGGTTGGAGGATTGGGTGGAGGTGTATCTGGAGATTGGTTAAGATCAATTACGAGATTAATGCCCAGGGGAGGTTGAGATAAATGCTGAAATCGGGAATTTGTAGAAGGAGAGTTTGAATTAGGATTTGGATGAGGTGAAGATAGAGGTTGGGTGGGAGTAGTACTGGTGGGGGATGGAGTATTAGGAAGTTGAGTGGGATTGGAATTCTGTAATGGGATTGACGTGGTTGAATTTTGGGATGGGGAAGAGATTGTGTGCTGGACAACGCCCCAGGGAGAGCATGGGCGTGGGACCACAGGTGGGGACCCAAGAATAGAATCACCAGAAAATGGGAACGTATGCTCGTCAAAGCGGACATGACGGGCGATGTATATACGACCAGTGCTACGATCATAGCACCGATACCCATGATGAGAAGGACTATAACCGAGGAAAATACATGGAGCAGATCGGAATGACATTTTGTGGCGGTTATAGGGTCTTATAAATGGGTAACTTAAGCAACCAAACACCTTTAAAAAATTATAATCAGGTTTCTTATGAAAGAGACATTCAAACGGTGAAAGGCCATTGGAGACAAGTGAGGGAAGACGATTAATAAGAAAAACCGCAGTCTCAAAAGCGAAGTGCCAAAATTTTTGTGGCACAGAAGCATGAGCAAGTAAAGCCAACCCAGTTTCAACAACATGACGATTACATCTCTCAATTTTCCCATTCTGTTCATGTGTGTGAGGACAAGGGAGACGATGAATAATGCCATATTTTTGAAAGAATTTGGGCAGAGTGCGAAATTTCCCACCCCAATCCGTTTGGACCTGTTTGATAGTGGTTGAAAATTGGCGTTCAACCATTGCTTGAAAATGAACAAAAACTTAGAACACATCAGATTTGAGTGCAATTGGAAAACACCATAAATATTTGGAATAAACATCAAGAAAAAGAACAAAGTAACGATGTCCATTCAGTGAAGAAACAGGAGCGGGTCCCCAAACATCACTAAAAATAAGATCTAGTGGAGCTTTACTAACAGACTGCGTTACAGGTAATAACAAACGACACGACTTCCCTAACTGACAAGCATGACAAATAGACTGCCGTTTATTTGACGAACACGGCAATTTATTTTGGACAAGGACTTGACGAAAGACACGATGATGAGGGTGGCCGAGACGACGATGCCAGCACACAGAATCAACCTTTTCAGAGATATGAGCAGATGGAGAAATTTGTGTGGAGGTGGAGAACTTGTAAAGACCAGATTCAGTTTCCCCGCGGAACAACGTTTTCTTGGTGACCTGATCCTTGATTAAAAAATAAGAAGGATGAAATTCAAAGAAACCACTGTTATCCTTGGTAAATTGAGAAACCGAAAGAAGAGATTTAGTAAGTAAGGGAACATGAAGAATATTAAATAAGCGAAAGGAAGAAGATGGGGTTTGAAGAGTGGTGCTACCAATTTTATGGATGGGTAACCCCTTACCATTCCCTACTTGAAGCTGATCACTGCCAAGGTAATTCTCCTGATGAGAAAGAGACATAAGGTCTGGTGTAGCATGATGAGTTGCACCAGTGTCGGGGAACCAATCCGCAAAAGGGGCAGGAGCGGAATTGTATGAAGCCAAGTGAGCAGAAGGCGGCGCGGTATGGTTGTAGCGCTGGTTGCATGAGAGGGCAGTATGATTTGCACCATTGCAAATTTGGCACCGCTGGTGGGAATCAGTAGAGTGATAATTGCGGGACTCATGGGAAAAATGACGAGCATCACCACGAGAATCATTGGGGCGATAGCCTTGGTTACGACCGCGATCATTGCGACCACGTCCTCGATAGCCACCATTAGAAGAGGCATTCCGTTGCACAGAGGCATTGCGTTGCACAAAATTAGCCTGGGGAGGTGCTTCGGTGCTATCGGAGACTGAGAGAGAGGCAAAGCCAATTGAGTGCATGAGCTCATGACTAAGAAGCAAGCTATGCAATTCGGAGTAAGGAAGTGACGGATGATTTGCAAGTGTCGGGATCAGATTTTGGAATGTAGAATTGAGGCCTTTGAAAATGTAAAGGTTGAAGTCTTGTAAGGAGAGAGGACGACCCGCAGCATTCAACTCATCATAAAGACCCTTGGCTTTCTGAAGATATTGGGTAACGGAGAGCTCGCCTTGCTTGATGTTCTGAAGATGAAGATGGAGTTGGAGGATTCGAGTGTTGGACGGAGAAGCAATGGCGGACTCAAGTGTTGTCCAGATTTCCCGAGATGTTGTGGCACCGACTATAAGAGGAATAACATCCTCTGTCAGAGAGGAAATCAGGAGGCTCATTAGCAATTGATCTTGATCAAACCAAATTTGGAAATCAGGATTTGTAATAGCAGCACCATTGGACGAAATGGTGCGTGGTGGACACAGATTGGTACCGTCGGCATAGCCCAGCAAATGTTGTCCACGGAGATAATGAGTGATTTGAATCTTCTAGAACAAATAATTTGTGTGAGTAAGTTTGAGAGAAAGAAAGTGATGAGCATTTGGAAATAAGGAAAATTTGTTGGTACAGGTAATTTCTCCAACAGGCTGAGAGGTAGTAGAAGAAGAAGAGGTAGCGGAAGTCATGATTGAGTGGTGCTCTGATACCAAGTTAAATCAACTAATTGGTTTGATAAAAATGGCTCTCACACATTAACAAGAGAGAGGTTCTTCTATTTATATAATGATTACAAGGATAGAACATAACAACATACAAGATAAGTATACATTTGAATTGAACCTATCCTAGAAGCTACTAACAAACTGATAACATAAATGGCTAACAAACTGATAACATAAATGGTTATCCTAATAGGCGAAATATGTTAGGCTGCTGCACAGACCAATTCATACAGGGATAGTTTGGGATGTACAAATACTCATGTTTACATCCCAAAATTCTTGTCTATATAGGCCAAGTATTTTAGGATGTAAATATAAGTAATTTACATTTAAAAATTTTTGTCTATATAGGCTAAGAATTTTAGGATGTAAACATAAGTAATTTACATCCTAAAATTCTTGACCTATATATATAGAGGCCAAGAATTTTATGAGGTAATTAAACAAAAGGAATTTTCATCCCAAAATTCTTGTCTATATAGGCCAAAAATTTTAGGATGTAAACATAAGTATTTATTCAACCCAAACTATCCTTATATGAATTAGTCCGCATAGCGGCTTAACAGATTTCGCCGGACTAGTTTCATGTTAAACAGTCCAAATAATTAACCATGACATAGTTTCATGGTATATGGTCCAAATAATTAACTATGAAATGATAGGAACATACAAACATATTTCATGGTAAATACTACAAATAATTTACCATGAAATCAAAAAGTTTGTATTATATATATGGTTTAAAATCAGGCCTATATATATGGTTTAAAATGTATACATATATACAATTAACAACACTCAAAGGACAATAGTGGTATAGAAAATATAAGAAGGATGAAATCATAAGTTGCTAAAAATGACAGGATAAGTACATAAGTGAAGAGGACAATAAAGACGAATTTTTAAGTCTCCCAAAAAATAATAAATGGCAACACCATCAGGGACAGAGCTAGTATAGGAGAGGTGGCACGTGCCACATAGTGGTTCAGTCACATGCCTTTGGCTTTGGGTGTTGGTGCACAAGGATTTGAAACTTGGCGTTCACCATTTAAATTTTTTTCCTCTTTTCAACCCTCTCTCTCTCTCTCTCTCTCTCTCTCATATTTGAAATTTTTGCATAAATTCCATAATAGTTTGTAATTTTTTTTCGCACTATTAGGAGAGGAATTTAATACATTTGGACATTAATTTTTTTCCCCAAGTTTAGTATTTCTACTGCATATTTCATTTTGCATAAATTCTCACATGGTTTGTCTTTTTTTTCACTAATTGGAAGGAACGTAACATGTTTGGACATTAATTTTTTTCCCATAAGTTTAATATTTTTTTTCCCCACATGGTTTTGTATTTTTTTTCCACTAATTGGAGAGGAATGTAACACATTTGGACATTAATTTTTTTCCACAAGTTTAGGATTTTTATTGCATGTTTTTTTACGGATTATAGTGAGTGTTTATTGACATAAAAATTTAATTCAAAAACATGTTGATTGACGTACTTGTATGAATAAATTACTGTGCCACCCCCATTTCCAAATCCTAGCTCAGCCCATGAACATCATACTCCCTTCGTCCCACTTTAACTGTCTCTTACAGGAATTCGTGCAATTTCAAACAAAAAAAAGCATATTTTCACATATTATTCTTTTAAATTTCTTATACCAAATTAAAATACTCATTAAATACTTTAATTTGGTGTAAGAGAATAAAAATAATAATATGTAAAAAAAATTGAAAAAAAACAAAACCAAAAACATATGCTGACTAGCATAAACACCCAGAAAAAGACAGAAAGAAGTACAAGTCGGAAGATAGAGAAAGTACCGGTGGAGGAAAAGCTAGGAGTTAATTAACACCAGAAAAGGACAGCAAAGTACAAGTGGGAAGATAGGGAAAGTACCGGCGGAGGAAAAGCTAGGGAGTGGTTAATTAACAGGATCGGTACGTAACTTTGTTTTGCTCCTCCTATAAATAGTGGTAAAATTGGCTGCCTTTCCCAGTCCAGTATTTCCCTTATTAGAAAGAAGAACTAGAATTAAAGAAACAAAATGGAGCCATGTTATAGAGATAACGGAGAAGAAGAAGACGACGTACAGCAGTATAGCTATGCAATGGAAGTGATACGCTCCTCAGTGCTGCCATTGGTGTTGAAGGCGGTGATAGAGTTAGAAGTGCTAGACATCATAGCCAAGGAGGGTCCTGGAGCCCAACTCTCTGCCTCGGAAATTGCGTCGCGGTCCCCTCTGCTGCTGCATCCGGTCGCAATCCGGACACGCCGGAGATGCTGGTCCGGATGCTGCGTTTCCTGGCCAGCCACTCGATTCTCACGTGCTCGGCCATCTCCTCCTCGGATGACCCAATGCCGACTGAACCTGCTGCCCCAGTCGGCGAGAGAAGAGTGTATGGGCTGGCACCTGTGGCCAAATACTTCGTTCCCGACCAAGACGGAGTATCGTTAGGGTACTTGCTGTTCATGTCCCAGGACAAAGTCCACATTAACAGCTGGTAATTAGTACTTAAATCATACGCACACATTCGAACTCAGCTTAATAATTTCCTTGAATAAATAGTAGTTTTACTTTGTCCGTCTTACGATTTGATTAATTTCCTTAATTAATTAACTAGGTACGAACTAAAAGGGGCAGTTTTGGAAGGAGGGATACCCTTCGAACGGGTACACGGGATGCATGCATTTGAATACTGCGGGAAAGATGTGAGATTCAATGAGGTATTCAACAAGGCCATGCAATGTGGCACCAAACTTCTCATCAAGAAAATCGTGCACTCCTACAAGGGCTTTGAACAACTCCAAAGCCTTGTTGATGTTGGCGGCGGCCTTGGTGTCAGCCTCAGCTTGATCACCGCCAAGTACCCACACATCAAGGCCATTAATTTTGACCTCCCACATGTTATTCAGCAAGCCCCGCCCTATCTTGATATGTATGATTTCTCATCCTTTTTTTTTATAATAAAAAAACAACGTATGCCAACCTCACTGTTCACTATTGAGGGCGCGCGATTGAAAACAAACCCGGATAAATATTAATTGTCTCACAATTCGGTCCTTGTAGGGGTGGAACATGTGGGAGGAGATATGTTTGAAAATGTTCCGAAGGGTGATGCCATTTTCATGAAGGTGAGTTTCAGTTTCCATATGTCCATGCATGGATGAGGCATAAATATTAATTGTCCCACAATTCGATCCTTTAATTTGTTGATATCGTGCTTAAAATGATGGTGATTGTGTTTTCCGTTCAAAATGACAAGATAAAATCAGTAAACCTGTGATTAGTAATTAGGATGGACGCATGTATAGCATTCATATATGCTCTGGTAATTAATTAAGATGGTTTCGATATGTACGATTCTTGGATCTAATTAATTATAATACTAATGACGATTAATTGTTGGCGATGTATGTGATCATAGCGTGTACTTCATGATTGGAGTGATGATCAATGTGTGCAAATACTGAAGAATTGTCACAAAGCTCTACCAGAGCATGGAAAGGTAATTGTGGTGGAGACAATTCTTCCAGCGATAGTAGATACTAGCGATGCAGTAAGAACCGCTTTCCACATTGATTTGCTGATGATGACCGAACTCGGAGGGAAGGAGCGCACAGAACATGAGTACCGGACCCTAGCCGTTGGAGCTGGATTTTCTGGCATCAAACTGGATTGCTATGCGTGTACCCTATGGGTCATGGAATTTTACAAGTAGTACTACTGTACGTCCACTTGTGGAGGAGTACTTGAGAGCTAATTAAAACTTGCATTAATATATTCCTATTATGTTATTTTGTTTAGTAGAAATAAAATAATAAGAGCTGCATGTTGATCGAGGATATTTCGATGAAAATTTTAGTAGAAATAAAATTTATTTATACCGGAATCTTTATGTTTTGTTGTCTTCCCCATTTTCCATTTACTACTCCTAGAAGATTAGGAATCTGTCAAGTTAAAAAACTAGAACTCTTCTAATGTTATTGTGGGTCATGATCTTTGACCATTAATTCTCGATCGGGCTCATAAACTCATATCTAATCGTAGACGTTGAATGCCTTCATCAGGGAAACTACTAAGGTTGCGTTCTTTTAAACGTATCTTAAAAATAAGTTGATTTAAATTTTTTCTGCATTTGTTAGTTTTGTGCCAAATTTTTGACGAGAGAAATCGGAAAAATAAAAAAAATTATTTTTTTGAGAAATAACCACTTTTTAGCAGAAAAAATGTAATAAGTTGACTTTTGAGAAATAAGTGGTTAATTCTCAAAATATTTGGGTAAAAGTATTTTTTTTTTTACTTTTCCCGTTTTCCGATTCTTCTCGATAAGTCAAATTAATAATCCACAAAAGTTTGGTACAAAACTTAAATGCGAAAAAAAACTTCAAATAATGACAAACCAACTTATTTTAAGGAAGTATTATTTTTGGGCTCCCGTGTTAGACCCTAGGGGCTGGGCTTCGGCCCATGTGATGTATTGTCCAACTTTTTATTGGATTTTTCCTTTTTCCTCTCCTTGTTTCTAATAAAAAATTTTCCTTTAAAAAAAAATTAAGTTTAAGTTTACAAGAACGCAGCCTAATTGTAACACCCAAAAATTTGCGTCTGATTTTAAGAATTAGTTTGGAAATTTTAGAACTGAGATCATGACGGTAAGTTAGATTTGAGATCTCGTCTTTCAAAAAAAAAGATACCCTTCTTTGAGATAAGGTCAACATATCACACAGTTCCCCTAAGTAATAATTGATCAAGTGCTCCTCGTAGACACCGTATAGTTTCGTTATGTGATAACCCCTTTTTTTTTTTTTTTTTTGTTAACCGAAGCAAACAACATTTTCATCTCAATCTAGTGGAGTAAAAAAACTTTGTCGCGTGTTCGCCACCTTCAAGATAACGGCCGGACCCCTTTGGTAGTACTTTTATCCGATTTATTTTTAATTTATTTGCTTTAAAAAAATGGATGAATGGTGTTTGATGTCAATTATTGATAGTAACCATTTATCTATCTTATTTGACCCAACAAAGTAAGACTCTAGTTTGTAGTTCATTTTTGTAACAATCCGGAATTTTGAATAATGTGCCACTGAATGGCAGAGATCTGTCTATAAGGGAAATAATGTGCAGTATGGTGCACCATGTGTGTAATAACTAAGGAGCATGGCTCCCATGTATGGCTTTTGTTATTCTGTGATGTGTAAGCCTTATTATATAAGGCACACTTTACGTACGCCTGTTATTTAGGTGAAGAAAAAACCAAAAAACAGAGTAAAACAGTCCCTTCCTTTTATGCCTTGTTTGGAACACGTTTTAAAAAGTATTTTTCAAAAGATTCATTCTACTTTCAATCATTTCTCTCTCTATCTCTCTCCACTTATTATCCGTATTATTTTTTCAAAAAGTGTTCCAAACAAGGCATTAGTCTCTCTTGTGCTATCCTCTCTCTTTTTTTAAAATTACTTATCTTGTCTTCCCTTGGCCTTGTCTTGTCTTGTATGTTCCTGGTTTAACTCAAAATTTATTGAGTGCTGGGCAACTAATTCAAAAGGGGTATTCCGTAAACCTCAATGGGGATGAGTGCAAGATAGGGGAAAAAAATAATTCGTTGGTGGCTAATGTAAAAATGGCACACAACAAAATATTTTCCCTCACTATGCCTTTGGATGAGCCTTTTGCAATAAGACGGGCTTTGTATTTTTGAATTGAGCTGTCTTCATTGAGCTTGGTTTTAAAAATCCATTTCAGCCCGACCACGTCTTTTTGCGGAGGACATTCAACAAGCTCCCATGTTTGATTCCCATTTTTTTGAATTAAAAATAAAATATTTTAGTATTTAAATCAATAGCTTATTAAACTAAACTGTTTTGACTCATTAAATTGTTTTAGTAATTAATATTGTTTAAGTCTAAACGTTATATAACTAATATATACACATATGTACGTATTTATACATGCATGCATACAGGCACATTAATTATACCACCCACCACCCTACCTCTTTCAAAAAAAAAAAGACCTAGCTAGATACATTATCCCTTGAATTGAGGAATAAATAAATTTAGGGAGGGTGAGACATGGCCGAATGGAGAAAGGGAGAGAGGAAAGAGGCTTTAGGCTCCGTTCCGGAACTGAAAATAAGTACTTATTTTTTAAGAAGGTAATTTCAAGTTTAAAAATAGTGTGTTTACGCAAATAATTTTTCTAGCAATATAAATCTTATTTGATAAATCTTATCAGGATCTTTTATACGGTGTAAAAAAAATTATTTTTGAATTTAAAAATATGAAATAAATACTCATTTTTTAAAAATATTTTCTAAAACGGAGCCTTAATCTCAAACTTACAAACACAATTATTTCTCTCCAATGTAGTATTGTCAAATCAAGTTAAGATACTGAAGGATAATGTAGAAAGAGAGAAATAAATACGGGGAAAGAGAGAGGATTGTAGAGAGGAAGAAATAAATAAAGGGAAAGAGAGGATTTTCGGTTGAGAGTAGAGAGAGAAAGCTATCGGCAGGAGAGAGATAAGAGGCTGGCCTTGCAAGTCTACTAGAGAGAGAGAGATTGCCGAGAAAAGGAGAGAGGAAAGAGATGGGTTTTACTTGGATCACAAGCACCAAACATCATCATTTACACCTCCGTACCCAATCCGATATTCTTAGGCTTCTTAGAGCATCCGTAATGATAATAATCAAAATTAATAATTAAAAAACACTCAATATTATAATAAGCAAAGTTGGATAAGTAAATTTAAAAACAATACTCAAAAAACACTCCACATTGTAATAAGCAAAATTACAGGTGTTTTAGGAGTAACCAAATTCCACCAATTCTATAACCAAACCTAACAAATTTTACCAATAACCAAATTCGAATTTTCGTAAACAAGTTCCAATCATGTACTCGACCACACCAAATTATTCGTCTCGACAAAATGATTCCAAAACTGAAAGGCCGATCGTCGTAAACCTCCTCACGCGCCGCCTAAAGAGGTTGCGCGTGAGATCCACTCGCATTACACGCCAAAAGCGCCAAATCCTTTTGTGCACAATTTTTTAAATTTCTTCAAATTAATTTTTTTTTGAAATATATCTAAGATAAAGCAGGTTGTTTGAGCTTTTTGGGCTTTCTCTTAGATATTCAAAAAATATTTAGGTAAAAGTCATATTTTCTTTACTTTTTCGATTCCTTTTGTCGAGACAAATAAATAATCCAAAAAAGTTTGTTGCAAAACTAACAAACACGAAAAAAATTGAATAAAGACAAAAACGACAAAAGCCCAATAATCTCTTAGGGGAATGCAACCTAAGGCTTATTTTGGCCAAATAATCCAAATGAATTAATTTTTTGTCGTTATTTAAATTTTTTTCACATTTTTTTTGTTTTTTGTCCATTTTTTTCGAATTATTGATTTGTCATGATGTGAGAAATCTAAAAATTAAAAGATTACGATCAAAACCCAAATTTTTTTTTAATAAAGACCAGATCAAAACCCAAGTTTTTTTTTTAATAAAGACCAAAATATGTAAGCCAATAAGCGGCTTTTTTTGTCTTCTTTCAAAAAAATTGAGTTCAAATGTTAATTTTTACTACTTTTAGATTCCTCACGTCATGATAAAGTAATAATTCACAAAAAAAATCGACACAAAATTACAAAATGTGAAAAAAAATTAAATAAGGATAAAAAAATAATCCATTTGGATTATGGCCAAAATAGGCCTAAGTACTTACAATTGTCTGGATGGACTGATTTTTTACAAGGTCACTCAGAAAATTATTTTAAAATAATTGGAGTTTGGAGTTTGTGGTCAAAGTGAACAAGAAAGTAAAATACCTAAGCAATGAAGGGAAAAAAGAGGAGAGAAGTGTCGCCTGAAAAAAAAAAGATATTGTAAAGTGGAGGGGAAAAAAGAGAGAGGACAAAGTGCCTCACTGCATTCAGTGTTGATAAATGAAAAGATGTTCTTCTATTTCTGTTAATTTTTTATTTATCAAGCAAAAATGAATAAAGTAGATACTACTATAAAAACGAGAAAAAATAAATAAGAACCCAAATTTACTGAAAATGGTTCTTTGGTACGGAGGTGTTATTGGCACAGATCTTCTATGCACAAATCGCAATATAGGGTCTATTATTGGTCGCACACAAATAATCCGAGCCGTTCATTGAAATTTTAATTTTTTTTGAGAATTCTCATAAAAAATCAACTCAATACGATACCTATAGATACCCGATCCAATCATCTAGTTTTTCATTCATGTTTTAGGATTTTGTAATCTTAATGAAAAGTTAAATGATTGGATCGAACATTTATACGTATCGAATTAAGCTAATGTTTTGCGAGTGCTCTCAAGAAAATATTTTAAATTTAATGAACTATTAGAATCAATTTGTATGACCCATGGTAGGCTCTACGTTACAATATGTGCACAGAAAGTCTGTGAACAGACTTTTCGTGAAGAAATGTGTTGCTTTAAGGTTGGGTGCAAATAAAGCAAGTGATAGAAGGGCAAAAGTGTCCAATTGAAAAAAAAGAAATGATAGTCGTTAGGTAGTACACTTGGCAGAAGCAAGTACAGGCCTTGAAGTTGATTGAAATATATAACAAAATAAAAAAAATAAAGATGCCCTTTGGACTGTATGTAGCAAGAACCTTTTTGTTTTTGTTTTTTTTTTTTAAGAATTTTGCTAGAAACAGTCGAATGGGCGTCTGTATAGGAATTTCAATTGACAGTTGTTTTTATAACAATAGTACAAATGTAGGGACTGTACTTTCATTCCGTAGGCTTTCTGAAATGTCTGCAGGGTAGGCTTTATAACTGACTTTAACCTTTTTTTGAAAGGACTGACTTTAACCTTCAAACTTACCTTTTTTCTCTTTTAGGATACACCTCATCAGTAGAGGTGCCAAATGCCTGCACGACTCGTTTAACTTCGTGCTAATCGTGTTTCGTGTCGTGTCGTGCTGGCCCGTTTATAGTATTTATTCAAATTGTGTTGTTCCGTGTCTTGCCGTTTGTCAATCGTGTCCTGCCGTGCCGGCCTGTTTACTTAAATCGTGTCGTGTCGTACCGTTTGTCAATCGTGTCGTGTCGGCCCATTTTCTTAAATTGTATCGTGTCGTGCCAGCCCGTTTTCTTAAATAGTATCGTGTCGTGCTGTTTTCAATCGTGTCGAATTGCACCGTGTCATTTTAAGTCGTGTCGTGCCTGTGCCGGCACATCGCCAACCAATTTTCATCCGGAATATTATTGCATGGATTGTATTTATATTGAAATATTATTTGTAATAAAGTTGAATCCGAAATGAAAGTTGTAATAAAATTGTATTTTTTACTTTGTACAAAATTGATTGGGGAAATTGTTGCCATAGTGTTTCTATTGGGATTTGTCACACATCGGTTAAATATCTCCCTCCAAAACTAGTATATGAACTTGGGCAGCCTCTCCACTCTTTGTCAATTGGTTTGGAGTTGGATACTTTAACATGGTATCAGAGCTAGAGTTTCGGAGGTTTTTCCCTTTTGTTTGTGCCATAGTTGCACTTTATTTCATTGTGATTCGTGTGTTCCGAATCCTTTGTTGACCTCTCCACGTGCGAGTCAGGGGTCGCACGTGCGGGGGAGTATTGGGATTTGTCCCACATCGGTTAAATATCTCCCTCCAAAACTAGTATATGAATTTGGGCAGCCTCTCCACTCTTTGCCAATTGGTTTGGAGTTGGATACTTTAACAGACTAACTCTTTATGTTGACTATGCGGCTATGCCACATGTTTATGGCATGGGATATCATTTTGTAAGTTTTCAGAACTGCTTTTGTTTTTTTTAAGAAAAATGGTTTTTGTTTTAGCGTGTCAATATTTTAAAAATGCATTTGTTTTTTTTAAGAAAAATGGGTTTTGTTTCAGCGTGTCAATATATTAGTACAGAGGTTCCATGAATTGGAAAAAGGTTGTATAAAGTTGCAGCCGAAATGAAATAAAGTTGTATTTGTATTGAAATATTATTGCATGGATTTATCATACCAAACTAAAAACTAGATTCCATTCAAGAAATTCATAAAAATCCATTCGATGAAAAAAATTCATATATAAAATGAAGTAAAATTTAACAATTAAAACAACAACATATTACAAATGGTCCTAGCTAACTACCCATAAAAAAGAAATTCTTGGTCTTCACTTTTCCATCCTTTGCTGCTTTTTCTCGTGGGACTCGGTGGTGGAGTGCTTGGATACTTAGATACGTGTCGAACACTTGTTAACATTTGGCTAATTGGCTCAGATAATTTGCAAGTTTATAGACTACTTTTTGAAGGACTAGTAAGCTGCAACATTAGTTGCCAATTTGACCTTCAAATACTACCTCGCCTAAGTCCAACGCATCTTATAAAAATTTATCATCATAGCCAAATAAAATTTATCATCATAGCTGATTGGAACACACACACACCTGCACTTCTCCTGCATTTTTTTGAACCAAAAATCCTCAGTCTTTGAACCAACAACTACCTAAAAATTACACATTTTGAAACCAGCAAAAAATTGCCCCAAAAACACAAACCAAACTTGCTAAACTAGTTGAAAACTGCCCAAAACACAACCAAAACTGAAAAGGGCCCTATTGGAACACACAAACCCATAACACCGCTAAAAACTACAGTTTTGCAAACACCCAGCTACAGCACCAGAAGAAGCAGCAGACACACACACATAGCTACAACACCAGAAGAAGCAGCAGACACACACACATATGCACCTACACTTCACACACACACGTGCACTTCACAGTAAAAGTGCATATTTTTCTCAAATATACACATCCCAGTTCTTTCTCACAAATTTCAAATGCATAAAGTCCAGATTACTCTCAAACACACACACGGAGCTTGTTTAATCCAGTGAACACGCACACACACTTTGGACACACTAAACTTACATTGAAAGACACCCACACACATACACAGAGTTGTTCAAGCAGCAGCAGCGGCACACAAAGTCATTTTTGCTCAGTTTCTGCTCAGTCCAATAACAGATGAAAACTTGAAGTATAACCCGCCACAGTTGTAACTCAGATCTACATCACCCATATTATCTCATTCATAGTCTATTTGGCTCAAATTATATCATCATAGCCACACTAAACACTAATTAGGCTCAAATTATATCGTCATAGCACACACTCATATATACAAAGAAAAACACCTAGATGCGGCAACATTAAGTTACCATTTAAGGCCTTCATAAGTTACCAGCAGCACCCCTAATCAATATCTATATCTAAGTCCGAAAATAATCTTTGAATTCATATTTATGATGGCATTTTTGAATTCCAAGACGTGCATCCTTCCAATCTTTTAAGCATATGAGACAGTCCAAAATGTCAGGAGCTAGTTTACCCCTCCTCTCATCCAACACTCTATTACACGTACTAAAAGCAGATTCGGAAGCCACTGAAGACACATGAGATGTTAGTACATCACGTGTCATGATAGAAAGAATGAGAAATGTCCTTTCATTTTTTTTCCACCAAGCTAAGATATCAAACGTTTGTGAGTCATCATTGATAAGGAAATTAATCTCTAAATATTTACTAAGTTCAAAGCATGAAGAAGTTTCAGTTCTACCTAACCCTAAAATCAGAAACCAAGATGGGTCATTGTTACTTGAAGAAGATGGAGTAGCAGTAGTAGCAGTGCATGCAAATTTAGACTCATATGAAGCATATACAGAATTCATTTCTGCAGTCACAATAGAAGTATAAGGTAATGTGATTCCTAAATTCTCACCAATCCGTTTTAAGAGCAATTCAACACCCCTTAACTTAATCTTTGGATCCATTACAGAAGCTACAATAAATCTTCTGCAAAGTACTTCCCTTTTTCCTTCCTCCTCTATTTACTTATTATTATAACTTAATCCTTGACTCAACAACTGTTTGCTTCGTAAAAGCCCTTAAAATTTTCATAATACAAATGCTTCTAATTGAAACGTACCGCAGCCACCTACCGGGCCAGAACTATAACTACATCCTGACAAGAACAATAAAATGGTCCTCTAATTGAAACGTACCGCAGCCACCTACCAGGCGAGAACTATAACTACATCCTAACAAAGACGTTGAAGTGTGCAAGATTTTTTCCAATTTTGCTAAATTCACGCACAAGCATGCAAACACTTAATTAACAAACTCACTCATACTACATGTGGGCCTCTACACATGTACTAGAGGTGTAGTGTGTGGAGGTCCACATGTAATGTAAGTGTCAGTGAGTTTGAACAGAGACGAAACTAGGATTTCGTAAACACGGGAGTCGAACTATGAATAATAAGATTTTGAAATTTCAAGGTTCAAGAATCTAATGGTTTATTTGGTTTAGGTTTTGAGAGAGTATTTTTGGGTAATTAATGAACAAAGAGAGAAAGAGAAATGAGATTAATTAAAAAAGAAAAAATTTATGAGACCGTGTGCTGAGAGAAATTGGATTTTGGGACAAAAAATAAATACATTCTAGGTGTTCCTAACAAAAAAAAAACACAGCTAATTTTAATATTAAAATTTGAAAAAAGTTTCCTAAAATGACTTGGAGGCCGTGCAGTGGCGGCTCCAAAAATTTGTAATAGGGTGTTCAGAAATTATCGTAGTTCTACTAACTGATCCATTAACCGATAATATATGTTAAAATTTTAAAATATTAGTATAAATAGTGCAGTCAAAAAACATAACCTATATTCTAAAAAAATTACGAGGTGAAATGAAAACTTAAAATATATACTATATTTGTTAACAGAAATTTTTTTTTTTTTGAAAGTTGTCGTATTGCTTTGTACCAAACAATATTTTGAAAATAGAGGGGGTAAAATTTTACCGTTAACCTAGACGAGTTCTCATATTTTGTGTCAACGTTTAACTAGTGTATTAATCTACTAATACCATTTTGAAAGATATTTTAGAGAGTACGTTGGGACTAACCTTCTCGAAAATAAGTTGTTTTTTAAGATGACAATATGATAAGATTTTATATCCTAGTCTTAAATTCGAAGGAATATTATTCAAATTAACGGAGTCTTGCAATGTAGTTGAATTTTTAAAAAACTTTGTTTGTATTCTATAAACTACGTAGACAAAAAAAAAATAGTTATTGTCATGAATGCAAAATTAACATATTTAGACATCAATAATAAAAATGGAGAGAGAATGTAGAGTATAATACTTACACTAATATTTTTTTTATCAGCAAAATTTCTTTATAAATCTTTGAAAAAGAGTACAAAGATTTAACTGATTATGGACACACCAACGAACGTCACCCGAGAATTAAACCCAAAGAAAGGTAATGAGCCAACCAAATCACTAATATATTCTTGTTTTTCTCCTACTTTTTTTTTTTTCATATTTTTCATCATGTTTGTGAGCTTGATTTTAGGTGATGTGGTAAGTGTTCAATATGAATTACCTGGATTGATAGACTGTAATTGAGTTGTGATTGAGTATTCAATTGATTTTGGGTTGGGTGTTCAATTTATTTTGGGTCAGGTATTCAAGATTACTAAATTTGAGTGTTTATTGACATTTGAGTTCAGTGTTCAAAACATGGACTACTCTAAAATTTCTGTAACGTCCCTAATTTTGGGAACGTTAAATGGACAATTTCATTGAAAATAAAATGGAGTCTGACTCAATATTACATTATAATCTAAACAAAAGTATTTTTATTCAACAAAAGGAGGGGGGTAAACTAGGGTTCCTATCTACTGCTTCACCTCTTCTTCCATTCTGGACGGCTCCTCGGCTCCAAAAGCTTCCAAGGTGTAGAATTCACCTTGTTCGTCTATAAGATCCGACACATTATACTAGTGTCGCCACCAATATAATATGTCAGGGTCACCAAAAGGTAACACCGTGAGCTATAAAAGCTCAATAAAGTAACCCATACCAACTAACCCTTAACTTACGAACAAATGATCACAAATTCAATAATTTCCACATAGCTCATACATATTCGACAAAACAGATAATAATGACACACCCGCATTTACTATTCAACTAACGTTGGTGTCCATGATTTTTTGAGTTTCTCCTACGCAACTTCTTGTAGACCGTGTCACTGGTTTCACTTTTTATTAACCAAATCAACATTTTTAAAATCGTCATTTTAACACACCCAACCTCGGTTCTGCCGTTCCGGTCTCCCGAGTATCCTCACAATGGTTCCGCCGCACCGAGTTTTCATTGGCACACAAAACTTTGCGTTAGTTCCTCTCTGCAGATAACCAAGCCATATTACCAATGAAGTTACCACGTCCGACCCCATTGGCGATCTTCACAATGGGCTACCAAGTCCGGCCACATTATGGTTTTCACAATCCACGCAATGGGCTACCAAGTCTGACCACACTGCGAGTTTTCATTCACACAACGGGCTACCAAGTCCGGCTACGTTGCGATTTTCACAATTTATACGATGGGCTACCAAGTCCGGCCATATTGCGGTTTCCACACACACAATGGGCAACCAAGTCTACCACATTGCGGTTTCAAACATACTTTGCCATTAACACACTCTAGGTGTCATGTTTCTATTTTCTCAGTTTCTGTGTCTCGTTTTCATGCAACAACTCCGCGGTAGGACTTTTCATACATGTAATCATAAATTATTCATTGTAATCTTAAAACTAAACTCGCAAGATCATCTAACTCTATATTACTAATCATGCTCAAATCACCACTTAAAGCATAACGCCACATGTACGGACGCTGTTGGAGTGAAAATCACTTATGCTTTATAACAAGACAAATAATGCAAGCAATTCATGCATATATGCTCATAACCATCCTAAAGATCAAAATACGAATATTTCTATCAACGATAAAGTTTTATTTTTCAAAAAAAATCGTTCTTTCTTCCTTTGTGAAAAGTTTAAAAGAACATATGTTTATTAGAGTAAAAGTTGATTATTCCAACATGCTCATACTTCCATTAGCGAAAATAAGTTTGTTAATTATCATGCATTCCAAATCTTACAGGTGAAAGATAACCTTATATACTTAAAGAAAACGGTTAGGGACATTCTACGTATACTTAGAGATAAGGGATAAGAATAATCTACCGTTCTTCTTGGCGGTAAGGCGGCTACGGAATGGTAAGTTGGCGGTCAAACGGAATAACTTCCTACGGTAAGCTTCCGGTAGCCTCGAAAGATAAAGGTTTCTCTCGAAACTTATTCTTGACTAAACTACGTAAACTTTTTTTTGGATTGAAATGGTGGTCGAGTGGTGGTTTAGTGGCGGCCTAGAATGAGTTTCTTGAAGAACATAAGAAGAACTCAAAAATAAGAAAAACAAAGAACAATTGCAAGGATTCTAGAGAGAGAAGTTGAATGGGTGGGGGTGTGTGTTGAATGGCAAAGATGGGGTGCTAAACTAACTTCTATTACCCAATGAATAAAATTTTTCCTAGCAAATATTGTCCAATGGTTAAAAAGGTAATTATGAAAGGTATGGTCTTGTCTAATCAAGCTTTTCATGCATGCCAAGACTTGTCAATCTAACTTAGGTGTAAGAATAGGTAATTATGAAGATTTTCTAAGACTTAAAGGCAATCCTAGATAATTATAACCTAGGTTGGTAAGTCTTGCAAGTGAAAAGGAAATGATGGCTAGACTAATGAATAGTCTTCCCATGTTTAGTCAATCCTAGACTAGGTTATAGTCAATTTCTAGGATGATTAAAGGCTGGGATTATATGCTAGAAATTGACTAGAAATGGATTGGCAAGTCATAAATAGGCTTAAGGCTAAAGGGGTAGCTTGTGGGAATGAACAAAGCACACCACACACTCCATCTCTCTCTAGTACTATGAACACACACACACACACACACATATGTACATCTAGAAAAATCAAGGAAAGTAAGTCTAAGAGGGGAATTAGGTTCAAGGCTATTCTTCCTAGCCTTGCATGCATGGCAAGGCTAAATTTGTTTCTTTTAGAAGCAAAATGATGACTTCTTTTGGTAGTAAAATGATGGCATGAGTTATCTTGTCAAATATATAAACACATTGGCAAATCTAATTTCCATTATCCAAGGGACAAAAATTTCTCTAACATTTATTATCCAATGGGTAAAGAAATAATGATGACGACTAATATTGAAATGACTAGATATGGAGTATAATGATGACCTCTCTAGGTCTAAAAGATTCAATTAGGGTTGGAGGGGTTCATAAGGCTCAAAGACGATCAAAAATGTCCATCTAGAGTTAGGGAATTATAACTAGGTGGAATGGTAGTTCGGTTTCTCCAATTAATCAGTTAGAAACTAACCCTACTTGCCATGTAGGATTTCTAGCCAAGAAATATAAATTTTAAGGATTAAAATCTAATTATGACGGATTAGAAATTAAAAAGAATTTTTTAAAGTAAAAACAAGTAATTAAAATAAAATTTAAATATTTAACGAAATTTTTATTTACCGAAAATCGGGATCGTTACAATTTCTACATGTATTCTAACAAAAAAATATTTTTGGGGTAGTCACGTGAGTCTGTAACCATGGTAGCGTTGTTGTGGAGCTGCCACTCGGGCAGTGGCCCCCATACGCCCATATGTGAATCCGTCTTTGAATTTGAGTAAGTGTTTGTGTGTTTGTGACTTGTGAGCTGCGTTCTTATAAACTTAACTTAAATCTTGAAATTTTGTTCTTATTTGAATTTTTTCGCATTTGTTAATTTTGTACCAAATTTTTGTAGGTTATTAATTTGTCACGACGAGAGGAATCAGAAAAGTAAATTTTTTTTACTTTTACCCAAGTATTTTGAGAAATAACCATTTTTTAGAGCAAAAAGTGATTTTTTTTTTGGCTAAAAAGTGGTTATTTCTCATAATACTTAGGCAAAAGTAAAAAAAAAATTACTTTTTTGATTCCCGTCATCGAGACAAATCAATAACTCATAAACGTTTGGCCCAAAACTAACTAATGTAAAAAAAATTCAAATAAAGAAGTATTTTTCTGAAACAAAACGTATGTACTCCTACTTGATAAAAAGAGCTAGTGGCGTGAATGATTTTAATAAGTGCATTAATTTTTGATGGGGGGAGTAGGTAAATGTACACAATCCAATCTTGGTCGATCGGGCGACTGAATTTCCGATTTGGTCAATTCCCGTTATACGAAGAGATTTTTCAGTGCCGAGCGGGTATATCAAACGTGGTATCTGTTCGACTCATTCGAGTCGTCCGATATATTTTTGGACGGCTCAAATTAAAACTCTCTCTCTCTCTCTCTCTCTCTCTTCTCACCCCAACACTTTCTCTCTCATTTTCTCTTTCCAAATTTGAGCCGTTCAAAAATAAAATAGACAACTCGAATAAGCGAGCGGACATTACGTTGTATCCGCTCGGCACTGAAATTTTTTCCCGTTAGTACATAATAAAAGTAACTGTTTTGATCAGGGGAGTAGGTGACATGTTGAAAATTGAACAATAAATAGGAGTAAATGGCAACACTGGAGTAGGTGACATGTTGAAAATTGAAGTACAATAATACATGGCAAGTCCCCCCTTTTTAATTTAAACTGATTTATTCAAAAAAAATAAGGAAAATTTAAATAATCATCCTTTTTATTTATGCCATATAAAAATTCATTCTGCCCACTTTGCATGCTTATGTTTTCATCATTTCAATACGTAAATTACCCTTATTACCCCTTTATTATCTATATATACATTTATGGTTTTCTAAATTAAAAGGATTGGGATGAATACTAATCTCTGCAATTAAATGAGATACAAGCTTTTTGATTTCATGGTAAATTATTTATACTCGTAGTATTTACCATACCATGAAATATATTTGTATGTTCCTAGCATTTTATGATTAATTATTTGAACCATTTATCATGAAACTATTTCATGGTTAATTATTTAGACCGTTTACCATGAAAATAGTCCGGCAAAATTTGTTAGGTTGTTGCACGGACCAATTCATATCGGGATAGTTTGAGATGTACAAATACTTATGTTTACATCCCAAATTCTTGTCTATATAGGCCAAGTATTTTAGGACGTAAATATAAGTAATTTACATTCCAAAATTCTTGTCTATATAAGCCAAGAATTTTTGGATCTAAACATAAGTAATTTCCATCCTAAAATTCTTGACTTATATATATAGGCCAAGAATTTTATGAGGTAATTAAACATAAGTAATTTTCATCCCAAAATTCTCGTCTATATAGGTCAAGAATTTTAGGATGTAAACATAAGTATTTGTATATCCCAAACTATCCTTATATGAATTAGTCCGCATAGCGGCTTAACAGATTTCGCTGGACTAATTTTATGGTAAACGGTCCAAATAATTAATCATAAAATAGTTTCATGGTAAATGGTCAAAATAATTTACCATGAAATGATAGGAACATATAAACATATTTCATGGTAAATGATACAAATAATTTACCATGAAATCGAAAAGCTTGTATTATATATATAGTTTAAAATCAGGCCTATATATATGGTTTAAAATGTATACATATATACAATTAATAACACTCAAAGTGCAATAGT
Source organism: Rhododendron ovatum (assembly GCA_019656835.1). Taxonomy (NCBI): domain Eukaryota; kingdom Viridiplantae; phylum Streptophyta; class Magnoliopsida; order Ericales; family Ericaceae; genus Rhododendron; species Rhododendron ovatum. The sequence continues at coordinate 21,836,956 of CM033790.1, read as the reverse complement.
GGTATAAAAAATATGAGAAGGATGAAATCATAAGTTATGAAAATGACAAGATAAATTCATAAGTGAAGAGAACAATATGACGAATTTTTAGGTCTCCCAAAAAGTAATAAATGGCTATACCATCACGGGCAGAGCTAGTATGAGTGAGGTGGCACGTGCCACCCCCATTCCGAAAATACAAAAATAAAAAATAAAAAATATTAAGAAAGGGTTAAGTAAATAAGTACGTAGAATGTGCGCAATGTTCACTTTGACATAGTGGTTCAGTCACATGCCTTTGGCTTTGGGTGTTGGTGCACAAGGTTTTGAAACTCGGCGTTCACCATTTAAAATTGTTTCCTCTTTTCAACCCTTTCATATCTCTCTCTCTCTCTCTCTCTCTCTCTCTCTCATATTTGAAATTTTTGCATAAATTCCCTAATAGTTTGTAATTTTTTTTGCACCATTTGGAGAGGAATTTAATACATTTGGACATCAATTTTTTCCCCAAGTTTAGTATTTTTACTGCATATTTCATTTTGCATAAATTCTCACATGGTTTGTCTTTTTTTTCACTAATTGGAAAGGAACGTAACATGTTTGGACATTAATTTTTTTCCCATAAGTTTAATATTTTTTTCCCCACATGGTTTTGTATTTTTTTTCCTACTAATTGGAGAGGAATGTAACACATTTGGACATTAATTTTTTCCCCAAGTTTAGTATTTTTATTGCATGTTTCTTTACGGATTATAGTGAGTGTTTATTGACATAAAAATTGAATTCAAAAGCATGTTGATTGACATACTTTTATGAATAAATTATTGTGTCACCCCCGTGTCCAAATTCTAGCTCAGCCCCTGAACATCATACTCCCTTCGTCCCACTTTAATTGTCTCCTACAGGAATTCGTGTAATTTCAAAAAATATATATATATATATATTTTCACATATTATTCTTTTAAATTTCTTATACCAAATTAAAGTGCTCATTGAACACTTTAATTTGGTGTAAGAGAATAAAAATAATAATATGTTAAAAAAAATTGAAAAAAAACAAAACCAAAAACATATGCTGACTAAGCAGAAACACCCAGAAAAAGACAGCATAGAAGTACAAGTCGGAAGATAGAGAAAGTACCGGTGGAGGAAAAGCTAGGAGTTAATTAACACCAGAAAAGGACAGCAAAGTACAAGTGGAAAGATAGGGAAAGTACCGGCGGAGGAAAAGCTAGTGAGTGGTTAATTAACAGGATCGGTGCGTAACTTTGTTTTGCTCCTCCTATAAATAGTAGTAAAATTGGCTGCCTTTCCCAGTCCAGTATTTCCCTTATTAGAAAGAAGAACTAGAATTAAAGAAACAAAATGGAGCCATGTTATAGAGATAACGGAGAAGAAGAAGAAGACGTGAAGCAGTATAGCTATGCAATGAAAGTGATACGCTCCTCAGTGCTGCCATTGGTGTTGAAGGCGGTGATAGAGTTAGGAGTGCTAGACATCATAGCCAAGGAGGTTCCTGGAGCCCAACTCTCTGCCTCGGAAATCGCGTCGCGGTTGCCACCCTCTGCTGCTGCATCCGGTCGCAATCCGGACGCGCCGGAGATGCTGGACCGGATGCTGCGTTTCCTGGCCAGCCACTCGATTCTCACGTGCTCGGCCATCTCCTCCTCGGATGACCCAATGTCAACTGGGCCTGCTGCCCCAGTCGGCGAGAGAAGAGTGTATGGGCTGGCACCTGTGGCCAAATACTTCGTTCCCGACCAAGACGGAGTATCGTTAGGGTACTTGCTGTTCATGTCCCAGGACAAAGTCCACATTAACAGCTGGTAATTAGTACTTAAATCATACGCACACATTCGAACTCAGCTTAATAATTTCCTTGAATAAATAGTAGTTTTACTTTGTCCGTCTTACGATTTGATTAATTTCCTTAATTAATTAACTAGGTACGAACTAAAAGGGGCAGTTTTGGAAGGAGGGATACCCTTCGAACGGGTACACGGGATGCATGCATTTGAATACTGCGGGAAAGATGTGAGATTCAATGAGGTATTCAACAAGGCCATGCAATGTGGCACCAAACTTCTCATCAAGAAAATCGTGCACTCCTACAAGGGCTTTGAACAACTCCAAAGCCTTGTTGATGTTGGCGGCGGCCTTGGTGTCAGCCTCAGCTTGATCACCGCCAAGTACCCACACATCAAGGCCATTAATTTTGACCTCCCACATGTTATTCAGCAAGCCCCGCCCTATCCCGGTATGTATGATTTCTCATCCTTTTTTTTATATATAATAAAAAAACAACGTATGGCAACCTCACTGTTCACTATTGAGGGCGCGCGATTGAAAACAAACCCGGATAAATATTAATTGTCTCACAATTCGGTCCTTGTAGGGGTGGAACACGTGGGAGGAGATATGTTTGAAAATGTTCCGAAGGGTGATGCCATTTTCATGAAGGTGAGTTTCAGTTTCCATATGTCCATGCATGCAAGAGGCATAAATATTAATTGTTCCACAATTCGGTCCTTTAATTTGTTGATATCGTGCTTAAAATGATGCCGGTGATTGTGTTTTCTGTTCAAAATGACTAAGATAAAATCTGTAAACCTGTGATCAGTAATTAGGATGCATATATAGCATTTATATATGCTCTAGTAATTAATTAAGATGGTTTCGATATAGTACGATACATGGATCTAGTTATAATACTAATTAATGACGATTAATTGTTGGCGATGTATGTGATCATAGCGTGTACTTCATGATTGGAGTGATGATCAATGTCTACAAATACTGAAGAATTGCCATAAAGCTCTACCAGAGCATGGAAAGGTAATTGTGGTGGAGACAATTCTTCCAGCAATCGTAGATACTAGCGATGCAGCAAGAACCGCTTTCCACATTGATTTGCTGATGATGACTGAACTCGGAGGGAAGGAGCGCACAGAACAGGAGTACCGGACTCTAGCCGTTGGAGCTGGATTTTCTGGCATCAAACTGGATTGTTATGCGTGTACTCTATGGGTCATGGAATTTTACAAGTAGTACTACTGTACGTCCACTTGTGGAGGAGTGCTTGAGCTAATTAAAACTTGCATTAATATATTCCTATTATGTTATTTTGTTTAGTAGAAAAATAAAATAATAAGAGCTGTATGTTGATCGAGCATATTTCGATGAAAATTTATTTGTACCGGAATATTTTATGTTTTTTTTTTTTTTTGGTAAATCAACTTGAAATTAAAAGAGGTTAACCGAATGTACAATCTACAAGGGGTATACCCCAGGAGGAAAATAAAAGGAAAAAAAAGAAAATTGAAAAAAGTGCGATTAACCATGCACAACCCGCATGAAGAGTAAGGTAGATTAAAGTAAATAAGAAAGTGCAATGTAATTTGTTATCATACTCCATTGTACTATCCATCAGGAAGAAAGCACAACAGAGTATGATACAAAAGTGATACAAGAAGTAATGATGACATGAAAGCTAATAACTGCCTGGCACGGCCCTTCTGGCTAGACTATAAGATAAAGTTGTCGCGGTCGAATAACGATCATCTGATGAACCATCATTGAGAAATTGCAGCAACATATCAACTCAGCATTGAGGGGAGGCTGAACAGCTACTATAGGGAAACTAGGTACAGATAAGAGGCTTGATTAGGGGATGATGGCATTTGACAGGGGGCCCAACCCTGCACACCACGCCCAATCCAACCAATCTACTACTCCCTCGACCCAATTCCTAAGGCTCGCCAGAAAAACAACCCGCCCTCAGACAAATACCAATCACCACAGACACTAGAGATGGGATAAGAAAACCAAGATTCTAAAACTTCAATCTTACCTAGTGAAACGAACGCAATACCCACCTCTAAGAGAACAGCTACTACAGAGGAACTAGACTCCGAGAAAAGCCTTGAGCTAGAAGATTATGAATCTGTCAAGTTAAACTAAAATTCTTCTAATGTTATATTGTGGGTCATGCATGATCTTTGACCATTACTTCTGGATCATAAACTTATATATCTAATCGTAGACGTTAATCATGAATGCCTTCATCAGGAAAACTACTAATTGTACGTAACACCCAAATTAAAATTTGTGTCTGGTTTTAAGAATTAGTCTGGAAATTTTAGAAATGATCAGATCATGGCGGTAAATAAGTTAGATTTGAGATCTAGTCGCTTTCTTGCTTAATTTCGATGATCAAGGAAAATAAAAATAAAAATAAAAAAATAAAAGATACACAGTTTTCTCGGAGTAATAATTGATCAAGTGCTCCTCCTAATCACCATATAGTGATAACACCCCCTTCTTTTTTTACCGAAGCAAACAACATTTTCTTCTCTATCTAGTAACAACAATTTGCCATTCTCGATCTTCAAGATAACGGCCCCCTTTTGATGAATGGTGTTTGATATCAATTACTAATAATCATTTATCTAGCTTTTTTAGCTTATTTGACCCAACAAAGTGAGATTATTTCAAACTCTAATTTGTAGATTTTTTGTGCTTATTTGGAGTTGAAAAAATACAGCTTCATGGAAAAGCACTTAACTCAATAGTGTTTCCATATAGTAATAATTAAGGTTACTCTAGACATTTACTTGATAATAATAACTCTACGACTTATCTAATAAACAGTCTGGACTTTTATTTTAACTTATGAAAAGCTAAAACAAAAACATCTCCAACTTATCTTAAACTTTGTAAGTGACTAATCTAAATAACCGTAATTTAACAATATAATTTAAAAGTGGTAACAAACTGGGCCAACAAGCAAATCCATGGGAATCAACGTATGTAAAAGTCCGGACAATGCCAAGTTACATTTAGGAGATCATTGTAACAATCCGAAATTTCAACCCAATTTTTTTCGAATAAATATTTAAATATTTTATTATTTACATCAATAGCTTATGAAACTAATTAAACTATTTTGACTCATTAAATTGTTTTAGTAATTAATATTCCTTAAGTCTAAACCTTATATAACTTAGGCTCTGTTCCGGAACGTAAAATAAGTACTTATTTTTTAAGAAGGTAATTTTAAGCTAAAAAATAATGTGTTTACGCAAATAATTTTTCTACCAATATAGATCTTATTTAATAGATCTCATCAAGATCTTTAATACGGTACCAAAAAAATAAAAAAAATATTTTTTATTTACATTATTTATGAATTTAAAGATGTGAAATAAACTGCTTATTTTTTATGAAGATTTCTGGAACGGAGCCTTAATATATGCATGTACAGATTATACCACCCACCACGTCTCTTACTCATTTTATTTCTTTCCCATCAAATTAATTTAGTGTGTGCGAGAGAGAGACAGAGAGAGAGAGAGAGAGAGAGAGAGTTAGTTTGAGGGTGAGAAATCTGGAGGAAGAGAGAGATGTATGTGTGGGGAGCAAGAGAAAAATAGATAAGGATTATTCTTCTGCATTTTCCATGTGAGAGAGAGAGCGCGGGGAAAGGATGGGATTGTGTTCTGGATCTCCTTACACAATCACATGCATGTGTTTTACCTACATGGTACATATTGATGTGACAAGAGAGAGATTAACTCGCATTTTAAAATAAGTACTTAAAAAATATTCCTTTCGTTCCTATTTAATTGTTCATTACGATTTTACGCGTATTTTCAACAGTTTATATCTCTCAACGTATATTTTTAAAAATATGCAATATGAATTTTGTTTGATAAATTTCAATTTTTTCTATAAGACAATGATTTTAAAAATATAAAACATATAATACACGTTGAGAGATATAAGTCGTTGAAAATACCCACAAAACCGTAATGAATAATTAAATAGGGACGGAGGGAGTAATGACCTATTTTCAAGTTCAAAAATAATAGACTCACGAAAATAAAGTTTTAATTTTTTTTACAGGGTTTGATAGATCTTATCAAAATTTATCAAACAAGATACATATTACATATTTTTTTATTTTAGTAAGCCTATTATTTTTAAACTTAAAAATTACAAATAAGTACTTACAGTATTTTTTAAGGGGGTAAACTGGAACGGCACGTGGGTGAGAGGGAGATGGGGTTTTGATCACACAAACATGCACCATCATGATTATTGGCCTCGTTTCACTTTTTCAAATAAGTATTTAAAAATAAGAATTTATTTTCAAGCTAAAAAATAATGGGCTTATGAAAATAATTTCTTAATTTTTTTGCAAAGTTTGATTGATCTCATCGAGATCTATAAACAAGATTCATATTGCATATTTTTTTATTTCAGTAAATCTATTATTTTTAAACTTGAAAATTACAAATAAATACTTATTTTTTAAGGGGTAAGCTAGAACACACTCATCCACCTAGGGACATTATTCCCTAATTCAATGAGAAAATGGCAGAGAGAGAGAGAGAGAGAGAGAGAGAGAGAGAGAGAAGCCGTGGGGAGCAAGGAGAGAGGAAGGTGACTTTGCCCTATAAATATCCTCCCACTTATCATTTTTACATCACCAACTTCCCACATACTCCACCTTCCTCCCAATTCCCTACAAAGTTAGCCACCTCCCAATTCCCATCACATTTTCCATAATTTTCGGCAACAAAGATTAAAGAAAGAGGGAGAGAGTGTGTTTACTGGGAGGAGGAGAAAAGGAAAAGAAAAAAAAAATGATTTTCATTTCACAAGGCGTGCTTTGGGGCTTAGGACAATGAGTTGGCCGAGAACCAGGAGGTTGTAGGATGCTATCAGGAGGCAGTCAAAACATTATTATTTTGAGATAATTCAGAGAGTATACGATATACTACTCACTTTCAGAATCCTTTCTAAATTCTCATTTTTTTTGTACTCCTTTTGATTATCTCTAATATTTGTTCAATCCTATGAAATATTGTTGAAAAGTGAAATAATTGTTATTGATTATGATATTGTTGGCTGAGTGCTATAGAACTATTTAGTACAGGAATCAAGTGACCTTAGCAATTATAGTTTGTCCAATATCTTGAATGGGCGGTGAGGAAGGTATTGGAAAAGGTCACTGATCATGTGTTGAGGAAAGCATAGTATGAGGTCCATTGTGATTATTTGTTTCGACTTTGTGATCGATTATCGTTTAATGATTCCACTTGAATAAGAGCATTGTTATTCTGTTGTATCGTATACTTTCCGAAATAATTTATTTTTCAAGTGTGAAACTAGATTAGCAGAGGCAGAACATTTAAAGGTTATTTGGAGAGTCTCGGAAGAGTTTAACATTTTTGAAGTATCTAGAGGATTATTTAGTTGGCAGCTTTTATTTATTTTGGTGATGTAATTTGTTTATGGAAAGAATAGAGGCCTAAAAGTGTATAAAATTATTTTAGAGTTTATTGTAGAAACAGATAGGATGTTACAATATACACACTGCAAACCACTACAAGCTAAAGTTGTCTTCGTTAAGTCATTTATGTACAATGGATTGAGGGGATGGCTGTCAAGTGTAGTTGATCAAAGTTCATTGGAGTAAAGGCACTCGTCCACAAGTTGTCGGAGGTTTGGATTCTCCAATGCAGCTGCAACTCTTTCTTTATCATTCAACTGCTTGTTAACTGCAGCAACAACCCAATTTGCATTGCAAGAATTCCATTATACTTCGGGAAGAGAAATAGAAACTAAAACGGAAGGATTTAACCAAATCGGAGAAACCAAAACAGAATTTGATGCTTGACAAATACTGAATGATGCAATTGTAATACCAAAGCTTTCTACTTGCTTCTTTTGCTTCATGACTTTCAGCAGTTCAACAACATTAACAGCAGAAACAGTACCCATGTAATCCCCAATTGACCGGGCTATGGGGGAGAACTCAAGACAACCCTTTATCTTTGACAATGTATGCATAAAATGGATGGTCTCAGAAAGTTTCAACACTTCTATTTACAAATTTGGATTCGCAACAGAAGCAATTGAGATAGCTCTCAACTAAAATATTGAGGAATAGAAAAGGTTAATTAGTTCCACACCAGAAGTGTACTTGAAGCATTACAAAGGTTGGATCAAGACAAAGGCGTCAGCAACAAACAATGATCTTATAAATGTAAAATACTAAGAATGGTAACTACGGGTTCCTTGTCCTATCACATATAATCTTTTACCATCAACTCTATGAGGCAAGCCTCTTCGCTATGACTTCCTACACTCTGTTGTTCATATCTCCATGCACTCAAATGCATGAAAATAAATTTAAGTGCCAACATGAGTCATGACTCAACTCATCCTTTCATTGCTTAAGTTAAAACAATTAGATATGGTCAGAAGAAACCAATATATTTACAACAATTAGCTCGCACCCTATGAACATGTAGATGGCAGCATGTGTAAGGATTAAATATGGATAGTTTTTCGATTGTAGGCTTTAAGTTATGACTTAAATAAGTGGGTGGATGAAAAACCTGGCGAGTTACCCAGTTGGGTTAATTGAAACAAATTGGGTTATGGTGAGTTAATTGAACAAGAAGGGAAGATAGATGCCTGCACTAAACTTATTTTTAGCCCCTGCGAGTGTTATTCAAGATTTCAAAGAAATCCTTTTTCATGTACAAATACGTAGTTCTTTAAACCACTTTCATTCCTTGTCCCTCCCCAAAATCTCTCAAACATTAGGCTACATCGGCATTGACAAGAAGTAAGCAGCAGCCAGCACCACTACAATATCGTAGCTGGTGTGCTCTGAGACCAAAAAAATAAGGCATGTGTTTTTGAATCCTTCTAACATGATTTTTTCCTTAATTCCATTGAATAGAAGGTAATTGGTTTGGAGCCAGGGCTTCTACAATCTTCACAATCACATTATGTCTATCTCACGCTGCAAATTAACTCCAATTGATAAGGCAACCATACTCTCTCTTGCTATCTCTGAAATGCAATTAGAGGTTTTGTTAATGCTTATATTTATTTTGACGATGATTTGTTCGTGGATATCACTCTTTAAAAAGATAGAAATTTACCCTCTTCTACTAGCTTGCTAGAAAAATTGTAGGAATGGTTGATTTGTTTGAAACATACTATTCAAAAGTGTTCCTCCTTTCTAGCTACTTGGTAGGTTATGTGTAACCAGAGTTGTTTTGTAGTTTACAAAATGCATAAACATTTCATTTAGAAAGTTCCTTACACAATGCCCTCAGAAGACCTCAAGGGGGAAAACACATTCATGTAACCCACACTAATTGATTGGACTTAAGGGTCAGTTTGGTTTGGTATGATTTATACTTATTTCCAGTGCAGTAATGCACAAGTTTTTATAATTTTGTGGTCCATTATATAGAAGCAATTTGTTAAGGTTATGTTCAATATATGCCCTCAGTGAGATAAAGTTGCATGTGCCTCACGAATAACTCTGATAGAATGTTCTGTTCTTATTTCCAACGAATCTAACCAGTTTCAGAACCCATACCCTAACAACCAAAGCAATAAGGGAAAATATTATAAACCCGTTTCTAGGCCTTTCTTAAACTCACCTGATTCTTCATTTGCATGGGATCCAGGAGCCACTTTAATGTCTACCTGCAAAATTATTCAGGTAAAAGTTTAGGTTGGAAAAATATACGAAACTATAAAACGGATGGCAAAAGAAATGATGCTTCAATATAACTTAAGTTCTCTCCAGTGTCGACGCATTTGTTTTATGCACAGGAGAATAAGACACCAAACGGTATACATACAAATCACTTTGTATGCTGCCAGTAAGCTACAGTAACTCTGTTGTAAGTAGTTCTTTTGCCCCAACCTTAATTGTGTTACCACGAAGTTGAACAGACTTGCATGAGAGGGACTTCTAAAATACTATTTAGCTATTTAAGGCATCATTAACATTAAATTACTGGCTACTATTAATTTCAAAAACAAAAATAACTATCTACCTGTGTATGTATTATGTACAGTGCATGTAAGATGCGTATGTGATAAGGAAATATAAGAATGTAACAAGCGTTGGATGCCAATTACTAATGCCTCATATACTATTTGAGTAATGGGCTATGTCACATGGATCCTTTAAAATGTATCAAGTAAGATGCATAAAGTACCTGTGTCAGACACTCAACAATTGCACAAGTGTATTGGATCCGTGTTGGACATGTTTAGTTGCATAATAACTTTGCAAGCACATTTTCTAACTTCAATTTCTCACGAGCATAGAACTACTACAAGCAGCATACAAGTGCTACAATATGCATGAAAAAATCGAAGACAGCTAGTAAACATCAATAAAGCTAGAAAATATGAAATAAATATTAAAGTTATAAATTCCTGGTGTGTCCCCCATACCTTCAGAATGAAAATCATTTAACCGCACCGGAGCCGAGTCCAAGTAACATAGGTAATGGGTAAGTATTTGTCAACCTATCTAACTAGAATTTGCACTAAAGAGTCTATTTCGAAAAGTTAG